>CM055072.1:11505322-11693206 GCA_029204045.2 Tillandsia leiboldiana
CCAACTTATTTGGATGAAAGCGGTGTTGACGCGACTTCCGAATTTCAGCAACTTCACGGTAACAATTTTATGTGACAACCTAGTGCTATAACATTTCAAAAAACCTGTGTTCACTCAAGGACAAAACACATTGACAGCTTAGATTCATTTCTTTAGGAGCTAGTTGATCAAAGATTACTGCAAACTTTCCTACATTCCACATGAGGATCATTTTACGCTGACTTTGAACAAAAAACATTTGTATCAAAAACGTTTTATTCATTTGCGTAAGGCACATTGGAATGCTTTCCTTGAAATACTTCTTTTTGAAACAATCCTTAGGTTAGGTTTTGTTTTTTGTGTTTTGGTTCTGTTAACTATGCTTGGACATAGAACATTACATTGCAGCATTAGTTTTATGACTTAACGCATCCCTTTTATATGATTTAGCAACTTTATTATGCTTTAGATATCCTATATTTCAGTTGATGCCAATGATCATTTATGTCAATTAAGTCATTTCTTCTAAAGTGACAAAGTCAATTTCTCTCTCAAGATATCTTGGGTATAGTTTTTATCTTATCTGACTATTTAGTGAGTATGAAACGAGATCAATGTTGGTTGAATACTTTATATTTTAAATAATTGAAAGCAATTGAGGGGGAGCAAAGAAAAAGTGTAGGCTCAAAGATTGGAAGAGTACCATCCCAATGAGGAGTGTGGAAACTACCACACAACCAACATGGATGAAAGACTACCACTCGGGACGTAAGAGTACGGTGTGCAGCTACCACATGTATACCAAGCATGGTTTTCCAAGATAGTTAAATAAATGCATATTGAATACTGCTTTGTCACATTTCAAGGTTGGATAAGGTGGGAATTTTAATGAAAGATGCTCAAAGGAGCACTCTCTTCAACAAATTGTTAGATACATTATCTAAAATATTTGGGATTTAAAACACATTGAGCTTGGTATTTCATTGGTCTTTACCAAATTGATGATTTATAAAGGGCATTACCAAACAGATCATGTTAGAGGATTGAAATTGTCAACTTTAAGGTTAATTTTTCAATTTCGTTTCCGTTATTGGAAATTGTTGGTTATGTATAATTGGATCTAAATAGGGGAAAAAACACCAAGAGGGGGTGAATAGGTGTAAAAATAAACACTCAAAAATCTGCGATATAAAACCAATGCGGAAAAATAAAAACACGCAGAGATTTTTACGTGGAAAACTCCAAACGGGAGTAAAAAACACGGGACCGATAACACGGTGAAATCCACTAGAATTATAACACGTACAAAGGTGATATACCGTACTCACAGACGACTCAACCTTTTTCCATACGCTCCTAGTGATCTTCTCCGCTCGCTCCGCAACGCTTCTCGAATCCACGATCTGCGTCCAACGCCGAATCCACGACGTCCAACGTCGACTCCACGACGTCCGACCGAATCCACGGTCTTCACCCAGTAGCACGTTCGAATCCACGAACGTACCTCGCTCCGAATCCCGAGAGCGGTAGCACCTTGAATCCACAAGGCCACGCGAGTCCACGCGCGATTTGGAGAAATCGTTGTTTTTGGGTGGTGATGATCCGCCGAATACTTAGATTAGAATAGATCGAAATACCATCTAAGTATTCATTAATTTGATTCTACTCAAAAGAATTTGAGTTGGAAAACCTAGAATCAAATTAATAAAATGATGAAGAAACATAGAATTAATCTAGTATTTCCTTTCTTCTCTATTGTGGATTTTTCTATTTCGGTCGTATTTTTTCATTTATTCGTCGTTGCCCTAAAAGATGAATTAAAGGGTCTATATATGGTTAGAAACCATGGAAGAGGATAAGAATCAAAAACTAACCTTTTCTAGAATTTTTCAGGACGGCGATCCGGATCGGATTTCGGCGATCCGGATTGCAGTAGCGAGACAGACAGTTTCCAGAAAAACAAAGGTTCGGGATCCGGATCGAAGTGCCTGATCCGGATCGTTCATACAATTCACCAAACACCAACGTTCGGGATCCGGATTGAAATGCCTGATCCGGATCGTTCATAAATATGGTAAAACCAGTGTTCGGGATCCGGATCAAAGGAGGCTACGATCCGGATTGAATTTGCGTATGAACTAACACCCTTCGGGATCCGGATTGGAAAGTCTTATCCGGATCCTGAACATGTCCCATGTCCAGTTTTTGATTTTTATGCAATTAAAAATTCATCCAAGTGTTTCTACACTATAAGAAGTTCGGATCACCAAAGATAATTAGTTAAACATACCTGATCCTTTTGAATTCTTCTTTCTTGAGATTGAGTTATATGATCCAACCTTCTTTATCTTCAATCTTCAAGACTTAACCGAATTCACGAAATACGCCAACTCAAATTCCGTAACAATCTCCCCCTTTGGCGGTTCGTGACAAAACAAATCCACTTAAGAAAATTCAAAAGATATTTTTGTTGATATCACCATACAACAAAAATTTACAATGAGATCCAAATAAAGATAGATACATGAGTTAAACTCCTAAAACAGACTCTAGACTTAGACATCTGTACTCTCTGCAAAAGAAATCATTCTTGACAAAAGAAATCGTTAGATACCTCAAGAATTTTTGTCATTCAAAAACCACACACAGAGATGAAGTTTATACTCATTATACTTACCATGACATTTATACATTCAGATATGTAATTTGATCATAGTTAAAAACCAACATATCTTCTATGCAATCAAAATCCAAATGTCACAAAATTGTTAGTGAACATCAACTTGTTAGTTATATTACATGCCCAAATAGTTATCGAATAGTTAGTCGAGGCATGCATGCAATCACAAAAAAGAAAACCAAAGTTGAGAGTTATACTTACCTTCATGGTTCACAACTGGACAATCGATCATAGTTCATTGTTCAACTGTTCTAATATTCTCTCCCCCTTTTTGTCACAAAGTTAGCCAAAATTACAAAATAATAGGGAGAGTAAAAAAGTTCGAGAACCAAAAGTTTGAGAACTAAAAGCAAAATTAATACCTGCACAAAGGAAAGGAATTAGAAGGATAGGGATTACTCAGATTCATCCGAACTGATGCAGCCGAGTATTTGGAAGATTTTCTTTAATCGTTTGTTCATGGATGACTGCTTCTTGTTGACCTTTTTATTTCTTCTTTACTTCAATAAGTTCATTCGATATGCGTTCTTGCTCGTTGGAGAGCCTTTGCTGTTCTTTATAAATAGAGGTAACCGATGCATCATCATCGGATGTTGATGGAGGTGCTTGTTGTGCTGCATGTGCTGGTTGGACTGGAGGTGGTGCTGCTGCTGGTGCAGAGGTGTTGCTTGTTGTTGTGCTCTTCGTCGGTGAGGAGGTGATGGGGGCTCATCTTGTTTTGTTGAGAGAGACTTTACAATAGTTGTTTCATTGATCGTTCCTAGACTGTGCATGTAGGAACTCGCACTTGTGTCAACTTTAAATTTCGAAAAATGCGCATAATGATCATTGGATAGGGAAGTCTCTCTGAGGGTGAGCATGTTCCACATAACGTGCCATCCTTGACCAGATGACGTAAGGAATATTTAAGTTTGCTCCCATTGCTGCTGTGGGGTTTCAAGAAGATAAAGGAATAACATCCTATCCCACCGAAGAACCTTTGTATTCATATTTGGAAGGACGTTATAACAAACAATGAAGTTCAAGTAGCGATACTCTGGTCGAAGCTCTTTTGAAAAGACGGAGTTTCCTGCCGACAGAGTATCTGGAAGACAGATTCCATCAACTACCACTCTCCAGGAGTTGGTGGTGAAGGTTTGACTCTTCAGATAATGAGGGCCATCAGCTCTGGCCTTCATCCCTAAGCCTCTCCAATCAGTTGAGGGGTTACTTTAATCTTAACATTCTTAACCAATGTTTGAAATTCTCGACGTCCGCTCTCCTGATCAACTAGATAGCAAGCATTTTGATAAAACATCCTACTGAGTGAAGACAATACCCAGTGGTCCTCGGGGAAATTGCAAATGGGAGCAAGACCTGTCTGGTCATACAGAGTCCCAAAAAGCGGAGATCGTTCCTTCAAGGCTTTGACATAACATGTCTTTCGCCAATGCATTCCCTGTTCTCAAAATCCTTTATCCTAGCAGAGCTGATAAAGTCTTGTGGAGGAGGCTGGCTAGCAACTGGTTGCTCAATGGAAATTCCTCGAGCACCCTCTCTTGCGGGGCAACACTTTTTCTTTTTGTTTTCACAGAGTTTCTTTCCATTGGAGCTTTCCCCTTTTCAGCAGCAGTAGGTGGAGCCTTTGATGTTTCTGCAGGCGGTTTCCTTTCGAAGCAGGGGTGTGTAGTGCTTCAACTTGAAGCTCATCCCAATCGATCGATTCCGTCTCAGAGTCCGTATCGGAATCATCCTTTGTTTTCTTCGCCTTCTTAGCCTTCTTGGGCTTGATAGTATCTCTTGTATGAACCATAGCAGCCAGAAGAAAAATGATCCAGGTGATCACCATTGCTACTAGTTTCTTGTGAGAAATAAGGTCCTGTGGGGAAACAACTCAAGAACACGAAAAATTGTCAATTTTCAAAAAGTTGAAAAAATTGTACCCAAACAATCATTATTGTGCAGAGAGACTAAGAATCAAATTAGTTTTGCAAAAGAATTTTAAAAATAGATCAATATCGCATGATTTTCGAAAATTCCCATTATATGCCCTAAAACCGGAATTTTTGAAATCGAAGGCCAAAAATCCCGTTATCATGAGAAATACCTAGCATATAAACAAAACTAATATACCCAGAGTTCTTATTTCAAAAGAAATTTGATCAAAAATCATCCACAAACGAAAGGATACAGGAATTTCATCACGTTTTGAGGAAGAATATGAAAAACTGTGAAAAAACCGAGATTTTGATCAATAAACTTACTTAGAATCGAAGAACTTGAGTTTGAAGGCTTCCAAGATGGATGAATTCTAGAGAGAGAAGCTCTGGAGACTTTGAACAAAAGATTGAAGTAAAAAGAAATCAAAACCCTTTTGTTCTATATAAACCCTAGCCGCGATCCGGATCAGTTCGTGATTTCGATCCGGATCGGCTACCCGCAGAGAATACCTACGTTCGGGATCCGGATCGGCTTGTCCAATCGGATCGGGTTCAACTTTTTCTTCAGAAAAATTCAGAAAAATTCATAGAAAATCCAGAAAAAGATTGTAAGCACTTTTGTGTATCAACTTTAAATGAAAACCATCGTTTCATATCAAAAGAAATAGATTATACTAAATCTATCGATAATAGCCAAATAATGAAATGAGATTTATAAAAATTAAATCCCTTAAAGTTGAACAACTTCAATTACATCTAACTTGATCTTATGAGTAATGCCTTTATCAAATCATCAATTCGGTAAAGAAAATGAAATACAAAGATCAATAGATGTCTGAAATCCCAGATAAGTTAGATAATATATCTAGTCAATTTATTGAAGAGAGTGGCTCTTTGAGCATCTTTCATTAAAATTCCCACCTTATACCAACCTTGAAATTTTGACAGAGTCAAGTATTTCAACATGCATTTCATTTAATCAAACTTGAAAAACCTTGCTTGGTATACATGTGGTAGCTGCACACAGTACTCGGACGACTGAGGTGGTAGCTCTTTCCTTCATGTGGTGGTAGTTTTCACACTCCTCATTGGGAGTAACTCTTTCCACATCTTTTGAGCATAACACTTTTTCTTTGACTCCCCCTCAATTGGCTATCAATTATTTAAGATATACAGTATTCAACCAAATATTGATCTCGATTTCATACTCGACTAAATAGTCAAATAAGATAAAAACTATACCAAGAGATCATCGAGAGAGAAATTGACTTTGATCAAAACAAAGATGATTTAATTCACATAAATGATCATTGCATCAAATGAATTATTATGATATCCAAAGCATAATAAATTTCTAAACATATAAAGGATTCAGTTAAAGTCAATAAAAACTAATGCTCAATTAATGTTCTATGTCTAAGCATAGATAATGAACAAAAACACAAAAACAAAACCTAACCTAAACAACAGTTTCAAAAAGAGGTTATATCAAGGAAAGCATTCCAATTGCTTTACGCAAATGAATAAAACGTTTTTGATCCAAAGGTTTTGTTAAAAAGTCAGCTAATTGATCTTCAGTTGAAATGTAGGAAATTTGAAGAATATTTGATTCAACTAGCTCTCTAAGAAAATGATATCTAAGTTCAATGTGTTTTGTTCTTGAGTGCAACACAGGGTTTTTTGAAATGTTTATAGCACTAGTGTTGTCACATAAAACAGTTACCGAAGTTGCTGAAATCCGGAAGTCGCTCAACACGCTTTTCATCCAAATGAGTTGAGTAGAACAACTACCCGCTGAGATATATTCCGCTTCGGTAGTCGAGAGTGCAATGCAGTTTTGCTTTTTACTATGCCATGCAACAAGGCAATGGCCAAGATAAAAACATGCACCACTCGTACTTTTCCGATCATCCACTGATCCTGCCCAATCGGCATCTGAATATCCTATAATGTCAAGACTTGTTCCCATAGGATACCAAATTCCGAAGTTTACAGTTCCTTTGACGTACCGGATGGTCCGTTTCACCGCTTTCAGGTGATCCTTCTTTGGTGCTGACTGATATCTCGCGCAGATCCCAACACTAAAGGATATGTCCGGGCGACTAGCTGTGAGGTAGAGTAGACTTCCAATTATACTTCGATAGAGTTTCTCGTCTACACTATCACTAAGGGATTCACTTCCTAACCCCTTATTGCTAGTTCTCATAGGAGTAGGAAAATCTTTAGAATCTTCTAATCCGAATTTCTTTACCAACTCCTTTGCATACTTGGATTGACACAGATGGATTCCTTCACCATTTTGTTTCACTTGCAATCCAAGAAAGTATGTCAGTTCGCCCATCATAGACATCTCAAATTCGCTTTCCATGGTTTTCTGCGAATTTAGAAGCATCATTATCTTTTGTAGCTCCAAATACAATGTCATCGACATAGATTTGTGCAACAATGAAGTTATCCTGATAATGCTTCACAAAGAGAGTCCGATCTGCTCCCCCTCGAGTATAGCCCTTCTCCAAAAGGTGCTTTGTCAACCTTTCGTACCACGCTCGCGGTGCTTGTTTTAAACCGTAAAGAGCCTTTTTCAAACGAAAAACATGGTTAGGTAGTTTACAGTCTACAAAACCTTTCGGTTGAGCCACATAAACTTCCTCATTTAAAAACCCATTTAAAAACGCGCTCTTAACGTCCATTTGAAAGAGTTTTATTTTAAAGTGACAAGCAATAGCGAATAAGATACGAATGGACTCGAGTCTAGCTACAGGGGCGAACGGTTCATCAAAGTCTATACCTTCTATTTGAGAGTAGCCTTGAGCAACTAAACGTGCTTTGTTCCTGATGATGGTACCATCCTCATTTTTCTTGTTCTTGAAAATCCATTTAGTACTGATCACATTGTGTTGCTTCGGAGGCGTCGTTAATTCCCAGACTTTGTTTCGTTCAAACTGATGGAGCTCTTCCTGCATTGCTTCAATCCAGTAGACATCCTGAAGAGCTTCATCGACGTTCTTTGGTTCGATCATGGAAACGTAACAAGCGAATCCACAAACCAACTGTCTCCGAGTTTTGACTCCTTCTTGTGGGTCTCCAATGATGTTTGATTCAGGATGATCCTTAGAGATGCGTAACGTTTGAGGTAATGGAGTACTCGGAGGTACATGAGATGATTCCTGCACATCAGATAAACTTGAAGAACCATTAGATGCATCATTAATATTGGAAGTATTATCATGAGAAGATGCATTTACAGGAGTATCATCATCAAGAGAGATATCAGGGGTAGATTTATCAGATGCAAAGTGGAAAGCTTCATCTACTTTAACATTTATGGATTCTACGATCGTTTTAGATTCCAAGTTAAATACCCGATATGCACTACTATTTGTAGAATAACCCATGAAAATCCCTTCGTCACTTCGAGAGTCAAATTTTCCAAGATTTTCGCGGTCACGAAAAATGTAGCACCGACTCCCAAAGATACGAAAATATTTGATGTTTGGCTTTCTACAATACCATAGTTCATAAGGTGTATTTAACGTTCCCGGGCGCAAATAAACTCGATTAATAACATAGATTGCAGTGTTCACAGCTTCAGCCCAAAAATATAACGGTAAATTCCGGCTATGAAGCATAACACGTGCCATCTCTTGTACAACCCTGTTTTTGCGCTCGACTACACCATTCTGTTGAGGTGTATAGGGTGCTGAGAATTCATGTTTAATGCCATTGGAAGTGCAAAAATCAATGAATTTAGAATTTATGAATTCTCCACCTCTATCACTTCTAACACGAATGATCTTTTCATTCTTTTCAATCATAATACGAAGGCAAATCTCGTGAAAAGAATCAAAAGTATCAGCTTTCTCTTTTAAAAATGCTACCCATGAGTATCTAGAGAAATCATAAACCAATAAGAAAATATACCATTTACCTCCCAAGGATGGTTGAGGTGTCGGCCCCATAAGATCCATATGCAATAATTCTAAGGGTCGATTAGTACCAACGTGGTTCAAGTTCTTGTGTGCAGTCCTAGATTGTTTTCCCTTTTGACAACCACCACACACAATGTTTTGTTTAAGTGAAAGTTTTGGAACCCCCTTGACCACGTCTTTGTTTGAAATTCTAGCAAGTTCCTTAAAATTTATGTGACCTAGCCTTTCATGCCAAAGTGTTTCATTATTCAAAGAGGCTAAGTTACAATTTTCAGAAATTCTATTGGGAACAACATAACAATTGTTTTCAGATCTAACCCCCTTTAAAAAGAAAACATGGTCCTTATCAGTTACAATGCATTCAACAGATGAAAAATTAACTGAAAAACCATTGTCACAAAGTTGACTGATACTTATGAGGTTAGTCTTAAGGCCATCAACAAATAACACATTATTTAGAATCGGGCCATCTGGAATAGCTACTGTTCATTTCCCAACAATTTTGGAAGACTGACCGTCTCCGAAAACTATAAGTCCTCCGGAGATTTTCTCAAAATTTTGAAAGCAGTTTTTGTCACCGGTCATGTGACGGGAACAACCGCTATCCAGATACCAAGAAGAATTATCATATGCATGCAAGGAAATATTTGTAACAAGACAAGGGAAAACTTCACCTTTGCGTACCCAAACCTTTCGAGTTTTGGTGTACGTCGGAAATGATTGTGAAGTTGATACCTTTGGTGAAAGCGTCTTGTTTGATCCATCGCTTTTCCTTGTCGTTGTCGTCTTGTTTGATGAACTACCGAGGCTCTTTTCCTTCGAATAATTTGCATTTGATTTCCGAGGAATCACCCTTTTGGTAGTCGTTGCAAGAAGTGCTTGAGTTGAGCGTTTGGCTCCCATCTTGCAATTTCTTCTTATGTGCCCTGCAATACCACAACGAAAACATACCTTGATGCTTGACGATTCCGAAGAGGGGGAAGTAGGTTTGTTGTCGTTGTTTGTCGTCAATTCCGGTGTCGGAGGAGGAGATACCGACTGGGGCACAAAGACTGTCCCAACCGAACTAAAATTGTCTTTAGTTCGATTGTATCCGAGGCCGAACTTGTTTGATTAACCAAGACATCCAACTTACTCCTTCCTGATGAAAATCGCTGTAAGTCATCCTTGAGTTGGAGAATGGTCTCTGTCATTTCCAATTTTTCATGTCGAGCCTCGCCGTTGAGCTTCAAGAAGTAATTCGCTTTGTTGACCATATCTACATAATTCTTCTCGAATTGCTCATTGGACTCTTGAAGTGAAGCATTTGCTTTTATCAGATTATCCCTTTCCACTTCAAGATCGGTCGAGAGAGAAGTTACCCTTTTTACTTCTTCTTCGAGATCCTGCAATCTCCCTCTCAACCCCTTATTTTGCTTAGCCAGTTTCTTTGAATCCCTCAAAAGTCTGTGGTAGGCTAGAGAAAAATCTTCACCTTCCGAATTATCCGATTCATTGTCCGTTGCAGTCTTTTCAACAGTGGAGTTGGACAAGGACTCAGATGTACTAGCCATCAAGCACATGAAGGGTGAAGATGTGGACGCGTGGAACGCCGTTGCGTTATCTTCTTCATCACTTGACGATGACTCATTTGACGATGAGGTGTCATACCAAGTGACGGCTTGCATCGCTTTCTTCTTTGACGGATTCTTATTGGGACACTCCGTTGAGATATGGTCGTACCCTCGGCACTTGAAGCATTGGACTTGTCCTTCTGAGCTTTTCTTATCCTTAGAAAAACCCTCTTGCTTTCTTGGTTTGAAACTTGAAGAACCTTTGCCTTTCTTCGACTTTACGAAGGATGGAGTTTTGCTGGAGTTACCACTTCGAAAGTTTCGGCGAAATCTTCTTGTCAAGAGAGCAAGCTGCTTCTCAAAGTCCTCCATAGATAGGTTTACGTCATCGTCTGAGGAGGATGAATCCGCGTCTTCTTATTTTGTTGTTTTCAATGCTAAACCTGAAGACTTAGAAGAGGATGCTTTTCCAGAAGAATAGTTAGTAGGAAATGTCATTTCATAAGTTTGTAATGAACCAACTAATTCTTCTACACGGATTTCGTCCGGGTGTTTAATGGTTTCAATGGCCGTAACCTTGGATCGAAATCTTTCAGGAAGAGTTCTTAAAATTTTTCTTACAACTTTAAATTCTGGAATCTTCTCTCCCAAGTTAGCACATGAGTTTACGACGTCTTGCAATCGTGTGTAATAGTCTGTGAACGATTCATTTTCTGCCATGAAAATAGAGTCAAACTTGCTCGTAAGCATTTGCAGTTTCTGAATCTTCACAAGGTTAGTTCCCTCATGTGTAACTTGAAGAACATCCCAGATTTCTTTCGCAGTCTCACATGCCGAGATGCGAGAGAACTCAGTTTGAGACAAAGCATTAAATTGAGCATTAATCCCTTTGCCATTGTAAGAAGAAAAATCTATCTCTTCCTTGGTCCATTTCGACCTAGGTTTGATGCTGCGAACATCAGCAATAATTTCAGTTGGATTAGACCATCCTAATTCAATTGATTGCCACACCCGTTCGTCGATGGAAATTAAAAAGGCTTTCATCCGTACTTTCCAGTACGCATACTTTGTTCCATCGAAGAACGGAGGTCTGTTGATGTTCCACCTTCAACCATTGTTTACAACCCTATTCCCTCTCTGATACCACTTTTTGGGTTATGTATAATTGGATCTAAATAGGGGAAAAAACACCTAGAGGGGGGTGAATAGGTGTAAACAATAAACACTCAAAAATCTTTGCGATATAAAACCCAATGCGGAAAAATAAATAACACGCAGAGATTTTTACGTGGAAAACTCCAAACCGGAGTAAAAAACCACGGGACCGATAACACGGTGAAATCCACTAGAATTATAACACGTACAAAGGTGATATACCGTACTCACAGACGACTCAACCTTTTTCCATATGCTCCTAGTTGATCTTCTCCGCTCGCTCCGCAACGCTTCTCGAATCCACGATCTGCGTCCAACGCCGAATCCACGACGTCCAACGTCGACTCCACGACGTCCGACCGAATCCACGGTCTTCACCCAGTAGCACGTCTCGAATCCACAAACGTACCTCGCTCCGAATCCACAAGGCCACGCGAGCCCACGCGCCGATTTTGGGGAAATCGTTGTTTTTTGGGTGGTGACGATCTACCGAATACTTAGATTAGAAATAGATCAGAAATACCATCTAAGTATTCATTAATTTGATTCTACTAAAAATCTGAGTTTGGAAAACCTAGAATCAAATTAATAAAATAGATAAAGAAACATCGAATTAAATCTAGTATTTCCTTTCTTCTCTATTTGTGGATCTATTTATTTCGGTCGTCTTTTTCCTTTATTCGTGGTTGCCCTAAAAGATGAATTAAAGGGTCTATATATAGGTTAGAAACCATTGGAAGAGGATAAGAATAAAAAACTAACCTTTTCTGGAATTTTTCAGGACGGCGATCCGGATTGTAGTAGCGAGACAGACAGTTTCCAGAAAAACAAAGGTTCGGGATCCGGATCAAAGTGCCTGATCCGGATCGTTCATACAATTCACCAAACACCAACGTTCGGGATCCGGATTGAAATGCCTGATCCGGATCGTTCATAAATTATGGTAAAACTAGTGTAAAGGATCCGGATCAAAGGAGGCTACGATCCGGATTGAACTTGCGTATGAACTAACACCCTTCGGGATCCGGATTGGAAAGTCTGATCCGGATCCTGAACATGTCCCATGTCCAGTTTTTGATTTTTATGCAATTAAAAATTCATCCAAATGTTTCTACACTATAAGAAGTATTCGGATCACCAAAGATAATTAGTTAAACATACCTGATCCTTTTGAATTCTTCTTTCTTGAGATTAAGTTATATGATCCAACCTTCTTTATCTTCAATCTTCAAGACTTAACCGAAATCATGAAATACGCCAACTCAAATTCCGTAACAGATATTATTGATAGATTTTGCATAATCTATTTCTTGTTGTATGAAATGATGATTTTATTTAAAGTTGATACACAAAAGTGCTTACAATCTTTTTCTAGATTTACTGGAATTTTTTTGAATTTTTCTGAAAAAAAAGTTTGGAGCCGGTCCGGACTGGATAAACCGATCCGGACCCCGAACGCAGGAAAATCCTGCGGGTAGCCGATCCGGACTGGATTCTTCAGGCAGTCCGGACCGCGGCTAGGGTTTTATTAAGAACAAAAGGGATTTGATTTCTTTTACTACAATCTTTTGTTCAAAAGTCTCCAGAGATTCTCTCTCTAGAACTCAAGTACTTTGGAGCCTTCCCAACTCGTTTTCTCCAAATTCAAGTGAGTTTTCTTGATCAAAATCTCGGTTTTTCACAGGTTTTCTATATTTTTCTCAAAACATGATGCAAATCTCATATCTTTTTCGTTTGTGATTTGTTTTTGATCAAACTTCTTTTGAAATAAGAACTCTGGGTAGATTAGTTTTGATTATATGCTAGGTTTTCTCTTGATTAACAGATTTTTAGGCTTTGATTTCTAAAAATTCGGTTTTAGGACATATAATAGGAATTTTCGAAAATCATGGAATTGATCTATTTTTAAAATTCTTTTTACAAAACTAATTTGATCCCTAGTCTCTCTACATGATAATGATTGTTTAGGTGCAATTTTTCAAATTTTTGAAAATAAACAATTTTTTGTCGTGTTCTTGAGTTGTTGTTCACAGGACTTGTCTCTCCCAACGAACTGTAGAAATGGTAATCACCTGGATCATATTTCTTCTTTCGGCCATGGTTCACGCGAAAGCAACGACCGAGCCTAAGAGGGCTAAGAAGGCAAAGAAAACTCGAGATGACTCCGAGACGGAATCAAAAACTGAATCAATCGACTGGGATGAGTTGGTGGTTGAAGCGACAGTTCCTACTCCTTCCAAAGGGAAAGCACTTGCTGAAACCTCTAAAGAAAAGGCGCAGGATATTGCTGATGAGGAAGACGAATTGTATGTCAAGAACAAAAAGCTCAAGAAGTCCAAATACTACACTAGACAGGAAAATGTCAAGGGAAGTGGAGTTCAAATCACTGAATCCCTCTCTAGAGCACACTCGGTACCTAGAGAATCCCTATGGGCTGAAGACCAGCATGCATCATCTGCCTCTACAGCTCGTCCAGCAACTTCAAAGAGAAACGCTCTAGAAGCTATCGTATTGGCCTCCATTCATCAGGACCAAAGAAGACTTTCTGCTGACCAAGAGAAATTGGCATTAGGTCTCCGGCAAATGGCCGCTGAACAAAAACAGATGAAGAAGAAATGTTCCAAAATATCACGAATGCTGAAAGGGATTTTGAACAAGATAGACGATACTAGCTCAGACAGTTCTGATTTGGCTTGATCTTTTATGCTCTAACTTTTATCGTCCCTTTTGCAGGTTTTTATTGTTAGTTTTAGCTCTCAAACTTTTGGTTCTTAACTTGTTAACTATTCTCTCCATTTTGTAATTTTTTGGCTAAGTTTTGTGACAAAAAGGGGGAGAGAGTTTAGGAGAACTTTGAACAATGCACAATGCTCTGTGATTGACCATGACTATATTTGTGTGAGAACAATGCTGAAACTAAGGTAAGTATAACTTTCAACTTTGGATTTATATGTGTTTTGATGCATGCCTCAACTAACTATTCGACTAACTATTTGGGCATGTAATATAACTAACAAGTTGCTTGTTGACTAACCTTTCTATGACATATGGATTTGTATTGCTTAGAAGATATGTCGATCTTTGATTGAGATTTTCATACATATCTGAATTTGCAAATGTCATGATGAGTATAAACTCTATCTCTGTGTTTGGTTTTGTTTGTTGAAAATTCTTGAGGTTACTAACGATCTTTTGTGTCAAGAATGATTTCTTTTGCAGAGATTACAGATGTCTAAGTCTAGAGTCTGTTTTAGGAGTTTAACTCATGTATTTATCTTTATTTGGATCTTCAATGTAATTTTTTGTTGTATGGTGATATCAACAAAAATATCTTTTTGAATTTTCTTGAGTGGATTTGTGTTTTGTCACGAAACCACCAAAGGGGGAGATTGTTACGGAATTTGAGTTGGCGTATTTCGTGAAATCGGTTTAGTCTTGAAGATTGAAGATGGAAAAAGTTGGATCGTATACCTCAATCTCAAGTAAGAAGAATTCAAAAGGATCAGGTACGTTTAATTAAATAAGTTTGATGATCCGAATACTTCTTATAGTGTAGAAACACTTGGATGAATTTTTTATTGCATAAAAATCAAAAACTGGACATTCCATATGTTCAGAGTCCGGATCGGGCTTTACAGTCCGGACCCCGAACATAGGTTAGTTCGTGCATAATTCCAGTCCGGACCCTAGGAATTTCAGTCCGGAACCCGAACGTGGAATTTGAAAGAAAAGCATGAACAGCCCGGACCGTGGATTTCAGTCCGGACCCCGAATGTCGTCTTTTCTGGAAAGTGTCTGTTTCGCTGAGACAGTCCGGACCGCCAATTCCAGTCCGAACTGTCGTCCTGTAAAATTCCAGAAATGGTTAGTTTTTGATTCTTATCTTCTTCCACAAGTTTTCTAACCTATAAATAGACCCTATGATTCATCTTTTAGGGTACGACGAAAAACGTGAAAAATACGACCGAAATAGAAAAATCCACATATAGAGAAGAAAGGAAATACTAGATTTAATTCTATGTTTCTTCATCTATATTATTAATTTGATTCTAGGTTTTCCAAACTTAGATTTTGAGTAGAATCAAATTAATGAATACTTAGATGGTATTTCCGATCTATTTCAAATCTAAGTATTCGGCGGATCATCACCACCCAAAAAACAACGATTTATCCCAAATCGGCGCGTGGACTCGCGTGGCCTTGTGGACTCAAGGTGCTACCGCTCTCGTGGATTCGGAGCGAGGTACGTTCGTGGATTCGAGACGTGCTACTGGGTGAAGACCGTGGATTCGGTCGAACGTCGTGGACTCGACGTTGGACGCCGTGGATTCGGCGTTGGACGCTAATCGTGGATTCGAGCAGCGTTGCGGAGCGAGCGGAGAAGATCTACTAGGAGCGTATGGAAAAGGTTGAGTCGTAAGTGTGTACGGTAAATCACCTTGTACGTGTGTTAATTCTAGTGGATTTCACCGTGTTATCGGTCCCGTGGGTTTTTACTCCAGATTGGAGTTTTCCACGTAAAAATCTCTGCGTGTTATTTATTTTTCCGCATTGGGTTTTATATCGCAAAGATTTTTGAGTGTTTGTTGTTTACACCTATTCACCCCCCTCTAGGTGTTTTTTCCCCTATTTAGATCCAATTATACATAACCCAACATTATATCCTTTATATCTGAGCAGGTTACCAGCGCTTCGTGTACACGGGAAATTCTGTGTGCACGGCGGATCTGTGGACGGGCCCGGGTTCTGGTTTACACCCGGGGCGTGACAGATTAAGTTGGTATCAGAGCTTAGGGATAGGTCAGTTGGGACTTAGGAAACCCTAGGCTTTTGGCAGACTCTAGGAAGGCAGGGCGTGAGTGACGTGACATTGTGCGAAAGTCGGCAATTTATTTATTTGACTCTTCCAGAGAGTGAAGAGGGATTGGCGTATCCTATTTCTGGTGAACTGATATGTTGGCTGCAGACAACATAAAGTTACAGAAATAGGGGGATGCCTTGGACTTTTGCTAGATTGGGTCGAGTGTGGTTTTGATTACTGATCCGTGGTTTCTTGTGTGGTAGGATGCCTCCCAGGCGGCAGATCCCTACCCGGGGTACTCCTATACCCCCGGAGGAGCCGGAGCAGTCCCAGCCTTCGGAGATCAGTGAGTTGAGGGCCATGGTGGCCCAGTTGGCGGAGAGTGACCGCCTGCAGGAGCAGAGGATTGAGCAGCTACTCGCCCAGGCAGGGGCGCCTCCCCCTACTACTTTTGAGGCCCCCGTACCACCAGTTGTACCGCCGGCTATACCATACCGCACCATCTTCGAGCAGTGGGGCTAAGGGGGCGATCCGGCCATTGACCCCGGCAGAGGAGCAGGAGATCGCTGACAAGCTCACCCAGTTTTGTCAGCGGAGACCGCCTAGGTTTTCAGGGCGGAGCACTCAGCCATGGGAGATTGGATCTTGGCTAGCAGCAATGGAGAAGTTATTTCGGGACTTCTTAATTGACCAGAGGTTCTGAGTGCATATGGCAGTGCACTGCTTAGATGGGGATGCAGACGCCTGGTGGCGTCCGGTAGAGCCCTTGGAGTTTCAGATCACTCGACAGCTACCCTGGTCAGAGTTCAGACGGATGATTTTGGACACCTACTTTTCCTCGAGCGTGAATAAGAAACTGGAAGATGATCTGAAGAATCTACAGCAAGGCGACCGGATAGTATTGGCCTACTTCCAGGAGTTCACGCAGTTGCTCAACTGCGTGCCATATGTCGCTCGAGATGGACCGCACTAGGTGGAGCTTTTCGAGACAGGACTTCGCCCAGAGATCTATACTTTGGAACATGCCCAGCAGCTGCAGACTCTCGAGGAGGCCGCAGAGCATGCTCAGTGGGTCGAGAGGGGAGACCACGTTGTCGCTAGACGTGGTGGCTTGGTCGCTCAGAGCTCTAATAGGAAGCGACCAGCGCAGGACGACGGGGGACAGGCCAGTTCCTGGAGGCCGCCCCGACCGCCACCGCCTTAGTTTACGGGCCGTGGGCGTTCGGAGCAGCGAGGGCCTGGTGGATCCCAGAGGCCCCCATAGCAGCAGCAGCAGCAGCAGTACTCGCAGTAGCAACGATCGCAGTCGAGGCAGCGCAGGTCACAGCGACAGCAGCAGCAGCAGTCTCGGAGGCCGCAGCAACAGTCCCGATAGTCCCAGCCGTCAGATAGATGTGTCTTCTGTGGAGGTCCGCACTTTCCTAGTACTTGCGATCAGCAGTGGGGACGCAGTTATATTTGTGGGCAGTCCGGTCACATGCGAGCTACTTGCCCTTTTGCGACATCGGTGGCTCCTTCCTCGGCATCAGTCCCTTCTGCGCCCCAGCAGCGGCCTTATGCTCCAGCGAGCAGGGCTCCTTCCTCCCACCCAGCAGACTACAAACCTCCAGCATAGAGCGGGCGGGTCTATGCCGCCCAGGTTGGGGACTCTTTGGCAGCCGACCACGTGGTGGCAGGTATCATTTTACTTTCTGGCAGTAGAGCTCGTACTTTATTTGATACCGGTGCATCACATTCCTTTATTAGTAGAGCATTTGCATTATCTCATGGATTAGAGTTAGGTCGGTTGCCACGTGCATTAGAGGTCCAGATTCCTGATCATACTTTGCATGTAGAGGAGTGTTGTTGGTCTTGCCCAGTACAGGTTAAGTCGTGGATTATGCCAGCGGACCTGATGGTCCTGAGTCAGCTGCGAGATTTTGACATAGTACTTGGGATGGATTGGTTGGCTCGCTATTTTGCGACTATAGATTGTGCCGCGAGGACTGTTACTTTTGCCGAGCCAGGCAAGGAGGTGTTTGTGTATAGAGGGTGTCAGAGTGCTTTCTTTGCCTCAGTAGTTTCGACTTCCCGTGCGAGGCAGATGATCCGCAGTGGATGCATAGCCTTTTTGGCTAGTGTGGTGGAGGGGCCAACGGCGGCGCCGGGACTCGCGGATATCCCTATTGTCCACGAGTTCCCGGATGTGTTTCCACCGGAGCTGACTAGCATGCCGCCGGATAGGGAGATCGAGTTCTTGATTGACGTAGTCCCAGGAACTACGCCAATCTCTAAGGCTCCTTACCGAATGGCACCGGCTGAGCTACGAGAGTTAAAGGCGCAACTTCAGGATTTAATGGACAAAGGATTTGTGAGGCCAAGTGTATCGCCTTGGAGAGCTCCGGTGCTATTTGTGAAAAAGAAGGATGGTTCACTTCGGCTTTGTGTGGATTATCGGGAGTTGAACAAAGTGACCATCAAGAACAAGTACCCTTTGCCGTGCATTGATGATTTATTTGATCAGCTACAAGGGTCTTGTGTCTTCTCCAAGATTGATGTACGGTCTGGTTACCACCAATTAAAGGTGAAGGCCGAGGACATCCCAAAGACGGCATTCAGGACTCGGTACAGGCATTATGAGTTTACCGTCATGCCTTTTGGATTGACTAATGCCCCTGCCGCTTTTATGGATTTGATGAACAGGATCTTTCGACCTTACCTGGATCGGTTCGTCGTTGTATTTATCGATGATATTCTGGTATACTCCCGGAGTGATGCAGAGCATGAGGAGCATTTGAGGATCGTGCTGCAACTTCTGCGAGAGAGGAAGTTGTATGCCAAGTTGTCAAAATGCGAATTTTGGCTTCGGGAGGTAGTCTTTTTGGGCCATGTGATTTCAGCCGTAGGAGTGGAAGTGGACCCGGCGAAGATTGAGGCAGTCCGGGATTGGCCCCGACCGACGACGGTATCAGAGGTTCGCAGTTTTATGGGCTTGGCCGGGTATTACCGTCGGTTTGTGGAAGGTTTTGCGAAACATTCCACACCCCTCACTCGTCTGATGCGTAAAGGAGTTAAGTTTATCTGGAGTGAGGATTGCCAGAGGAGCTTCGAGGATTTGAAGAACAGATTGATGTCGGCTCCTATCCTTTCCCTCCCTGTTATAGGGAAAGGATACGTGATTTACAGTGATGCATCGCACAGTGGACTTGGTTGCGTGCTGATGCAGGAGGGTAGGGTAATTGCTTATGCTTCTCGGCAACTTAAGGATTATGAAAAGAATTACCCTACACATGACTTGGAGCTTGCTGCTGTGATTTTCGCATTCAAGTTGTGGCGCCACTACTTGTATGGGGAACACTGCGAGATTTACACCGACCAGAAGAGCTTGAAGTACCTGTTTACACAGAAGGAGCTCAACTTGAGGCAGCGCAGATGGTTGGAATTGTTAAAGGACTACGATGTGGATATACTTTACCATCCTGGCAAGGCCAATGTGGTTGCTGATGCCCTGAGCATGAGAGCAGTGTAGAGCCTATCCATGATGATCACCGACCAGGCGCCACTATGGGAGCAGATGAGGCGGCTCGAGCTTGAGGTTGTGTCCGCTGGGGTCTCTGCTAGACTATCGTCTTTAGTTGTGCAGCCCACTTTGTTGGACAGGATTAGGGAGAAACAGAGTGAGGACCCCTATTTGACCAGGATCAGAGAGCAGATTTCGAGTGATCAGACAGGGGACTTTGCGGTTGATGCTTCGGGAGTACTGAGGTACAGGGACCGAGCTTGCGTGCCTATGGATTCAGAGATTCGAGAGCAGATCTTGAGGGAGGCCCATTATACACCTTATACCATTCATCCTGGTGGGACTAAGATGTATAAGGACCTCAAGGCACATTTTTGGTGGAGTGGTATGAAGAGAGACTTTGGGATGTTTGTAGCACACTGCTTAACTTGTCAGCAAGTAAAGGCTGAGCATCGTGTACCTGCTGGCAAATTGTAGAGTCTCCCAATCCCTGAATGGAAATGGGATCATATCACTATGGATTTTATCACTGGATTGCCGAGAGCTCAGACTGGAGCGGATTCGATCTGGGTAGTCGTGGATAGACTCACCACATCCGCTCACTTTCTACCGGTGCAGGTGACGTGGCCTTTGGAGCGACTGGCACAGTTGTACTTAGCTGAGGTGGTCAGGTTGCACGGTGTACCCGTCTCCATTTTATCAGATAGAGACCCGAGGTTTGTCTCGCATTTCTGGAGGAGTTTACAGACGGCCTTGGGGACACAGCTCCGTTTCAGCACAGCATTCCACCTACAGACCGATGGACAGTCAGAGCGCACCATTCAGATCCTCGAGGATATGTTGAGAGCATGCGTCCTGGATTTTGGAGGAGGGTGGTACCGACACTTGGGATTGGTTGAGTTTGCGTACAACAACAGCTATCAAGCGAGCATTCAGATGGCTCCGTTTGAAGCGTTGTATGGACGCAAGTGTCGGTCACCCCTATATTGGAGTGACGTGGGTGAGAAGAAGACTTTGGGTCCTGATCTACTGTTAGAGGCGGAGGAAAAGGTCAGATTGATACGACGACATCTTGAGACCGCCCAAAGTCGACAGAGGAGTTATGCTGATACCCGACGGCGAGACTTAGAGTTTCAGGTGGGTGATCATGTCTTCTTGAAAGTCTTGCCTTCGAAGGGGGTCCGGAGATTTGGGATTCGTGGGAAGCTGAGCCCTCGTTATATTGGACCTTTCGAGGTATTGGAGCGTATAGGGCAGTTACCTACAGGCCTTCACTTCCTCCCAGACTTGCTGGTGTTCACGATGTGTTTCATGTATCCACTCTGAGGAGGTATGTTTATGACCCGTCGCACATCATCGATTTCACCCCACTGGAGATCACTGAGGACTTGAGCTATGTCGAGCGGCCATTGCGGATTTTAGACCGTGAGGTGAGGGAGTTACGCAGCCGGGCTATTCCTTACGTGAAGATTCTGTGGAGCAGCCTTAGCGAGCGCGAGGCTACTTGGGAGCTGGAGTCAGCGATGATGGACGCCTACCCCTACTTGTTCGAGGCCCCGGCTTGAGGTATGACTTTTGTTTTGAGGACGAAACTTTTTCTTGTAGGGGAGGATGTGGTGGTCCTGTTTCCCATGAAATTTTTTCGGTAAATCCACTGTGTAGAACACCTAGTGTTGGTGTATTTGGCCTATAGTCCATCAAAGGGATGCCACAGATGGACCCTGTGTGGTATCTTTTGCTGATTTGGCCTTCGGCTGCATTTGCCGAATTTTAGAAAAGGTTTTGGGCCAAACAGAGGATGGATTTGGATTCAGCGCGGAAAAACGCTTGAAAACGACTATTTGCTTGTTTATTTTTGAGTCCGGATGCCCAAAAACGGACTCCCGGAAGTTTTTATTGGATTTCGGTGCATGGGGGAGACCGTGGACTTGCCTGGAGCCACGTGGCGGCCTGTCATTGGCCGGCTCACGCAGCTCGGTCCACGGGGAGGCGCGGCTGATGCATGGACCGCCGTGCGGGACACGTGGCATGCCCGTAATGGCTGGCGCACGCGGCGCGGTCCAGGGGATATTGCACGGTTCTGTGGACCGAGTGCAGGGACACGTGGCAGCCTGGCATTGGCTGGCTCACGTAAACGTGGTCCCCGGGAGCACGGAGGAGCGCCTCGGGGCGCGTGCGCGCACAGTGGCTAGGCGGCGCTGTCGGCCGCACGTGGCCGCGCTCGAGAGAGGGCCACGTGTCGCCTCGCCATTGGCGGGTCGTACCTACCACCGTTGACCAGGCAGGGACACGCGGCCGAAGCTCAGCCGCCCGTGCACGCTGTCCGCTGTTTGGGGACACGTGGCGGGCGTAGGATGATTCGGGCGCTGCGTCGGACGGGGGACAGTGCGACCGGGGGACGGTGCGACCGGGGGGATTCGGGCGACCGAAAAGTGCGCTCGAATCCGGCCCAAAAGGCTTATTCGGCTGGGCCTATAAATAGGCTTCTTTAGCCTTTCTTTCTCTCTTTTCTGGACATCTTCCCACAGAGAGCTTAAGGAAGTTTCTCCCTCTTACAGTGCACTATAATTTGGAGGACTTTGAGGATTTTTGGAGTTCACTACTTCGGCATTTTCTGTGTTTCGGCGCACAGCGACGCTCTTACACCAGCGGCCCGTTTCGTCCCGTTTCAGTGCGCGACCTCCCCCGGCTTACTCCGACCTCCGATTCAGGCGATTCTTGCGCCGTTGGATTCACGACAAGTAGGGCTACAACTATTGTGGTTTGTTCTCCCCTTCTTTTCGATTTTATCATGGAGTTTGACGGGGTTTCTTTTGACCCATTTTTCTTCGCAAAGTTTTGGACAACACTTGGGTATTTCGGCGATATCTTCGCGCATAGGCATCGGATCGAGGCGTGCCAATAGTCGTTTTACATCTACACAGCGCAAGGAATGTCTTCAAATTTTCCTGGATTTTTCTGAGCTCTCCCCGAAGGTAAAAAATTCCTTTTCCCAGAACTTTGTGCCACAGATTTTGAGTTTGGTTTGTTTTGGGGTGGTTCCCTTGCAGAATTTATATCTCAGTGTAGAAAACTCGGATTTGAACGTGCAGATACTCGTTTCGACCGGTTCGTTGCAGCGATCGTGATAGTATTTTTATTGGAATTTTCTGAGCCTTTTTCGCGGGTGAAAATAGTGCAACTCTGGACTGTTGTGTATGGACAGCTTGTAATGGAGTATTTGTATGTTTAATTGTGTATTTTGTGGTATGTTGTATAGTGCTGTGCTTGTGGCGGTTGATCTGTTTGGGCGAGGATTATTGGACGGGGATTTAGCGTTTGAGGTGGGTACCATTGTAAACCTCCTACTTTTGATCACCCACTAGGCATATTGGAGTTATTCCTATATTATATCGCTAGTTGTACCAGTGGAATGAACATAGCATGCTTAATTGAAAGAATGGACTTGTTGTTAACACTTGCATCTCTAGAGGACTAGATATTAATAAGGTGTTAATTCTTGCAAAAGATATGTTGTCTAAACCCCTTGGGAATAGTATGCTAAAACCATATCATGTTTTATGTATATTGGGACGTCTTATGCATGTATATAGACCGGCTTGTGGCAACTTAGTACATTGGATATTCAAGAAATAGCATACTTTAGTTTTGTAAGAATTAGAATACCATACTTTAGTTTTGTAAGAATTAGAATACCTGAAATCATTTTACTAAGTAAAGGACTTTTGCATGCTTGTATGGTCACATAGTTAGGCCATTTTTTTCTGCTACACTATCATGCTGGAACAGACTTAGGAGAAACCATGCTTTTATTTCTTCTCCAGTTATCTAGACTTAGGGGGATAGTGTGCTCGGGTTCGAGCAGGGGCTGGGATAGTGTAGTCAGATATTGGGGATTTGGGACAGGCAGGCTTTGATGGCAGGGTATTGCGGCAACCGCGAATTTTGGGCGGTTGACCGAACGGTTATTATTGCATCAGATTGGGGGAGAGGGATCAGGCTTCCTTTTGTGGATGGTTTTTCTCACTTATCTAGAGTCATGATCCAGTCTTGCTATATCAGATTTCTTCCGGCTACATATTTTACTCGTGTGGGTCGCTCCCCTCGAGTGCCACTTCGGAGTAGGCTTAGGACCGAGCCGTGTGCCGGTCGATTGGATATTTTGAGATCGAGCCATGTGCCTATCAGATACTAGTTCTTGAGTTTGACAGCAGAGCAGGCAGTGCCAGTGATTACTGGTTTATAGTTTGGGTTTAGTCAGGCAGGCATTTATATTCTGATGCATACATTTAGCTATTCTTTTAGCTTGGCATTTTAGAGGCATATAGTGGTAGCTTTTCATCAGTAGTTATATTTATAGCTTACCACCTTTGTTTCTTTTCGCCTCTGGTAGACCTAGTGGGCATGTCTGCGTTTGAGGTCTAACCCACTTGGGGAGGCTACTGTTTTTATAGTAGTTCTCACCCCCCCACTGTTTTCCTTTTTCTTTTTCCCCCTTGTTTTGCAGAGTAATCTGCTGGAGTTGCTGGACCTTCCTCGGCGGATCGAGGTAAGAGGATAGCGGATTAGATAGCCGTCTACCCTGTTCGTGAGTTTAACAGTTTTGATGTTTCCCCCTTATACACACAGATAGTTGTATTTTCTTTTCTTTTGGGTCTGGCTTCGGTCAGCTGGTTGTATTTGATTGGTGAGCTGGGAGAGACACTTGTATATATTTGAGAGTTATATTGTACTTTTATTTTCAGCATTAGTCTGAGATGTATTAGTTTTAGTTTAGCTCTGTTTTATGCTCCTTTATTATATCCTTTATATCTGAGCTGGTTACCAGCGCTTCGTGTACACGGGAAATTCTGTGTGCACGGCGGATCTGTGGATGGGCCAGGGTTCTGGTTTACACCCGGGGCGTGACACAAGGGTTTCATCAGACCGAGCGTGTCGCGGTGGGGTGCGCCCGTACTGTTTGTAAGAAAGAATGATGGGAGCTTACGCCTGTGCATAGATTATCGAGAGATAATGTCACGCCCCGGGGTCGAAACTACGACCCGGGCTCGTCAACAGACCCGCCGCCTATACAAAACCCCGCATAGGCGAAGCGTCCAACCTGCAAAAAGAAGGATACTACAGCTAAACAGATATCAGAGCTATAAAGAAAACTACTGTAAAACTAAAATCCAATCACTGTACAACTGAAAATAAAGATACAATATCCATCTCCCAAATACGATCATATACAAAATCCTCTGAATACAATAACCAAAACTAAACAGGGAGGTAAACCGAATAATACATCAGTGTATAGGCTCTCAGTACAAGTCAGATCCTCATAATACAAATGTCTCTCAAAAGTAAAAACAAATAAACCAACTGCTGACTGTAGTAATAGATCTCCAATGAAGGGGTACCGCTACTGCTACTCTCCAAAGACAGGTAGGGATCTAGCTCGCGACTCCCTCGCCTCGATCAGCAACAAAAGGATCAGCAACTGGAAAGTAGGTCCCTGGGGAAAAAAAACACCACGGCGGGTGTGAGAACTACATCCCACAGTAGTTCTCAGTGGGTACCGCCACCAAGCCCGCCGGTCTGCCCACTAAGTCTACTAGAGCCATAAAGTAACAAATGCAGTACTGAAAGGAAAAGAGCTGGAAAAATAACTCTACAGCTACTATGCCTCTACCTAAATGCTCAAGAAGTGGAACAGATGGAAACATGATGCATCTACTAACTCTCAAGTATAGTCACCCAATCTACACTGACTGCCACATAGGGTCCAGTCAAACCTGCGCCCACCTACTGCCGCACATCAACAAGAGGACGGGTCTACCGTAGGGTGTCCGTGACTGCCAAAACTGGCCCAGCCAGAGGGACTGCGTCGACAAGTCGCGAGACAAAAGTAACAGGCCCACTCCGGACGGGGCACTCGAGGGGCGAGACCCCACCGAGGAAAAAGGTATCCGCGCACTCTGTCGAGCTCAAAGTGGCTCCTACAGGCTATAGTCAAAATCCACGCTCACTCTCAGAACGAAAGGACTCAGGATCCTTAAACATCTCGCACAACGGTCGGACTACTCTCGACGACTCAGCTGATCTCTCTCGAATCTTGAGACACTAGCAAACTCCACCAACTCGTAGCACAAAACACACTGGCTGGAGATACTCCACGGCCGGGATAGACCCACAACTCAGGGCTAACAAAACTGGTCGGACAACACTCAACGACCCGGGACCACTGTCAACCCCAACGGCTCCCACAACAGAACCCCAAACTCACAGATGTAGTGATCCGGCCCTTAGGGGTGTCTTTGACCCACATATAGTCATTTAAGCCTTTAAGGGAAATAAAATTATTCAATTCTTAAAAGTTGGCCGGTGTGTGATGCTGGTATTTTTCTGCGATAGAGCGCGGAAAAAGAAGGCCGACGGTGCGATCGGATCTGAAATCCGATATCGGGATCTCCCGGAACGGAATTCCTAGTGATACGGTGATTAGTCATGCATCGGAATCCGTGCAAAATATCTTGCACCCGTTAGAGATAAGGTGGGTTATCTCGTAGGGGATAATTAAGTAGTTAATTAATTATCCGATGACGGAAAATAGAATTCTCTTACGTACGAATTAAAGAGGAAATTAATTAAAGATATAATACGAGCTATATAAGGGATCCCGATTATCGGAAAGAAAAGAAAAGAAAAATAAAAACCCTAATCGGTGAGGAGAGAAAAAAGGAAAAGACGGAACCCTAGCCGGAAGAAAGGGAAAGGAGAAAGAGAAGGAGCCCGATCTTCCCGGGCTTCGAACCGAAGGCAAGAACGCGACCAGACAACCTTCCCGTCGATCTTCGGTTAGTAAAATAATTGTTACAATTTATTTGGGATTTTTCCGTCGTCCTTTTTGTTTGAGTTCTTGGGTTCCTCCGTCGTATCCGTCGCCGTCGCCGTCATCATCGCCATGCTAGGGCACGGAACGGACGGCGGAGGCGCGCGGTGCCGCTAGGGCATCGCGCGGAGGAGAGTCGCGGACGGCCACCGCCGCCGCAAGCGGCGACGGGACCGCGCGGCTACCGCACGGACGGCACCCATGCGGACCCGCAACTGCGCGGGCACTACATGGGCGCCGCGCGGCTACCGCGCGGGCGGTACCCACGCGGACACGCAACCGCGCGGGCACCGCATGGGCGCCGCGCGGCTACCGCGCGGGCGGCATCCACGCGGACCCGCAACCGCGCGGGCACCGCATGGGCGCCGCGCGGCTACCGCGCGGGCGGCACCAACGCGGACCCGCAACCGCGTTGGCACCGAGCGGGCGCCGCGCGGCTACCGCGCAGGCGGCACCCACGCGGACCCGCGACCGCGCGGGCACCGCGCTGGCGCCGCGCGGCCGCCGCACGGGCAGCACCCGCGTGAGGCACCGCGCCGTGTGGGCGTCGCCGCGGAGACACGCCGCGCGGTTCCGAACCGCGCGGGGCTCCGGCGGACGACGACGGCGGCGCGGGATTTCCAGTTTTCGTCAACCCGGACGGTGTTGGACTTTTCCGTCGAAAAGAGTAAATTGGGTCTTTTGTTTCGGGATGTTAGTACACGTTTTTGACTATAGTTATCCTTACGGACTTTCTTTAGGTCCAGGAGCGCAGCGGGGGTACGCGAAGGATTCAGGTATTCCGATTTCTCTTCAAATAGGTGGGTACGGTTGCTATAAGTGCAACAAGTGCAGTAAGTGCATCTATCGTCATTAAAATGCTCTTAATTTGTCTAACAAAGTAGATGGATAGTTTAACCTTTCGCATAATTGTATTTTTATCTAACAATTGAAGCGGCTACGGTCGCGGTGCTCATTACACGCCGATCTCGGCAAATCCGTTTTGGATGCTGCACGTACACAGGCGGATTGGCCTCCGCATGGGTGTACTTTTCCGGAGAAGTGGTCTCTTTTTGACCCGTGTACCTCACAAAGGTGTGGGTGCTGTGAGGACCTCTTCGCGCCCGCTGAAAATAGCACACCAGCACCGCGAAGAGGTTAAAAGCATCAAAAAGGTGTTTGCGCACGAGGGGAGACTTTAGTCTCCCCGACAGGTACTCTGGGGTTGGTGCCCAGCTTAATTATGTGCAGGGTTTTAGCGAAAGGTTCCGGTGTATTTGGTTTGCTCCTTATTCTCTTTTGATACTTAGACATCTACTTTGTTTGTCACTGACTTTACCCACTCCGTGACAGGTGTTACGAGGTGCGTAAGCCGGGAGGGCGGTGAGACTGCGTCGCGAGGACCGTAGTCAGGATACTTGGGTTTTAACTCGTCTTGCTTATGCTTTATTTAGTTCATTTGCTTGTGGATCTTATTAGTCGTGGACATGTATTAGATAGCACTGTGGATGAGATGTACCTATGCGTTTTAGTTACTTTCAGGGATGTTTTCTTATGCGGCACGCTTTCAGGAAAAGCTAAATGATTTCGAAAATGTTTTCTCAAAACGAAGTGTCGTGTGGGCACGGGTTTTGCAACCGCTGGTTTTATCCTTTCCAAACGGTGCCGCCGCTTTTATAACATTAGTTAAATTACTGTACTCTGTTTGACGATGTATGTCTATTGTATGGTTGATGGTTGATGTATGATGTTGTAAATGAGACGCCGTGCATATGCAAAGGCGACTCTGTCTGTGGGCAGAGAGAATTTGTGTATGTGGCGGTCTGGCACGCACCGGGGATGAGGTTTAAGTTACCTTGTTAAGAAAGAAAAAAAAAATAATGCACGCAATTTTCCGCTTTAAAGACTCAAAAACCCCCGGGGGCGTGACAGATTAAATGGTATCAGAGAAAACAACCATAACCATAGTAGACGTGATCCACATCCACAGTGTAAGGTGCCACAAGCAAATGGGACAGGAGATAACCAAGGTATAGGTGCGTAGTACGTGAGAGTACGGGGAAAAAGGGAACGTAATATAGGTATAAGCGTAAGACAGGGTGCTAGGGTTATAACCTTAGGGTTAACGTGGTTTCTTTGTATCACAGCAGACAACGGCCAGGATCCGGCCACTGAGCGCTAACCATTCTCAATGGACAGGATGGATTCCGTAGCCGCAGCCAACCGCTTACTCCGCAACCAGCTACGCGACATAGCGGGGCAAATGCTAACTCTCACTGAGCGCCTAGGCCTACTGACTCAGGATTTCGAGGGTGTCGACCGCACCCAGCGAGACGCCAGGGACGGCGCCTATCGGGTAATGCCACCGGCAGGGTTCCCCACTTTTAACGAAGCAGTTATGTTGGCCCGGCAGGCAGAGCAAGAACTGGCCGAGACACGCGCTCGGCAGAGTTATCCCTATCCCAGTCCGGCGGAGGACCGTTTCCGGCAGGGCCCGGCACTCAAAGGCCTGAGGACAGAGGGGAACCTTGGAAAGGCGATGAGAGGAGAACCCAAACCGCAGAGGAAGCCGTGTCCCATATGCAGTGGGGCGCATCAGGTGACTGATTGTCCATGGAGACACGGCCACTGCTACTGATGCGGCAGACCAGGACACGCACGCTATGAGTGCCCACGGAAACCGGGCACCACCAGGCCTCCGGCACCGCGACGGGAGGGGACAGAGAAGACTGCTACACCCGTTCCGCAAGGGGGCCCCGCCCCGGAGGGCCAAGGAGGAGGACGTCCGGAGAAAGCACGGAAGGACGAACCGACACCAGCGAGGGGCGCGAAACCACCTCAAGGACCGTGTGTAATCTGCGAGGGTGCTCAGCTAGTGGCGGAATGTATGTGGAGGTACCATTACTGCAATCAGTGCGGCTTACCGGCCCACTCCCGTGCCTTCTGTCCTCAGAGGCCCACCCCCGCCGCCGCCGCCGCGCCACCACAGCAGGAAGGACCAGAGGGTGCTGCGGCCCCCGTTCAGCCAAAGGATTTGCCCGGTGACCAGCAATCCGCAGACTCCTCAGACGTCAAGTCCCTTCCCCAGCACGCCGTACGACGCTGGCCCAAGGGCTGTGGACGGACTCCCCGGGATACTACAGTGGAGGACGCGACGTCCCAGACCTAGTAACGGCAGGTAATTTTTGGTTTCTCTTTTTCCTATTAGATTAGGAGCACCGGTTACACCTTAGCCTGCTACCCCTGTTAGGCTCTCTCTCTCTCTCCCTCTCTCTAAAAATCCTTAAGTATTAGGCGAAGCCTTCCCCGGCCGATGTACGCGGGCGGGCTTCGAAGCATAGGAGAACCTTGTGTACTCGGGGCCCGTTAAGGGCCATGCAAGGAATAAATAGGCTCCATCCTATGCCTTGCAGCCGAGAACTCAATGGGCCAATAGGTAGTTCAGGGCCGCTCCCCAAATAAGGATCAGCGGTCCCGTGGGAAGGGAATTTCCGGACGTGTTTCCGGCGGAGCCCCCTGAACGCCACCGGAACGGGAAGTCGACTTCCCTATTGAACTATTTCCCGGCACCAAACCCATCACCAAGGCACCGTACAGGATGGCCTTCGCGGAGTTGAAGGAACTCGAGGCACAGTTGGAGGACCTTTTGGATAAGGGTTTCATCAGACCTAGCGCGTCACCCTGGGGCGCGCCCGTCCTGTTTGTGAGGAAGAAGGACGGAAGTCTCCGGTTGTGCATCGACTACCGGGAGATAAAAAAGGTCACCGTTAAGAACAAGTACCCCCTGCCAAGGATCGACGACCTCTTCGACCAACTACGGGGGGCGACGGTGTTTTCAAAGATTGACCTGCAGTCGGGCTATCATCAGGTCCAGGTTTAGGGGGAGGACATCCCCAAGACGGCTTTCCGAACTCGCTACGGCTATTACGAATTTACGGTAATGCCGTTCGGGCTCACAAATGCCCCAGCGGTGTTCATGGACATGATGAACAGGGTATTCAAACCCTTCCTGGACTTGTTCGTGGTGGTCTTCATCGACGATATCCTCATCTACTCCCGTACAGACGAGGAACACGAAGAACATCTGCGCACAGTCCTCCAGACCCTACGGGAACAGAAACTCTACGCCAAACTCAAAAAGTGTGAGTTTTGGCTCCGTGAGGTCGGCTTCTTGGGGCACGTAATCTCGGCGGCTGGAGTCGCAGTCGATCCGAAGAAGATAGATTCGGTGACGGACTGGTCCCAACCGACGACGGTGACGGAGATCCGAAGCTTCCTGGGGTTAGCCGGTTACTACCGGCGCTTCGTGGAGGGCTTCTCCAAGATAGCAACCCCCTTAAACCATTTGACTAAAAAGGGGGAAAAGTTCATCTGGACGGACAAATGTCAGAGGAGCTTCGAGGAGCTCAAGGATAGATTGACGCGAGCCCCGATTCTCGCCCTGCCAGAACCAGGGGTGGATTATGAAGTGTATTGCGATGCGTCGCGAAGCGGACTGGGTGGAGTACTCATGCAACGGGGAAAGGTTATAGCCTATGCGTCAAGGCAGCTCAAGGAATACGAGCGGAACTACCCCGTGCACGATTTGGAACTCACAGCGGTTGTGTTCGTCCTCAAGCTCTTGAGACACTACCTGTATGGGGCACACTCCAATGTGTACTCAGATCATAAAAGTCTTAAGTACCTTTTCACCCAAAAGGAGTTAAATTTGCGACAAAGACGGTGGCTCGAGCTATTGAAGGATTACGATGTAACGATCCACTACCACCCGGGAAAGGCAAACGTGGTGGCCGACGCCCTGAGCCGCAAGGGGCAGGCCGAAAAGGCAGGGGTAAGTGCCATCACCCAGCAAGATAGTCTGATTGCGGAATTTTCGCGATTAAGACTAGAAGTAGTACCGGTAGGTACAGTCGCACAACTTCTGACGCTGTTGGTCAGACCTACCTTGCTTGACAGAATTCTCGAGGGGCAGTCGACTGATGACCAACTCCAGCTGGTGCGAAGTAGAGTAACTGCCGACCAAGAAGGTGATTTCACAGTAAACTCCGACGGCACGATACGATTTCGGGGACGAATCTGCGTGCCGGATCTACCGGAACTCAAAGAGAAAATCCTGCGGGAGGCGCATACTGCTCCATATACAGCGCATCCCGGGGGAACGAAGATGTACAAGGACGTCAAACAGACCTTCTGGTGGCCCAAAATGAAGGGAGACGTGACTCGGTTCGTGGCACACTACCTGGTGTGCCAACGGGTGAAGGCCGAGCACCAGCGTCCGGCAGGAAAATTGCAACCCTTACCGGTGCCCGAGTGGAAGTGGGACATGATTACCATGGATTTTGTGACCGGGTTCCCGAGATCGTCACAGGGACACGATGCAATATGGGTAATTGTGGACCGTCTGACGAAATCGGCCCACTTCCTGCCCATACAAACGACGTGGACGCGGGAACGACTGGCACAAACCTACATCAACGAGATAGTAAGGTTGCATGGGGTGCCGACATCCATCACGTCGGACAGGGACACGCGATTTGTGTCAAACTTTTGGCAGAGCCTGCAGCGAGCAATGGGAACCAAGTTGCACTTCAGTACGGCTTTTCACCCGCAGACCGATGGACAATCAGAGCGGGTGATAGAAATTGTGGAGGACATGCTTCGGGCATGCGTTTTGGACTTAGGCGAAGGGTGGGCACGGTGTTTGCCCCTAGTGGAATTTGCCTACAATAACAGTTACCAGGCCAGCATTCAGATGGCACCATACGAGGCCCTGTAAGGGCGCCGCTGTCGGTCTCCAATATGCTGGGACGACTTGGGTGAGCGTAAGTTTCTGGGCCCAGATTTGGTGGAGGAGACCGAAGTAAAGGTGCGATTGATTAGACAAAGGCTACTGACCGCCCAGAGCAGACAGAAAAGCTACGCGGACAATAGACGCCGAGACTTAGAGTTCATGGTGGGTGAGCATGCGTTACTCCGAGTTTCGCCCTCCAAGGTGAACCGATGCTTCGGCATAAAGGGAAAGTTAAGCCTGAGGTACGTAGGACCGTTCGAGATCCTAGAACGCGTAGGACCGGTGGCGTACCGATTAGCCCTGCCGCCAAACCTCGAACGAGTCCATAACGTGTTCCATGTCTCAATGCTCCGGAAGTATCTAGCTGATCCCTCTCATGCCTTGAATGCCTCCACCATCGAGTTGCGAGAGGATTTGAGCGTCGAGGAGACGCCGGTGCGGATTTTGGCAAGAGAGGACAAGAAGTTGCGCAAACGAACAATCCCCTATGTAAAGGTCCAGTGGAGCAACCACGAAAAACGCGAGGCGACTTGGGAACTGGAATTGAAGATGAGAGAATGTTTTCCCGAATTGATTAGTGGGTTTGTACTTAAGTTTCGGGACGAAACTTTTTATAAAGTGTGAGTGGTGTAGTGATCCGGCCCTTAGGGGTATTTTTGACCCACATATAGTCATTTAAGCTTTTAAGGGAAATAAAATTATTCAATTCTTAAAAGTTGGCCGGTGTGTGATGCTGGTATTTTTCTGCGATAGAGCGCGGAAAAAGAAGGCCGACGGTGCGATCGGATCTGAAATCCGATATCGGGATCTCCCAGAACGGAATTCCTAGTGATACGGTGATTAGTCATGCATCGGAATCCGTGCAAAATATCTTGCACCCGTTAGAGATAAGGTGGGTTATCTCGCAGGGGATAATTAAGTAGTTAATTAATTATCCGATGACGGAAAATAGAATTCTCTTACGTACGAATTAAAGAGGAAATTAATTAAAGATATAATACGAGCTATATAAGGGATCCCGATTATCGGAAAGAAAAGAAAAGAAAAATAAAAACCCTAATCGGTGAGGAGAGAAAAAGGAAAAGACGGAACCCTAGCCGGAAGAAAGGGAAAGGAGAAAGAGAAGGAGCCCGATCTTCCCGGGCTTCGAACCGAAGGCAAGAACGAGACCGGACAACCTTCCCGTCGATCTTCGGTTAGTAAAATAATTGTTACAATTTATTTGGGATTTTTCCATCGTCCTTTTTGTTTGAGTTCTTGGGTTCCTTCGTCGTATCCGTCGCCGTCGCCGTCATCGTCGCCATGCTAGGGCACGGAACGGACGGCGGAGGCGCGCGGTGCCGCTAGGGCATCGCGCGGAGGAGAGTCGCGGACGGCCACCGCCGCCGCAAGCGGCGACGGGACCGCGCGGCTACCGCATGGACGGCACCCATGCGGTCCCGCAACCGCGCGGGCACCGCATGGGCGCCGCGCGGCTACCGCGCGGGCGGCACCCACGTGGACCCGCAACCGCGCGGGCACCGCATGGGCGCCGCGCGGCTACCGCGCGGGCGGCACCCACGCGGTCCCGCAACCGCGCGGGCACCGCATGGGCGCCGCGCGGCTACCGCGCGGGCGGCACCCAAGCTGACCCGCAACCGCGCGGGCATCGCATGGGCGCCGCGCGGCTGCCGCGCGGGCGGCACCCACGCGGACCCGCAACCGCGCGGGCACCGCATGGGCGCCGCGTGGCTGCCGCGCGGGCGGCACCCACGCGGACCCGCATCCGCGCGGGTACCGCGCGGGCGCCGCGCGGCTACCGCGCAGGCGGCACCCACGCGGACCCGCGATCGCGCGGGCACCGCGCGGGCGCCGCGCGGCCGCCGCACGGGCAGCGCCCGCGCGAGGCACCGCGCCGCGTGGGCGTCGCCGCGGAGACACGCCGCGCGGTTCCGAACCGCGCGGGGTTCCGGCGGACGACGACGACGGCGCGGGATTTCTGGTTTTCGTCAACCCATATGGTGTTGGACTTTTCCGTCGAAAAGAGTAAATTGGGTCTTTTGTTTCGGGATGTTAGTACATGTTTTTGACTATAGTTATCCTTACGGACTTTCTTTAGGTCCAGGAGCGCAGCGGGGGTGCGCGAAGGATTCAGGTATTCCGATTTCTCTTCAACTAGGTGGGTACGGTTGCTATAAGTGCAACAAGTGCAGTAAGTGCATCTATCGTCATTAAAATGCTCTTAATTTGTCTAACAAAGTAGATGGACAGTTTAACCTTTCGCATAATTGTATTTTTATCTAACAATTGAAGCGGGTACGCTTGCGGTGCTCACTACGCGCCGATCTCGGCAAATCCATTTTGGATGCTGCACGTACACAGGCGGATTGGCCTCCGCATGGGTGTACTTTTCCGGAGAAGTGGTCTCTTTTTGACCCGTGTACCTCACAAAGGTGTGGGTGCCGTGAGGACCTCTTCGCGCCCGCTGAAAATAGCACACCAGCACCGCGAAGAGGTTAAAAGCATCAAAAAGGTGTTTGCGCACGAGGGGAGACTTTAGTCTCCCCGACAGGTACTCTTGGGTTGGTGCCCAGCTTAATTATGTGCAGGGTTTTAGCGAAAGGTTCCGGTGTATTTGGTTTGCTCCTTATTCTCTTTTGATACTTAGACATCTACTTTGTTTGTCACTGACTTTACCCACTCCGTGACAGGTGTTACGAGGTGCGTTAGCCGGGAGGGCGGTGAGACTGCGTCGCGAGGACCGTAGTCAGGATACTTGGGTTTTATCTCGTCTTCCTTATGCTTTATTTAGTTCATTTGCTTGTGGATCTTATTAGTCGTGGACATGTATTAGATAGCACTGTGGATGAGATGCACCTATGCGTTTTAGTTACTTTCAGTGATGTTTTCTTATGCGGCACGCTTTCAGGAAAAGCTAAATGATTTCGAAAATGTTTTCTCAAAAGGAAGTGCCGTGTGGGCACGGGTTTTGCAACCGCTGGTTTTATCCTTTCCAAACGGTGCCGCCGCTTTTATAACATTAGATAAATTACTGTACTCTGTTTGACGATGTATGTCTATTGTATGGTTGATGGTCGATGTATGATGTTGTAAATGAGACGCCGTGCATATGCAAAGGAGACTCTGTCCGTGGGCAGAGAGAATTTGTGTATGTGGCGGTCTGGCAAGCACCGGGGATGAGGTTTAAGTTACCTTGTTAAGAAAGAAAAAAAAAATAATGCACGCAATTTTCCGCTTGAAAGACTCAAAAACCCCCGGGGGCGTGACAGATTAAATGGTATCAGAGAAAACAACCATAACCATAGTAGACGTGATCCACATCCACAGTGTAAGGTGCCACAAGCAAGTGGGACATGAGATAACCAAGGTATAGGTGCGTAGTACGTGAGAGTACAGGGAAAAAGGGAACGTAATATAGGTATAAGCGTAAGACAGGGTGCTAGGGTTATAACCTTAGGGTTAACGTGGTTTCTTTGTATCACAGCAGCCAACCGCTTACTCCGCAACCAGCTACGCGACATAGCGGGGCAAATGCTAACTCTCACTGAGCGCCTAGGCCTACTGACTCAGGATTTCGAGGGTGTCGACCGCACCCAGCGAGACGCCAGGGACGGCGCCTATCGGGGAATGCCACCGGCAGGGTTCCCCACTTTTAACGAAGCGGTTATGTTGGCCCGGCAGGCAGAGCAAGAACTGGCCGAGAGACGCACTCGGCAGAGTTATCCCTATCCCAGTCCGGCGGAGGACCCTTTTCGGCATGGCCCGGCACTCAAAGGCCTGAGGACAGAGGGGAACCTTGGAAAGGCGATGGGAGGAGAACCCAAACCGCAGAGGAAGCCGTGTCCCATATGCAGTGGGGCGCATCAGGTGACTGATTGTCCATGGAGACACGGCCACTGCTACCGATGCGGCAGACCAGGACACGCACGCTATGAGTGCCCACGGAAACCGGGCACCACCAGGCCTCCGGCACCGCGACCGGAGGGGACAGAGAAGACTGCTACACCCGTTCCGCAAGGGGGCCCCGCCCCGGAGGGCCAAGGAGGAGGACGTCCGGAGAAAGCACGGAAGGACGAACCAACACCAGCGAGGGGCGCGAAACCACCTCAGGGACCGTGTGTAATCTGCGAGGGTGCTCACCCAGTGGCGGAATGTATGTGGGGGTACCATTACTGCAATCAGTGCGGCTTACCGGACCACTCCCGTGCCTTCTGCCCTCAGAGGCCCACCCCCGCCGCCGCCGCCGCGCCACCACAGCAGGAAGGACCAGAGGGTGCTGCGGCCCCCGTTCAGCCAAAGGATTTACCCGGCGACCAGCAATCCGCAGACTCCTCAGACGTCAAGTCCCTTCCCCAGCACGCCGTACGACGCTGGCCCAAGGGCTGTGGACGGACTCCCCGGGATACTACAGTGGAGGACGCGACGTCCCAGACCTAGTAACGGCAGGTAATTTTTGGTTTCTCTTTTTCCTCTTAGATTAGGAGCACCGGTTACACCTTAGCCTGCTACCCCTGTTAGGCTCTCTCTCTCTCTCCCTCTCTCTAAAAATCCTTAAGTATTAGGCGAAGCCTTCCCCGGCCGATGTTGTCACGCCCCGGGGGATTAATTTAGCGGAAACGGATTACAAAAGGTATGTATTTATTTATTTTTTTTTTTTGAAACCTTCTTCCCCGGCGCGTGCCCAGATCCGCCGCATATACAGGATCACTCTACAAACGGACAGAGTCTCCCCTGTATATGCACGGCGTCGCGGTTTGTACAATGTTCAAAACGAGTAAACATTCAATCACAACAATCCAAACGTATAACCATTCACAATGTGCAGAATAAACTCACGGCCGATTAGTTTGAAAGGATAAAACCCACAATTGTTGAAACGGCGCCCACCCGGCATCCATATTTTGAAAACCCTTTTTTCGAAAGCAACATAAACTCAGGGGTTTGAGAAACAGTGCCCACACGACACTTAGGTTTTGAAATCCATTTTCGCAAACCATAAATCCACAAGGTTTTGAAGACGGTGCCCACACGGCACCCGAGTTTTGAAATAGTAGTTTTCGCAATCTGTTCTTTTATTTGCTATTTTATTTTCCAAAGCGGCCCACAGAGATGTAAAGAAAACTAAACAATTCAATTGTCACCGTACCGACATCCACACCGACCCCACGAGGGTATCGAGAACCATCCACAGTCTACAAATAATAAATGGAATGCGACAGTAAGAGGTAAAGTACTGTTCCGGTCTCCTGGGACCCAAAATTTCTAGTCGCGGCCTCACCGTCGCCTAACTCTCCCTCCTGTAGGACCCTGTCGCAAAGTGGGAAGTCAGCGACTAAACAAAAGTGATAAAAGTAAAGCAGGTAAAGAAAAACGTCCAACCGTAGTCTATCCGGAGCAACCACCCTCGCAAGGGAAAAGTAGAATCAAACACCTGTAAACCTGCAATACCCGATCCCGTCGGACAACTAAACCGACGAATCGCACCGCGCCCAAGTCGGACAACTAAACCGAATGGGTCGCACCGCTCCCACGTCGGACAACTAAACCGACGGGTCGCACCGCTCGCACCTTGGCGCATACATGCCCCACAACTAAAGAGGCCCCACGCCGTCCTGTGGGAATACACGGGTCATAGACCACTTTTCCGGAAAAGCACACCCTTTGCGGTGGCCAAACCGCGGGTGCGCGTGCTGCAGCCGAGCATAGTAACCGTGAACCATATAGATATATCAATGTATGAAAAACGTATGAAATAACATATACATATCCGTGCATGGTAACTAAATGAAACAGTATATATATATTCACAGCATACTCCTATACGTGCAAGAGAGCGACATGAAACAATATGTATATCTAATCACGAGTACCGTAAAGCCATAACGAATAAATGATGCCTCCCTACTAGGTTTAACCCAAGTACACTTAAGGATGACCCCGTCCACCAAGATAGAATTAAATGTTGAGACTTAGGAGTAAAGACCCACCTCTACGAGCGATGAACAAAGCGCTATCCCCCGTGTGTCCCGGTGCGCTCCCCAAAACTACAAAAGTCCACCGGGGAGAAGTCAGTGACTAAACAACATAAAACAAGGGTCAAGAACAGACATTCGGGTCCCGTCGTGGAACGGGGCTCCCGGGTTCGACGGCGGCGGCGGCGGCCGAGTCGGAACCCGAGGCGGCGGCGAGCGTGCTGCCGCGCTGGCCGCACGCGTATCAGGCTCCGTGCGGTGTGATGCCCGCACGGCTCCCTGACAGCGGCGGCGCCCAGGTCCAGCACGGGTGCCCAGGCCGCACGCACGGGCTGCCCCGCGCGGCGCCCAGGTCCCGCGCGGGCGCCCCGGCCGCACGCACGGGCGGCCCCGCGCGGCGCCCAGGCTCCGCGCGGGCGCCCAGCCCGCACGCACGGGCGACCCCGCGCGGCGCCCAGGCCCGCGCGGGTGCCAGACCCGCACGCACGGGCGACCCCGCGCGGCGCCCAGGCTCCGCGCGGGCGCCCAGCCCGCACGCACGGGCGACCCCGTGCGGCGCCCAGGCCCGCGCGGGTGCCAGACCCGCATGCACGGGCGACCCCGCGCGGCGCCCAGGCCTGCGCGGGTGCCAGACCCGCACGCCCGGTGCCCTAGCCCTGCGCGTAAGGGCGCTCGCGACGGCGGTGGTGCGGCCGGCCGGGGTGTGCCGTCTCCCCCCCTTCCCGTGCGACGATCCGGAAGAAACCCTAGCTAAAAAGAAACATAAAGACAAACTCACCGAACCAATGCGCCTCCGACTCGCCGATGGAGAGGGAGGGAGAGACGAGGATTATCCCGTTCTTGCGTGCCCGGTTCCGGAGGTGTGCGGTGTTCTTCCCGTTCCTCGATTGCTCCGCCGCGGTGCCTCGCGCCGATCGGTGGGAAGAGGAGGGTTAGGGTGAGAGGAACGGTAGGAAAACTCCAAAACTAAACCCAACACATACGTATTAATAGTAGCCGCCTCCGTACACGGGAGCTTAACCCTAAGTCCCAAAATACAAATCAATCTCGGCGAAATGAGTTTGGGTGCGAACCTGGGTCCGGTCCGCCTCGAAGAACGTGTAAGTCGCCTGAACTGCTGCCAACTTCCGGAATTTATTCTGGGAGATTCCGGGGTCAGAATCCAGATCCGATCGCGCCGCCGAAATCCATTTCGCGAGCTTTATTGTCTAAAAATACCCGCGAGCCCCGACAGTCTGCCCAGAGATAAAGAAAAAATAATTCACCCCCGGACCCCTTAGTCGAAAAGTGGATTTACAAGAATTTTAAAAGAAGGTCTAGAAAGGCAAAAAAAGCCGCGGTTATTACAGATGTACGCGGGCGGGCTTCGAAGCATAGGAGAACCTTGTGTACTCGGGGCCCATTAAGGGCCATGCAAGGAATAAATAGGTTCCATCCTATGCCTTGCAGCCGAGAACTCAATGGGCCGATAGGTAGTTCAGGGCCGCTCCCCAGATAAGGATCAGCGGTCCCGTGGGAAGGGAATTTCCGGACGTGTTTTCGACGGAGCCCTCGGAACGCCACCGGAACGGGAAGTCGACTTCCCTATTGAACTACTTCCCGGCACCAACCCCATCACCATGGCACCGTACAGGATGGCCTTCGCGGAGTTGAAGGAACTCGAGGCACAGTTGGAGGACCTTTTGGATAAGGGTTTCATCAGACCTAGCGCGTCACCCTGGGGCGCGCCCGTCCTGTTTGTGAGGAAGAAGGACGGAAGTCTCCGGTTGTGCATCGACTACCGGGAGATAAATAAGGTCACCGTTAAGAACAAGTACCCCCTGCCAAGGATCGACGACCTCTTCGACCAACTACAGGGGGCGACGGTGTTTTCAAAGATTGAACTGCAGTCGGGCTATCATCAGGTCCAGGTTTAGGGGGAGGACATCCCTAAGACGGCTTTCCGAACTCGCTACGGCCATTACGAATTTACGGTAATGCCGTTCGGGCTCACAAATGCCCCGGCGGTGTTCATGGACATGATGAACAGGGTATTCAAACCCTTCCTGGACTTGTTCGTGGTGGTCTTCATCGACGATATCCTCATCTACTCCCGTACAGACGAGGAACACGAAGAACATCTGCGCACAGTCCTCCAGACCCTACGGGAACAGAAACTCTACGCCAAACTCAAAAAGTGTGAGTTTTGGCTCCGTGAGGTCGGCTTCTTGGGGCACGTAATCTCGGCGGCTGGAGTCGCAGTCGATCCGAAGAAGATAGATTCGGTGACGGACTGGTCCCAACCGACGACGGTGACGGAGATCCGAAGCTTCCTGGGGTTAGCCGGGTACTACCGACGCTTCGTGGAGGGCTTCTCCAAGATAGCCACCCCCTTAAACCGTTTGACTAAAAAGGGGGAAAAGTTCATCTGGACGGACAAATGTCAGAGGAGCTTCGAGGAGCTCAAGGATAGATTGACGCGAGCCCCGATTCTCGCCCTGCCAGAACCAGGGGTGGATTATGAAGTGTATTGCGATGCGTCGCGAAGCAGACTGGGTGGAGTACTCATGCAACGGGGAAAGGTTATAGCCTATGCGTCAAGGCAGCTCAAGGAATACGAGCGGAACTACCCCGTGCACGATTTGGAACTCGCAGCGGTTGTGTTCGTCCTCAAGCTCTGGAGACACTACCTGTATGGGGCACACTCCAATGTGTACTCAGATCATAAAAGTCTTAAGTACCTTTTCACCCAAAAGGAGTTAAATTTGCGACAAAGACGGTGGCTCGAGCTACTGAAGGATTACGATGTAACGATCCACTACCACCCGGGAAAGGCAAACATGGTGGCCGACGCCCTGAGCCGCAAGGGGCAGGCCGAAAAGGCAGGAGTAAGTGCCATCACCCAGCAAGATAGTCTGATTGCGGAATTTTCGCGATTAAGACTAGAAGTAGTACCGGCAGGTACAGTCGCACAACTTCTGACGCTGGTGGTCAGACCTACCTTGCTTGACAGAATTCTCGAGGGGCAGTCGACTGATGACCAACTCCAGCTGGTGCGAAGTAGAGTAACTGCCGACCAAGAAGGTGATTTCACAGTAAACTCCGACGGTATGATACGATTTCGGGGACGAATCTGCGTGCCGGATCTACCGGAACTCAAAGAGAAAATACTGCGGGAGGCGCATACTACTCCATATACAGCGCATCCCGGGGGAACGAAGATGTACAAGGACGTCAAACAGACCTTCTGGTGGCCCAAAATGAAGGGAGACGTGACTCAATTCGGGGCACACTACCTGGTGTGCCAACGGGTGAAGGCCGAGCACCAACATCCGGCAGGAAAATTGCAACCCTTACCGGTGCCCGAGTGGAAGTGGGACATGATTACCATTGATTTTGTGACCGGGTTCCCGAGATCGTCACAGGGACACGATGAAATATGGGTAATTGTGGACTGTCTGACGAAATCGGCCCACTTCCTGCCAATACACACGACGTGGACGCGGGAACGACTGGCACAAACCTACATCAACGAGATAGTAAGGTTGCATGGGGTGCCGACATCCATCACGTCGGACAGGGACACGCGATTTGTGTCAAACTTTTGGCTGAGCCTGCAGCGAGCAATGGGAACCAAGTTGCACTTCAGTACGGCTTTTCACCCGCAGATCGATGGACAATCAGAGCGGGTGATAGAAATTGTGGAGGACATGCTTCGGGCATGCGTTTTGGACTTGGGCGAAGGGTGGGCACGGTGTTTGCCCCTAGTGGAATTTGCCTACAATAACAGTTACCAGGCCAGCATTCAGATGGCACCATACGAGGCCCTGTACGGGCGCCGCTGTCGGTCTCCAATATGCTGGGACGACTTAGGTGAGCGTAAGTTTCTGGGCCCAGATTTGGTGGAGGAGACCGAAGTAAAGGTGCGATTGATTAGACAAAGGCTACTGACCGCCCAGAGCAGACGAAAAAGCTACGCGGACAACAGACGCCGAGACTTAGAGTTCATGGTGGGTGAGCATGCATTACTCCGAGTTTCGCCCTCCAAGGGGAACCGACGCTTCGACATAAAGAGAAAGTTAAGCCCGAGGTACGTAGGACCGTTCGAGATCCTAGAACGCGTAGGAACGGTGGCGTACCGATTAGCCCTGCCGCAAAACCTCGAACGAGTCCATAACGTGTTCCATGTCTCAATGCTCCGGAAGTATCTAGCTGATCCCTCTCATGCCTTGGATGCCTCCACCATCGAGTTGCGAGAGGATTTGAGCGTCGAGGAGACGCCGGTGCGGATTTTGGCAAGAGAGGACAAGAAGTTGCGCAAACGAACAATCCCCTATGTAAAGGTCCAGTGGAGCAACCACGAAAAACGCGAGGCGACTTGGGAACTGGAATTGAAGATGAGAGAATGTTTTCCCGAATTGATTAGTGGGGTTTGTACTTAAGTTTCGGGACGAAACTTTTTATAAAGTGTGAGTGGTGTAGTGATCCGGCCCTTAGGGGTATTTTTGACCCACATATAGTCATTTAAGCTTTTAAGGGAAATAAAATTATTCAATTCTTAAAAGTTGGCCGGTGTGTGATGCTGGTATTTTTCTGTGATAGAGCGCGGAAAAAGAAGGCCGACGGTGCGATCGGATCTGAAATCCGATATCGGGATCTCCCGGAACGGAATTCCTAGTGATACGGTGATTAGTCATGCATCGGAATCCGTGCAAAATATCTTGCACCCGTTAGAGATAAGGTGGGTTATCTCGTAGGGGATAATTAAGTAGTTAATTAATTATCCGATGACGGAAAATAGAATTCTCTTACGTACGAATTAAAGAGGAAATTAATTAAAGATATAATACGAGCTATATAAGGGATCCCGATTATCGTAAAGAAAAGAAAAGAAAAATAAAAACCCTAATCGATGAGGAGAGAAAAAGGAAAAGACGGAACCCTAGCCGGAAGAAAGGGAAAGGAGAAAGAGAAGGAGCCCGATCTTCCCGGGCTTCGAACCGAAGGCAAGAACGAGACCGGACAACCTTCCCGTCGATCTTCGGTCAGTAAAATAATTATTACAATTTATTTGGGATTTTTCCATCGTCCTTTTTGTTTGAGTTCTTGGGTTCCTCCGTCGTATCCGTCGCCGTCGCCGTCATCGTCGCCATGCTAGGGCACGGAACGGACGGCGGAGGCGCGCGGTGCCGCTAGGGCATCGCGCGGAGGAGAGTCGCGGACGGCCACCGCCGCCGCAAGCGGCGACGGGACCGCGCGGCTACCGCACGGACGGCACCCATGCGGACCCGCAACCGCGCGGGCACCGCATGAGCGCCGCGCGGCTACCGCGCGGGCGGCACCCACGCGGACCCGCAACCGCGCGGGCATCGCATGGGCGCCGCGCGGCTACCGCGCGGGCGGCACCCACGCGAACCCGCAACCGCGCGGGCAACGCATGGGCACCGCACGGCTACCGCGCGGGCGGCACCCACGCGGACCCGCAACCGCGCGGGCACCGCATGGGCGCCGCGCGGCTGCCGCGCGGGCGGCTCCCACGCGGACCCGCAACCGCGCGGGCACCGCGCGGGCGCCGGGCGGCTGCCACGCGGGCGGCACCCACGCGGACCCGCAACCACGCGGGCACCGCGCGGGCGCAGCGCGGCTACCACGCGGGCGGCACCCACACGGACCCGCAACCGCGCGGGCACCGCGCGGGCGCCGCGCGGCCGCCGCACGGGCAGCACCCGCGTGAGGCACCGCGCCGCGTGGGCGTCGCCGCGGAGACACGCCGCGCGGTTCCGAACCGCGCGGGGCTCCGGCGGACGACGACGACGGCGCGGGATTTCCGGTTTTCGTCAACCCGGACGGTGTTGGACTTTTCCGTCGAAAAGAGTAAATTGGGGCTTTTGTTTCGGGATGTTAGTACAGGTTTTTTACTATAGTTATCCTTACAGACTTTCTTTAGGTCCAGGAGCGCAGCGGGGGTGCGCGAAGGATTCAGGTGTTCCGATTTCTCTTCAACTAGGTGGGTACGGTTGCTATAAGTGCAACAAGTGCAGTAAGTGCATCTATCGTCATTAAAATGCTCTTAATTTGTCTAACAAAGTAGATGGACAGTTTAACCTTTCGCATAATTGTATTTTAATCTAACAATTGAAGTGGCTACGGTCGCGGTGCCACTACACGCCGATCTCGGCAAATCCGTTTCGGATGCTGCACGTACACAGGCGGATTGGCCTCCGCATGGGTGTACTTTTCCGGAGAAGTGGTCTCTTTTTGACCCGTGTACCTCACAAAGGTGTGGGGGCTGTGAGGACCTCTTCGCACCCGCTGAAAATAGCACACCAGCACCGCGAATAGGTTAAAAGCATCAAAAAGGTGTTTGCGCACGAGGGGAGACTTTAGTCTCCCCGACAGGTACTCTGGGGTTGGTGCCCAGCTTAATTATGTGCAGGGTTTTAGCGAAAGGTTCCGGTGTATTTATTTTGCTCCTTATTCTCTTTTGATACTTAGACATCTACTTTGTTTGTCACTGACTTTACCCACTCCGTGACAGGTGTTACGAGGTGTGTTAGCCGGGAGGGCGGTGAGACTGCATCGCGAGGACCGTAGTCAGGATACTTGGGTTTTATCTCGTCTTCCTTATGCTTTATTTAGTTCATTTGCTTGTGGATCTTATTAGTCGTGGACATGTATTAGATAGCACTGTGGATTAGATGTACCTATGTGTTTTAGTTACTTTCAGTGATGTTTTCTTATGCGGCACGCTTTCAGGAAAAGCTAAATGATTTCGAAAATGTTTTCTCAAAACGAAGTGCCGTGTGGGCACGGGTTTTGCAACCGCTGGTTTTATCCTTTCCAAACGGTGCCGCCGCTTTTATAACATTAGTTAAATTACTGTACTCTGTTTGACGATGTATGTCTATTGTATGGTTGATGGTTGATGTATGATGTTGTAAATGAGACGCCGTGCATATGCAAAGGAGACTCTGTCCGTGGGCAGAGAGAATTTGTGTATATGGCGGTCTGGCACGCACCGGGGATGAGGTTTAAGTTACCTTGTTAAGAAAGAAAAAAAAAAAATGCACGCAATTTTTCGCTTGAAAGACTCAAAAACCCCCGGGGGCGTGACAATAGATAACACAGGAAGGACCGACACCATAAGGGTTCGAAAATCCTGATAGGTCGGTGCCTAGAACCCCAATCAAACAAGAACAGAATCCAGGCTCCGCCTATCGAAGTTCCCGACCCCCTTACAGTTCGGGAACACGACAACCTCGGTACAACATGCGGAAGACACCAACCAGGGTCCAAAAGTTCCGGGAGACCAACACCTACAACCCTATCAAACAAGAACAGGTTCCAGGCACGGCCCCCGTCGCTTTCGTCCCGAAAAAGGAACGGCCCCTAGAACCCAAATCACCCAAACTCTCTCGGGTGAGGAAGTTGTAATAAAAAGATAACAGTTATTACTGAAAACTATTTTAATCTGAGAAACCCAATTTAATATATTTTAGTTCTTTAATAAAAATCAGTTCAAGTGAGTTTTATTTTCCAAACCCCGAAGGACTATTGCCTTCACCCAAATCAAACAAGAATAGGCCCCGGCGACCCGCTCGAAGTTTGGAAGGAAAACATTAGTTTACAGAAATTATATGTGTCCAAAAACAGTCTGGGTTCTAGGTCCTGCTCTCACTAGTATACTATTGCCACTAACACAGTGGCGACATATAAAACAGAGAAACAAGACAACCCGGAACCACCGTTCACCCAAACGGTTCCCGCTATAGATAAAAGACCAGCTACATCTACTAGACTCCACTCTGTCCCCAAGCACGAGTGTAACATGCATCCCACACTAAAAGAAATCCCGACCACTCGACCCACTACCCGGGGCGAGGATAACACTATGTCCAGTAATAGAATAAGAAGTGTGGATATCTAAAGCATAAATAAACCTAGCCCAAGTGAGGGTTTTCTACTGGTCTGGTTACACATGCAACATATGACGGGGTGCTAGGTCAAGTTCCAATAACAGCAATTAATTTAACTAAAGCAGGATCAGGGAACATGAATCAACAGGATATCTACAATAACATAGGAAAGATGACATCTCTCTCTCTAACATGCAATCTAATCCATCTCATGGCATGTATGTTCCCTATATAATAGAATTAGTAGATAGTCCATTATTTTTGGAGGCGAAGCAACCCACCTGAAAATGCTAATTGATCCAATGTCTAAAAAGGCTGAAACTACACGGGGATAATCCTCGAATTCACCTGATTCCAACGGGTCTAAAAACGCCCAAAAACTCCTCCCGGGTACAAAGATAAGGCCCAAACATTACAAACAATACAAAATTCCAAGAGTACAGCTTGCTGAAATTTCAGTCCCAAAAATACAAAATTTCCACCTATAAGATAAACTCCAAAAATTCCAATAAAAATACCACGGCGATTCTCGCGAAGCGTAGATATCAATCGAGTCCTTAATCGTCGAATTCCGATGCCCGAGTGTTGAGATAAAAATCCGACAAGCCTCCGCTGTCCAGAAAAACCACCAGCAGGAAGGGGTTCAAAGATGCCTCGTAAACGGAAATCGAAGGCGTACCTCTCGTGATCACGCTGCCGCAAAAATCAGCTCAAAATACCATCGGAGTAATCCAGGGTGCCTCTCTGACCGAAAAGTGACGGTGGAAGCCAAAATCCAAGAAACGCCGCAGTGCGCCGCGTCGCAGAAAGCGCGGATGTCGAGGGCTCCAAAAAATCTAAAAATCCCTCAGTAGATGGAGCACAACATGAAGAGCAACTTCTCTTCAGGCCTCAGTCGAAGATGGGCTCGGAAAGAGGCCCGAAATCACAGCCAAAGGGGGGTATTTTTAGCCTCCACAGAACAATTCCAAAAATACCATCCATGTCCCCACTTTCGGGCGCCCGAAACTTTCGGGCTGCTACAGTGCTGCGAAAACGTACCCCAAACCATCTAAGCCCGAATCAACCCTGGAGCGCCATGTGTCCCCGAACAGCAAACAGCATAATGGGCCAATCCCTGCGTGCCACGTGGCACGCCGCACAGCGCACAGCGGCGCCAGCCGCTGCGGTCGCTCCACGTGGCGCCGACCGCGCCTGACCGCGCACGTCGCCCCGGCTGACCCGGGCGTACGGCCACCTTCCCGTCGTACGGCCGCCTGCCCGCTGTCGCTGTGTGGACCGCGCGAACGTGAGCCAGCCAATCCGGAGATGCCATGTGTCCACCCTCCGGTCCACCGTACACCCGCTCTTCTCCCGTGGACCGCGCGTGCTGCGCCGGCTAACCGGGAGCCGCAACCTGTCCCGCACCGGGGTGCATGCCTCCGCGGTGGACCGAGCGGTTGCACCTCCATCCGCCGCCGCGCTCCGCTGCCTGCCATCGCCGCCGCCGCCGCCACTCCGGCCGCCGGAACAGTGCTCCAACACCTCAAAATCCGTGTTTTCGCATCCGGGCTCCAAAAAATACAAGTAAATAGTCCATTTTCATTGTTTTCGCGCGCTGAATCCAAATCTGATGTCCGTTTTGCCCAATTCCACTTCTAAAATTTGTCAAAGGCTTCCGGTTAGGCAATTTTGCTCCCATTTACACCCTGAATCCATTCCTTCGGCCTGACACGCGCACAAACACTCCCAGAAGCCTCTAATCCATCAATAAACCCCTAAGCGGGGATTCGGGTCCTCACAGATAAACAAGGTCACGGTGAAGATCAAATATCCCTTGCCGCAAATTGATGATCTGTTCGACCAATTGCAAGGGGCGACGGTGTTCTCAAAGATCGACCTCCAGTCTGGCTACCACCAGCTTAGAATTAGAGGTGAGGATGTACCGAAAACAGCCTTTCGGACTCGTTACGGCCACTACGAGTTTATGGTAATGCCGTTTGGACTTACTAACGCCCCAGCGGTGTTTATGGATATGATGAATAGGATCTTTAAACCTTTCCTGGACCAATTTGTGGTGGTCTTTATCGACGACATCCTCATCTACTCTCGCATAGATAAAGAGCATGAGGAGCACCTGCGAGTAATCCTCTAGACCCTCCGGGACCAGAAATTGTACGCCAAACTCAAAAAGTGTGAGTTCTGGCTCCGCGAGGTAGACTTTTTGGGACACATAGTCTCGGCGTCGGGCATAACAGTGGACCCGAGGAAGATAGAATCCGTGACCAACTGGGCCTGGCCAACAACGGCAGCGGAAATCCGAAGTTTCCTAGGACTGGCAGGGTACTATAGACGCTTCGTGGAAGGATTCTCAAGGATAGCCACTCCCCTAAATCGATTAACCCGGAAGGGGAAGAAATTCATCTGGATGGCCCAATACCAGAAGAGCTTCGAGGAACTCAAGGACAGACTAACACGGGCGCCAGTAATCACGCTGCCGAAGCCCGGAGAGGACTATGAGATTTATTGCGATGCATCACGAAGCGGTCTTGGAAGCGTACTAATGCAACAAGGGAAGGACATAGACTACGCATCAAGACAGCTCAAGGAATACGAGTAGAACTACCCTACACACGACTTAGAGCTCGCGACAGTCGTGTTTGCTCTAAAGCTCTGGAGACACTATCTTTACGGAGCGCACTGCAATGTGTTTTGCGATCACCAGAGCCTTAAGTACTTGTTCACACAAAAGGAGTTGAATTTACGGCAAAGGCGATGGCTGGAACTACTGAAAGACTACGATTTGTCTATCCATTACCACCCTGAAAAGGCAAATGTGGTGGCTGACGCCTTAAGCCGGAAGGGACAGACGGGAGAAACGGCGTTGAGCGCCCTTACCCAACAGAATCGTCTAATTGCAGAGTTCTCGCAATTGAGACTGGAGGTAGTGCCAGTGGGTACGGTTACGCAACTCCTGTCCTTAGTAGTTAAGCCTACTTTAATCGAGAGGATCTTGGAAGGTCAGTCAGCGGACGCACAATTGTAACTGGTGCGGGACAGAATATCTTCGGAACAAGGGGGTGATTTTATGATTGGATCGGATAATGCAATAAGATTCCGGGGACGAATTTGTGTGCCCGATGTACCGAAAATAAAGAAAGAAATTCTGACGGAAGCGCATAGTGCTCCCTACATTGCGCATCCCGGTGGTACGAAGATGTACAAAGATCTGAGGCAGACCTTTTGGTGGCCCAAATTGAAGGGGGACGTGTCGTAATTTGTGGCACATTGTATGGTATGCCAACAAGTGAAAGCTGAACACCAGCGACCGGCAGGGAAACTACAGCCATTGCCCATACCGGAATGGAAATGGGAATGGATTATCATGGACTTTGTAACTGGTTTTCCTCGATCGCAACATGGACACGACGCGATATGGGTCATAGTGGATCGCCTGACGAAATCGACTCATTTTCTGCCCATTCACACGACGTGGACCCGAGACCGGTTGGCGCAAACCAACATCGACGAGGTGGTAAGGTTGCACGGAGTACCGGCGTCGATAACTTCTGATAAAGACACACGTTTTGTGTCGAACTTTTGGCGGAGCCTACAGCGGGCGTTGGGGACCAAACTGCAATTCAGCACGGCTTTCCACCCGCAGACTGACGGACAATCGAAACGGGTAATCCAGATCCTCGAAGATATGCTCCGAGCATGCGTACTTGACTTGGGTGAGGGATGGTCGCGTTACCTACCCCTCGTGGAATTTGCCTACAATAACAACTACCAAGCAAGCATTCAAATGGCGCCATATGAAGCCTTGTATGGACGCCGATGTCGGTCTCCTATATGTTGGGACGACTTGGGGGAGCGAAAATGTTTGGGACCAGACCTAGTGGAGGAAACTAAGGCAAAGGTGCCCCTTATCCGGCAGTGGCTGTTGACCGCCCAGAGCCGGCAGAAGAGTTATGCGCATCAGAGGCGACGTAACAGCTACCAAGCAAGCATTCAAATGGCGACATGACTTGGGTGAGGGATGGTCGCGTTACCTACCCATCGTGGAATTCGCCTAATATAACAGCTACCAAGCTAGCGTTCAAATGGCGCCGTATGAAGCCTTGTATGGACGCCGATGTCGGTCTCCTATATGTTGGGACGACTTGGGGGAGCGAAAACGTTTGGGACCAGACCTAGTGGAGGAAACTGAGGCAAAGGTGCGCCTTATCAGGCAGTGGCTGTTGACCGCACAGAGCCGGCAGAAGAGGTATGCGGATCAGAGGCGACGTGACTTGGAGTTTATGGTGGGGGAACATGTGTTACTTCGTGTATCACCATCTAAGGGAACCAGACGCTTTGGCTTAAGAGGGAAACTGAGCCAACAGTATGTGGGGCCATTCGAGATCTTGGAGCGCGTGGGCCGGTGGCATACCGGCTGGCCTTACCGCCAAACCTCGAATGGGTACACAACGTGTTTCATGTCTCGATGCTCTGAAAATACCTTCCCGATCTGTCGCACGTCCTCGACGTCTCTGCCATCGAGTTGCGTGAGGACTTGAGCTTCGAGGAAAAGCCGGTACGAATATTGGCGCGTCAACATAAGAAGCTACGCAACCGGACGATCCCCTACGTGAAAGTGCAATGGAGTAACCATGAGGAGCGTGAGGTGACTTGGGAACTAGAGATGAAGATGAGAGAGTGTTTTCCCGTTTTGTTTAGCAAGGGTTGAGGATAAGTTTCGAGAACGAAACTTCGTTTAAGGGGTGTGTGGTGTAATATCACGACTTTTTGGATATCGTTTTACCCTCTTGCTAATAAATTACATGTTAGGGAAAATTGAATTATTGGGCTTTCTTAGGTTGACAATCATGCAGTGCGGGTATTTTTTTGTGATAGAGCTCGAAAAACGATGAACGGCGGTGCGACCGGATCTGAATTCCGACTTACGGATTCCCCGGAAAGGGGTTTTGAAGATCGCGGTAACCGTAGTGTGCATCGGAATCCGTGCAAAAGATCGAGCATGTTTTTCGAGGGGATGAGGAAATTATCTCTTGCGATTAATTAATTATTTTATAAATATTAAATATCCGGATGGGGGTTTTACGGTACGTACCAAGAGAAAAATCGACCCTTCCCGAAAAGAAAAGAGAAAACCCTAGCCGGAGAGAAAAGAAAGAAAAGAAGAAGGGAAGCCCTAACCGGAGGAAAAAGAAGGAGAGAAGAAGAAAGGGGAGGAGTGTGATCGCTTCCGATCAACGTGCCAGAGCCGGAAGTGTGAGCGGATCATCTTCTTCGACGAGATCGTGGTAAGCGAAGTCTCCTTTTTCGATATTCGTTAGGGTTTTGTCGTTTTCCATTGAGCCGCCGCCGCCGCCGCGCTGCGCCGCCTAGTGCCGCGCGGGGCGCCGGCCGCGGGCTGCGACACCCGCGCGGGCTGGTGCCGCGCGGGGTGAGACCTGCTGGCGGCGCGCGTCGCGCGGCCTAATGCCGCGCGGGGCGCCGCCCGCCAGCAAGGGCACCCACCCGGGCAGGTGCCGCGCGGGGTGCCACTCGCAGGCGGCGTGCGTCGCGCGGCCTGGTGCCGCGCGGGGCATCGCCCGCCAGCAAGGGCACCCGCGCGGGCAGGTGCCGCGCGGGGTGCCGCCCGCAGGCAGCGCACGCGCCGCGCGGCCAATGCCGCTCGGTGCGCCGCCCGCAAGCAAGGGCACCCGCGCGGGCAGGTGCCGCGCGGGGTGCCGCCCGCAGGCAGCGCAAGCCCCGCGCGGGGCGTCACCCGCGAACGGCGCGTGGGGAGTTTGACCGCGCGGCCGTGCCGCATGCGGCCACGTCGTCCGTCGCGCGCCGTTACCGCCGCCGTTGCCAAGTTTCATCGTACTCTTGGGTTTTGGGTTGCGTAACCTACAGAATACTGTCTGTTGGACCTGTTGTTCTTTTGGGGGATTTTCTTAGGTCCGGGTTCCGATTGAGAGCGTGTTGTGGCTTTAGGTGTTCCGGTTAGTACATTTCAAGGCGGGTACCTTTTTGGCATTTCCGGTGTATAGTCGTTTCCGTGTAATTTGTGAAAATAAAGTAGATGTTTTTTTTTAAACTGTCTAACCCCATTGCATGAGAATCCCATTTTTATTTCTAACTAAGGCAACGAAGGTCGCGGTGCCTTATTACACGCCGGTTTCGGCATATATGCTCATAATTGCTTACACGCACACTGGCGGTCTGGCCACCGCACAGGGTGTATTTTTTCGAAAAGATGGTATGTTGACCCGTGTACCCCACAACTAGTGATGATGGGGACCCCTCACGGTGAGGCGATTGCTTCTTGGGCAGTAGAGGGGTTAAAAGCACCAAGGAATGAGCGAAGTAACTCTGGGGTAGGTGCCCAGCACGATTTTAACAGGGATATGGCGATTCATGAGGGGGAAGTAGAATGCTCTGGTGTATCGGTTTGTTCATTACGGTTTTTATAGCATTTACTTGTTTTTCATCTACTTTATTTGTCACTGACTACCCAAACTGTGACAGGTCGGAGCAGGGGTGGGAACCGGGACGACAGTTAGACAGCGTTTAGAGGACCTTAGCCGTTTGAGGCTGACGAACGTATTATTTACCTTCGGTTATCTTTCTATTTCTTTTGGTTAGTAAGCTTGTGTTTGCTTGTTAGTAGAGTAATGTGGATGTTGGGTTGAGATCTTAACCTAGTGGTGACAGCTTATAATTGTGTTTTCTTAGACTTATATGCGACGTGTTTCCAAACAGTAAAATGGTTTCGAAAACGTTTTCAAACTGAGTGTCGTGTGGGCACTGCTTTCCAAACCCGTGGATTTATCCTTTCCAGTTATGATTGCCGCCTAAAAGAGATTGCGATAACGTTTTGTAAAACCGGGTGTCGTGTGGACACTGTTTTTCAAACCTATGGATTTATCCTTTCATCCTTGTTGTGGTAATTATAGTTATGGTTAATTGTGATCTCTTCTTTTGATTGCTCTATGATTGCCTGGTTAAAGTATAAGTTGTGTTTGAAACGCCGTACATATACAAAGGAGACTCCGTCCGTTTGTGGAGTGAATTTGTATATGTGGCGGGTCTTGCGCACACCGGTGGCGAGGTTAAAAAAAAAAAAAAAAAAAAAAAAAAGATACACATTTTTTCGCTCAATTAGAACCTCCGGGGCGTGACATATTTTTATCTCTTTCCAAAAGGTTTCTAACCTATAAATAGACCCAAAAGTTCATCTTTTAGGAAAATCCCGGTAATCCCAAGAGACGGATAATTCCTAAGATTCCTAGCGTTTCAAAATTCCTATTTATTTTTAAAAATGGATCAAAAAGAAAATCCACATATAGAGAAGAAAGGAAAACATGATCTAATTTATGTTTCTTCGTCTATATTGATCAATTTGATTCTAGGGTTTTCAAACTCTCTATTTCTTGTAGAATCAAATTGATGAATACTTAGATAGTATTTTCTTGTCTATCTATGATCTATGTATTTGGGATATCATCACCACCAATAAACAAAACAACAATTTACGGAAGGAACATCGGCGCGTGGATTCGCGTGGCCTTGTGGATTCAAGGTGCTACCGCTTTCGTGGATTCGGAGCGAGGCGCGTCCATGTAATCGATACGTGCCATATTGGTGAAGACCGTGGATTCGGTTGGACGTCGTGGATTCGACATTAGATGCAAATTGTTGATTCGAAGCGCGTTGTGGAGCGAGCGGAGAAGATTTACTCGGAGCGTATGGAAAAGGTTTAGTCGTAGTGTTACGGTATATCACTTTGTACGTGTTTAATCTTAGTGGATTTCACCGTGTTATCGGTCCCTGGTTTTTTACTCCTGTGACGGAGTTTTCCACGTAAAATCTTACGTACTTTATTTAGTTTTTCACATTGGGTTATTTTTACGTAACGATTTGGTGATTTTATTGTTTACACCTATTCACCCCCCCTCTAGGTGGTTTTTTTTCTATTCAAATCCATTATCCCATAACCCACAAGTGGTATCAGAGCGGGAATAGGGTTGTAAACTGTACTGGTTTGGGTCCCCATGTTATCTTTCCCATGAATCCAATGTGTAAAACACTTGTTGATGGTGTGTCTGGTCCATAGTGTATCAAAGGGATAGCACAGATGGATCCATTGAGGTACTTATTGCTAGATTGGCCTTCGGCTACATTTGCCAAATTTTAGAAAAGGTTTTGGGCCAAACAGAGGTTGTATTTGGATTCAGCGCGGAAAAACGCTCGAAAACGGCTATTTGCTTGTTAAATTCTAAGTCCGGATGACCAAAAACGGACACCCGGAAGTTTTCGGTGGATTCGGGTGCATGGGGGAGGCCGTGGACTGGCCTGGAGCCACGTGGCGGCCTGTTATTGGCCGGCTCACGTAGAGCGGTCCACGGGGTGGCACGGAGAGGTGCATGGACCGCTGGGCGGGACGCGTGGCGTACCCGGAATGGCTGGCGCACGCGGCGCGGACCAAGGAACCTGCGCGGTTACCGTTGACCGGGTGCAGGGACACGTGGCAGCCTGGTGTTGGCTGGATCACGTAGGCGCGGTCCACGGGGGCATGGAGGAGCGCCTCGGGGTGCGTGCGCGCACAGTGGTCGGGCGGCGCGGTTGGGCGCATGTGACCCACGCTCGAGTGCGGGCCATGTGTCGCCCCGCCATTGGCGGCCCTCACCTACCCGGTAGACCGGGTAGGGGACGCGTGGCCGAATCCCTGCCGCCCCGCACACGCTGTCTGCTGTGCGGGACACGTGGCGGGAGCGGAGAGATTCGGCCGCTGGGTCGGATGGAGGAATCTGATCACCCTGAACCACGTACCGGAATTAGGAGTGCGATCGGTCAACTCCCCCGTCGGGACTTTCGGTCCAAGTGCGCAGCGGGAGTGTATTAAAGGTCCAAGTGCTCCGATCTTTCCGCAACCAGGTGGGTACCCCTCTGCAATAAGTGCAATATGTCATCGTAAAAAGTATGTTAATCTGTTTAATAAAGTAGATGAGGTGTTTCAGTTGAATTAACCTTTCGCATGAATATGTACCGTTCCTTCTGTTATTAACTGTGGCGACCAAGTGTCGCGGTGATTGTTACACGCCGTTTTCGGCTATCATGTTCTTGGATGCTTACACGTACACAGGCGGATTGGCCTCCGCATGGGTGTACTTTTCCGGAGAAGTGGTCTGAATGACCCGTGTACCCCACAAAAGTGAAAGTGCCGGGCCGGGACCTCTTCACGGCGGCTAAAAGTGCCGCACTAGCGCCGTGAAGGGGTTAAAGGCATCACGTAAGTAAAGTAATTGTTCACGAGGGGAGATTGTCGACTCCCCGATAGGTACCATGTAATTAAATCAAGTGATGTGGACTCATGAGGAGGAAAAGCGAAAGGTTCCGGTGTATTTCGTTTGATTTAAAGTTATTCTTATTTGTTTGAAACATCTACTTTATTTGTCACTGACTTTACTCACTCCGTGACAGGTCCGTCTAGGTGTAGTAATCGGGACGGTGGTGAGGCAGCGTCTAGAGGACCATAGCCGTATGAGGCTTTACTACAGAACTCTTGTTTGGTTTATCTCATTTCTCTTTCTGGTTTAACTGTTAGTTTAATTTGCTTAATTGTGGATCATAATGGATGTTGGTTAGTTAATTAGTTGACACTGTGGATTTAACATACTATTATGAATTCTTATGCGGTCGTTTTACATTAAACAAAGGTTTCGAAAACGCTTTCCAAAAACCAAGTGTCGTGTTGGCACAATCTTGAAAACCTCTGGACTTATCCTTTCAAAAACATGTAGCCGTCCTTTTGTGAATGCGTAGACGTTTTGGAAAAATGGGTGTCGGGTGGACACCATTTGGAAACCCGTAGTTATCTCTTGATGTGATTGAATGGAATTACTCTTCTTTACTATGTTCACTGTGACTGTGTGGTTAAAGAAGGTTGTTGTTGTTGTTGTTGTTGTTGTAAATGTGACGCCGTGCATATACAAAGGAGACTCTGTCCGTTTGAAGAGTGAATTTGTACATGTGGGGGGTCTGACACGCACCGGTGGGCAAGGTCGTTATTCATAAAGAATTAAAAAAACATATATATACGCTTTTCCGCTTATCCTTAGACCTCCGGGGCGTGCCAGAGTGCTAGGGCGTGGGTGAGGCCGCATGGGCGATCTTCTGGCCCTTAGAGGCTACAGTACTGTTTACTTTCTTGTTTTTGTTCATTTTTTTACTCATGATAGCTAGATGTGGATTGCGATACCCCTGTGGGATCGACGTGGATGTAGGGCCATTGGTATAACTTATGGATGAATGTCATTCTTATTTCTCTACTTGGCCGTTTGCAAACTACAAATAAGAAACAATAAAACTATTGCGAAAACCGTTTTTAAAAATTGGGTGTCGTGTGGGCACCGTTTTCAAACTCTGTGGATTTATGGGATTTCGAAAATGGCTTTATAAAACCTGGCACCGGGTGGGTGCCGTTTCCAAATTCTGTGGATTTATGTGGTTTCGAAACTGGTTTTACAAAATCTCGGTGTCGGGTGGACACTGCTTTCAAAATCCTGTGATTTTTATCCTTTCAAAAACAGTCGGCCCCATTATTGCTAGTGGAACGATGGTGGTATGTGATTGTTGACTGTTGCATGTGTTTGAGCACGATCTAATGTGGTTAAAGCGTGAATGAGATGGATTTTGTAGTCAGGACGCCGTGCATATACAAAGGAGACTCTGCCCGTTTGCAGAGACAATTTGTATATGCGGCGGGTCTGGGCGCGCACCGGGGAAGTTTGGTTTTAAAAAAAAAAAAATACGGTGAATTTGGGAGCATCGGTGGCTCTTCTTCCGCGCGTTTAAACCTCTGGGGCGTGACAGATTATGATGGTATCAGATAATGAAACTTTAACCACAGTAGTCGAGGCCCAGCATCCATGGAACGCAATACTCTAGCTATTGATTAATGAAATGAACATTGTGTAGAACGCGAGTGCTCGGGGGGGGGGGGGGGGGGGGGGGGGGGGGGGGGAATAGTAGAATCCATTTATTCTCGTTAGCGTTTGAGGTGTTACCTTAGATGAGTCTGGAAGTGACTTGTGTTGTGCATGTGTTCAGATCATGGCCAGAACTAGATCCTCCACTAAGGATGCAGGGGCGGACGCAGCAGCGTCGGCGACCGCGGAGAACCAGCTCCTGAGGCAGCAACTTCGGGAGATGGCGGGTCAATTGGCGACCCTTACGGACCATGTGCGCCAATTTACGCAGCAGCAGCAGCAGCCAGCGGCAACGGTGGTGGTCGCCCAGGGTCCTCCTCCGGGGCCAATTGCACCAGCGGCAGGACCGCCGGCAACGGAGCCCGAGACGGGGGCTGCCCCTACCCGGGCCACGGCACCCGAGGTGCCGTTAGTCCAACCGACAGTGCCGGAGGTAGCCCCTTCGACGGCGGCCGTGAGACCGACGCCGGTGACTACTGCCGGAGGTATCCTAGTGGAGACCGTGGTGAAGCCTTCCTCCATAGCGACCGCCACTGCCACGGCGGAGGGGTCTGTTCCGCCGACCGAGCGGGACCGCGTGCGAGCCAACCTGGCAGATTTCAGGAAGTACGACCCGCCGGTGTTCGAGCGGGAGACAACGGACCCCTGGGTCGTGGAAAAGTGGGTGGACACGATGGAGAAGCTCTTTGAGGACTTGCTGATGGAGGAGTACGAGCAGGTTCCCCTGGCCGTCCACTTCCTCGAGGGGAACGCCCGCATGTGGTGGAAGACGATGCGCCCCGACTGCTCGAAGGGTACCGCCCTTCCATCATGGACCACTTTCAAGCAAGAGCTGTTCGGGGCGTTCTTCACCAACAGCGTCAAGAAACAATTAGAGGCTGATCTGAACCATATTAGGCAGGGAAACTGAACCGTCATGGAGTACCAGCGGGAGTTTGTGAGGCTGGCGAACTGCGTCCCTTTTGTCATACGGGACGAGTCTCACAAGGCCACCCTCTTCGTGGACGGGTTGCGCAGCGACATTTTCTAGGTGGTGCAAGCGGCGGACTTGCACACCTTCCAGAAGGTGGTCGACCGGGCCACCATTGTGGAGCGCGGCTTCGCCGTCACCCGTGCCCGAGGGGGAGTCCCCACTCAGCAGGAGGATAGGAAGCGATCTCAGCCTTACTCTAGGGGAGGCTCTTCCAGCGGGAGTCGATGTTGGGTTATATGTAATATAGATCTAAATAGGGGAAAAAACACCTAGAGGGGGGTGAATAGGTGTAAACAATAAACACTCAAAAAATCATTGCGCAATAAAACCCAATGCGGAAATAAAAATGAACACGCAAGATTTTTACGTGGAAAAACTCCAAACCGGAGTAAAAAACCACGGGACCGATAACACGGCGAAATCCACTAGAATTAAAACACGTACAAGGTGATTTACCGTACACACTTACGACTCAACCTTTTCCATACGCTCCTAGAGGATCTTCTCCGCTCGCTCCACGACGCTTCTCGAATCCACGATCTGCGCCCAACGCCGAATCCACGGCGTCCAACGTCGAGTCCACGACGTCCGACTGAATCCACGGTCTTCACCCAGTAGTACGCTTCGAATCCACGAACGTACCTCGCTCCGAATCCACGAGAGCGGTTGAACCTTGAATCCACAAGGACACGCGAATCCACGCGCCGATTTTGGGGTAATCGTTGTTTTTGGGTGGTGATGATCCGCCGAATACTTAGATCAAAGATAGATAGGAAATACCATCTAAGTATTCATTAGTTTGATTCAACTCAAGATGTGAGTATGAAAACCTAGAATCAAACTAATCAATATAGATGAAGAAACATAGAGTAATATCTAATGATTTCCTTTCTTCTCTATATGTGGATCTTAGGCCGTAAAGAAAATGACGGCTAATTGGATTGATGGCCTCTTTTTGGACTAGCCCTAGAAAAAGAATCATAGGGTCTATTTATAGGTTAGAAACCCTAGGAAGGAGATAAGAATCAAAAACCTACCATTTCTGGAAATTTTACGGACGGCGATCCGGATCGGATTAGCTGTGATCCGGATCGTCGTAACGAGTCAGACAATTCCAGAAAAACGAAGGTTCGGGATCCGAATCGAAGTGCTTGATCCGGATCGTTCATACAGTTCACCAAACATCAACGTTCGGGATCCGGATTGCGAAGCCTGATCCGGATCGTTCAAGAAAAATGGTAAACTCAATGTTCGGGATCCGGATCAAAAGAAGCTACGATCCGGATTGAACTGGTGTATGAACGAACCACCTTCGGGATCCGGATTGGAATATCTGATCCGGATCCTGAACATGTCCCATGTCCAGTTTTTGATTTTTATGCAATGAAAAATTCTTCCAGGTGTTTCTACACTACAAGAAGTATTCGGATCACCAAAAATCTTTAGTTAAACATACCTGATCCTTTTGAATTCTTCTTTCTTGAGATTGAGTTAAATGATCCAACCTTCTTCACCTTCCATCTTCAAGACTTGAACCTTTCACGAAATTACGCCAACTCAAATTCCGTAACAATCTCCCCCTTTGGCGGTTTCGTGACAAAACACAGATCCACTAAAGAAAATTCAAAAAGATATTTTTGTTGCTATCACTATACAACAAAAATTTATAATGGAGATCCAAAAATTTAAAAACATGAGATAAACTCCTAAAACAGACTCTAGACTTAGATATCTGTACTCTCTGCACAAAGAAATCATTCTTGACAAAAAGAATCGTTAGATACCTCAAGAATTGAAACATACAAAACCAAGTACAGAGATAGAGTTTATCTGATCATCATGACATTTGAGAATTCAGATATGTAAGAGAATCATAGTCAAAAACCAACATATCTTCTATGCAATCAAACACCAAATGTCACAAAGTGTTAGTCCAACATCAACTTGTTAGTCATATTACATGCCCAAATAGTTAGTCGAATAGTTAGTAGAGACATGCACACAAATCACAAGATAAAAACCAAAGTTGAAGTTGAAAGTTGAAGTTGAAGTGATACTTACCTTGATGTTCACACATTCACACAGTTTTCACATCGTCATTGTTCAAGTTCATTGTTCAAGTTCTCTCTAAACTCTCTCCCCCTTTTTGTCACAAACTAAGCCAAAATTGCAAAAATTTAAGGAGAGTTAAAAATTTCAAAATCAAGAAAACCTGAGAACTAAAACTGAAGCAAAGTAAAAACAGAACATTAAAACCTAAAAGCTGAAATCCTGCACAGAAAGTTTTGAAGGAAAATTAAGTCAGTCACAACAAAAATTTGAGGACACCTCAATCATCTGAGTCAGAGTCTTCAGAGCTCATGCAGCCTAGTTTCTTCAAGATTCCTTTAAGCATTTCCGACATCGTAGAACATTCTTGTTTCATCTCATGTATGTCCTTGAACATTTTTCTTAGTGCAAGAGCCAGTTTATCTTGGTCTTGATTGAAAGAAGACTCTAAGTTTGCCTTTTGATCGACTTTTCTGGAATTTGAAGAACGTTGTGTGACAATCGACGGAGCAGTCTGTCCTTCATTTCGAGGAGATCTTCTTGGCAAAGAGTGTGAATTGTCAAGAGGTTCATTGCTTGGTACATTCTTTTTCCTTGTGGAAGACTTTGTCAGCTTCCTGCTCTTTAGGTAAACCTTATTTTCTTCATCAATATCTTGTTGTACTTCATCAAGAAATGTGTCCCAATCGTCTTCAGACTCAGTTTCAGTTTGAGAAGTATCCTTTGTTTTTGCTTGACCTGTTTCATTTATTTCAATACCCCTAGCTCGTCCAAGTCGTCGTGCAAGTCTTTTTCTTTTAGTCTTCCCAGAAGTTTCTTCCATGGGAGCTTTGCCCTTTTCAGCAGCAGTAGGAGGAGCCTTTGACGTTTCTGCAGGCGCCTTTCCTTTTGAAGCAGTGGGAACAGTCGTTGCTTCAACTTGAAGGTCATCCCATTCTATTGATTCCGTCTCCGACTCTGTGTCGGAATCATTCTGAGCTCTCGTTGCTTTCTTAGCCCTCTTGGGCTTGACAGTGTCCTTGACATGAACCATGGCAGCAAGTAAGAAAATAATCCATATGATCACCATAGCTATTGGTTTCTTGTGAGAAGAAAATCCTGTGAGCAACAACTCAGGAACACGAAAAAATTGTTAATTTTCAGAAATTAGAAAAATTATACCCAAACAATCATTATCGTGTAGAGAGACTAGGAATCAAATTAGTTTTGTAAAAGGAAATTTAAAAATAGATCAATTGCATGATTTTGGAAAATTCCCATTATATGCCCTAAAACCGAATTCTTTGAAATCGAAGACCAAAAATCCGTTTATCTTGAGAATACCTAGCATATAATCAAAACTAATCTACCCAGAGTTCTTATTTCAAAAGAGATTTGATCAAAAACCATCCACAAACGAAATCGATACAAGGAATTCATCACGTTTTGAGGAGGAATAGCAAAAACGGTGCAAAAATGAGATTTGATCAATAAAACTTACATGGAGTTGAAGAACTTGAGTTTGAAAGCTTCCAAGATGGATGAAATCTAGAGAGAGAAGCCCTGGAAACTTTGGAACAAAAGATTGGAGTAAAAGAAATCAAAACCCTTTTGTTCTTTATAAAACCCTAGCCGCGATCCGGATCAGTTCATGATTGCGATCCGGATCGGCTACCCGCAGTGAAAAACTGCGTTCGGGATCCGGATCGGCAGGTCCAATCCGGATCGTCTGCCCGCAGAAGAATATCTGCGTTCGGGATCCGGATCGGCAGGTCCAATCCGGATCGGCTCCAACTTTTTTCTTTAGAAAATTTCAGAGAAATTCAAGAAAAACCAGAAAAAGATTGTGAGCACTTTTGTGTATCAACTTTAAACAAAAATCATCGTTTCATAAAACAAGAAATAGATTATACCAAATCTATCAATAACATCCAACAAACGAAACGAAAATTTATAAAAATTAAATCCCTTAAAGTTGAACAACTTCAATTACATCTAACTTGATCTTATGAGTAATGCCTTTATCAAATCATCAATTTGGTAAAGAAAATGAAATACAAAGATCAATAGATGTCTAACATCCCCGATAAGTTAGATAATATGTCTAGTCAATTTATTGAAGAGAGTGGCTCTTTGAGCATCTTTCATTAAAAATCCCACCTTATACCAACCTTGAAATTTTGACAGAGTCAAGTATTTCAACATGCATTTTATTTAATCAAACTTGAAAAACCTTGCTTGGTATTCATGTGGTAGCTGCACACAGTACTCGGACGACCGAGGTGGTAGCTCTTTCCTCCATGTGGTGGTAGTTTTCACACTCCTCATTGGGATGTAACTCTTTCCACATCTTTTGAGCATTTTACTTTTTCTTTGACTCCCCCTCAATTGGCTATCAATTATTTAAGATATAAAGTATTTAGCCAAATATTGATCTCGATTTCATACTCGACTAAACAGTCAAATAAGATAAAAACTATACCAAGAGATCATCGAGAGAGAAATTGACTTTGATCAAAACAAAGATGAGTTAATTGACATAAATGATCATTGCATCAAATGAAATATTATGATATCTAAAGCATAATAGATTTCTAAATATATAAAAGAATGCAAGTAAAGTCAATAATACACATGCTCAATTAATGTACTATGTATAAACATAGATAAAGAACAAAAACACAAAAACAAAACCTAACCTAAGCAAGAGTTTCAAAAAGAAGTTTACTTCAAGGAAAGCATTCCAATTGCTTTACGCAAATGAATAAAACGTTTTTGATCCAAAGGTTTTGTTAAAATGTCAGCTAATTGATCTTCAGTTGAAATATATGAAAGTTGAAGAGTATTTGATTCAACTAGCTCTCTAAGAAAATGATATCTAAGTTCAATGTGTTTTGTTCTAGAGTGCAACACAGGGTTTTTGGAAATGTTTATAGCACTAGTGTTGTCACAAAGAATTGTTACCGAAGATGCTGAAATCCGGAAGTCACTCAACACACTTTTCATCCAAATAAGTTGAGTTGAACAACTACCCGCTGAAATGTATTCCGCTTCGGCAGTCGAGAGTCCTATGCAATTCTGCTTTTTAAAGATAGAAGCATGCACCACTCGTGCTTTTCCGATCATCCACTGATCCTGCCAAATCGGCATCTGAGTATCCAACAATGTCCAAACTAGTTCCCATAGGATACCAAATTCCGAAATTAATTGATCCTTTGATGTACCGGATGATCCTTTTCACCGCTTTCAGGTGAACCTCCTTTGGTGCAGATTGATATCTCGCGCAAATCCCAACACCAAAAGATATATCCGGGCGACTAGCCGTGAGATAAAGTAGACTTCCAATCATACTTCGATACAGTTTCTCGTCTACATTCTCACTATGTGATTCACTTCCAAGTCCCTTGTGGCTAGTTCCCATTGGAGTCGGAAAATCCTTCGAATTTTCTAAGTCAAACTTTTTAACCAACTCCATTGCATACTTGGATTGACACAAGTGAATACCTTCATCATTTTGTTTAATTTGCAATCCAAGAAAATAAGTCAATTCGCCCATCATGGACATCTCAAATTCGCTTTCCTTGGTCTCCGCGAATTTAGAAGCATCATTATCTCTTGTTGCGCCAAATACGATGTCATCGACATATATTTGTGCTACAATGAAATTGTTTTGATAATGCTTCACAAAGAGAGTCCTGTCAGCTCCCCCTCGAGTATAGCCCTTCTCCAAAAGGTGCTTTGTCAGCCTTTCGTACCATGCTCGCGGTGCTTGTTTCAGACCGTAAAGAGCCTTTTTCAAACGAAAAACATGGTTAGGTTGTTTATGGTCTACAAAACCTTTCGGTTGAGCCACATAAACTTCCTCATTTAAAAACCCATTTAGAAACGCGCTCTTAACGTCCATTTGAAATAATTTGATTTTAAAATGACAAGCAATAGCAAATAGTATACGAATGGACTCGAGTCTAGCTACAGGGGCAAAAGTTTCATCAAAGTCTATACCTTCTACTTGAGAGTAGCCTTGAGCAACTAATCGTGCCTTGTTCCTGATGATAGTACCATCCTCATTTTTCTTATTCTTGAAAATCCATTTGGTACCTATCACATTGTGTTGCTGTGGAGGCTTCGTTAATTCCCAGACTTTGTTTCGCTCAAATTGATGGAGCTCTTCCTGCATTGCTTTAATCCAGTAGTCATCCTGAAGAGCTTCGTCTATATTCTTTGGTTCGATTAAAGATACGTAGCAAGCGAATCTACAAACCAACTGCCTCCGAGTTCTAACTCCTTCTTGTGGGTCTCGAATAATATTCGATTCCGGATGATCCTTGGAGATGCGTAACGTTTGAGGTAACGGAGTACTCGGAGGTATATGAGACGATTCCTGCACATCAGATAAACTTGAAGAACCATTAGATGCATCATTAATATTGGAAGTATTATTATGAGAAGATGCAATGGCAGGTGTATCATCATCTAGAGAGATATCGAGGGTAGATTTTTCAGATGCAAAGTGAAAAGCTTCATCTACTTTAACATTTATCGATTCTACGATCGTCTTAGATTCCAAGTTAAATACTCGATATGCTCTACTGTTTGTAGAATACCCCAAGAAAATCCCTTCGTCACTTTGAGAGTCAAACTTTCCAAGATTTTCACGGTCACGTAAAATGTAACACCGACTCCCGAAGATGCGAAAATATTTGATGTTGGGTTTTCTACCGCACCATAGTTCATATGGTGTATTTAACGTTCCCGGGCGCAAATAAACTCGATTAATTACATAGATTGCAGTGTTCATAGCTTCAGCCCAAAAATATAGCGGTAAATTCCGGCTGTGAAGCATAACACGTGCCATCTCTTGAACAACCCTATTTTTGCGCTCGACAACACCATTCTGTTGAGGTGTATAGGGTGCTGAGAATTCATGCTTAATACCGTTTGAAGTGCAAAAGTCAATGAATTTAGAGTTAATGAATTCTCCACCTCTATCACTTCTAACACGAATGATCTTTTCATTCTTTTCAATCATAATACGATGGCAAATCTCGTGAAAAGAATCAAAAGTATCAGCTTTCTCTTTTAAAAATGCTACCCAAGAATACCGAGAGAAATCATCAACCAATAAGAAAATATACCATTTACCTCCCAAAGATGGTTGACGGGTCGGCCCCATTAAATCCATGTGCAATAATTCCAAGGGTCGTTTGGTACCAACGTGGTTCAGGTTCTTGTGTGCAGCCCTTGATTGTTTTCCCTTAAGACAACCGCCGCACACAATGTTTTGTTTAAGTAAAAGTTTTGGAACCTCCTTTACCACGTCCTTGTTTGAAATTCTAGCAAGTTCCTTAAAATTTATGTGACCTAGCCTTTCATGCCAAAGAGTTTCATTATTCAAAGAGGCTAAGTTACAATTTTTAGAAGTTTTACTAGGAACAACATAACAATTGTTTTCAGATCTAACCCCCTTTAAAAAGAAGACATGGTCCTTATCAGTTACAACACATTCAACAGATGAAAAGTTAACTGAAAAACCATTGTCGCAAAGTTGACTTATGCTTATGAGATTAGTCTTAAGGCCATCAACAAATAAGACGTTTTTCAAAATCGGGCCATCTGGGATAGCTACCGTTCCTTTTCCAACAATTTTGGAAGATCGACCGTCTCCGAAAACAATGAGTCCTCCGGAGATTTTCTCAAAGTTTTGAAAACTATTTTTGTCACCGGTCATGTGACGGGAACATCCGCTATCCAAATACCAAGACGAATTATCATATGCATGCAAGGAAACATTAGTAACAAGACAAGGATAAATTTCACCTTTGCGCACCTAAAACTTTTTGGAGAGCGTCGGTAATGGTCGTGAGGTTATTCTCCTAGGTGAAAGCGTCTTGTCGTATCGATTGCCGCTCCTTGATGATGTCGTCTTGCGCGGTGAACTACCAAGGCTCTTTTCATTTGAAAAGTTTTGCTTTGAATTCCGGGGAGGCGCCCTTTTGGTAGTCGTTGCAAGAAGTGCTTGAGTTGGGCGTTTGGCTCCCATCTTGCAGTTTCTCCTTATGTGCCCTAAAATGCCACAACGAAAACATACCTTAGTACTTGACGATCCCAAGGAGGATGAAGTAGGCTTGTTGTCGTTGCTTGTCGTTAGTTGCGGTGTCAGAGGAGGAGATACCGACTGGGGCACAAAGACTGTCCCACTCGAACTTGGACTGTTTTCAGTTCGAGTGTACCCGAGGCCGAACTGATTTGATTGACCAAGACCAAGAAGCTTATCCAACTTACTCCTTCCAGAAGAGAATCGCTGCAAGTCATCCTTGAGTTGGAAGATGGTCTTTGTCATTTCCAGGTTATTCTGTCGAGCCTCGTTGTAGAGCTTTGAGAAGTGATCCGCTTTATCCACCAGTTTTGTATGTTCCTTCTCAAAAAGCTCATTGGACTCTTGAAGGGAAACATTTACTCTTATCAGATTTTCCCTTTCCACTTCAAGAGCGTTTGAGAGAGAAGTTGCCCTTTTTGCTTCTTCTTCGAGATCATGCACTCTCCCTCTCAAACTCTTGTTTTGCTTTGCCACTTTCTTTGAATCCCGTAAAAGTCTGTGGTAGGCTAAAGCAAAATCTTCACCTTCCGAATCATCCGATTCATTGTTCGTTGCATTCTTTTCAACTGTGGAGTTGGACAATGACTCGGATGTACTTGCCATTAAGCACATGAATGGTGAAGATGTGGACGCGTGGAATGCCGTTGCGCTTTCTTCTTCATCACTTGAAGACGACTCATTTGACGTTGAGTTGTCATCCCAAGTGACGACTTGCATCGCTTTCTTCTTTGCCGGATACTTGTTGGGACACTCCGTTGCAATGTGGCCGTAGCCTCGACATTTGAAGCATTGTAGTTGTCCCTCTGAACTTTTCTTATCCTTTGAGAAGTTCTCTTGCTTTCTTGACTTGTAACTTGAAGTACCCTGGCCTTTCTTCGACTTTCCGAAGGATGGAGATTTACTTGAATTACCCCTTCGAAAGTTGCGGTGAAACTTCCTTGTCAAGAGAGCGAGTTGCTTCTCAAAGTCCTCCATAGAAAGGTTCTCGTCATCGTCTGAGGAGGATGTATCCGCGTCTTCTTCCTTAGTTGTTTTCAAAGCATAACCTGAAGACTTAGAATAGGATGCTTTTCCAGAAGAATAGTTAGTAGTAAATGTCATTTCATAAGTTTGTAATGAACCAACTAATTCTTCTACACGTATTTCGTCCGGGTGTTTAATAGTTTTAATGGCTGTAACCTTTGGGCGAAATCGTTCAGGAAGAGTTCTTAAGATCTTTCTTACAACCTTAAATTCTGGAATCTTCTCTCCCAGGTTAGCACATGAATTTACGATATCTTGCAATCGTGTATAGTAGTCCGTGAAAGATTCATTTTCTGCCATAAAAATGGAGTCAAATCTGCTCATAAGCATTTGCAGCTTTTGAATCTTCACGAGGTTAGTTCCCTCATGTGTAACCTGAAGAACATCCCAGATTTCTTTCGCAGTCTCACATGCCGAGACGCGAGAGAATTCAGTTTGAGATAAGGCATTGAAAATAGCATTAATTCCCTTGCCATTGTAAGAAGATGAGTCTAACTCTTCCTTGGTCCATTTCGACCTAGGTTTTAAGGTGCGAACATCATAAATAATCTCAGTTGGATTAGACCATCCTAATTCAATTGATTGCCACACCCTTTCGTCGATGGAAATTAAAAAGGCTTTCATCCGTACTTTCCAGTACGCATAATTTGTTCCATCAAAGAAAGGGGGTCGATTGATGTTTCCACCTTCAACCATTGTTTACAACCCTATTCCCGCTCTGATACCACTTGTTGGGTTATATGTAATATAGATCTAAATAGGGGAAAAAACACCTAGAGGGGGGTGAATAGGTGTAAACAATAAACACTCAAAAAATCATTGCGCAATAAAACCCAATGCGGAAATAAAAATGAACACGCAAGATTTTTACGTGGAAAAACTCCAAACCGGAGTAAAATACCACGGGACCGATAACACGGCGAAATCCACTAGAATTAAAACACGTACAAGGTGATTTACCGTACACACTTACGACTCAACCTTTTCCATACGCTCCTAGAGGATCTTCTCCGCTCGCTCCACGACGCTTCTCGAATCCACGATCTGCGCCCAACGCCGAATCCACGGCGTCCAACGTCGAGTCCACGACGTCCGACTGAATCCACGGTCTTCACCCAGTAGTACGCTTCGAATCCACGAACGTACCTCGCTCCGAATCCACGAGAGCGGTTGAACCTTGAATCCACAAGGACACGCGAATCCACGCGCCGATTTTGGGGTAAATCGTTGTTTTTTGGGTGGTGATGATCCGCCGAATACTTAGATCAAAGATAGATAGGAAATACCATCTAAGTATTCATTAGTTTGATTCAACTCAAGATGTGAGTATGAAAACCTAGAATCAAACTAATCAATATAGATGAAGAAACATAGAGTAATATCTAATGATTTCCTTTCTTCTCTATATGTGGATCTTAGGCCGTAAAGAAAATGACGGCTAATTGGATTGATGGCCTCTTTTTGGACTAGCCCTATAAAAAGAATCATAGGGTCTATTTATAGGTTAGAAACCCTAGGAAGGAGATAAGAATCAAAAACCTACCATTTCTGGAAATTTTACGGACGGCGATCCGGATCGGATTAGCTGTGATCCGGATCGTCGTAACGAGTCAGACAATTCCAGAAAAACGAAGGTTCGGGATCCGGATCGAAGTGCTTGATCCGGATCGTTCATACAGTTCACCAAACATCAACGTTCGGGATCCGGATTGCGAAGCCTGATCCGGATCGTTCAAGAAAAATGGTAAACTCAATGTTCGGGATCCGGATCAAGAGAAGCTACGATCCGGATTGAACTGGTGTATGAATGAACCACCTTCGGGATCCGGATTGGAATATCTGATCCGGATCCTGAACATGTCCCATGTCCAGTTTTTGATTTTTATGCAATGAAAAATTCTTCCAGGTGTTTCTACACTACAAGAAGTATTCGGATCACCAAAAATCTTTAGTTAAACATACCTGATCCTTTTGAATTCTTCTTTCTTGAGATTGAGTTAAATGATCCAACCTTCTTCACCTTCAATCTTCAAGACTTGAACCTTTCACGAAATTACGCCAACTCAAATTCCGTAACAGTCGACCCTCTAAACGGTGGAGATCCCAGTAGAGAACCAGGAGCGCACCCACGGGAGGACAGAGATCAGATGACAGGCCTTGCGTCATCTGCGGCGGGGCACACCGGGTGACCGAGTGCTCAAAGAGGCAAGACCATTGCTTCCGTTGCGGCAAGTAGGGGCATTTCCGCTTCAACTGCCCCACGAACCAGGGATCGGCTTCTTCAGCGGCTTCTACGCCAGCACCGCAGCACACGGGACGGAGAAAGGCCCCGATGGCATCGACCTCTAGACTTCCAACACCACGACCAACAGGGGAAAGGCCACTCGACCCTCTGCGATGCTCTCCGACATTCCGATTGTGGAGGACTTCCCGGACGTCTTTCCTGCTGAACTGCCAGGAATGCCCCCCCGAACGGGAGGTTGTTTTCCCGATCGAGCTTCTACCCGACACTCGACCAATCACAAAGGCACCCTACAGAATGGCCTTTGCGGAACTGAAGGAACTTAAGGCACAACTCGAGGACCTTCTGGATAAAGGGTTCATCAGGCCAAGCGTGTCCCCTTGGGGCGCACCGGTACTCTTCGTGCGAAAGAAGGACGGAAACCTGCGGTTGTGCATCGACTACAGGGAGATAAACAAGGTCACAGTGAAGAACAAGTACCCCTTACCCAGGATTGATGACCTCTTTGATCAGCTACGAGGAGCGACGGTCTTTTCAAAGATTGATTTACAGTCAGGCTACCATCAACTCCGAGTTCAAGATGAGGACATTCCGAAGACGGCTTTCTGGACTCGGTACGGCCACTACGAGTTTATTGTAATGTCGTTCGGGCTTACCAACGCCCCAGCGGTGTTCATGGATATGATGAACAGAATCTTCAGGCCCTTTTTGGATCAGTTCGTAGTGGTTTTTATCGACGACATCCTGATCTACTCGTCCACCGATGCGGAACACGAGGAGCATTTACGGACTGTTCTGCAGACTCTCAGGGACCAGAGGTTGTTTGCCAAACTTAAGAAGTGCGAGTTCTGGCTTCGCGAGGTGGGATTTCTGGGGCACATTATATCAGCAGCGGGAATTGCAGTGGATCCCAAGAAGGTGGTGTCGGTGACCGACTGGCCCCAACCGACTACGGTAACGGAAGTCCGCAGCTTCCTGGGCCTAGCAGGATACTACAGACGCTTCGTCGAGGGCTTCTCGAAGATTGCGACCCCCCTAAACCGCCTGACCTGGAAAGGAGAAAAATTTATTTGGACGGCCCAATGCCAAGAGAGTTTTGAAGAACTCAAGAGGAGGCTAACAAGAGCACCTGTACTTGCGCTACCGACGCCCAGAGAGGACTACGAGGTTTACTGTGACGCATCACGGATCGGATTGGGGGGTGTACTGATGCAGCAGGGCAAAGTCATAGCCTATGCCTCGAGACAACTCAAGGATTATGAATGGAACTACCCGACACATGATTTGGAGCTGGCCGCAGTCGTCTTCGTTCTGAAGCTTTGGAGGCACTATCTCTTTGGTGTTCATTGTAATGTGTTCTCGGACCACCAAAGCCTTAAGTACCTTTTCACCCAGAAGGAGCTGAACCTGCGACAGAGACGGTGGTTGGAGTTGCTGAAGGACTACGACCTAACAATTCAATACCACCTCGGAAAAGCAAATGTGGTAGCAGACGCCTTGAGCAGAAAGGTGCAGATAGAGGGGACATCAGCAGGCTCAGTTACTCGGCAGGATGGCTTGATCGCGGAGTTCTCGCGGTTGAGGCTGGAGGTGGTACCGGCGGGGACGGTCGAGCGACTAATGTCTTTAATAGTCAAACCAACCTTGTTCGAGAAGATCCGAGAAGGCCAAGGGGCTGATCCGCATTTACAGCGTGTTCGGGACAGGATTTCCCCGGAACAGGAGGGGGACTTTTCGGTGGAGGCAGATGGCACACTTCGTTTCCGAGGGCGGATATGCATGCCCGATTCGCCAGATTTGAAGAGGGAAATTTTGACAGAAGCACACTGCGCCCCCTATGCGGCGCACCCCGGGGGCACAAAAATGTATAGAGACCTCAGGTAGACTTTCTGGTGGCCGAAGCTGAAGGGGGATGTAACACGGTTTGTAGCACATTGTTTGATCTGCCAACAGATAAAGGCCGAACACCAGCGGCCGGCGGGAAAGTTGCAGCCACTACCAGTGCCAGAGTGGAAATGGGAGCGAATCACCATGGATTTTGTCACCGGGTTTTCGCGTTCGCAACAGGAGCACGACACCATCTGGGTCGTCGTGGATCGGTTAACGAAGTCAGCTCACTTCCTACCCATTCACACGACGTGGACGCGAGATCGGCTGGCTCAAGTCTACATCAGCGAGATCGTGAGGTTGCACGGGGTACCGGCATCGATCACTTCGGACAGAGACACATGGTTTGTCTCAAACTTTTGGCAGAGTCTACAACGGGCTCTGGGGACCAGACTGCACTTCAGCACAGCCTTTCACCCCCAGACAGACGGGCAGTCTGAACGGGTGATCCAGATCCTAGAGCACAAGCTTCGGGCCTGCGTACTTGATTTGGGGGACGGATGGTCACGCTACCTACCCCTCGTGGAGTTCGCCTACAACAACAGTTACCAGGCCAGCATCCAGATGGCGTCGAACGAAGCTTCATACGGCCGACGCTGTCGGTCCCCGATCTGTTGGGACGACTTGGGGGAGTGAAAATTCTTGGGGCCGGACTTGGTAGAAAAGACCGAGGAAAAAGTGCGCCTTATCAGGCAGCGATTCCTGACCGCCCAGAGCCGACAAAAGAGCTATGCCGACCAGAGACGCCGTGACTTGCAGTTCCAGGTGGGGGAGCATGTGCTGCTGCGAGTTTCGCCGTCCAAAGGCGTTAAGCGGTTCGGGCTGAGAGGTAAGTTGAGCCCACGATATGTGGGGCCTTTTGAGATCTTGGAGTGCATCGGCCCAGTGGCCTATCGCCTAGCCCTACCGCCAAACCTTGACCGGATTCACGACGTGTTCCATGTTTCAATGCTTCGAAGATACCTTCCCGACCCATCGCGGGTGCTCGATGTCACCGCGGTCGAGCTTAGGGAGGACCTGAGCTTTGAAGAAATATCGGTGCGGATCCTAGCAAGGGAAGACAAGAAGTTGCGCAACCGGACGATCCCCTATGTGAAGGTGTTTTGGAGTAACCAGGAAGAACGTGAAGCGACTTGGGAGCCAGAGTCGAAGATGAGGGAGTGCCACCCAGATCTTTTCATCGCGGACCAGGGTTAAGTTTCGAGGACGAAACTTGTTCTTAGTGGTGAGTGATGTAGTAACCGCCCTTTTATTTCGGAAATTTTCGTAATTACTTTACGTTTAGTGGTCCAGCGGGGGGATTATTAATGTGATTATTTCTGGGCAGACCGTCGGGGCTCGCAGGTATTTTTAGGTGCTAGAGCTCGCGAAACGGGGAACGGTGGCGCGATTGGATTCAGATTCCGACCCCGGAATCTCCCGGAAATAATTTTCGAAGTTGCGATCATTTTGGACGCTACGGGATCCATGCTGGACATCTGAACGGTTATCGTGGTAATCTGGACCCCTACTTTTTATTCCTGATGGCTAGGGCGTGATTCGGGGACTTAACTTTTCCCTTTCAGTTTCGTGCTTCGGGACGTTAGGGCGGGCGCGATTCGATCAAAAGAAAAGAGGGGGGAGGGGGGGGGGGGGGGGGGGGGGGGGGGGGGGGGGGGGGGAACGATATCCCCATTCCACTCCTCTTTTGTTCAAGGGGCGATAGTGATCTGGGCGGTTGAGACAGGGAGAGGGACGGAGGCCATCTTGCTCGCGGGATCGATCGGGCAACGGTAGGATGATCCTCTCCTCCCTCTTCCTCCAGCGGATCGAAGGTGAGTGTTTAGGTTTTTGAGGGTTTTCGGTTCGGGTTCGTCTCTTTGTGGGGGAAGCGCCGCCGCCGCAGCCGCGCGGCAGGGTCGCCCCGCGGGGCTGCCCGCAGGCAGGCGCCGCGCGGGCTGGTGCCGCGCGGGCTGCCTGCAGGCAGCGCGCCGCGCGGCAGGGGCGCCGCGCGGGGCTGCCCGCAGGCAGGCGCCGCGCGGGCTGGTGCCGCGCAGGCTGCCTGTAGGCAGCGCGCCGCGCGGGACTGCCAGCAGGCAGGCGCCGCGCGAGCTAGTGCCACGCGGGCTGGTGCCGCGCGGGCCGCCTGCAGGCAGAGCGCCGCGCGGGGCTGCCCGCCGGCAGGCGCCGCGCGGGCTGGTGCCGCGCGGGCCGCCTGCAGGCAGCGCTTCACGACAGGCGCCCCACGCGGGGCTGTCCGCAGGCAAGCGCCGCGCGGGGTGGTGCCGCGCGGGGCCGCCGCAGACTGGTCGGGGCCGCGCGGGGCTGTCCGCATGTTGGGTGCGCGCCGCACGGGCCGAGGTCGTCCGTGGAACTTCGCGCGCGGGGTTTTGGGACCGTGTCGGGTTTCCGTCTCCAGTTTGAGTCGACGTTCGGTGTTTGGGATCATCAAGTCTTAGTTTTTCTTCTTCAGGGGCGCGAGACGCTGTAGGCCCGGCAGGCATGCCGACGCGGACGAGCCGAACGCCGGTCTCCATCCAAGGTGGGTGCTTTTCCAGGGATTTTGGGAATAGGCATTAAATGATAGAAATAACATGTTTGGGAAAAGGTGAATAGTAAGTGACTATCTGATTATATAACTAACCCTGTTACACTGTTTTTACTTATACTTTCGATTATGAGGCTCGTGATTGCTACACGCACACCGGCGGTTTGGCCACCGCAAGGGTGTGCTTTTCCGAAAAAGTGGTACGTTGACCCGTGTACCCCACGTGACGGTGACGTAATGGGGGCCCTCGTGGGTGGGGGGTGTGAGCGGTGATGCCGAGGCGGGTGCTCGGTGGCCGAGGCAGGTGCTCGGCGGGGTTTCCGAGATAGGTGCTCGGTGTGGTTGACGGGAAAGGTGCCCGGTTTTGATTGGTACAGGGTTTTGTCACTGTCGGTCGTACATTGAGGAGGGCGGTTGCTCTGGTTACTGTGGTTTGCCTTACTTTTAGCCCTTTTGCATTTTGTGTTATTTCTAGTCACTGACTTCCTAATCCGTGACAGGTTCGTCCAGGGGCGAGTGTGTAATGACGCGACTTTTCCGGTAATTTTTACCCTCCTGTTAATAAAATGTTTCTTTTAGTGAATTTGAATTATCGAGTTTTTGTGAGTCGGTCGAGTTGTGGCACGGGTATTTTTCTATAAAAAGGCTCGAAAAATGATGACCGATGGTGCAATCGGATCTGAAATCCGACGTAGGGATCTCCCGGAATAGGGTTTTTAGAGTTGCGGTGACTTAACGTGCATCGGAATTCGTGTAAAATATCATGCACGCTTTACGAGAAAATGCGGGTTTTTCCCGTAGGATTAATTAATAAAAGAATTAATTATCCGATGAAGATATTAAAAGGTGGGATTTAATTGTACGTAGGAAAAGGAAAAATCCCACTTTTCGTAGAAAGAGAAACCCTAGCCTGAGAGAACGAGGGAGAAAAGAGAAGAAAAAGGCTGAACCCTAACCGGAGGAGGGAAAAAGAAAGAAAGAGGGAGAATATGGTGGAATCCGATCACCCCGAACCACGTACCGGAATTAGGAGTGCGATCGGTCGACTCCCCCGTCGGAACTTTCGGTCCAAGTGCGCAGCGGGAGTGTATTAAAGGTCCAAGTTCTCCGATTTTTCCGCAACCAGGTGGGTACCCCTTTGCAATAAGTGTAATATGTCATTGTAAAAAGTATGTTAATCTGTTTAATAAAGTAGATGAGGTGTTTCAGTTGAATTAACCTTTCACATGAATATGTACCGTTCCTTCTGTTATTAACTGTGGCAACCAAGTGTCGCGGTGATTGTTACATGCCGTTTTCGGCTATTATGTTCTTGGATGCTTACACGTACACAGGCTGATTGGCCTCCGCATGGGTGTACTTTTCCGGAGAAGTGGTCTGAATGACCCGTGTACCCCACAAAAGTGAAAGTGCCGGGTGGGGACCTCTTCACGACAGCTAAAATTCCCGCACTAGCGCCGTGAAGGGGTTAAAGGCATCACATAAGTAAAGTAATTGTTCACGAGGGGAGATCGTCGACTCCCCGACAGGTACCATGTAATTAAATCAAGTGATGTGAACTCATGAAGAGGAAAAGCGAAAGGTTCCGGTGTATTTCGTTTGATTTAAAGTTATTCTTATTTGTTTGAAACATCTACTTTATTTGTCACTGACTTTACCCACTCCGTGACAGGTCCGTCTAGGTGTAGTAACCGGGACGGTGGTGAGGCAGCGTCTAGAGGACCATAGCCGTATGAGGCTTTACTACAGAACTCTTGTTTGGTTTATCTCATTTTTCTTTCTGGTTTAACTGTTAGTTTAATTTGCTTAATTGTGGATCATAATGGATGTTGGTTAGTTAATTAGTTGACACTGTGGATTTAACATACTGTTATGAATTCTTATGCGGTCATTTTACATTAAACAAATGTTTCGAAAACGTTTTCCAAAAACCAAGTGTCGTGTGGGCACAATCTTGAAAACTTCTGGATTTATCCTTTCAAAAACATGTAGCCGTCTTTTTGTGAATGCATAGACGTTTTGGAAAAATGGGTGTCGGGTGGACACCGTTTGCAAACCCGTAGTTATCTCTTGATGTGATTGAATGGAATTACTCTTCTTTACTATGTTCACTGTGACTGTGTGGTTAAAGAAGGTTGTTGTTGTTGTTGTTGTTGTTGTTGTTGTAAATGTGACGCCGTGCATATACAAAGGAGACTCTGTCCGTTTGAAGAGTGAATTTGTATATGTGGCGGGTCTGACACGCACCGGTGGGCGAGGTCGTTATTCATAAAGAATTTAAAAAATATATATATACTCTTTTCCGCTTATCCTTAGACCTCCGGGGCGTGACAGAGTGCTAGGGCATGGGTGAGGCCGCATGGGCGATCTTCTGGCCCTTAGAGGCTACAGTACTGTTTACTTTCCTATCTTTGTTCATTTTATTACTCATGATAGCTAGATGTGGATTGCGATACCCCCGTGGGATCGACGTGGATGTAGGGCTATTGGTATAACTTATGGATGAATGTCATTCTTATTTCTCTACTTGGCCGTTTGCAAACTACAAATAAGAAACAAGAAAACTATTGCGAAAACCGTTTTTAAAATATGGGTATCGTGTGGGCACCATTTTCGAACTCTGTGGATTTATGGGATTTTGAAAATGGCTTTATAAAACCTGGCACCGGGTGGGTGCCGTTTCCAAATTCTGTGGATTTATGTGGTTTCGAAACTGGTTTTACAAAATCTCGGTGTTGGGTGGACACTGCTTTCAAAATCCTGTGATTTTTATCCTTTCAAAAACAGTCGGCCCCTTTATTGCTTGTGGAAAGATGGTGGTATGTGATTGTTGACTGTTGCATGTGTTTGAGCACGATCTAATGTGGTTAAAGCGTGAATGAGATGGATTTTGTAGTCAGGACGCCGTGCATATACAAAGAAGACTCTGCCCGTTTGCAGAGTGAATTTGTATATGCGGCTGGTCTGGGCGCGCACCGGGGAAGTTTGGTTTCAAAAAAAAATAATACGGTGAATTTGGGAGCATCGGTGGCTCTTCTTCCGCGCGTTTAAACCCCCGGGGCGTGACACAGAGTGAGGTCCCCTATTTGACCAGGATCAGAGAGCAGATTTCGAGTGATAAGACGGGACTTTGCAGTTGATGCCTCGGGAGTACTACGGTACAGGGACCGGGTGTGTGTGCCAGTAGATCCAGAGATCAGAGAGCAGGTTTTGAGAGAGGCCCATTATACACCTTACACCCTCCACCCTGGTGGGACTAAGATGTATAAGGACCTCCGGGCACACTTCTGGTGGATTGGGATGAAGAGGGATATCAGGAGATTTGTGGCACAGTGTTTAACTTGCCAGCAGGTAAAAGCTGAGCACCGGGTGCCGGCTGGTAAGTTACAGAGTCTCCCAATCCCACAGTGGAAATGGGACCACATTACGATGGATTTTGTGGTCGGTTTACCGAGGGCATAGGGAGGAGCAGATGACATATGGGTGATTATTGACAGACTCACTAAGTCCGCTCACTTCTTGCCGATGCAGACTACTTGGTCACTTGAGCGGCTGGTGCAGCTGTACTTAGACGAGGTGGTGAGGCTGCATGGTGTACCCGCCTCCATTGTATATGATCGAGACTCGAGATTTGTTTTGCGCTTTTGGAGGAGCTTACAGGACACTTTGGGGACTCAGCTTAGTTTTAGTACAGCGTTCCACCCACAAACAGACGGGCAGTCAGAGCGCACTATACAGATTCTTGAGGATATGCTCAGAGCTTGCACGTTGGACTTTGGAGGATGTTGGGTGCGACACTTATCACTGGCAGAGTTTGCGTACAACAATAGCTTTCAAGCGAGCATCCAGATGGCTCCGTTTGAGGCATTGTATGGACGCAAGTGTCGTTCCCCCCTTTATTGGAGTGATGTGGGTGAAAGACGGACGTTGGGACCAGAGCTACTGCGTGAGGCAGAGAAAAAGGTCAGGATAATCAGGCAGCATCTCCAGACCGCTCAGAGCAGGCAAAGGAGCTACGCGGATGTGTGGAGACGAGACCTCGAGTTCTTGGTTGGAGATCATGACTTTTTGAAGGTCTCGCCATCCAAGGGGATTAGGAGATTTAGTGTTCGTGGGAAGCTGAGCCCTCGTTATATTGGACCTTTCGAGGTATTGGAGCGCATTTGGCCAGTTGCCTACAGGCTTGCACTTCCTCCCAGGTTTGCTGGTGTTCACGATGCGTTTCATGTATCCATTTTGAGGAGGTATGTTTATGATCCGTCGAACATCATCGACTTCACCCAATTGGAGATCACTGAGGACTTGAGCTATGTTGAGCGGCCACTGCGGATTTTAGACCGAGAGGTGAGGGAGTTGCGCAGCCGGGCCATCCCTTATGTGAAGATTCTTTGGAGCAACCATGGCGAGCGCGAGGCTACTTGGGAGCTGGAGTCAGCGATGGTGGACGCCTACCCCTTCTTGTTCGAGGCTCCAGCCTGAGGTATGACTTTTGTTTCGAGGACAAAACTTTTTCTTGTAGGGGAGGATGTAGTGGTTCGGGTCCCCATGTTATCTTTCCCGTGAATCCAATGTGTAAAACACCTGTTGATGGTGTGCCTGGTCCATAGTGTATCAAAGGGATAGCACAGATGGACCCATTGAGGTACTTATTGCTAGATTGGCCTTCGACTACATTTGCCGAATTTTAGAAAAGGTTTTGGGCCAAACAGAGGTTGTACTTGGATTCAGCACGGAAAAACGCTCGAAAACGGCTATTTGCCTGTTAAATTCTGAGTCCGGATGACCAAAAACGGACACGCGGAAGTTTTCGGTGGATTCGGGTGCATGGGGGAGGCCGTGGACCGGCCTGGAGCCACGTGGCGTCTGTCATTGGCCGGCTGACGCAGCGCGTTCCACGGGGTGGCGCGGAGAGGTGCATGGACCGCTGGGCGGGACGCGTGGCGTACCCGGAATGGCTGGAGCACGCGACGCGGACCAGGGAACCTGCGCGGTTACCCTGGACCGGGTGCAGGGACACGTGGCAGCCTGGAGTTGGCTGGCTCACGTAGGCGCGGTCCACGGGGGCATCGAGGTGCGCCTCGGGGCGCGTGCGCGCACAGTGGTCGGGCGGCGCGGTCGGGCGTACGTGACCCACGCTTGAGTGCGGGCCACGTGTCGCCCCGCCATTGGCGGCCCTCACCTACCCGGTTGACCGGGTAGGGGACACGTGGCCGAATCCCTGCCGCCCTGCACACGATGTCCACTGTGCGGGACACGTGGCGGGAGCGGAGAGATTCGGGTGCTGGGTCGGACGGTGGTTGCGGTGCGACCCGCGGATTCGGGCGCCCGAAAGGTGCGTCGGAATCCGGCCCAAAAGCCCAATTGGGCTGGGCCTATAAATAGGCCCCTTGGGCCATTTTCTTTCCTTTTTCTGGGACTTTTTCCACAGAGAGCTTTAGGAAGTTTCTTCCTCTCATAGTGCCACACCCTTTGGAGGACTTTGGGGATTTTTGGAGGACACGACTTCGACATTTACTACGATTTGGCGCATAGTGACGCTTCCACACCGGCGGCCCATTTCGTCGCGTTTCAGTGCGCAGACTCCCCCGGCCTGCTTCGACCTCCGTTTCCGGCGATTCTTGTGCCGTTGGCTTCATGACAGGTAGGGATACGATTTTTGTGTTTTGAGCTCCCCGTATTTTCAAGTTTATCGTGGAGTTTCCCGAACTTTCTTTTGACCCTTTTTTCTTGGCAGAGTTTTGGACAGCGCCACAGTGTTTCATCGATAACTTTGCGCTCAGGCATCGGATAGAGGCATGCCTATAGTCGTTTTGCATCTACACATCACAAGGAACGTCCTCGAATTTTGCCAGATTTTTCTAAGTTTTTTCCGAAGGTGAAAAATCCCTTTTTCCAGAGCACAGTGTTATAGATTTTTGTACAGGATTCTTTTGAGAGGGTCACCTTGTCGAATTTATATCTTTATGTACAAAACTCGGTTTGGGACGTGCAGGTACTCGTTTCGATCGGCTCGTCGCTATCGTTGCGGCGGTATTTTTTCTCAAATTTTCTGAGTTTATCTTGCAGGTGAAAATGGCACAGTTCTGGACTGTTTATTTAGTGACAGCATGCTCTTGAGGGTACTTGTATGTTTATTGCGTGTATTTTGGGGTATTTTATACAGTGATTGCGGCGGTTGACCTATTTGGGCGTGGGCATTATTTTGGACGGGGATTTAGCGTTTGAGGTGGGTACCGTTGTAAACCTCCAACTTTTGATTACCCACTAGGCATACTGGAGATATTCCTATATTGTGTTGCCAGTTGTACCAGTGGAATGAACATAGCATGCTTGTATGAAATTATGGACTTGTTGTTAACACTTGCATCTCTAGAGGACTAGATATTAGTAAATTGTTATCTCTTACAAAAGACATGTTGTGTAAACACCTTGGGAATAATATGCTAAGATCATATCATGTGTTATGTATGTTGGGAGGTCTTATGCATGAGTATAGACCAGTTTATGCCATGTTAGTACATCGAATATTCAAGCAATAGCACTCTTTAATTCTTGTAAGAATTGGAATACCTGAAATCATTTTACTAAGTAAAGGACTTTTGCATGCTTGTATGGTCACCTAGTTAGGCCACTATTTTCTGCTACACTATCATGCTGGAACTGACTTAGGAGAAACCATGCTTTCATTTATTTCTCCTGTTATCTACACTTAGGGGATAGTATGCTCGGGTTCGAGCGGGGGACTGGGATAGTGTAGTCAGATACTTAGAGTTTTGGGATAGACGGGGATTGATGGTAGGGTATTGCGGCAACCGCGAACTGTGGGCGGTTGACCGGGTTATTATTATTGCATCAGATTGGAGGTGAGGGATCGGGCCTCCTTTAGTGGATGGTTTTTCCCACTTATTTAGAGTCATGATCCAGTCCTGCTGTATCAGATTACTTATGGCTACATACTTTACTCGTGTGGGTCGCTCCCCTCGAGTGCCACTTCGGAGTAGGCTTAGGACCGAGCCGTGTGCCGGTCGATTGGATATTTTGGGATCGAGCCGTGTGCCGATCAGCTACTAGGTTCTTGAGTTCGACAGCAGAGCAGGCAGTGCTAGTGATTACTGGTTTATTGAGTGGGTATGGTTGGTCAGGCATTCATGTACCGTTGCTTACATCTAGCTATTCTTTTAGCTCGGTATTATTAGAGGCATATTAGTGGTAGCTTCTTCATCAGTAGTTATATTTATAGCATACCACCTATGTTTTTTTTCGCCTCTGGTAGACCTAGTGGGCATGTCAGAGTTTGAGGTCTAACCCACTAGGGGAGGCTACTGTTTTTATAGTAGTTCTCACCCCCCCATTGTATCCTTTTTCTTTTTCCCTTTGTTTTGCAGAGTCCTCTGCTGGAGTTGCTGGACCCTCCTCGGTGGATCGAGGTAAGAGGATCGCGGATTAGATACCCGTCTACCCGGTTATGAGTTTAGCAGTTTTTGATGTATCCCCTGTACACTCAGACAGCTGTATTTTCCTTTCTTTTCGGGCCTGGCTTCTGCCAGCAGGTTGTATTTATTTGGTGAGCTGGGAGACACATGTATATTTGAGAGTTATGTTGTACTTTTATTTCCAGCATTTGTCTGAGATCTATTAGTTTTAGTTCAGCTCTGTTTTATGCTCTTTTATTATTCTTTTTACATCGAGCAGGTTACCACCGCTAGGTGTACACGGGAAATTCTGTGTGCACGGCGGATTTGTGGACGGGCCCGGGTTCTGGTTTACATCCGGGGTGTGACATAAACAATGGTTGAAGGTTGAAACATCAATAGACCACCGTTCTTCGATGGAACAAATTATGCCTACTGGAAAGTAAGCATGAGAGCGTTCTTGATTTCCATCGATGAATGAGTATGACAATCAATTGAGTTTGGATGTACAAATCCTACTGAGATTATTGCCGATGATATTCACACTATCAAACCTATGTCGAAATGGACTAAGGAAGATATTGATGTTTCTTCTTACAACGGCAAGGGAATTAATGCTTTGTCACAAACTGAGTTTTCTCGCATCTCGGCATGTGAGACCGCGAAAGAAATCTGGAATACTCTACAAGGTACACATGAGGGTACAAGTTTAGTGAAAATTCAAAAACTACAGATACTTACGAGCAAATTTGATTCAATTCATATGGCAGATAATGAATCTTTCACAGATTATTATACACGATTGCAAGATATCGTAAATACATGTGCTAACTTGAGAGAGAAGATCTCAGAATCTAAAGTTGTAAGAAAGATCTTAAGAACTCTTCTCGGAAGATTTCGCCCTAAGGTTGCAACCATTGAAACAGTAAAACACCCGGACGAAATCAAAGTAGAAGAATTAGTTGGTGCACTTCAAACTTATAAAATGACTTTTCCTACTAACTATTCTTCTGGAAAGCCTTCATCTTCTTCTAAGTCTTCACGTTTTGCATTGAAATCAACAAAAGAAGAAGACACGGATTCATCCTCCTCAGACGCTGATGATAATTTATCTATGGAGGATTTTGAGAAACAGCTTGCATTCTTGACAAGAAAATTTTGTCGAAGCTTTCGAAGGGGAAATTCAGGCAAACCATCATCCTTCGTTAAGTCCAAGAAAGGCAAAGAATTTTCAAGCTTTAAATCAAGAAAGCAAGAGGGTTATTCAAAGGACAAAAAGAACACCGAGGGACAAATCCAGTGCATCAAATGCCGAGGTTTTGGTCATATCTTAACAGAGTGTCCCAACGAGAATCCGTCAAAGAAGAAGGCTATGCAAGCTGTCACATGGGATGACACTTCCTCTTCTGATGAGTCATCTTCTAGTGATGAGGATAATAACGCCATAGCATTCATTGCGTCCACAACTTCACCCTTCGTGTGTTTTTTATCGATCACCCCAGGTTCGTCATCCGTCTCCTCCTTGAATGAAAAACCTGCATCGGATAATGAACCGAGCGATTCTGAAGGTGAAGACTTTACTTTTGCCTACCATAAATTGTTAAAGGATTCTAATAAATTGGCCAAGCAAAATAAAAGTTTGAGAAAAAGGTTGTGGGATCTTGAAGAACAAACTAAAATGACAACTTCTCTCTTAAACGCTCTTGAAGAGGAAAGGGATAATTTGAACAAGATAAATGTTTCCCTTCAAGAGAAGAATGAGCATTTCGAGAAGGAACATATTAAATTGGTGAATAAAGCTAATTACTTCTTGAAGCTCTATTTCGAGGCTCGACAAGAAAAATTGGAGATGACGAAGACCATATTCCAACTTAAAGAAGATTTGAAGAAATTTTCATCGGGAAGGAGCAAGTTGGACAAATTGCTTGGTTTTGGTCAAACGAATCGTTTGGGCCTTAGATACGATCGAACTGGTGAGGATCCAAGTTCGAGCGGTACGAAGTTTGTGCCATAGTCGGTTGCTCCTCCTCCGACGGAAATCATCACAGCCAACGTTGACAAGCCTAACTCATCTTCTTCGGGTTCAACTGTTACCAAGGTATGTCATCGTTGTGGTTTTGCAGGGCACATAAGACCAAATTGCAAGTATAGAGAAAAACGAACAAATCAAGCACTGCCTGCGTCAACTACCATCAAGAACAAAGACCGGAATTCAAGAAGAAATCAACCAAAGGTCAAGAATAATGGTAGTACATCCATCAAGACAATATTGTCATGGAATTCAAAGAAAAGTGATCAGCTGAACAAGACGTTCTCACCAAGGAGATCAACTTCACGATCATTGCCGACGTATTCCAAAACTCTAAGGTTTGGGTGCGCAAAGGTAAACTCTTCCCTTGTCTTGTCATTCACACATCACTACATGCATATGACAATTCGTCTTGGTATCTGGATAGTGGTTGTTCCTGTCACATGACTGGTGATAAAAACTATTTTCAAACTTTTGAGAAAACCTTCGGAGGACTTGTAATTTTCGGAGATGGACCATCTTCAAAAATAGTTGGCAAAGAAACAAGTACAATTCCAGATGGCCTAGTTTTGAACAATGTTTTATTTGTTGAAAGCCTAAAGACTAACCACATAAGCATTAGCCAATTGTGTGATGATAGTTTTTTAGTTAATTTTTCTTCTATTGAATGTATTGTAACTGACGAAAACCATTTATTCTTTTTCAAAGGGGTTAGATCTCAAAATAATTGCTAGGTAGTTCCTAATAATTATCTAGATCATTGTAGGCTAGTGTCACTTGATAATGAAACTCTTTGGCAAGAAAGACTAGGTCACATAAATTTTAAGGAACTATCTAGAATATCTAACAAAGACGTGGTTAGAGGTGTTCCAAAATTGTCTTTTAAAGAAAACATTGTGTGTGGAGGTTGTCAAAAGAAAAAACAATCCAGATCCACGCACCGAAACTTGAACCACATGGGAACCAAACGGCTGCTAGAATTATTGCATATGGACTTAATGGGGCTGACTCTTCAACCAAACTTGGGAGGTAAATGGTACATTTTTCTTTTGGTTGATGATTTCTCGAGATATTCATGGGTAGCATTTTTAAAAGAGGAAGTAGATACTTTCTATTCTTTTCATGAGATTTGTCATCGTATTATAATTGAGAAGAATGAAAAGATCGTTCGTGTTCGAAGTGATAGAGGTGGAGAATTCATTAATTCAAAATTCATTGATTTTTGCTCATTAAACGGCATAAAACATGAATTCTCTGCACCTTAAACATTGCAACAGAACGGTATAGTCGAGCGCAAAAATAGAGTTGTACAAGAGATGGGACGTGTTATGCTTCACAGCCGAAAACTACCGTTACACTTTTGGACTGAAGCAGTTAACACCGCTGTCTATGTGATCAATAGAATATATTTGCGCTCGGGTACTTTAAATGCCCCCTATAAACTTTGGTTCAGTAGAAAACCGAATATCAAGTATTTTCGTATCTTTGGGAGTCGTTGTTACATTTTACGTGATCGAAAAAATCTTGAAAAATTCGACTTTCGAAGTGATGAAGGAATTTTTATGGGTTATTCTACAAATAGTAGAGCATATCGGGTATTTAACCTTGAATCTAAAATGATGATAAAATCCTTCAATGTTAAAGTAGATAAAGCTTTTCATTTTTCTTCTAATAAATCTGCTCCTGATATGTCTCTTGACGATGAATCTCCTGCTAATGATAGTGCATCTTTGCATGATACATCTTCTGAAAATTTTGATACATCTAATGGTTCTTCTAGTTCATCTAATGTGTAGGATTCATCACATATTTCCCCGAGTACTCCTTTACTTCAAACGCTTCGTATCTCCAAGGACCACCCGGAATCAAACATCATTGGAGATCCTCAAGAAGGAGTTAGAACTCGGAGACAATTGGTTTGTGGAGTTGCTTGCTATGTCTCTATGATTGAACCGAAGAATATTGATAAAGCTCTTCAAGATGATTATTGGATTGAAGCAATGTAAGAAGAGCTCAATCAATTTGAAATGAACAAGGTCTGGAAATTAACGAAGCCCCCTAAGCACCAAAATATTATCGGTACTAAATGGATTTTCAAGAAAAAGAATGTAATGCACTAGATTTTTGGTATATAAATAAATATAAATAAAAAAGGTATGAAATACTTTTTTTATTGAATTTAGATAAGTAAAGGATGATCTGGAAGTGAATTGGGCCGAAATCGGATTAAAAAGGAGGCTTCTAGAATTTTATATGAGAAAGTGGGCCCAGTTTTTTAGCAGAAAATTCACAGTGCCTTTTGAGAAAATTACGGGAGGTCCGTAATTATGTTTTAAGGCCATAGTAAAAGCTTCGCGTTGATCGGATACCCGGGCAGTGTGAACGGGGTCCGCCAGCGATTCTGAATACAGCAAGACTTTTGGTGACCCAGAAAGAGTCCAAATTGAAAATTTAAAGTACCTTGTGATAAATCAAGTTAAAATGTGGCTGCCTGTCAAATTTGAGCGAAAAAGGGCGAGAAACGGGCGAAATCGGAGTTGGGCCAAACTTTCGGGCGCCCGTAAGATGTTTCTGGGCACCCGGAAATTACTGTAGCAGGCCGAGTTTTTTTGGCTGCAGCGAACTAGGCTGCACTGTAGCGAACCCTCTTCACTGTAGCAGCCCGGTTCGGGCTTGGGCCAGCGCCCGGATCTACTGTAGCAACGCCCGAATTCCGAGTGGCACGGATCGCGATGCAGTAGCACAAATCCCGAGGCAGTTGACACGAATTCCGAGGCAAGTGGCACGGATCTCAAGGCAAGTGGCACGGATTCTGAGGCAGATGGCATGGATCCCGAGGGAGATGACACGGATCCTGAGGCACGGGCACGAATCCCAAGGCACAGCACGTGCGCGCGACGCGCAGGAGAGCACGGCTCGAGACGGGGGGGCAGGTGGGGCGCGCCACGTGGCGGCGCCCCATTAGCCCCAACTGCCAAGGCTACAGGCGCGCGTCGGGAAGATGCGCGGCCCCTATCGCGTGTCAGCGGGGGCAGGCCACGTGTCGGGCCCCCATTCGCCGATCAGCCGCGATGTGACCGGCGATGTGACCGATCACTGACTCGCGGGGGCGCGGGATGCCACGTGTCAGCGTCCCATTGGCTGCACTGTGCGACGCGAATTGTGAGGCGACGCGTCGCAGGCGCGGCGTTGACGCGCGGGCGCACATACGGCTGCTGTAGCCGCCCGAAACCGTGATTCGGGCGCCCGAAACCGCGATTCGGGAGCCCGAATCATGCGCCCAAATCGGGGATTTCGGCCTATAAAGGGCCGAAATGCCCCATTTCTTCCCCTTTTCTCCTTTTGCTCCAAACCGAGAGTTCAAGGGAAGGAGAGGGGGATTTCGTGGGAGGCCTTTGGGGGGTGCCGCGAGCACGCCAAGGACCCCGTGGTGCGCGCGCAAGGTGTTCCAAGAAGCCGGATGGACGCGTGTGCACGCGTTGGAAGGCGCGACGATATCGAGGTAGGCTTCGCTCGTCATTTTTGCGGTGTTTTTGACACAGTGTTAAGATTTCCCTTTTTTGGATTTTTGATTTGACCCCATGCCCTTGTGCATGTCAGGGACCGTGATTTATTGTATCGTTTTGCTGTGCTAGGTATCGCCGGGCATTTCGGGGTGCACCGTTTTGCGTGCAAACCCAAGGAATGTGCACCATTTGGCGTGCAAGCTCGAAGATCGTGCATCGTTTCGTGCGCAACCTTAAAGAGAGTATGCACTATTTTGCGTGCAAACCTGAAGAACTTGCACTGTTTGGCGTGCAACCTTGAAGAGAAATGTGCACCGTTTTGCATGCAAACCCGAGTTGCGTGAATCATTTTGCGTGCAAATTTTGATAACGTGCATCGTTTTGCGTGCAGTCTTTGATAATGTGCACCGTTTTGCGTGTAGATTTGGAAGGATGCATCGTTTTGCGTGCCAGCTCGAGGAGACAAGAAAAGTCGCGCGGTGATCAATTGCAGGTGTCTGCAAGCAATTGGGTACAGCACAAGGTGGGGGATTCTGCCGAAAATGGGTTACCTCTCATCTTTTTCCTCTGCATTGATTTAGAAGCATTATTTGTGATGATCCGAACTCCCGCAAGAACTGTGCAACATTAAACAGTGACTGTAGGAAGCTTATTCGGTGAAACAGAGCTTGTAGAATCAAAATTGGACATTTAATATAGACTCGGCGCGAAAATCGGAGCAAATGGGTTTTTTCGGGAGCTTTCGGCAAAATTTCGGATGAGAATTTGGCGAAATGGACAGCGGATTTGGACTCTGCGCGCGAAAATGATCAAAATGGTATATTTACTTTATTTTTCGGCGCCAAAACACTGTTCACCGGAACAGTAACTCCGGCTGCCGGAATTACTGTTCCGGCAGCCGGCGGTGACCGGCGGGCGGCGGCAGGCGGCGGCACAGCGGCGGAGCGCGGCAGAGCGCAGCGGCGCGCGGCGCGGGCAGCACGGGCAGGCGCGGGCAGGCGCGGGCAGGGGGCGCTGGTGCGGGGTCCATGGGCTTGCCGTGCACCGGGAGCACCGAAGATCCGTGTTGCCACATGGCGCTTCCCCATTTGCCGGCCGGCTTCTAGAAGGTTCACGTGGCGGCGCTCCGATTGGCCAACATCTTCCGGAAGACCCGGCGCGGGGACCGGGCCTGTGCACCACGTGGACACGTGGCGGCTTCTGAGTGGCCCTTGCACAGGCTGTTTCCTGTTTTTTGGATGCGTGGCGCGTTTTGGTTGGCTCTTTTCGCTGTTTCCTGTTCTGCTCGGATCTCGTGTGGGAGATTCCCAGGCCCATTATAAATAGGAATCCCCCCCCTCTCATTTTCCTACCTCGATTTCTGTGCCGTAGAGAGAGAATCGGAGGTTGGGCCCTTTAGGAAAATTATTCCTCTCTCTCTTCTCTCTCTCTCCTCCAGATTTTAGAATTTTCGAAGATACCAATAGTGAGTTAGCTGCGACGCGGCGCACTGCGACGGTTTTCTTTTTCGGCGCATTTCCCGTCGCAGTTCAGTCGAAAATTCCCTGTGGGCGGTTGTTGCTTACCTCATTTTTGACAAACTCACTGGGATTACTGGAACTCCCCTAAAATTTAATATGACAATTAATGAGAATCACTGGGACAAACTAATATGATAATTGATAAGAACCATTGGGACAAACTAACAGGACAAACTAACAGGACAATTGATGAGAACTATTGGGACGACCTAATATGACAATTGACGAGAACCGCTGGGACGAACTCTCCTAAAATTTAACCCCACAGATTGTATGATGACTTATATTGGGACACTGTGATTGGGACAAAGGCTATAATCTCGCATGCAAATAACTTTTATTGAGTAAATCAATCTTCTTTTAAAATAAATATTTGACACTATTTTACAGCTTTTAAAGATAAGACAGTTGCATGCATGACTGAACATCTAGTGAGGCCACTATTTATCGCTACACTATCATATTGGGATTTGAACATGTTTCATTGTTGTCCTTTGCATCCAGATATTTGTTGCTCAGGTATGAGCAGGGGTTTGGGATAGTATAGTCAAGTTTGTACTAGATTGTGGACTTGTGGGGTTTTGCGGTGACCGCGAACAGTAGGCGGTCGATCAGAGGTTTATCCTTGCATCAGATTGGGGTTGAGACTGGTTTATTGCATCAGCTGGGGCTCAGGTTTTCCTAGTGGATGGTTTTCCCACTTTGATCATAGTCATGATCCAGTCATGCTGTTTTATGGCACTTCTGATACTTATTACTGAGATATTTTACTCGTGTGGGTCGCTCCCCTCGAGTGCCACTCCGGAGTGTGTTGCAGACATGCTTAGAGTCCTTGAGACTCCTATCCCCTATCAGGTATTATGCGTTGGCCAGCATACCCGATTTGGCAACTATCCCCTATCGGTGTTATGCGTTGGCCAGCATACCCGATTTGGCAACTATCTCCTATCGGTGTTATGCATTGGCCAGCATACCCGATTTGGCAAGGCACAGCAGGCAGTACCAGTTTTACTAGTAACGCAAGACTGAGTTATTTCAGGCAGGCATGTTTGGTATTGTTGCATACAGTCATTTCGTGCTACATGGCATTTAGAGGCATAGTGGTGATAGTTTCCTTTCTTTTCAGCAGCCTTTGTAGATTACCACTGTTCTTTCATGTTGCCTCTAGTAGTCCTAGTGGGTGCGTCATAGTTGAGGTTTTACCCACTAGGGGAGGCTACTGGTTTATCTGGTAGTTCTCACCCCCATTGTTGTTTCTCTCTTTCTTCTTCTTTATTTTGCAGAGTCGTCTGCGGGAGCTGCTAGGCCATCGGCAGCTGATAAAGGTAAGGGGATCGCTGAGTAGATAGATCTCCTACGAGACCGAGAGAGGATATTAGACAGATATTGTACTCTTTACTCTGACCGTGGTATTTTTCTTTTATTTTGGGTCTGGCGCTGGCCAGTTGGCTGTATTATTTTGGTGAGCTGGGAGATTATTGTATTTATTACAGCTTGTACCCTATTTTCAGTCTGAGATTATCATGTTTAGTTCAGCTCTGTATTATGCTCTTGTTGTACATCTTATATCTGAGCAGGTTACCAGCACTGCGTGTACACAGGAAACTCCGTGTGCACGGCGAATCTGTAGACGGGCCCGGGTTCTGGTTTAACCCAGGGCGTGACAGATTAAGTTGGTATCAGAGCTTAGGGATAGGTCAGTTGGGACTTAGGAAACCCTAGGCTGTTGGCAGACCGTAGGATGATAGGGTGCGAGAGACGTGACAATTTTGCGGAAGTCGTTGTGTTACTTATTTAACTCTTCCAATGAAGGAAGAGGGATCGACATAGCCTACTTCTGGTAGACTGTTATGTTGGCTGCAGGCAACATAAAGTCACAGAAATAGGAGAATGTCTTTAACTTTCGCTAGATTGGGTCGTGTGAGGTGATGATACTGAGTGTGGTTTCTTGTGGTAGGATGCCTCCGCAACGTAGAATGTTGACGCGCTCGCAGCCTTCTTCCTCTGAGCCCGAGCCGGAGAAGTCCGAGCAGGGCCAGCAGAGTGAGGTGCAGGAGCTTCAGGCTCAGATGGCCTAGAAGTCAGAGGCCGTGCGGCGTCAGGAGGAGGCCATGGGTCGGCTGACGCGGATGTTAGAACAGAGGGCGCAGCCTGTTGTTGCACCCCCGGAGAGTTCTCCCGTACCACCCTCCCCTGCTGTGGCTTCCCCAGTTGGACCGGTGACCACGGCATCCCCTGTTGCTCAGGGGGCAATCCGGCCATTGACTCCTGCGGAGGAGCAGGAGATTGCTGACAAACTTACTCAATTCTATAAGCGGGGACCGCCCAGGTTTTCAGGGCGGAATATTAAGCCGTGGGAGATCGGGACTTGGCTTTCGCCAATGGAGAAGTTATTCCGGGACTTCTTCATTGACCAAAAGTACAGGGTACATATGGCTGTACACTGCTTAGACGGGGACGCTGATGCATGGTGGCGTCGGGTGGAGCCCCTAGAATTTCAGATCACTCGACAGCTACCCTGGTCAGAGTTCAAGAGGATGATCCTGGATACATACTTCTCCACGAGTATGAAGAAAAAGCTGGAAGATGATTTAAAGAATCTTCAGCAAGGCGACCGGACAGCATTAGACTATTTTCAGGAGTTCACGCGGTTACTTAACTGCGTACCTTACGTCGCCAGGGACGGACCGCACCAGGTGGAGCTCTTTGAGTCGGGCCTACGTCCAGAAATCTATACTCTGGTGCACGCTCAGAGACTACAGACCTTGGAGGAGGCAGCAGAGCATGCCCAGTGGGTTGAGAGGGGAGACCACGTCGTCGCCAGACGTGGGGGCCTGGTCGCTCAAGGCGCAGACAAGAAGCGACCAGCGCAGGACGACGGGGGACAGGCCAGTTCTTGGAGGCCGCCACGACCGCCACGGCCTCAGTTTTCCGGCCGTGGACGTTCTGAGCGGCAAGGGCCTGGTGGATCCCAGAGGCCACCGCAACATCAGCAGCAACAGCATTCGCATCAGCAGAGATCGCAGTCGCGGCAGCAAGGGCCTCCGCGACAGAGGCAGCAGGCGAGGCAGCCCCAGGCTACGGTTAGGTGCATTTTCTACCAGGGACAACATACCTCTGATGCTTGTGATCTGAGGTTTGGTCGCTGTTATCGGTGTGGACAGTCTGGCCACCTCCGAGCTACTTGCCCTTATGCACCATCAACAACTCCTTCTTCAGCATCGGCTCTATCTTCATCACAGCAACGGTCGACGGCTCAGCGGCCATATGCTCCAGCAAGCAGGCCATCTTTTTCCTATCCCACGGAGTATCGCCCTCCAGCTCAGAGTGGGCGAGTGTATGCTGCGCAGGTAGAGAACTCTTCGGCAGCAGATCACGTGGTGGCAGGTATCACTATACTTTCTGGCATTAGGACTCGTACTTTATTTGATACTGGAGCATCGCATTCTTTTATCAGTAGATCATTTGCATCATTACATGGGTTAGAGGTAGGATTTTTACCGCGTGCACGAGAGGTTCAGATTCCCGATCACACTTTGCACGTGGAGGAGTGCTGTTGGTCCTGCCCGATGCAAATCGAGTCCTGGATTATGCCAGCAGACCTGTTGGTCTTGAGACAGTTAAGGGACTTTGATGTGGTTCTAGGGATGGACTGGCTGGCTCGGTATTTCGCGACTATTGACTGTGCCGCAAGGACTGTCACTTTTAGAGAGCCGGGCCAGGAGATATTGGTATACCGGGGTTGTCAGAGTGCTTTCTTTGCCTCTTTGGTCTCGACTTCCCGAGCAAGGCAGATGATCCATCGAGGATGTGTAGCCTTTTTGGCTAGTGTTGTTGAGGGGCCTACGGCGGCACCGGAACTCGGGGATATCCCTATTGCCCGCGAGTTCCCGGATGTTTTCCCATCTGAGCTGACTAGCATGCCGCCAGATAGGGAGATTGAGTTTGTGATTGACGTAGTTCCGGGAATTGCGCCAATCTCAAAGGCTCCTTACCGGATGGCACCGGCTGAGCTGCGAGAGCTTAAGGCGCAACTCCAGGATTTGATGGACAAGGGCTTTATTAGGCCGAGTGTGTCGTCTTGGGGAGCGCCGGTGCTATTCGTGAAAAAGAAGGATGGGTCACTTCGATTGTGTGCGGACTATAGGGAATTAAATAAAGTGACCATTAAGAACAAGTACCCTTTGCCGCGCATCGATGATCTCTTTGATCAGCTGTAAGGATCTTGTGTCTTTTCTAAAATTGATTTGCAGTCCGGTTACCACCAGTTGAAGGTGAAGGCCGAGGATATTCCGAAAATGGCATTTAGATCACGGTATGGGCATTATGAATTTACAGTTATGCCTTTTGGGCTAACTAATGCCCCTGCCGCATTCATGGATTTGATGAACCGGATCTTCCGACCATACTTAGACCGGTTTGTGGTGGTGTTCATTGATGATATCTTGGTCTACTCCCGAAGTGATGTTGAGCATGAGGAGCACTTAAGGATTGTGCTGCAACTTCTGCGAGAGAAGAAGTTGTTTGCCAAGCTAGCAAAGTGTGAGTTTTGGCTTCGGGAGGTAGTCTTCTTAGGCCATGTGATTTCTGCCGCAGGTGTGGCAGTGGACCCAGCAAAGATTGAGGCGGTTCGGGATTGGCCCCGACCGACGACGGTTTCTGAGGTACGTAGCTTTATGGGTTTAGCTGGGTATTACCGTCGGTTTGTGGAAGGCTTTGCGAAGCTCTCCACACCCCTCACTCGCTTGACGCGTAAGGGAGTGAAGTTTATCTGGAGTGAGGACTGTCAAAGGAGTTTCGAGGAGCTGAAGAATAGGTTAATGACCGCTCCTATCCTTTCCCTCCCTGTTATGGGGAAAGGATATGTGGTTTACAGCGACGCATCACACAGTGGACTTGGTTGTGTGTTGATGCAGGAAGGGAGGGTAATTGCTTATGCATCAAGGCAACTCAAGGATTATGAAAAGAATTACCCTACCCATGACTTGGAGCTTGCTGCCGTGGTGTTTGCACTGAAGCTTTGGCGCCATTATCTGTATGGGGAGCATTGTAAAATCTACACCGACCACAAGAGCCTAAAGTACCTGTTCACGCAGAAGGAGTTGAATTTGAGGCAACGTAGGTGGTTAGAGCTATTAAAGGATTATGATGTAGATATTCTCTACCACCCAGGAAAGGCTAATGTGGTCGCTGACGCCTTGAGTAGAAGGGCGGTGCAAGGGTTGTCTATGTTGATCACAGACCAAGCACCGCTATTAGAGGAGATGAGACGACTCGAGATAGAGGTTGTGTCCCCTGGGGTCACTGCTAGACTGACATCTTTAGTCTTGCAGCCCACTCTGCTGGACAGGATCAGGGAGAAACAGAGTGAGGACCCCCACTTGACCAGGATTAGAGATCAGATTCCGAGTAATCAGTCTGGGGACTTTACGGTGGATGCCTCGGGAGTACTAAGGTACAGAAATCGAGCATGTGTGCCAATAGATGCGGAGATCAGAGAGCAGATATTGCGAGAGGCCTATTATACACCTTATACCCTACATCCTGGTGGGACTAAGATGTATAAGGACCTCAAGGCACACTTTTGGTGGAATGGCATGAAAAGGGATATTGGGAGATTTGTGGCCCTATGTTTAACTTGTCAGCAGGTGAAAGCTGAGCATCGAGTGGAAATGGGACCACATTACGATGGATTTCGTGGTCGGATTGCCAAGGGCACAGGGAGGAGCAGACGCTATCTGGGTAGTTGTAGATAGACTTACCAAGTCGGCGCACTTTCTGCCCATGCAGACTACGTGGCCACTTGAGCGACTAGCCCAGCTATATCTAGATGAGATAATAAGATTACATGGAATACCCGTCTCCATTGTTTCAGATAGAGACCCAAGGTTTGTCTCCCGTTTCTGGAGAAGTTTGCAGACAGCCTTGGGGACTCAACTCAGGTTCAGTACAGCTTTTCATTCGCAGACTGACGGGCAGTCAGAGCGGACTATACAAATCCTGGAGGACATGCTGAGGGCTTGTGCCTTGGATTTCGGCGGAGGGTGGATTCGACACTTATCCTTGGCTGAGTTCGCGTACAACAATAGCTTTCAAGCGAGCATTCAGATGGCTCCGTTTGAAGCATTGTATGGACGCAAGTGTCGGTCACCACTTTATTGGAGTGACGTGGGCGAGAGGCGGACCATGGGACCAGTTGTATTGATAGAGGCAGAGGAGAAGGTCCGAGTGATTCGAAAGCATCTTCAGACCGCCCAAAGCCGACAGAGGAGCTATGCCAATGTACGGCGACGAGACTTAGAGTTTCAGGTTGGTGATCATGTTTTCCTGAAAGTCTCGCCATCTAAAGGAATCAGGAGGTTCGGCATTCGTGGGAAACTTAGCCCCCGATATATTGGACCCTTTGAGGTATTGGAGCGTATCGGGCCAGTTGCCTACCGACTTGCACTTCCTCCGAGGCTTGCTGGTGTCCATGATGTATTTCACGTTTCTACATTGAGGAGGTATGTCTTCGACCCATCGCACGTCATAGACTTCACACCACTCGAGATTAATGAAGATTTGATGTATGAGGAGCGCCCACTGCGAATTCTGGATCGAGAAGTGAAAGAATTGCGCAGTCGAGCCATTCCCTATGTGAAGATCCAATGGAGCAATCATGACGAGCGCGAGGCTACATGGGAGCTCAAGTCGGAGATGAGGGATGCCCACCCCTACTTATTTGAGACATCGGACTGAGGATTATTGTTTACTCTCGTTTCGAGGACGAAACTCTTTTAGTGGGGGAGGATGTGATGATCCGGACTCCCGCAAGAACTGTGCAACATTAAACAGTGACTGTAGGAAGCTTATTCGGTGAAACAGAGCTTGTAGAATCGAAATTGGACATTTAATATAGACTCGGCGCGAAAATCGGAGCAAATGGGCTTTTTCGGGAGCTTTCGGCAAAATTTCGGATGAGAATTTGGCGAAATGGACAGCGGATTTGGACTCAGCGCGCGAAAACGATCAAAATGGTATATTTACTTTATTTTTCGGCGCCAAAACACTGTTCACCGGAACAGTAACTCCGGCTGCCGGAATTACTGTTCCGGCAGCCGGCGGTGACCGGCGGGCGGCGGCAGGCGGCGGCACAGCGGCGGCGCAGCGGCGGAGCGCGGCAGAGCGCAGCGGCATGCGGCGCGGGCAGCACGGGCAGGCGCGGGCAGGGGGTGCTGTTGCGGGGTCCATGGGCTTGCCGTGCACCGGGAGCACCGAAGATCCGTGTTGCCACGTGCCGCTTCCCCATTTGCCGGCCGGCTTCTAGAAGGTTCACGTGGCGGTGCTCCGATTGGCCAACATCTTCCGGAAGACCCGGCGCGGGGACCGGGCCTGTGCACCACGTGGACACGTGGCGGCTTCTGAGTGGCCCTTGCACAGGCTGTTTCCTGTTTTGTGGACGCGTGGCGCGATTTGGTTGGCTCTTTTCGCTGTTTCCTGTTCTGCCCGGATCTCGTGTGGGAGATTCCCAGGCCCATTATAAATAGGAATCCCCCTCCCTCTCATTTTCCCACCTCGATTTCTATGCCGTAGAGAGAGAATCAGAGGTTGGGCCCTTTAGGAAAATTATTCCTCTCTCTCTTCTCTCTCTCTCCTCCAGATTTTAGAATTTTTGAAGATACCGATAGTGAGTTAGCTGCGACGCGGCGCACTGCGACGGTTTTCTTTTTCGGCCCATTTCCCGTCGCAGTTCAGTCGAAAATTCCCTGTGGGCGGTTGTTGCTTACCTCATTTTTGACAAACTCACTGGGATTACTGGAACTCCCCTAAAATTTAATATGACAATTAATGAGAACCACTGGGACAAACTAATATGATAATTGATGAGAACCATTGGGACAAACTAACAGGACAAACTAACAGGACAATTGATGAGAACTATTGGGACGAACTAATATGACAATTGACGAGAACCGCTGGGACGAACTCTCCTAAAATTTAACCCCACAGATTATATGATGACTTATATTGGGACACTGTGATTGGGACAAAGGCTATAATCTCGCATGCAAATAACTTTTATTCAGTAAATCAATCTTCTTTTAAAATAAATATTTGACACTATTTTACAGCTTTTAAAGATAAGACAGTTGCATGCATGACTGAACATCTAGTGAGGCCACTATTTGTCGCTACACTATCATATTGGGATTTGAACATGTTTCATTGTTGTCCTTTGCATCCAGATATTTGTTGCTCAGGTATGAGCAGGGGTTTGGGATAGTATAGTCAAGTTTGTACTAGATTGTGGACTTGTGGGGTTTTGCGATGACCGCGAACAGTAGCCGGTCGATCAGAGGTTTATCCTTGCATCAGATTGGGGTTGAGACTGGCTTATTGCATCAGCTGGGGATCGGGTTTTCCTAGTGGATGGTTTTCCCACTTTGATCATAGTCATGATCCAGTCATGCTGTTTTATGGCACTTCTGATACTTATTACTGAGATATTTTACTCGTGTGGGTCGCTCCCCTCGAGTGCCACTCCGGAGTGTGTTGCAAACATGCTTAGAGTCCTTGAGACTCCTATCCCCTATCAGGTATTATGCGTTGGCCAGCATACCCGATTTGGCAACTATCCCCTATCGGTGTTATGCGTTGGCCAGCATACCCGATTTGGCAACTATCCCCTATCGGTGTTATGCATTGGCCAGCATACCTGATTTGGCAAGGCACAGCAGGCAGTACCAGTTTTACTAGTAACGCAAGACTGAGTTATTTCAGGCAGGCATGTTTGGTATTGTTGCATACAGTCATTTCGTGCTACATGGCATTTAGAGGCATAGTGGTGATAGTTTCCTTTCTTTTCAGCAGCCTTTGTAGATTACCACTGTTCTTTCATGTTGCCTCTAGTAGTCCTAGTGGGTGCGTCATAGTTGAGGTTTTACCCACTAGGGGAGGCTACTAGTTTATCTGGTAGTTCTCACCCCCATTGTTGTTTCTCTCTTTCTTATTCTTTATTTTGCAGAGTCGTCTGCGGGAGCTGCTAGGCCATCGGCAGCTGATAAAGGTAAGGGGATCGCTGAGTAGATAGATCTCCTGCGAGATCGAGAGATGATATTAGACAGATATTGTACTCTTTACTCTGACCGTGGTATTTTTCTTTTATTTTGGGTCTGGCGCTGGCCAGTTGGCTGTATTATTTTGGTGAGCTGGGAGATTATTGTATTTATTACAGCTTGTACCCTATTTTCAGTCTGAGATTATCATGTTTAGTTCAGCTCTGTATTATGCTCTTGTTGTACATCTTATATCTGAGAAGGTTACCAGCGCTGCGTGTACACAGGAAACTCCGTGTGCACGGCGAATCTGTAGACGGGCCCGGGTTCTGGTTTAACCCGGGGCGTGACATTATTAGTAAGCATGCTAGTATTGTGTAATTTTGATTGTGATTATGAATGAGGAAAAGAAAAATAGGTGATATATTTACATGTTAAATGGACTTAGAGGAAAGTGCCATTTGTGATTTATCAAAATAGTGGATAAATTTGTATGTGTAAATGGACATAGAGAAAAGTGAAGTTTCTAATTGTCAAGCCTAGATGATAAATTTGCGTGTGTAGATGAACTCGGATGAAAAAGTGATATTTTATGATTTATCCAAAATAGGGGATATATTTGCATGTGTAGATGAACACAGATGAAAAAAAAAGATATTTTTTGATTTATCCAAGATAGGGGATAAATTTGCATGTGTAGATGAACACTGATGAAAAAGGTGAAATTTTATGATGTATCCAAAATAGGGGATAAATTTGTATGCGTAGATGAACACAGATTGAAAGTGCTAAATTTATGATGTATCCAAGATAGGGGATAAATTTGTATGTGTAGATGAACACAGATTGAAAGTGCTAAATTTATGATGTATCCAAGATAGGGAATAAATTTGTATGTGTAGATGAACACAGATTGAAAGTGCTAAATTTACGATTTATCCAAAATAGGGGATAAATTTGCATGCGTAGATGAATACAGATGAAAAGTACAAATTTATGATTACCTGAATTAGGTGATATAATTGCATGCGTAAATGAATTTAGAAGGAAATGCCATTTTTATTTCGCTAAAATAGATATTAAATACTATTTTAAGGTTGTGATCATGTTAGGGTGCAACCCTAGGAATCATGTAAAAGCATAAAGGATAAGAGCATGTTTGGTAGTAAAAATAGGAGATAAAACCTAGATTAAGGGTTTAACGAGTGGCATATTCTCCTAGGAGTTAAACCTAGATGAACGAATGACATTGTTTTAGGAGATAACCTAAGGTTGAGAATATAATATTTAACATAGAGTCAATGAGCTCTAGGTTATGAAGTGGAACTTAGGTAAAGGAAAACCTAAGACGAACTAGTGGAGTTTTACTCTCAAGTAATGAATTAGAGTCAATGTAACTCTAAATTAAAAGTGGAACAGGAAAATAGAGTTAATGTAACTCCAGGTTCAACGTGCCACAAAGTTAAAGAGTATGTGGCCACAAAGTTAAAGAGTTAAGCAGATAGTAGAGTATCTAACTTAGAGTCAAACTCTAAGGATAAGTATATGTGATCACAAAGTTAAAGAGTTAAACACATTTAACCCTAGAATGGGTCATAGGGTGTCTGGGCAAATGGACAACCACTTTAACTTCAATTTGAGTTAAATGAATGAAAGAGAAATGATTATGAGTCCATGAGACTCTCTAGTTATCCTTTTGGCGAGACATAGAATAAGAGATAAATTAATGAAAGAGATAAAGTCTAAAAAGAAAGCTAAAAGTGGCTAAAAAGCAAAAGAGAATGTAAATGGTGCCTCTGAATGTGAGACCCTTCTAAGGAAAATCGGATGTGATGCTCCTTCAGAGGGCCGATTGAATAAAGACAAGTGTAAAAGTGAAAGTAAAATGCTAAAAGGCTTAAAAAAAAAAAAAAAGAGGAACAGTTTGCCAGTGGCAATGTGAGTTATAAGCTCGAATAAGAAAGAAAAGCAAGTGCTTAAGAGCAAAGAGGCTAAGTGCTAAAGTAAAAGTAAAAGAAAAGAAAAGAAAAGAAAAAAGATAAAACGGGCGTACCTTCGGGGGTGAAACGTAGCCCTTGTTAGAGTTATGGGCAGTGTCCCTCTCCCGGGCAGTGACCCGTCTGGCACGTTTCTCCTATAGGACGGGGTAACACTTATGGGTGTTATCGGCAACCTTAGAAATATTGTTTTATGGTAGCATGACTACCGGGCTGGGTCCCGTTGGACAAGAATTTTCGAGGGTTTAACTTTAACTAAAGCGCCAGAATGTGAAAGAATAAAGAGATGATAGAGTGGCCAAGGTGGCCGGGTTACTTTGACCCTCCTTTACAGTGGCATTGTCATGCCCCGGGGTCGAAACTGCGACCCGGGCTCGCCAACAGATTCGCCATCTGTACGGAAACTGCCGCACAGACGAAGCATCTACCCTGCAAAAGATCTATAGCTAAACATGTATCAGGGCTGAAATAGAACTAATAGCTACAGAATCAACACTGAACATCTGAATAAAAAAAATAAATCCTCAGTACAAAGTCTCTCACCCTCACAAGTAAATAAATACAAATCTCTCAGAATGTCCAGTACTAAAGTGGAATCATAAAAATACAGGGTACATCTACCTCTGACTCTCAATGCTGGTAAGGAACTAATCGGCCACGTCCTCACCTCGACCAGCTGACTCCGCACGAGCTAAGTCAGAACAGCAACCTGTCACCGCAGCGGGTGTGAGAACTACTGCAGAAGGTAGTTCCCAATGGGTACCGTCACCAATATCCACGGTATGCCCACTAAGTCTACTGGAGGCAAACAGATAGGTATGCAGATAGATAGATAGATAATAGGTAAGCTGAAAGAAAACTACAGCTAACATGCCACAATCTTCATGCTCAAGGAAATTCTACTATGAACATGCTATGCATACACTCGCTACTGCTAATATGCCTCAAGTACCATACTCAAAGGAAAACTCATCTAAGAACATGCCATGCATCCACTCATTCACATCACCCAATCTCAATGACTGTCCAAATGGACCAGTCAAGCCTGCGCTCATCTACTGCCACTACGCCCAAAAAGGACTTGGTCTTACGTAGGAACTAGGAACGCGCCTGCCTACTACCACGCATCCACAAGAGGACGGGATTTACGTAGGGCGTCCTAGGAATTGTCTCAATCCCAACACAGCAGCCTCGTCAGGCGCATCATCATCATCATCGCATCCGGAGCGTAACTCGAGGGGAGAGACCCCACCGAGCTTAAACGTATCTCATCTGTCTCAACAAGCAACATCTGCAGGCTATGATCCACGATCAAACAGATCGGAAACTCAATGCTCAAATAACACAACTCTATCGGGAAACTCTCCACGACTCGATCAGGAAAAATCCAAACACTCTCACAGCTATGTCGGAGAACCACCTCCACGACTCAATCTGATAATGCACAAACCATGGCTAAGTCGGGAAACCCCCACGACTCGATCTGCCAGAACCAGAACTTTCATAGCTAAGTCGGAGAACCACCTCTACGACTCAATCTAATAATGCACAAACTATGGCTAAGTCGGTAAACCCCCCCGACTCGATCTGCCAGAACCCAAAACTTACATAGCTAAGTCGGAGAACCACCTCTACGACTCAATCTGATAATGCACAATCCATGATCTAGAATAATCCCATCAATCTCAACAAGGAATGTCAACTCACCTGACACTAGAACTCATCTCAAAACTCAAAAAGAAACCACTCGGCCCCCAGGCACGAGGTCAAATGCACCCTGAACCTATGTCATAACTCTGGCGAACTCATAATTTAAAAACCACATTTAAAAATGCTGATTTTCCTTAAAACGGATTTTCTCGATTTTTAAAACGATCCAGGTGCAAATATAATGCCAACAAAACATGAAGTTTAGTGTCATATAGTATCAGGAGCATGTTAAAAATAATCGGGGGTTCTACTAATTTTTCTAAAAAAATCCAGGCAACTATCAGATTTTACCGCAGTGAAAAATAGCATAAAAAAACATGATCAACTTGCATTCAGGAGCATTAAAGGGTATTCCACACATTTTGTAGAAATTCGAACCCACCTGGATCGCTTTCCGCAGGCAAAGCCGAAGTCGGGGAAGCGCCAAAACCTCAAACTGACGAAACTTCGAAAACTGTGCAGCGCAGGCGCACAATGCCGCGAACCACAGAGAAAATCCCCGGAAGCTCAAACAAAACTCTCAAGTCCTCTACAGAAATCCTGTGCGCATCCGGCTCCTCCACCGCCAACATACAACACGCGTGCTAATAAGTAAAAAAACTCGGCTCCCCGCGGCGAAAGCAACCTAAACTGGCCAAGCCGCACACAAAACTACTCTACAAGAAGCAAGGAAACGGACAAAAATCCATCAAGCTCGGCCACAACGAAAAACAGACGCTCACTAGGCAAAAACCAGCCCCGGCCAATGAAGTCCTCGTGCGCCCACGCGATCAACGCGCTACGCTCAGGCCAACCGCGCGCGCTGCGCTCCAGCCGCAAGCGCGGTGCCCGCGCTTGCCGCGCGCGGCGCCATTGTGCGCCCGCGCAGCGCCCAGGTGCAGCTGCGCGCGGCGCCCCTGGCACCCGCGCAGCGCCCTGGAGCAGCTGCGCGCGGTGCCCGTGGTGCCCGCGCAACGCCCATGTGCCAGCCGCACGGCGCCCATGCGGCCGCCGCGTGGTGCCCGCTCCTACTGCGCGCGCCCAGGTGCGCACACCCCGCTGCGCGGCACCCTGGCGCGCCCGCCCCGCTGCTGCTGCTACGCGGCGCCCGCTGCTGCGGCGCGCCATGCCCTGGTGCGCCCGCGCAGCGCCCAGCGCCTGCTGCGCGCGGCGTCCGCTGCTGCTGCACACGGCGCCCTGGTGCGCCCACGCAACGCCCAGCGCCTGCTGCGCGCGGCGCCCATGTGCGCCCGCGCGGCAGCCCGCGCCAGCCGCGCGCGGCGCCCTTGCGCGCCCGCGTGGCACGCCTGCTGCGGCACCCAACGTGCACACCACCATCAAAAACATCCAAAAACCCAACTCAAACCAGCTCAAATCCATAAAAATCCAAACCCTCTACAAAAGCTGCAACATACCTTATTTGAGGCTCTTCACGCGTGCTCCGCTCGGCTTCCAACAGTATGTCCACCATCACAACTCTCATTCAATTCCTCTCTTTTCCATTTTTTCTCTTTCTCTTTCTACATCTTCTTCTCCTTCTTCCACTCTTTCTCTCCTACTCTGTTTCTTTTTCAAACCTCTGTTTTGCATGGAAGAGGGAGAAGATGACGTGGCCCAACTTAATTAAGGATGGCTAATTAAGGCTTGGTGCTGGGCAGCTGTAGAGAGAATTTAAATTAATTAGAACCCCTATCTCTCTCTCTCTTCCTTTTTTTTCTCATTTCTTTTCTTCTTAATCCTTTACTTCACAGACCAAAACCAACAATTTAATTAAATTAATTAATTAATCCCTTTTTAGCCAACTCCAACTCACTTTTTGCCCTCGGGGCCTCCGCACCAGTCCGAAACCTCCCGAACTCCGCTGTAATTTGAAAATACACATGTCCAAAGCTTTCCCCACTCAAAATGCTCAACTGTGGAGTCGATGTGCTCAATCCAAAAACCGGTTCTATTAATTGCCAACTCCAACACACTTTTTGCCTTCGGGGCCTCCGCATCAATCCGAAACCTCCCGAACTCCGCTGTAATCTGAAAATACACATGTTCCAAACATTTTCCAATTTTCCTGTGCACCACGGCAGAGTCGGTACTCTATCCAATCCAATACTCTACAGGTACACAATGCCCCGAAAATGCAAATACAAACTGGGGCTTCCGCGTCGATCTGAATCAACCCGAACTCGTCTGTAAACACAATTAGAACACTCCCCAGGCGATTTCCCTGCACCACGCCATCATTGTGAGGTCGGCGCGCTTAACGAAGTCCCGGTACTCTACAGGCATAGTGGCCGAGTTTATGGATAGTAGCCTGGTATGGCTGGACATAGTATTATTGGGTCGATGATTATACACAGATAGTGTAGTGATCTTTTTATTTGCATTTCAGCATGTTAAATCAAGATTTATAGTTTTCCTAGCATTCTACTATTATTGCTTCCTTTGGAACCAAGCGGTGTAGGACATTCTTTCTCGGTGGTTGAACCCACTGGGAACTTTGTTGTAGTTCTCACACCCTCAGGTAACCATTTTTCCAGGTCCGGATACAGCGGTCGAGACATACGACAGGGGCAAGGGCCCAGCAGCATAGAGGCCTAGAGGGTCTAGCAGATGTACCTTTTTATATTTTGAGTGAACTATATATGGTGAGGAAATGATGTAAAAGAATTATAATATTGTTCAGTTGCAAGTTGAGAGATGGAAATGTAATAAAGTTATTTATAGTTCACTCATATCCTGCTTTCATTTACAGTTCTAAACTTATTGTTTATTGAATGAAAGTTTTAAATTAGTAGTGATTTTAGTACTCTGATATTGAGCTTCCGCATACACTTGATGTATTGTTTTGGATGTTACCGTTCCTTTCGGGTAGTGAGAGGTCATACCCGATTGGCAGGTCTGTTGGCCTGTCCGAACTGTACAAATTGGCGGTCTCGGGGCGTGACAGATTAGAGTGGTATCAGAGCCTAGGAATAGTCATAGGTGGTTAGCAAACCGTAGGAAGCCCCTAGGGATTAGCACGAGAGACAGGTTTTCCAGAGTCAACTATTCCGGCGTCTGTTCGAGTGGAGACAGCGGATCGAGGTAAGGGCGTGGCCGAGTAGCTCCCTTCCCTTTTTTACTTTGAGAGTCAGAGGTAGATGTACCCCATTATTTTTGAGTTTACACTTTTGTACTGGACAGTATGGGATTGTATATTTATTTACATAGCGGGGGAGACTATGTATTGTGGATTTTGTATATTCAGATGTTCAGTTCCTGTTATCTATAGCTACTGGTTTTATTTCAGCTCTGATACATGTCTGGCTGTAGATCTGACTTTGCAGGGTAGACGCTTCGTCTGTGCGGGGATTCCCGTACGGACGGCGGATCTGTTGGCGAGCCCGGGTCGCAGTTTCGACCCCGGGGCCTGACAGATTATAGTGGTATCAGAGCCTAGGTTATATAGATCGTTGAGGAATTAGAAACCCTAGGCTTGTGGTTGGACAGTAGGATGACTATCATGAGAGACGTGACTTTAGCGAGAGTCTTGATTAAGTCTGTACCTCCCCAAGGGAATTGGGGTGAGGGATTTCGCATGTTTATTCTCTAAAGTGGCTATGTTGGCTGCAGACAACATAATGCTTTAGAAGGGGTAACATGTTTTAGACTTTCGCTTGATTGGGTCGAAAGATTTCTGGTCCTGACGTTTGGTTTTGTTGCAGTTCTTTACGATGCCTCCGAGACGTCGTGCAGCGACGAGGGCGCATCCTGCATCAGATGAGGAACCCGAGCAGCGGGAGGCTGAGCAGACAGAGCAGAGTGAGGTTCGAGAGTTGCAGGCCCAGGTAGCTTAGATGTCAGAGGCGTTGCGACACCAGGAGGAGACGGATAGGCGCTAGGAGGAGACGGCTAGGCGCTAGGAAGAGAACATGGAGCGCATGATGCGCATGCTTGAGCAGAGAGCATCTCCTGTAGTATCGACTGTAGTACCTCCGGCCGCGACATCGTCGACGTCGACCCAGATTGTACCATTGACGGTACAGGAGCAGCGAGAGCTTACGGATCGATTGTCATATTTCAGCCAGTTCCATCCCCCGCAGTTTTCAGGGCAGAGCTTAGAGCCCTAGGAGGTAGAGAACTGGATCGCAGCAATAGAAAAGTTGTTTGAGAACTTGTTCATCTAAGAGAAGCATCAAGTGCATCTGGCCACACACTTCTTGGAGAAGGACGCCGAGACCTGGTGGCGTCGAGTTCGACCTATTGTACCACCTGGAGTCCAGTTGATGACTAGGAGTGAGTTTCGTGCTTTACTGCTCGAGGCCTTCTTTCCCGACAGTGCAAAGCAGAAACTGGAAGGGGATTTGAGACCCCTACAGCAGGGGAGTCGACCCCTTCAGGAGTATGTCTGCGAGTTTCTGCGACTGTTGAGTAGTGTGCCCCATGTTGCCCGAGATGAGGCCCTGAGGGTTGACTTGTTTGAGAGGGGACTGCATCGGGATACTTATCACTTTATGCATTCACAGTGAGCGCCGACGCTAGATGCAGCGATAGAGCATGCTCGGTGGGTTAACTGAGGATCGGTGATTATGTTTGAGAGGGATGGAGCGCCAGGTACCGGCTCCGGAGTGAAGCGTCCAGTGTCACCCGATTTTGGACAGTCCAGTAGATCGAAACCCCCGAGGCCGCCACGATACCAGTCTCAGGGTCGTGGATCTCAGAGGAGACAGAGGCCAGGAGGTTTCCGTCAGCCGAGGCAGCAGCAGCCGCAGCAGCAGAGGCGCCCCGACCGGTGTGTTATATGCGGCGGGCCTCATGCTCCCTCGCAGTGTGAGCAGCGGTAGGGCCGGTGTTTTTGTTGTGGCCAGCCGGGTTATTTTGCGTCATCTTGCCCGAGTGCAGGGTCGCCAGCAGCATCGGCAGCATCGACACCTCCTTCGCCCTCGCAGGTAGTAGGAGCTTCGTCGATTTATGGCCAGGCAGGTCGGGCCACCTCTTCGCGACAGCCAGATAGGCGACCACCTCTGAGCGGGCGAGTGTATTCCGCTCAGGTTGAGGACTCTTTGGTAACTGATCAGGTGGTAGCAGGTATGATGCTGATATCCTCTACTCGTACTAGAGCATTATTTGATACTGGAGCATCGCACTCATTCATCAGTAGAGCATTTGCATCATCGCATGGGCTTGAGATAGGACCGTTAGCTTGTGCATGTGAGGTTCAGGTCCCAGATCACGTATTGCACGTAGATGAGTGTTATCGGTCCTGCCCAGTATAGATAGGACCATGGATTTTGTCCATTGATTTGTTGGTCCTACGTCAGCTCCGAGATTTTGATGTAGTGTTGGGTATGGATTGGTTATCCCAGTACTATGCTACCATTGATTGTAGAAAGAGGACGGTGACCCTCCGTGAGCCGGGTCAGGAGGAGTATGTTTATGGAGGATGCCAGAGCACGTTGTTTGCGGCGACTGTATCTTCCGCTAGGGCACGACAGATGTTGAGTCGTGGTTGTATCGCTTTTCTAGCGACTGTAGTGGAGGTGCCTACGGCGATGCCCGGACTCGAGGACGTCCCTATTGTCCATGAGTATCCGGATGTATTTCCCCCAGAGTTATCTTCTATGCCGCCGGATAGAGAGATAGAGTTTGTGATGTTACGGAATTTGAGTTGGCGTAATTTTGTGAAAGGTTCAAGTCTTGAAGATTAAAGGTGAAGAAGGTTGGATCATTTAAGTCAATCTCAAGAAAGAAGAATTCAAAAGGATCAGGTATGTTTAACTAAAGATTTTTGGTAATCCGAATACTTCTTGTAGTGTAGAAACACTTGGAAGAATTTTTCATTGCATAAAAATCAAAAACTGGACATGGGACATGTTCAGGATCCGGATCAGATATTCCAATCCGGATCCCGAAGGGTGTTCGTTCATACACTGGTTCAATCCGGATCGCAGCATCCCATGATCCGGATCCCGAACACTAGTTTTACCTTTTTACTTGCACGATCCGGATCAGGATTTGCAATCCGGATCCCGAACGTTGATGTTTGGTGAAACTGTACGAACGATCCGGATCAGCCATTTCGATCCGGATCCCGAACCATCGTTTTTCTGGAAACCGTCTTTCTTGCTACTGCAATCCGGATCGCCCAAATCCGATCCGGATCGCCGTCCGTAAAAATTCCAGAAATGGTAGGTTTTTTATTCTTATCTCCTTCCTAGGGTTTCTAACCTATAAATAGACCCTATGATTCTATTTCTAGGGTCAATCCAAAAGGAGGCCGATAAAAGAAAAATAGCCGTCATATTCAAATATCATTCTATACGGCCTAAGATCCACATATAGAGAAGAAAGAAAATCATTAGATATTACTCTATGTTTCTTCATCTATATTGATTAGTTTGATTCTAGGTTTTCATACTCACATCTTGAGTTGAATCAAACTAATGAATACTTAGATGGTATTTCCTATCTATCTTTGATCTAAGTATTCGGCGGATCATCACCACCCAAAAACAACGATTTCCCCAAAATCGGCGCGTGGACTCGCGTGTCCTTGTGGATTCAAGGTTCAACCGCTCTCATGGATTCGGAGCGAGGTACGTTCGTGGATTCGAAGCGTGCTACTGGGTGAAGACCGTGGATTCGGCCGGACGTCGTGGACTCGACGTTGGACGCCGTGGATTCGGCGTTGGACGCAAATCGTGGATTCGAGACGCGTTGCGGAACGAGCGGAGAAGATCAACTAGGAGCGTATGGTAAAAGGTTGAGTCGTCTGTGAGTACGTTAAATCACCTTGTACGTGTGTCAATTCTAGTGGATTTCACCGTGTTATCGGTCCCGTGGTTTTTTTACTCCGGTTTGGAGTTTTTCCATGTAAAAATCTTGCGTGTTCATTTTTATTTCCGCATTGGGTTTTATTGCGCAATGATTTTTTGAGTGTTTATAGTTTACACCTATTCACCCCCCTCTAGGTGTTTTTTTTCCCCTATTTAGATCTATATTTCATATGACCCAACAAGTGGTATCAGAGCGGGAATAGGGTTGTAAACAATGGTTGAAGGTGGAAACATCAATCGACCCCCTTTCTTTGATGGAACAAATTATGCGTACTGGAAAGTACGGATGAAAGCCTATTTAATTTCCATCGACGAAAGGGTGTGGCAATCAATTGAATTAGGATGGTCTAATCCAACTGAGATTATTTCTGATGTTCGCACCTTAAAACCTAGGTCGAAATGGACCAAGGAAGAGTTAGACTCATCTTCTTACAATGGCAAGGGAATTAATGCTATTTTTAATGCCTTATCTCAAACTGAATTCTCTCGCGTCTCGGCATGTGAGACTGCGAAAGAAATCTAGGATGTTCTTCCGGTTACACATGAGGGAACTAACCTCGTGAAGATTCAAAAGCTGCAAATGCTTATGAGCAGATTTGACTCCATTTTTATGGCAGAAAATGAATCTTTCACGGACTACTATACACGATTGCAAGATATCGTAAATTCATGTGCTAACCTGGGAGAGAAGATTCCAGAATTTAAGGTTGTAAGAAAGATCTTAAGAACTCTTCCTGAACGATTTCGCCCAAAGGTTACAGCCATTGAAACTATCAAACACCCGGACGAAATACGTGTAGAAGAATTAGTTGGTTCATTACAAACTTATGAAATGACATTTACTACTAACTATTCTTCTGGAAAAGCATCCTCTTCTAAGTCTTCAGGTTATGCTTTGAAAACAACTAAGGAAGAAGACGCGGATACATCCTCCTCAGACGATGACGAGAACCTTTCTATGGAGGACTTTGAGAAGCAACTCGCTCTCTTGACAAGGAAGTTTCGCCGCAACTTTCAAAGGGGTAATTCAAGTAAATCTCCATCCTTCGGAAAGTCGAAGAAAGGCAAGGGTACTTCAAGTTACAAGTCAAGAAAGCAAGAGAACTTTTCAAAGGATAAGAAAAGTTCAGAGGGACAAGTCCAATGCTTCAAGTGCCGAGGATACGGCCATATCTCAACGGAGTGTCCAACTAAGAATCCGTCGAAGAAGAAAGTGATGCAAGCCGTCACTTGGGATGACAACTCAACGTCAAATGAGTCATCCTCAAGTGATGAAGAAGAAAGCGCAACGGCATTCCACGCGTCCACATCTTCACCATTCATGTGCTTAAAGGCAAGTACATCCGAGTCAGTGTCCAACTCCACTGTTGAAAAGAATGCAACGGACAATGAATCGGATGATTCGGAAGGTGAAGATTTTGCTTTAGCCTACCACAGACTTTTGAGGGATTCAAAGAAACCGGCTAAGCAAAACAAGGGGTTGAGAGGGAGATTGCAGGATCTCGAAGAAGAAGTAAAAAGGGTAACTTCTCTCTCGACCGATCTTGAAGTGGAAAGGGAAAATCTGATAAAAGTAAATGTTTCCCTTCAAGAGTCCAATGAGCTTTTTGAGAAGGAACATACAAAACTGGTGGATAAAGCGGATCACTTCTCAAAGCTCTACAACGAGGCTCGACAGAATAACCTGAAAATGACAAAGACCATCTTCCAACTCAAGGATGACTTGCAGCGATTCTCTTCTGGAAGGAGTAAGTTGGATAAGCTTCTTGGTCTTGGTCAATCAAATCGGTTCGGCCTCGGGTACACTCGAACTGAAAACAGTCCAAGTTCGAGTGGGACAGTCTTTGTGCCCCAGTCGGTATCTCCTCCTCCGACACCGGAATTCACGACAACCAACGACAACAAGCCTACTTCATCCTCTTCGGAATCGTCAAGCACAAAGGTATGTTTTCGTTGTAATTTTGCAGGGCACATTGAAAGAAATTGCAAGATTGGAGCTCAAAGATCAAATCAACCACATCTTGCAACTGCTACCAATAAGTTCACTCCCCGGAATTCAAAGAAGGACTTTTCAAAAGAAAAGAACATTGGTAGTACTTCAAACAAGACGATGACAAAAGAAAAAGATCAATCATACAAAACGTCTTCATCAAGGAAAATTTCTCAACCATTGCCAACATACTCCAAAACTCAAAAGGTTTGGGTATGCAAAGGTGAAATCCTTCCTTGTCTATAATCGCTCTACGATTAAATGTTGTGTAGTTTATGTAGACTATTTTTCTTTCTTTTGGCCAACCCGTCAACCATCTTTGGGAGGTAAATGGTATATTTTCTTATTGGTTGATGATTTCTCTCGGTATTCTTGGGTAGCATTTTTAAAAGAGAAAGCTGATACTTTTGATTCTTTTCACAAGATTTGCCATCGTATTATGATTGAAAAAAATGAAAAGATCATTCGTGTTAGAAGTGATAGAGGTGGAGAATTCGTTAACTCTAAATTCATTGACTTTTGCACTTCAAATGGTATTAAGCATGAATTCTCAGCACCCTATACACCTCAACAGAATGGTGTTGTCGAGCGCAAAAACAGGGTTGTTCAAGAGATGGCACGTGTTATGCTTCACAGCCAGAATTTACCGCTACATTTTTGGGCTGAAGCTGTGAACACTGCGATCTACGTAATTAATCGAGTTTATTTGCGCCCGGGAACGTTAAATACACCATATGAACTATGGTGCGGTAGAAAACCCAACATCAAATATTTTCGCATCTTCGGGAGTCGGTGTTACATTTTACGTGACCGTGAAAATCTTGGAAAGTTTGACTCTCGAAGTGACGAAGGGATTTTCTTGGGGTATTCTACAAACAGTAGAGCATATCGAGTATTTAACTTGGAATCTAAGACGATCGTAGAATCGATAAATGTTAAAGTAGATGAAGCTTTTCACTTTGCATTTGAAAAATCTACCCTCGATATCTCTCTAGATGATGATACACCTGCCATTGCATCTTCTCATAATAATACTTCCAATATTAATGATGCATCTAATGGTTCTTCAAGTTTATCTGATGTGCATGAATCGTCTCATGTACCTCCGAGTACTCCGTTACCTCAAACTTTACGCATCTCCAAGGATCATCCTGAATCAAACATCATTGGAGACCCACAAGAAGGAGTTAGAACTCGGAGGCAGTTGGTTTGTGGATTCGCTTGCTACGTATCTTTAATCGAACCAAAGAATATAGATGAAGCTCTTCAGGATGACTACTGGATTAAAGCAATGCAGGAAGAGCTCCATCAATTTGAGCGAAACAAAGTCTGGGAATTAACGAAGCCTCCACAGCAACACAATGTGATAGGTACCAAATGGATTTTCAAGAATAAGAAAAATGAGGATGGTACTATCATTAGGAACAAGGCACGATTAGTTGCTCAAGGCTACTCTCAAGTAGAAGGTATAGACTTTGATGAAACTTTCGCCCCTATAGCTAGACTCGAGTCCATTTGTATACTATTTGCTATTGCTTGTCATTTTAAAATCAAATTATTTCAAATGGATGTTAAGAGCGCGTTTATAAATGGGTTTTTAAATGAGGAAGTTTATGTGGCTCAACCGAAAGGTTTTGTAGACCATAAACAACCTAATCATGTTTTTCGTTTGAAAAAGGCTCTTTACGGTCTGAAACAAGCACCGCGAGCATGGTACGAAAGGCTGACAAAGCACCTTTTGGAGAAGGGCTATACTCGAGGGGGAGCTGACAGGACTCTCTTTGTGAAGCATTATCAAAACAATTTCATTGTAGCACAAATATATGTCGATGACATTGTATTTGGCGCAACAAGAGATAATGATGCTTCTAAATTCGCGGAGACCATGGAAAGCGAATTTGAGATGTCCATGATGGGCGAATTGACTTATTTTCTTGGATTGCAAATTAAACAAAATGATGAAGGTATTCACTTGTGTCAATCCAAGTATGCAATGGAGTTGGTTAAAAAGTTTGACTTAGAAAATTCGAAGGATTTTCCGACTCCAATGGGAACTAGCCACAAGGGACTTGGAAGTGAATCACATAGTGAGAATGCAGACGAGAAACTATATCGAAGTATGATTGGAAGTCTACTTTACCTCACGGCTAGTCGCCCGGATATATCCTTTAGTGTTGGGATTTGCATGAGATATCAATCAGCACCAAAGGAGGTTCACCTGAAAGCGGTGAAAAGGATCATCCGGTACATCAAAGGATCAATTAATTTCGGAATTTGGTATCCTATGGGAACTAGTTTGGACATTGTTGGATACTCAGATGCCGATTGGGCAGGATCAGTGGATGATCGGAAAAGTACGAGTGGTGCATGCTTCTATCTTGGCCATTGCCTTGTTGCATGGCACAGTAAAAAGCAGAATTGCATAGCACTCTCGACTGCCGAAGCGGAATACATCTCAGCAGGTAGTTGTTCAACCCAACTCATTTGGATGAAAAGTGTGTTGAGCGACTTCCGGATTTCAGCAACTTCGGTAACAATTCTTTGTCACAACACTAGTGCTATAAACATTTCCAAAAACCCTGTGTTGCACTCTAGAACAAAACACATTGAACTTAGATATCATTTTCTTAGAGAGCTAGTTGAATCAAATACTCTTCTACTTTCATATATTTCAACTGAAGATCAATTAGCTGACATTTTAACAAAACCTTTGGATCAAAAACGTTTTATTCATTTGCGTAAAGCAATTGGAATGCTTTCCTTGAAATAAACTTCTTTTTGAAACTTTTGCTTAGGTTAGGTTTTGTTTTTGTGTTTTTGTTCTTTATCTATGTTTATACATAGTACATTAATTGAGCATGTGTATTATTGACTTTACTTGCATCCTTTCATATAATTAGAAATCTATTATGCTTTGGATATCATAATAATTCAGTTGATGCATTGATCATTTATTTAAATTAAACCATTTTTATTTGATCAAAGTCAATTTCTCTCTCAATGATCTCTTGGTATTGTTGTTATCTTATTTGACTATTTAGTTGAGTATGAATTCGAGATCAATCCTTGGTTGAATACTTTATATTTTAAATTAATTGATAGCCAATTGAGGGGGAGTCAAAGAAAAGTAAAATGCTCAAAAGATGTGGAAAGAGTTACATCCCAATGAGGAGTGTGAAAACTACCACCACATGGAGGAAAGAGCTACCACCTCGGTCGTCCGAGTACTGTGTGCAGCTACCACATGTATACCAAGCATGGTTGTTCAATTTTTTTGATTAAGTAAAATGCATGATTGAAATACTTGACTCTGTCAAATTTCAAGGTTGGTATAAGGTGGGATTTTAAAGAAAGATGCTCAAAGAGCCACTCTCTTTAACAGATTGACTAGATACATTATATAATTTATTTGGGATTTCAAACATCTATTGATCTTGGTAATTCATTTTCTTTACCATTTTAATGATTTGATAAACGCCGTACTCATAAGATCTTGATAGATGTGTTTGATCTTGATCAACTTTAAAAGTTTTAATTTCTATAAATTGTCATGTCATTATTTGAATGTTGTTGATAGATTTAACATAATTTATTTCTCTTGACATGAAATGATGTTTTTTGTTTAAAGTTGATGTGCTAAAATGCTTACATACTTTTTCTGGATTTTATGGATTTTTTCTAAATTTTTCTGATGAAAAAGTTGTAGCTGATCCGGATCGGGTTAAGTGATCCGGATCCCGAACGCAGGCTTCTTCCTGTGGCTAGCCGATCCGGATCGAAATCTCGATCCGATCCGGATCACGGCTAGGGTTTTTAATAGAACGAAAGGGTTTTGATTTCTTTTACCTTAATCTTTTGTTCTCAAGTCTCTAGAGCCTATCTCTCTAGAATCCTTGCACCTTGGAGCTTTCCTAACCCAAGTTCTTCGAATCCAAGTAAGTTTTATTGATCAAAATCTCGGTTTTTCATAGTTTTTCTTATTCCTCCTCAAAACGTGATGAATTTCTTGTATCAATTTCGTTTGTGGATGGTTTTTGATCAAATCTCTTTTGAAATAAGAACTCTGGGTAGATTAGTTTTGATTATATGCTAGGTTTTCTCCTGATTAACGAATTTTTGGGCTTCGATTTCTGAAAATTCTGTTTTAGGGCATATAATAGGAATTTTTCAAAATCATGCAATTGATCTATTTTTAAAATTCTTTTTGCAAAACTAATTTGATTCTTAGTCTCTCTACATGATTATGATTGTTTGGGTCCAATTTTTCAAATTTTTGAAAATTAACAATTTTTTCATGTGTTCTTGAGTTGGTCTTCACAGGATTTTAATTCTATTAAGCACTTGCACCAATGGCGTTCGCCTCGATAATCTTCCTTTTGGTAGCAATGGTTGGACCTAGTGCATCTTCTATAAAAAGAGAACAAGATGACCCATATCAAGGAGAGACAAGGAAAGTTTGTCAAAATGATTCAGAATCAGATGAAGAAGACTGGGAAGAGATTTGTAAACAAGCGCAACAAGCTGTTGACAAAGAGGATAAGCTGTATTTGAAGAACAAGAAGCTGATGAAATCTTCCTTAACAACCAAGCAGTACACTAGGCGAAAGAATTCGAGGGGAACCGGAATTCAGATTGATAGACCCCTCGCCAGAGCTCGCTCTCTCCCTAGAGAATCTCCATGGACTGAAGGTCAAGATGCACCGTCTGGATCAATACTACATCCTTCAACGTCCTGGAGACACACAGCAAAAGCGAATGTATGGTCCTCAATTCGACAAGAACAGCGAAGATTGTCTGCTGGACAAGACAGTGTGTCTACAAATCTCCAACAGATTATCTCTGAGCAACATAAGATGAAAAGAAAGTGCTCCACAATGTCAAATATGCTTCATGCAATTTTGAAGAAGTTGGATTGTACCAATCCCACTAGTTCAGATTCGGAATGACTTAACTTTCTTTCTAATCTTTTGTGCAGGATTTCAGTTTTAATGTTTTTACTTTGCTTTAGTTTTAGTTCTCAGGTTTTTCTTGATTTTGGAATTTTTAACTCTCCTTAAATTTTTGTAATTTTGGCTTAGTTTGTGACAAAAAGGGGGAGAGAGTTTAGAGAGAACTTGAACAATGAACTTGAACAATGATGATGTGAAAACTGTGTGAACATCAAGGTAAGTATCATTTCAACTTCAACTTTGGTTTTTATCTTGTGATTTGTGTGCATGTCTCTACTAACTATTCGACTAACTATTTGGGCATGTAATATGATTAACAAGTTGATGTTGGACTAACACTTTGTGACATTTGTTTTTTTTTAATGCATAGAAGATATGTTGGTTTTTGACTATGATTCTCTTACATATCTAAATTCTCAAATGTCATGATGATCAGATAAACTCTATCTCTGTACTTGGTTTTGTATGTTTCAATTCTTGAGGTATCTAACGATTATTTTTGTCAAGAATGATTTCTTTGTGCAGAGAGTACAGATGTCTAAGTCTAGAGTCTGTTTTAGGAGTTTATCTCATGTTTTTAAAATTTTTAGATCCCCATTGTAAATTTTTGTTGTATGGTGATAGCAACAAAAATATCTTTTTGAATTTTCTTTAGTGGATCTGTGTTTTGTCACGAAACCGCCAAAGGGAGAGATTGTTACGGAATTTGAGTTGGCGTAATTTCGTGAAAGGTTCAAGTCTTGAAGATTGAAGGTGAAGAAGGTTGGATCATTTAAGTCAATCTCAAGAAAGAAGAATTCAAAAGGATCAGGTATGTTTAACTAAAGATTTTTGGTGATCCGAATACTTCTTGTAGTGTAGAAACACCTGGAAGAATTTTTCATTGCATAAAAATCAAAAACTGGACATGGGACATGTTCAGGATCCGGATCAGATATTCCAATCCGGATCCCGAAGGGTGTTCGTTCATACACTGGTTCAATCCGGATCGCAGCATCCCATGTTCCGGATCCCGAACACTAGTTTTACCTTTTTACTTGCACGATCCGGATCAGGATTTGCAATCCGGATCCCGAACGTTGATGTTTGGTGAAACTGTATGAACGATCCGGATCAGCCATTTCGATCCGGATCCCGAACCATCGTTTTTCTGGAAACCGTCTTTCTTGCTACTGCAATCCGGATCGCCCAAATCCGATCCGGATCGCCGTCCGTAAAAATTCCAGAAATGGTAGGTTTTTGATTCTTATCTCCTTCCTAGGGTTTCTAACCTATAAATAGACCCTATGATTCTTTTTCTAGGGTCAATCCAAAAAGAGGCCGATAAAAGAAAAATAGCCGTCATATTCAAATATCATTCTATACGGCCTAAGATCCACATATAGAGAAGAAAGGAAATCATTAGATATTACTCTATGTTTCTTCATCTATATTGATTAGTTTGATTCTAGGTTTTCATACTCACATCTTGAGTTGAATCAAACTAATGAATACTTAGATGGTATTTCCTATCTATCTTTGATCTAAGTATTCGGCGAATCATCACCACCCAAAAACAACGATTTCCCCAAAATCGGCGCGTGGACTCGCGTGTCTTTGTGGATTCAAGGTTCAACCGCTCTCGTGGATTCGGAGCGAGGTACGTTCGTGGATTCGAAGCGTGCTACTGGGTGAAGACCGTGGATTTGGTCGGACGTCGTGGACTCGACGTTGGACGCCGTGGATTCGGCGTTGGACGCAGATCGTGGATTCGAGACGCGTTGCGGAACGAGCGGAGAAGATCAACTAGGAGCGTATGGTAAAAGGTTGAGTCGTCTGTGAGTACGTTAAATCACCTTGTACGTGTGTCAATTCTAGTGGATTTCACCGTGTTATCGGTCCCGTGGTTTTTTAACTCCGGTTTGGAGTTTTTCCACGTAAAAATCTTGCGTGTTCATTTTTATTTCCGCATTGGGTTTTATTGCGCAATGATTTTTTGAGTGTTTATTGTTTACACCTATTCACCCCCCTCTAGGTGTTTTTTTTCCCCTATTTAGATCCATATTTCATATAACCCAACATGTGATTGATGTAGTCCCTAGAACTGCACCAATCTCCAAGGCACCTTATAGGATGGCACCTGCAGAATTGAGAGAGCTGAAGGTTTAGTTGCAAGATTTGATGGATAGAGGGTTTGTTAGACCCAGTGTTTCTCCATGGGGAGCGCCAATTTTATTTGTGAAAAAGAATGATGGATCACTTAGATTTTGTGTGGATTACAGTGAGCTGAACAAAGTGACCATCCGGAATAAGTATCCCCTCCCACGGATTGATGACTTATTTGATCAGCTTCAAGGAGCTGTGGTCTTCTCGAAGATAGAACTTCAATCTAGTTACCACCAGTTGAGGGTGAAGGCCGAGGACGTGTGCAAGACAGCATTCAGAACGCGGTATGGGCATTACAAGTTTACAGTGATGCCATTTGGAATGACTAATGCACCTGCCGCCTTTATGGATTTGATGAACCGAGTATTTCAACTGTACTTGGACCGGTTCGTAGTAGTATTCATCGATGACATCTTGGTTTACTCCCGAAGTGACATAGAGCATGAGGAGCATTTGAGGGTAGTGCTGCAACTTCTGAGAGAGAAGAAGTTGTATGTCAAGTTTAAAAAGTGAGCATTTTGGCTTCGGGAGGTTTCATTTTTAGGCCATGTGGTTTCAGCCACAGGAGTGACGGTAGACCCGACGAAGATTGATGCCGTTCGAGATTGGCCTAGACCTACGACGGTGACAGAGGTCAGGAGCTTTTTGGGCCTAGCAGGTTACTATCGACGGTTCCTAGAGGGTTTTGCGAAACTCTCTACTCCTCTCACCCGTTTGACAAGGAAGGGGACCAGATTTGTTTAGACTGAGCAGTGCCAGCAGAGCTTCGAGGAGCTGAAGCTGAGGTTGATATCAGCGCCGGTTCTTGAATTGCCAGTGATGGGAAAGAGATTCGTAGTTTACAGTGATGCCTCCCACAGCGACTTAGGTTGTGTATTGATGCAGCATGGTAGGGTAATTGCTTATGCCTCACGCCAGTTAAAGGATTATAAGAAGAATTACCCTACGCATGATTTGGAGCTGTGGGTTATGTATAATATGGATCTGAATAGGGGAAAAACCACCTAGAGAGGGGGTGAATATGTGAAAACAATAAACACACCAAATCATTGCGCAAAAAATAACCCAATGCGGAAAATAAATAAAGTACGCAAGATTTACGTGGAAAACTCCATCACAGGAGTAAAAAACCACGGGGCCGATAACACTGCGAAATCCACTAAAATTAAACACGTACAAGGTGATTTACCATATCCCTATGTGGTGACCCGGATCTTTGCAGGGCTTCTACAGTGTGACCAGCAGCTTCTGGAAGCCTACGTGGCATGTCGGGGGTGTTCGCGCGCCAGTTTGGACACAAGAGATGGACTCGGGGCTTAAAATGGATCTCGTAGGTAATCGGGGGACCCCATCGGATGTTTAGAACAGTTTATGCGAGGAGTGGATATCAAATTTTGGCTCGGCGCGGAATTCGGATTAAAAATACCTTTCCGGGAGCCTCCGGCAAATTATAGGATTGGAATTTGGCAAAATGGACGCCGGATTTGGAATCAGCGCGCGAAAACGGTCAAGATGGGCTATTTACTTACTGTTTTGAGCTTGCGGGTACTGTTCATGCCGGAACAGTATTTCCGGCGATCGCCGGCGGCGGCCGGCGGCGGCGGGCGGCGTCGGCGGGCGGCGGCGCAGCCTCGGGCAGGCGGTTGGCGGCCGCGGGCAGGCGGCGGAGGGCGCGGGCAGGCGGCTGAGCGCGCGGGCAGGCGCGCGGTCCACCGCGGAGGTCGTGCACCGGGGGCGGGCCACGTGGCGCTCTCCGGTTGGCCGGTTCAGCGGGAGCGGTCCACTGAAATTGGGCCCGGGTGCACGGTAGACCGGGTGGACACGTGGCGTGAGGTGATTGGTTCGGTGTTGTGCTCCCGGTCCACGCAACCGGTGGAGTGGGTGACCGGGGCTGGTGGCCGTACGGCGGGGCAGGTGGCCGTACGGCCCGGGTCAGCCGCGACGTGCGCGGTCCACGGCGCGACGTGCGTGGTGCACGGGTTGCCGGGCCACGTGTCGCGTCGCCATTCGCGGGCGCAGGTGCACCGGGTGCAGTGGGGGCCCGGGGGAGTTGTGGACTGGACTGTGTGGTGGACCGGGCCGCACTGTGCGCGCCCGAAAGTTGTGGGCCGGGCCGCACTGTGCGCGCCCGAAAAGTTTCGGGCGCCCGGAAATTGGGACACAATGGGAATTTTTCCAATTGTTTCCTCAGCCTATAAATAGGCAGCCCGAGCTCTCTTCTTTGGCTCTTTTCTCTCAGCCCACGCACCATCTGCCCGAGCACCTTGAAGAAGACTTGTTCAACTCTTAATTCTTGATCTTCTTGCCAAGTTCTACGATTTTAGGAGCACGCATCCCGAGGTTCTGGATTTTACGGCGCGGCGCGACGTTGCATTCCTGGGTTCTTCTTCGGCGCAGCGACAGTGTTTTAGCTCCCCTGGGCTACCCCGAGATCATTTTGCAGTGATTCTTGCGCCGACAGACTCCTAAGAGGTAGGGCTTCATCTTTCGTATTGATCGCGCTTTCCTGTTGCGAGTTTTTGGCACGGATCCCGAGGCAACACTGTGACCCATTTTCTGTTTGGCTTTGTGGGACAGCATCGAGGTGTTTTGGCCATATCTTTGCGCACAAGCGTCAGCCGGAAACGAGCTTATACAACTTTTTCATCTACAGATCGCAAGGAACGCGCTCGTATTTTTCATGGATTTTTCTGAGATTTCATCAGAGGTGAAAATTACTGTTTTCTCAGTGAACAGTGTACAGTTTTAATACAGATTTTTGTATGAGTGTACCCCCTTGCCGAATTTTTATCTTGACTTACCGAACTCCGATTTGGGCGTGCAAGGTACCGTTTCGAAGCTATCGACGCAAGGATTTCTGTGATATTTTTATTGGAATTTTCTGGGCACTATCTGCAGGTGATAATTTAGCAGTTCAGAATTCGAGGTTGTATGTGGTTTTAAGTGCTATATTTGGGAGCCTAGTGTAATTAGTGGACTTTGTATTGTGCCAGGAGTGTTACGGGTGTGCTGAACTTATTGGATCAAGGGATTAGAGTTATTTGGTGTTTTCAGCTGTTGGGCTTTGGACAGTCAGCTTTTCAGGTGGGTGCCTTGTTCCCGGAACCGGTGGACGGTTCTCTAAATTTTCATATGTTAGCATTGCATGCAGGTGAATGGTACAATAGCTGGGATTGATCGGTAAGTTTAACAATGAGGATTTTATGGAAATTGCAAGTGAATTATTCACAGTATGACAATGGTATTAATCAAATAGTCATGTTGATGATTAGTGGAAGCTTATCTAAGGCAAGGACACCCTATATGATTAATTATCATGCCATATTAGCACATAACCTTTTATGAGGATGGTTTATGCATTGGGATAGGATTATGTAGTTATGTGCAGGTTCTACTCTGAGGAGCCATTATGGATTGAGAATTATGGACAGGTATGGTCATTGATAATTTTGGCATGAGGTTTATTTTCTTTATTCTTCTTGAGGACAAATGCATGCTTGTATGGACATATGTGTATGGACATATAGTTAGGCCATCTTTTACTGCTGCACTACATATTGGAATTTGACTTAGGAGAAACCATGATTGCTTTCTTTCTCCTTTTATTTAGACTTTTGAGTCATGTTGCTCGGGTTCGAGCAGAGGTTTGGGATAGTGTAGCTGGGACCTTAGGGTCAGAGACAGGGTGTGCTTGATGATAGGTTGTGGGTTATTGCGGCAACCGCGGACAGTAGGCGGTTGACCGGATCTTGATTAATTTACCCAATTGTGGGTTGTGGGTTATTGCGGTGACCGCGGACTTTGGGCGGTTGACCGGATGTTGACTATTGCATCAGATTGGGTATCAGATCTGTTCTAGTGGAGGGTGTTTCCCACTTGTTGAGTACTATTGCATCAGATCGGGGTTTTGTTAGTGGACGGAGTTTCCCACTTTGATCATAGTCTTGATCCAGTCCTGCTATTATGAGACAGTGGTTACAGAGATACTCGATACAGTGATGCTTGATACAGTGATACTTTACTCGTGTGGGTCGCTCCCCTCGAGTGCCACTCCGGAGTAGGCTTTCCATGGTGTGAGCGCCGGGCACCAGGCAGGGTTCTTGAGTCCTGGGGACTCCTTGTGCTTCGGTGTTATGCGTAGGCTGGCATACCCGTCGCAGCAGAGCAGGCAGTACCAGTGATTACTGGTCTATCGATTGGGTTTATTCAGGCAGATACTTTTTGTTACACTCGTGCCTGGGGGACCGAGTGGAGTCTAGTAGCTGTGTTTAGACCAGTGCTAGTATTGTTGGGAACCGTCGGGGTTTGACGGTGGTCCCGTGGTCGTTGTGAGTTCTTTGACCATTGTGTGAGAGGTTGAGCATCTTGAGTCTATCCGTTCTGAGAGAGAGAGCATGGATTATGACTATAGCCTGCATGAGCCACTACTCAATAGCGAGTTAGTCCGTTTGGACGCCCTACGTAATTCCTGCCCGTCAGCGGGAGGTGGTTGTAGGTGGGCGCAGGTTTGACTGGACCCGATGTGGCAGTCAGCTCGATTGGGTCAGTTGAGCACCTCGTGTGCGAGTGTTGCATATCTTCATCAGAGTTTCCCCATTTGAGCATTTGGATAGAGGCATGGTAGCTGTTGAGTGTTTCCAGCTTCTTCTTTCAGTTTTACTGCATCGGTTATCTGTTGCCTCTAGTAGTCTTGGTGGGCAGATCGTCGGGCCTAGTGGCGATACCAACTGAGAACTCCCTTATTTGCGTAGTTCTCACGCCCGTTGGGGGTTTTCCCCCTTTTTGTCCTTTCTCCTCTTTGTTTTGCAGAGTCTTGGCGGGTGTTGCCGCTCTGTGGTTGCTGTGCGTGGTGAGGGAGTAGCGAGCTAGATCCAGACCCATCTTTGGAGAGTAGCGGTACCCCCTTTGGAGGAGATCTTCAGTATAGTCGGTAGATTGGTATTTATTTCCTCTTTTGAGAGACTGTTGTAGTGAGGATATGATGTATTGAGAGCTTGTACACTGATGTTTTATTTGAGTTATCTCCCTGTTGAGCTATGAGTTTTGTACTCGAGGTTAATGTATGATTATCATTTTTGGGAGATGGACCTTGTTGTTTTATCTTCAGTTGTACAATGGTTGATTTTATTCTACAGCAGTTTTATCTTTTAGCTCTGATATCTGTTAGCTGTAGTTCTTTTTGCAGGTAGGACGCTTCGCCTATGCGGGTTTGGCATAGGTGGCGATCTGTTTGCGAGCCCGGGTCGCAGTTTCGACCCCGGGGCGTGACAGATTAGGTGGTATCAGAGCCTAGGTTGTAGGTCATGGTGGACTTAGAAACCCTAGGCTTGTGGTTGGACCCTAGGATGACTTCGTGAGAGTCGTGATTTGTAGCGAGAGTCCTGATTGAGTTTTACACCTCTCCCGAGGGACGGGATGAGTGATTGGCATGTTTATTCTCCTAAGTAGTTATGTTGGCTGCAGACAACATAACGCTATGGAATGGGTGACATGCTCTAGACTTTCGCTGGATTGGGTCGAGCGTTGTTGTGTGCTGATTTGTGGTTTCGTCGTGGCGAGCGGTGTCTCCCCGACGCTGGGTTTGGGACCCTTGTGCATCCTGTCATGGCAGTTGAGCTTGGGAGGTTGGTTTTGGGCCGGATACCCGGATTGAGGTCAGAGAACTCCGGACCCAGATGACAGGATTGTCAGAGGCTTATCAGCGGCAGAGTGAGCAGCTAGTTTGGTGACGCAGTTGTCAGAGCAGTGGGCAGCCCGACAGTACTTTTCTTTTGAGACCACCTGGATGTAGTACCCTCAGCGGCAGGGATTTCTGTAGTGCCAAAAGAGCGAGTGGCCCCCTCCGTGCCAATGTTTAGTGCCAAGGCACTGAGGTAGGGTGGATGGTTGACAGCAGAGGAGCTGTGGGGCATGTTTGATTTAGTGAGCCAGATTTGGCAGATGAACCACCCCGACTCGTAAGATTGAGCTTGGAGCCTTTGGAGGCAGAGTCGTGGTTGGGGGTGATGGAGTGATCAATTGAGAGCCTCCCTGTGCTGGAGAGTTTTTGCAGTTGTTGAACTGGTGCTCCAGGTTTCGAGGGACGAGGCACATAGGATAAGTGAGATTGGGAGTGGATTGCGCCAGGATACTCTTTAGTTTCTTTTCGGTCCCTCATGTTCGGGTTTTGGACTGTGGATGCCTCGTCGGAGTAGGCATTGTGTTTGGAGCTGGACACTGCAGTTCCTTGGATGGGGATTTGCCGCTAGAGGCGAGTTCTGGAGGGAGGCGCTTGGCGCTAGATGATGGAGGACAGATCGGCATGCAGAGGCATTTTCGTTTAGCTTTCCTGGGTGGTGGATATCCTTGTGGATGGTTAATGCAAAGCTTACCGAAGGGAATTCTACCCTTTGTGATTTATAACTTGCATATTTTGATTGTATCTTATGGGATTGAGGGGTGAGCTTAGAAAGGATAAGTGTATAGGGAATTGCATGGATTAATGGTGTTTTGTCTTATGACGGTTGCAATGATGGACTTCTGAGATGTTGGGGATCGGGCGGACCCCGATGGCTGTATCAGTGTCTATATCAGAGTAGCGCAACGGTAGCGTGGTTTTGTTGTCTGCGGAGGATCGTATCTGTTGCCTCAGCGTGAGCAGAGACAGAGGTCGTGCTCCCTTGTCTTTGATGGGATTTTTTTTTTTTTTTTTTTGATGGACTAAGCGACAACCGCTTGCATCGTGTGGATGAGCTTGTGCCGCCTGGTTGGAGGGCGCCACGGCAGTGGATCGGGTTGTTGCAGGTGTGATTTCATCACAGCAGTCGGAGTTAGTGCACCTCGCTTTCCGGCATGGACTAAAGGCAGAGTTATTACCACGTGCACTAGAGGTACAGAACATCATCGGTGTTATGCACGTGAAGGAGGCTTGTGGGTTTTGTTCAGTGTCGTTGTGACCATGAGTTATACCAGCAAACCTCTTGATATGGGTGGCTGTCCGGTGTTTTGACCCAGTGCTTGGGATTGGTTGGCACGGCACCACTGGATGGTTAAGTGCAGAGAGGGTGCTGATTGTGACTTTTGCGAGGCGGACAAAGGAGGCTTGTTATGGGGAGATTGTTCGAGCACACAGGGTTTAGCGACTGTGTGAGAGGAGCTTGTTGGGTCGTATATAATACGGATCTAAATAGGGGAAGAAACACCTAGAGGGGGGTGAATAGGTGTAAACGTATAAACACTCCAAAAATCGTTGCGATAAAACCCAATGCGGAAAATAAAATAACACGCAAGATTTTTACGTGGAAAACTCCATCACCGGAGTAAAAAACCACGGGACCGATAACACGGCAGAAATCCACTAGAATTAAAACACGTACAAGGTGATTTACCGTACACACTTACGACTCAACCTTTTCCATACGCTCCTAGAGGATCTTCTCCGCTCGCTCCAGACGCTTCTCGAATCCACGATCTGCGCCCAACGCCGAATCCACGGCGTCCAACGTCGAATCCACGACGTCCGACCGAATCCACGGTCTTCACCCAATAGCACCGTTCGAATCCACGAACGTGCCTCGCTCCGAATCCACGAGAGCGATTGAACCTTGAATCCACAAGGACACGCGAATCCACGCGCCGATTTTTGGGGTAAATCGTTGTTTTTGGGTGGTGATGATCCGCCGAATACTTAGATCAAAGATAGATCGGAAATACCATCTAAGTATTCATTAGTTTGATTCAACTCAAGATGTGAGTATGAAAACCTAGAATCAAACTAATCAATATAGATGAAGAAACATAGAGTATTCTCTAATGATTTCCTTTCTTCTCTATATGTGGATCTATAGCCGTATAAGATGATACAAGAAAATGACGGCTATGTGGATTCACCCTAGAAAAGGAGTCATAGGGTGTATTTATAGGTTAGAAACCCTAGGAAGGAGATAAGAATCAAAAACCTGCCATTTCTGGATTTTTACGGACGGCGATCCGGATCGTGATAGCTAGGATCCGGATCGTCACAACGAAACAGCCAATTCCAGAAAAACGAAGGTTCGGGATCCGGATCATGTGACTACGATCCGGATCGTTCATACAGTTCACCAAACATCAACGTTCGGGATCCGGATCAAGAGACTACGATCCGGATTGCGACGATGTATGAACGAACCACCTTCGGGATCCGGATCGAACAACCTGATCCGGATCCTGAACATGTCCCAAGTCCAGTTTTTGATTTTTATGCAATGAAAGATTCTTCCAAGTGTTTCTACACTACAAGAAGTATTCGGATCACACAAATTCTTTAGTTAAACATACCTGATCCTTTTGAATTCTTCTTTCTTGAGATTGAGTTAAATGATCCAACTTTCTTCACCTTCAATCTTCAAGACTTGAGACTTTCACGAAACTACGCCAACTCAAATTCCGTAACAATCTCCCCCTTTGGCGGTTTCGTGACAAAACATAGATCCACTAAAGAAAATTCAAAAAGATATTTTTGTTGCTATCACCATACAACAAAAATTTACAATGGAGATCCAAAATACAATACATGAGTTAAACTCCTAAAACAGACTCTAGACTTAGACATCTGTACTCTCTGCAAAAAGAAATCATTCTTGACAAAAGAAATCGTTAGATACCTCAAGAATTTTGTATCATTCAAAAACCACAAACAGAGATGAAGTTTAAACTCATTTATACTTATCATGACATTTATATTTAGATATGTAAACTGATCATAGTTAAAGAAACACCAACATATCTTCTTTGCACGTAAAAACCAAATGTCATGAACATGTTTGTGACAAACTTATATATATATAGATATGTAATTGATCAGAGTTAAGAACCAACATATCTTCTATGCAATCAAAAACCAAGTGTCACAAACTTGTTAGTGAACATCAACTTGTTAGATATATTACATGCCCAAATAGTTAGCAAATAGTTAGTCGAGGCATGCATTCAAACAAATGGAAAAACCAAAAGTTGAAGTTCTACTTACCTTTGTGTTTCAACTTACCTTTGATGTTCCAACACATCATCATGTTCAATCAATCATTGTTCAAGTTCTCTATAAACTCTCTCCCCCTTTTTGTCACAAAATTAGCCAAAAACACAAAAATTTAAGGAGAGTTAAAGATTTCAAAAATTGTTCCGAAAAATAAGAACTAGAACTAAAAGTAAGTCCTAAAAGCTGAACTAAAGTCTAAAAAGATAAAATCCTGCACAAATCTGCACAAAAAATTGTTAAAGCACAAATTAGTCATCCGAGTCTGAGTCCTCAGACGCACTATATCCCATCTTAGTGAACATGTTCTTGATCAATTTCCTCATTGAATTTACTTTCTTGGTCAATGTAATTTGGGATGCCGTTATGATCTCGAGTTCTTCAGACATTCGCCTTTGTTCTGATGCTTGTTGAGACGGTGAGGCCGAGGTGCCGACACAAGGTTTCTTTCCAGTGGAATGTGTCGGAGTAACATGTGGTAATTTGTGAAGTGACTTCACAATCGTTGACTCATCTATCATCCCCCAACAGTGTTGATAAGATGTCGAGCTTATATCAATGTCAAACTTTTGTAAGATCCTCATGATGATTAACGGAAACGGAAGTCGCTCAGAAGGATGAGGATGCACAATATATCTTGACATTCTATTCCAAATTATGTAGGGGATATTCATGTTCAATCCTACAGCCTCAGAGGGATGACCTAAGAGATATAGGAACAGCAGTCTTTCCCATCTCACGACCTTAGTCTGCATGTTAGGTAGAATGTTGTAACACGTGATGAAATTTAGAAATCGATACTCCAGTCGAAGATGTTTGGATTTTACACTTTTACCATTAGCTGAATTCGTTCCTTCCAAACAAATTTTATCTATCACTGTTCGCCACAAGGCATTCGTCAAACTTCTTCCTTTCAAAAAGTTGAGTCCCGATGTGTTAGATTCCATTCCAAGGACTTCGCCAATTAGCTGCGGAGTGATTTTAAGTTTCATCCCTTGGATAATTGTATAGAAATGCATTGATCCATGTTCTCCTTCTTGAAGATGTGTTGCATTCGTGTAAAAGGTCCTTACACGATACAAACAATACCCAAGTAGTTCGGGGAATCGGCAGACTTGGATGAGATTAGCTTGCTCAATCAAGGTTCCAAACTCAGGTGAGTGATTTCGGAGAGCTTCAATGTTGACATGACGTTCACCGATGCATTCACGACGTTCAAACGCTCGAACGCGATCCATGCTGACGAACACTCCTTCCACGCGAGGCGGGGAGTCAGGAACTATCGGTGTGTTAAAATCAGCGTCTCGTCGTAGTCCAAAACGTCTAGTTACTCGTTTCCTTTTCACAGAGATGGTTGGTTTAGTCATAGGCGCTTTTCCTTTGTCCAAGGGTGCTTTTCCTTTCGAAGCATCGGACGCCTTTTGTTCAGGCAATGATTCATCATCATCTGTCAATGCAGTCCAATCTATCTCGTGACAATCCACCTCTGTATCACTGACCTCGACAAATTCACCTTTTTGTTGTGTTTTCTTAGCTCTCTTTAATATGTTTGTGGCCCGAGTGTGCACTATTGTGACCAACAAAAGAATGATCCATGAGAATCCCATTGATCCAAGTGCTTTGAGAAGATTTAAATCCTGTGAAGACCAACTCAAGAACACAAAAATTCTTAGTTTTCAAAAATTGAAAATTATATCCAAAGAATCATTATCATGTAGAGAGACTAAGAATCAAATTAGTTTTGCAAAAGGACTTTTAAAAATAGATCAATTGCATGAATTTCGAAAATCCTTATTATATGCCCTAAAACCGAAATTTTAGAAATCGAAGCCTAAAAATCCGTTAATCAGGAGAATACCTAGCATATAATCAAAACTAAACAACCCAGAGTTCTTATTTCAAAAGAAATTTGATCAAAAACCATCCACAAACAAAGTTGATCCAAGAAATTCGTGCGTTTGAGGAGGAAAAGAGAAAAACGGTGAAAAACCGAGATTTTGATCAATAAAACTTACTTGGAATTGAAGAACTTTGGGTTTGAAAGCTTCCAGGAAGGATGAAATCTAGAGAGAAGCGCTCTGGAAACTTCGGAACAAAAGATTGGAGTAAAGAAATCAAAAACCCTTTTGTTCTTTATAAAAACCTAGCCGCGATCCGGATCAGTTCATAACTGCGATCCGGATCGGCTACCCGCAGTGAGAAAACTGCGTTCGGGATCCGGATCGGCAGATGCAATCCGGATCGTCAGCCCGCAGAAGAATTTCTGCGTTCGGGATCCGGATCATCTACCCCGATCCGGATCGGCCCCAACTTTTTCTTTAGAAAATCTCAGAGAAATTCAGGAAAATCCAGAAAAAGATTGTAAGCACAAATGTGTATCAACTTTAAACAAAAATCATCGTTTCATACAACAAGAATTAGATTATGCCAAATCTATCAATAATATCCAAAAATGAAACGAAAATTTACAAAAATTAAATCCCTTAAAGTTGAACACCTTCAATCACATCTAACTTGATCTTATGAGTAATGCCTTTATCAAATCATCAATTCAGTAAAGAAAATGAAATACAAAGATCAATAGATGTTTGAAATCCCAAATATGGTAGATAATATTTCTAGACAATCTGTTGAAGAGAGTGGCTCTTTGAGCATCTTTCGTTAAAATCCCACCTTATACCAACCTTGAAATTTGACAGAGTCAAGTATTTCAAAATGCATTTTACTTAATCAAAAATTTGAACAACCATGCTTGGTATACATGTGGTAGCTGCACACAATACTCGGACGACCGAGGTGGTAGCTCTTTCCTCCATGTGGTGGTAGTTTTCACACTCCTCATTGGGATGTAACTCTTTCCACATATTTTGAGCATTTTACATTATCTTTGACTCCCCCTCAATTGGCTATCAATTATTTAAGATATAAAGTATTCAACCAAAAATTGATCTCGATTTCATACTCGACTAAACAGTCAAATAAGATAATGACTATACCAAGAGATCATTGAGAGAGAAATTGACTTTGATCACTTTAGAAGATGATTTAATTAACATAAATGATCATTGCAACAATGAAATATTATGATGGCAAAAGCATAATAAATTTCTAAATGTGCGAAAAGATGCAATTAAAGTCAATTATGATCTATGCTCAATTAATGTCCTATGTACAAACATAGATAAAGAATAGAACAAAACAAATACAAAACCTATTTTAAGCAAAGGTTTCAAAAAGAAGTTTATTTCAAAGAAAGCAACCCAATTGCTTTTCGTAAATGAATAAAACGTTTTTGATCCAAAGGTTTTGTTAAAATGTCAGCTAATTGATCCTCAGTTGAAATATATGAAAGTTGAAGAGTATTTGATTCAACTAGCTCTCTAAGAAAATGATATCTAAGTTCAATATGTTTTGTTCTAGAGTGCAACACAGGGTTTTTAGAAATGTTAATTGCACTTGTGTTGTCACAAAGAATTGTTACCGAAGATGCTGAAATGCGGAAGTCACTCAATACGCTTTTCATCCAAATGAGTTGAGTTGAGCAACTTCCAGCTGAAATGTATTCCGCTTCGGCAGTCGAGAGTGCTATGCAATTCTGCTTTTTACTGTGCCATGCAACAAGGCAATGGCCAAGATAGAAGCATGCACCACTCGTGCTTTTTCGATCATCCACTGATCCTGCCCAATCGGCATCTGAGTATCCAACAATGTCCAGACTTGTTCCCATAGGATACCAAATTCCGAAATTAATTGATCCTTTGATGTACCGGATGATCCGTTTCACCGCTTTCAGGTGAACCTCCTTTGGTGCTGATTGATATCTCGCGCAAATCCCAACACTAAAGGATATATCCGGGCGACTAGCCGTGAGGTAAAGTAGACTTCCAATCATACTTCTATACAGTTTCTCGTCTACATTCTCACTATGTGATTCACTTCCAAGTCCCTTGTGGCTAGTTCCCATTGGAGTTGGAAAAACTTTACAATTTTCTAGATCAAACTTTTTGACCAACTCCAGTGCATACTTGGATTGACTCAAGTGAATACCTTCATCATTTTGTTTAATTTGCAATCCAAGGAAATAAGACAGTTCGCCCATCATGGACATCTCAAATTCGCTTTCCATGGTCTCCGCGAATTTAGAAGCATCATTATCTTTTGTTGCACCAAATACAATGTCATCGACATAGATTTGTGCTACAATGAAATTATTTTGATAATGCTTCACAAAGAGAGTCCTGTCAGCTCCCCCTCGAGTATAGCCCTTCTCCAAAAGGTGCTTTGTTAACCTTTCGTACCATGCTCGCGGTGCTTGTTTCAGACCGTAAAGAGCCTTTTTCAAACGAAAAACATGGTTAGGTTGTTTATGATCTACAAAACCTTTCGGTTGAGCTACATAAACTTCCTCATTTAAAAACCCATTTAGAAATGCGCTCTTGACGTCCATTTGAAATAATTTGATTTTAAAATGACAAGCAATAGCAAACAATATACGAATGGACTCGAGTCTAGCTACAGGGGCGAAAGTTTCGTCAAAGTCTATACCTTCTACTTGAGAGTAGCCTTGAGCAACTAGTCGTGCCTTGTTCCTGATGATAGTACCATCTTCATCTTTCTTGTTCTTGAAGATCCATTTGGTACCTATCACATTATGTTGCTTTGGAGGCTTCGTTAATTCCCAGACTTTGTTTCGCTCAAATTGATGGAGCTCTTCCTGCATTGCTTTAATCCAGTAGTCATCCTGAAGAGCTTCATCTATTGTCTTTGGTTCGATTAAAGATACGTAGCAAGCAAATCCGCAAACCAACTGCCTTCGAGTTCTAACTCCTTCTTGTGGATCTCCAATGATGTTCGATTCCGGATGATCCTTGGAGATTCGTAGCGTTTGTTGAAACGGAGTACTCGGAGGTACACGAGATGATTCCTGCACATCAGATAAACTAGAGGAACCATTAGATGCATCATTAATATTGGAAGTGTTATTATGAGAAGATGCACTAGCAGGAGAATCATCATCTAGAGAGATATCGAGGGTAGATTTTTCAGATTCAAAATGAGAAGCTTCATCTACTTTAACATTTATAGATTCTACGATCGTTTTAGATTCAATGTTAAATACTCGATATGCTCTGCTATTCGTAGAATAACCCAAAAAGATCCCTTCATCACTTCGAGAGTCGAACTTTCCAAGATTTTCACGGTCACGTAAGATGTAACATCGACTCCCGAAGATACGAAAGTACTTGATATCCGGTTTTCTACTAAACCACAGCTCATATGGTGTATTCAAGGTTCCTGGGCGCAAATACACTCTGTTAATGACATAGACAGCGGTGTTCACAGCTTCAGCCCAAAAATGTAGCGGTAATTTCCGGCTATGAAGCATCACACGCGCCATCTCTTGAACAACCCTGTTTTTGCGCTCAACAACACCATTCTGCTGAGGTGTATAGGGTGCCGAGAATTCATGTTTTATGCCATTTGAAGTACAAAAGTCAATGAATTTTGAATTTATGAATTCTCCACCCCTATCACTTCTAACACGAATGATCTTTTCATTCTTTTCAATCATAATACGATGGCAAATCTCATGAAAAGAGTCAAACGTATCAGCTTTCTCTCTCAAAAATGCTACCCATGAAAACCGAGAGAAATCATCAACCAATAAAAAGATGTACCATTTACCTCCCAAAGATGGTTGACGGGTTGGCCAAAAGAAAAGGAAGAAAAGAAAATAGTCTACACAAACTATACAAGATTTAATCGTAGAACGATTAAGGACAAGGAGGGGTTTCACCTTTGCATACCCAAACCTTTTGAGTTTTGGAGTATGTTGGTAAAGGTTGAGAGATTCTCCTTGAAGACGACGTCTTGTATGATTGATCTTTTTCTTTTGTCATCGTCTTGTTTGAGGTGCTACCAATGTTCTTTTCTCTTGAAAAATCCTTCCTTGAATTCCGGGAAGTGAGCTTATTGGTAGCAATTGCAAGATGTGGTTGATTTGTTCTTTGAGCTCCAATCTCGCAATTTCTTTCGATGTGCCCTGCAAAATTACAACGAAAACATACCTTAGATCTTGACGATCCCAAAGAGGATGAAGTAGGTTTGTTGTCGTTGTTTGTCTTGAATTCCGATGTCGGAGGAGGAGATACCGACTGAGGCACAAAAACTGTCCCACTCAAACTTGGACTGTTTCCAGTTTGAGTGTACCCGAGGCCGAACCGATTTGTTTGACCGAGACCAAGATGTTTATCCAACTTACTCCTTCCTGAAAAGAATTGCTGTAAGTCATCCTTGAGTTGGAGAATGGTCTCCGTCATTTCCAGTCTTTCCTGTCGGCCCTCGCCATAGAGCTTCGAGAGATAGTTTGCTTTGTTCATCATATCTATATAGTTCTTCTCGAGCTGCTTATTGGACTCTTGAAGGGAAACATTTGCTTTTATCAAATTATCCCTTTCCACTTCAAGATCGGTCGAGAGAGAAGTTACCCTTTTTACTTCTTCTTCGAGATCCTGCAATCTCCCTCTCAACCCCTTGTTTTGCTTAGCCGGTTTCTTTAAATCCTGTAAAGATCTGTGATAGGCTAGAGCAAAATCTTCACCTTCCGAATCATCCGATTCGTTGTCCGTTGCGTTCTTTTCAACAGTGGAGTTGGACAACGACTCAGATGTATTTGCCATGAAGCACATGAATGGTGAAGATGTGGACGCGTGGAATGCGGTGGAGCTCTTTTCTTCATCACTCGAAGACGACTCATTTGACGTTGAGTTGTCATCCCAAGTGACGACTTGCATCGCCTTCTTCTTTGCCGGATACTTGTTAGGACACTCCGTTGCAATGTGGCCGTAGCCTCGACATTTGAAGCATTGCAGTTGTCCTTCTGAACTTTTCTTATCCTTTGAGAAGTTCTCCTGCTTTCTTGACTTGTGACTTGGAGTACCCTTGCCTTTGTTCCACTTTCCGAAGGATGGAGATTTGCTTGAATTACCCCTTCGGAAGTTGCGGCGAAACTTCCTTGTCAAGAGAGCGAGCTGCTTCTCAAATTCCTCCATAGAAAGGTTCTCGTCATCGTCCGAGGAGGATGTATCCGCGTCTTCTTCCTTAGTTGTTTTCAACGCATAACCTGAAGACTTAGAAGTGGATGCTTTTCCAGAAGAATTGTTAGTATTAAAAGTCATTTCATATGTTTGTAATGAACCAACTAATTCTTCTACACGTATTTCGTCCGGGTGTTTAATAGTTTCAATGGCAGTAACCTTTGGGCGAAATCGTTCAGGAAGAGTTCTTAAGATTTTTCTTACAATCTTAAATTCTGGAATCTTCTCTCCCAGATTAGCACATGAGTTTACGATGTCTTGCAATCGTGTATAGTAGTCCGTGAAAGATTCATTTTCTGCCATTAAGATAGAGTCAAACTTGCTCGTAAGCATCTGCAGTTTCTGAATCTTCACGAGGTTAGTTCCCTCATGTGTAACCTGGAGAACATCCCAGATTTCTTTCGCAGTCTCACATGCCGAGACGCGAGAGAATTCAGTTTGAGATAAGGCATTAAAAATAGCATTAATTCCCTTGCCATTGTAAGAAGATAACTCAAACTCTTCCTTGGTCCATTTCGACCTAGGTTTTAAGGTGTGAACATCAGAGATAAGTTCAGTTGGATTAGTCCATCCTGATTCAATTGAATGCCACACCCTTTCGTCGATGGAAGATAAAAAGGCTTTCATCCGTACTTTCCAGTACGCATAATTTGTTCCATCAAAGAAAGGGGGTCGATTGATGTTTCCACCTTCAACCATTGTTCACAACCCTATTCCCGCTCTGATACCACTTGTTGGGTCGTATATAATACGGATCTAAATAGGGGAAGAAACACCTAGAGGGGGGTGAATAGGTGTAAACGTATAAACACTCCAAAAATCGTTGCGATAAAACCCAATGCGGAAAATAAAATAACACGCAAGATTTTTACGTGGAAAACTCCATCACCGGAGTAAAAAACCACGGGACCGATAACACGGCAGAAATCTACTAGAATTAAAACACGTACAAGGTGATTTACCGTACACACTTACGACTCAACCTTTTCCATACGCTCCTAGAGGATCTTCTCCGCTCGCTCCAGACGCTTCTCGAATCCACGATCTGCGCCCAACGCCGAATCCACGGCGTCCAACGTCGAATCCACGACGTCCGACCGAATCCACGGTCTTCACCCAATAGCACCGTTCGAATCCACGAACGTGCCTCGCTCCGAATCCACGAGAGCGATTGAACCTTGAATCCACAAGGACACGCGAATCCACGCGCCGATTTTTGGGGTAAATCGTTGTTTTTGGGTGGTGATGATCCGCCGAATACTTAGATCAAAGATAGATCGGAAATACCATCTAAGTATTCATTAGTTTGATTCAACTCAAGATGTGAGTATGAAAACCTAGAATCAAACTAATCAATATAGATGAAGAAACATAGAGTATTCTCTAATGATTTCCTTTCTTCTCTATATGTGGATCTATAGCCGTATAAGATGATACAAGAAAATGACGGCTATGTGGATTCACCCTAGAAAAGGAGTCATAGGGTGTATTTATAGGTTAGAAACCCTAGGAAGGAGATAAGAATCAAAAACCTGCCATTTCTGGATTTTTACGGACGGCGATCCGGATCGTGATAGCTAGGATCCGGATCGTCACAACGAAACAGCCAATTCCAGAAAAACGAAGGTTCGGGATCCGGATCATGTGACTACGATCCGGATCGTTCATACAGTTCACCAAACATCAACGTTCGGGATCCGGATCAAAAGACTACGATCCGGATTGCGACGATGTATGAACGAACCACCTTCGGGATCCGGATCGAACAACCTGATCCGGATCCTGAACATGTCCCAAGTCCAGTTTTTGATTTTTATGCAATGAAAGATTCTTCCAAGTGTTTCTACACTACAAGAAGTATTCGGATCACACAAATTCTTTAGTTAAACATACCTGATCCTTTTGAATTCTTCTTTCTTGAGATTGAGTTAAATGATCCAACTTTCTTCACCTTCAATCTTCAAGACTTGAGACTTTCACGAAACTACGCCAACTCAAATTCCGTAACAGAGCTTATGGTGGCGCCGGGACCAAAGGATATTTCTATTGCTGCGAAATCCCGGGTGTGAGTCCACTCGAGTTGATGATTATGCCGCCTGTTAGGGATTTTGATTGCGGTTGACATGGTTCTGGAAACCGCGCCAACCTCAATAGCACCACTTGGATTATTGGTAAGAGCTGGGAGATTTGATCGCACCGGTGCAGGGATCTGTTGGATAGAGGGTCTGTTTGACCTAGTGCCACGTCGTTGATACACGACGGTGAGAGCCTTTGGGATTGGAGTCCAGGCAGGTCCAGGTTTTATGTAGAACCTTTTGAAGGAGCTATATTCCGGCAGTTATTGTTTGATGCCTGCGCCAAGTTGGAATTTCAGCTGAGGGCATTGTCTAGATGGTGTTCAGGACACAGTAGGGGCATTGCGAGTACAGTGAAGCCAATGGATTGACCAATGCCCTGTTGCCTCTAGATTGAGGAATTCTGTGTTTCAGTTGGCCTTGAATGGTTTGATAGCGGCATCCTCCAGGAATATTTTGGTTTTACCCCCCTCCCTGAGTGTTTAGAGCTTGTGTGTAGCATTTGTATATGGTGTGACAAGGTCTGTGGGGAAGAAGCTTTTTGCCATGTCGTTGTGGTGCAAGTTTTAGCTTCGAGAGCATATCTTCCTAGATTACTTCTTCTAGCCGAAGGGGCGGCGGTGGAAATTCGGCCAAAATGGATGCTATTTAAGACTGGCCGAGATCGACGGTCATTGTTGGGGTGAGGAGTTTTTGGACCGGATAGTGCCAGCAGAACTTGATGACCGGGTGATGAGATTGGTACCAGCGCCGATTCTAACCTAGTCAGTGGTGGGAGATGGATTTGTGTGTTATAGTGATACCTCCCGTAGTGGCTGTAGAGCCACCATTGGATTTTGTGAGCGTCCAGTATCACCCCGACAGAGCCACTGTGGTGGCGGATGCCTGGAGCAGAAGAGCTATTTGGGAGTCGAGTTTGACGGTTCCATAGCTGGCACTGTGTGGGGCCATCCTTGTGTGCAGGGTTTGAGTTGAGTCCCTGAGGATCCCTTTTGATGAGAGGCTGCGGCTGAGCAATCCACTTAGGTGGTTAAGTGTTGAGGGCGACCGAGTGTGAACCCCTGCTTGTTTGGGCCCCTTTTCTGTGCAGGTGTTTGTGTGGATGTGATTCGGGTCGCTTTGGTTGAGCTGGCTCTTGGGAGTGATTTTAGAGCGTGTTACTCAGGCTGTTTGTTCCTTTTCCCCCGCCTTTTGTTGGAGTTTTTGAGGTTTTTCTGCGTCTCAGCTCTGGAGTGTCATGTTTTGGACCCCTCGCCCGTGTTTGACTCGTTCCTTTTGGGGTCTGTGAGAGTTTGGAGTACGAGGGACGCCGTTGCGAATTCCGACTCGTGAGGTGAGGGAATTGCGCAATCGGGCTATGCCGTACTGGTTGTTGCTGTTGTTGTTGCTGAGGAGTAATCACGGGGAGTGATAGGTGACTTGGGAGCTGGAGACGGCGGTGTTGAGTTTTGACCCCTGGTTTCTGGGACTCCTTGGGAGTTGCCTTAGTTTCGAGGACGAAACTTTTTTCTAGTGGGGGAGGATGTGGAGACCCGGATCTTTGCAGGGCTTCTACAGTGTGACCAGCAGCTTCTGGAAGCCTACGTGGCATGTCGGCGGTGTTCGCGCGCCAGTTTGGACACAAGAGATGGACTCGGGGCTTAAAATGGATCTCGTAGGTAATCGGGGGACCCCATCGGATGTTTAGAACAGTTTATGCGAGGAGTGGATATCAAATTTTGGCTCGGCGCGGAATTCGGATTAAAAATACCTTTCCGGGAGCCTCCGGCAAATTATAGGATTGGAATTTGGCAAAATGGACGCCGGATTTGGAATCAGCGCGCGAAAACGGTCAAGATGGGCTATTTACTTACTGTTTTGAGCTTGCGGGTACTGTTCATGCCGGAATAGTATTTCCGGCGATCGCCGGCGGCGGCCGGCGGCGGCGGGCGGCGTCGGCGGGGGGCGGCGCAGCCTCGGGCAGGCGGTTGGCGGCCGCGGGCAGGCGGCGGAGGGCGCGGGCAGGCGGCTGAGCGCGCGGGCAGGCGCGCGGTCCACCGCGGAGGTCGTGCACCGGGGGCGGGCCACGTGGCGCTCTCCGGTTGGCCGGTTCAGCGGGAGCGGTCCACTGAAATTGGGCCCGGGTGCACGGTAGACCGGGTGGACACGTGGCGTGAGGTGATTGGTTCGGTGTTGTGCTCCCGGTCCACGCAACCGGTGGAGTGGGTGACCGGGGCTGGTGGCCGTACGGCGGGGCAGGTGGCCGTACGGCCCGGGTCAGCCGCGACGTGCGCGGTCCACGGCGCGACGTGCGTGGTGCACGGGTTGCCGGGCCACGTGTCGCGTCGCCATTCGCGGGCGCAGGTGCACCGGGTGCAGTGGGGGCCCGGGGGAGTTGTGCACTGGACTGTGTGGTGGACCGGGCCGCACTGTGCGCGCCCGAAAGTTGTGGGCCGGGCCGCACTGTGCGCGCCCGAAAAGTTTCGGGCGCCCGGAAATTGGGACACAATGGGAATTTTTCCAATTGTTTCCTCAGCCTATAAATAGGCAGCCCGAGCTCTCTTCTTTGGCTCTTTTCTCTCAGCCCACGCACCATCTGCCCGAGCACCTTGAAGAAGACTTGTTCAACTCTTAATTCTTGATCTTCCTGCCAAGTTCTACGATTTTAGGAGCACGCATCCCGAGGTTCTGGATTTTACGGCGCGGCGCGACGTTGCATTCCTGGGTTCTTCTTCGGCGCAGCGACAGTGTTTTAGCTCCCCTGGGCTACCCCGAGATCATTTTGCAGTGATTCTTGCGCCGACAGACTCCTAAGAGGTAGGGCTTCATCTTTTGTATTGATCGCGCTCTCCTGTTGCGAGTTTTTGGCACGGATCCCGAGGCAACACTGTGACCCATTTTCTGTTTGGCTTTGTGGGACAGCATCGAGGTGTTTTGGCCATATCTTTGCGCACAAGCGTCAGCCGGAAACGAGCTTATACAACTTTTTCATCTACAGATCGCAAGGAACGCGCTCGTATTTTTCTTGGATTTTTCTGAGATTTCATCAGAGGTGAAAATTACTGTTTTCTCAGTGAACAGTGTACAGTTTTAATACAGATTTTTGTATGAGTGTACCCCCTTGCCGAATTTTTATCTTGACTTACCGAACTCCGATTTGGGCGTGCAAGGTACCGTTTCGAAGCTATCGACGCAAGGATTGCTATGATATTTTTATTGGAATTTTCTGGGCACTATCTGCAGGTGATAATTTAGCAGTTCAGAATTCGAGGTTGTATGTGGTTTTAAGTGCTATATTTGGGAGCCTAGTGTAATTAGTGGACTTTGTATTGTGCCAGGAGTGTTACGGGTGTGCTGAACTTATTGGATCAAGGGATTAGAGTTATTTGGTGTTTTCAGCTGTTGGGCTTTGGACAGTCAGCTTTTCAGGTGGGTGCCTTGTTCCCGGAACCGGTGGACGGTTCTCTAAATTTTCATATGTTAGCATTGCATGCAGGTGAATGGTACAATAGCTGGGATTGATCGGTAAGTTTAACAATGAGGATTTTATGGAAATTGCAAGTGAATTATTCACAGTATGACAATGGTATTAATCAAATAGTCATGTTGATGATTAGTGGAAGCTTATCTAAGGCAAGGACACCCTATATGATTAATTATCATGCCATATTAGCACATAACCTTTTATGAGGATGGTTTATGCATTGGGATAGGATTATGTAGTTATGTGCAGGTTCTACTCTGAGGAGCCATTATGGATTGAGAATTATGGACAGGTATGGTCATTGATAATTTTGGCATGAGGTTTATTTTCTTTATTCTTCTTGAGGACAAATGCATGCTTGTATGGACATATGTGTATGGACATATAGTTAGGCCATCTTTTACTGCTGCACTACATATTGGAATTTGACTTAGGAGAAACCATGATTGCTTTCTTTCTCCTTTTATTTAGACTTTTGAGTCAAGTTGCTCGGGTTCGAGCAGAGGTTTGGGATAGTGTAGCTGGGACCTTAGGGTCAGAGACAGGGTGTGCTTTATGATGGGTTGTGGGTTATTGCGGCAACCGCGGACAGTAGGCGGTTGACCGGATCTTGATTAATTTACCCAATTGTGGGTTGTGGGTTATTGCGGTGACCGCGGACTTTGGGCGGTTGACCGGATGTTGACTATTGCATCAGATTGGGTATCAGATCTGTTCTAGTGGAGGGTGTTTCCCACTTGTTGAGTACTATTGCATCAGATCGGGGTTTTGTTAGTGGACGGAGTTTCCCACTTTGATCATAGTCTTGATCCAGTCCTGCTATTATGAGACAGTGGTTACAGAGATACTCGATACAGTGATGCTTGATACAGTGATACTTTACTCGTGTGGGTCGCTCCCCTCGAGTGCCACTCCGGAGTAGGCTTTCCACGGTGTGAGCGCCGGGCACCAGGCAGGGTTCTTGAGTCCTGGGGACTCCTTGTGCTTCGGTGTTATGCGTAGGCTGGCATACCCGTCGCAGCAGAGCAGGCAGTACCAGTGATTACTGGTCTATCGATTGGGTTTATTCAGGCAGATACTTTTTGTTACACTCGTGCCTGGGGGACCGAGTGGAGTCTAGTAGCTGTGTTTAGACCAGTGCTAGTATTGTTGGGAACCGTCGGGGTTTGACGGTGGTCCCGTGGTCGTTGTGAGTTCTTTGACCATTGTGTGAGAGGTTGAGCATCTTGAGTCTATCCGTTCTGAGAGAGAGAGCATGGATTATGACTATAGCCTGCATGAGCCACTACTCAATAGCGAGTTAGTCCGTTTGGACGCCCTACGTAATTCCTGCCCGTCAGCGGGAGGTGGTTGTAGGTGGGCGCAGGTTTGACTGGACCCGATGTGGCAGTCAGCTCGATTGGGTCAGTTGAGCACCTCGTGTGCGAGTGTTGCATATCTTCATCAGAGTTTCCCCATTTGAGCATTTGGATAGAGGCATGGTAGCTGTTGAGTGTTTCCAGCTTCTTCTTTCAGTTTTACTGCATCGGTTATCTGTTGCCTCTAGTAGTCTTGGTGGGCAGATCGTCGGGCCTAGTGGCGATACCCACTGAGAACTCCCTTATTTGCGTAGTTCTCACGCCCGTTGGGGGTTTTCCCCCTTTTTGTCCTTTCTCCTCTTTGTTTTGCAGAGTCTTGGCGGGTGTTGCCGCTCTGTGGTTGCTGTGCGTGGTGAGGGAGTAGCGAGCTAGATCCAGACCCATCTTTGGAGAGTAGCGGTACCCCCTTTGGAGGAGATCTTCAGTATAGTCGGTAGATTGGTATTTATTTCCTCTTTTGAGAGACTGTTGTAGTGAGGATATGATGTATTGAGAGCTTGTACACTGATGTTTTATTTGAGTTATCTCCCTGTTGAGCTATGAGTTTTGTACTCGAGGTTAATGTATGATTATCATTTTTGGGAGATGGACCTTGTTGTTTTATCTTCAGTTGTACAATGGTTGATTTTATTCTACAGCAGTTTTATCTTTTAGCTCTGATATCTGTTAGCTGTAGTTCTTTTTGCAGGTAGGACGCTTCGCCTATGCGGGTTTGGCATAGGTGGCGGATCTGTTGGCGAGCCCGGGTCGCATTTTCGACCCCGAGGCGTGACAACCCTATGTCTCAACGTTTTTCATACGCTCCCAGTTGATCTTCTCCGCTCGCTCCGAACGCTCGTCGAATCCACGATTTGCGTCCCAACGCCGAATCCACGACATTCAACGTCGAATCCACGACTTCCAACTGAATCCACGGTCTTCACCAATGCGGCACGTCTAGATCACACGAACGCGGCTCGCTCCGAATCCACGAGAGCGGTAGCACCTTGAATCCACAAGGCCACGCGAATCCTCGCGCCGATTTTTGGAAAAATCATTGTTTTGATTATTGTGGTGATTCTCTGAATACTTAGATCAATGATAGACAAGAAATACCATCTAAGTATTCTTCAATTTGATTCTACAAGAAATAGGAGTTTTGAAACCCTAGAATCAAATTGAACAATATAGATGAAGAAACATGAATTTAATTGTGTTTTCCTTTCTTCTCTATATTTGTGGATTTTTCTTTTTCTTAAAAGAAAATCGTTTTCTAGAAATCAAAAATCACTTTTTACGATGAATAAAAAGTCCTTTTATAGATTAGAGACCCATGGAAAGAGATAAGCATCAAAAACTTCCAAAATAGAATTTTTTCTGCACGGCGGTCCGGACTGGATTTGGCTGATCCGAACTGTCGTCCTTTTCCAGAAGATTTTCTGAAAAACGTAGTTTGTGGTCCGGACTGGACGTGGCTGCTCCGGATCCTGAACTTCCAAAAGTCCAGTTTTTTATTTTTATTCGATTAAAAATCATCCAAGTGTTTCTAAACTATACAAATATATTCGGATCACCAGAATTATTTAGTTAAACGTACCTGATCCTTTTGAATTCATTCTTCTTGAGATTGATGTAGTTTATCCACATTCCTTCATCTTCAATCTTCAAGATATTTACCACTTCACAAAATACGCCAAAACAAAATCCTTAACAATCTCCCCCTTTGGCGGTTTCGTGATAAAACAAAAATCCACTTAAAAAAAATTCAAAAAGATATTTTTGTTGCTATCACCATACAACAAAAATTTACAAGTATGATCCAAATAAAAATGAATGGAAGAGATAAACTCCTAAAACAGACTCTAGACTTAGACGTTTGTACTCTCTGCAAAAGAAATAATTCTTGACAAAAGAAATCGTTAGATACCTCAAGAATTTAAACATTCAATAATCAGTCAGAGAGATAGAGTTTATACTTACCATGACATTAATTATCAGATATGTATGAAAATTTAGCAAACAAAGATTCACATATCACTAATCATTAAAATTCAAATGTCATGTCATAACAATTAACAAGTTTAAAAATATGTCAGTTATCAAGCAACTTGTTAGTAATATTACATGCCCAAATAGTTAGTCAAATAGTTAGTCGGGGCATGATCAGGTTGAACTTACCTGTTCAAGTAGTTCAACTTACCTGTTCAAGTTCAATATTCTCTCTCCCTTTCAATATTCTCTCCCCCTTTTTGTCAAAAATCACCAAAGAAAATCCAAAATGAGAAGGAAATAGTTCAAAAGTAACGAGAACTTAAGGTAACAGAGCAAAAAAAAATTTTAAAAAAACTGCAAAACAAACTATTAGAAAACATAACCAGAAATCATTCTGAGTAGAAGTCTACGGAGCTGCTACAACCCAGTTTCACAAATATTTTCTTAACCTACTTGGTTAATGACTTGTACTTCTTTTTCAAGTCCCTTTGGGTTGAAGTAATCTGGGCAAGGTCCTGAGAGATCCGACCTTGTTCGATCGCGATGCGCTCTTGTTCAGACGAGAGTCGTTGTTGCTCTCGATAGATTGAGGTCACAGAGGCTTCATCCTCTGATGTGTACGCTGTCGCTGCTGCTGGTTGTTTTGCTGCTGCTGTTGTTGCTGCTTGTCGAGAAGTAGAGGTCAAAGGTTTCTTGCTCTGTGGAGGAGTAGGTGTGTCGTCAGGTTGTCTTGGTAAGGACTTCACAACTGTCGAATCATTAATTGTTCCCAAACTATGTTGATAGCTTGAAGAGCTAGTATCAACTTGGAACTTCTTAAGAATTCGCATTATAATTAGTGGGAACAGAAGTCTCTTCGTTTGATGAGGGTGATCTACATAGCGTGTCATTCTATTCCAAATAATGTATGGAATGTTAATGTTCAATCCCTCTGCATCCGATGGATGTCCCAAGAGATATAAAAACAGCATGTGATCCCATCTTAGGACTTTTGTCTGCATGTTCGGAAGAATATTGTAGCATACAATGAAGTTCAAAAACCTATACTCAGGTCGAAGCTCCTTTGAATATACAGAGTTCCCTGCTGACTGAGTATCCGGCATGCATATCCCATCAACGACTGTCCTCCACGTGGAAGTTGTCAAACTTTTTCCTTTCAAGAAATGAATTCCTTTCATTTCGGATTTCATTCCTAACACTTCTCCGATCAATTGAGGTGTTATCTTAAGCTTGGTGCCTCGGACCGTAGTATGAAACTCTATGGGTCCGCCTTCGTTCTCCCGAAGGTTATTTGCACACAAATAGAATGTTCGCAAGAGATGAACACAATATCCCAAAGTCTCTAGAAACTTACAGATTTGAGATAGTCCAATCTGGTCAAAAAGATCTCCAAATACTATTAAGCGATCACTCAAATATCCGACATTGACATGTCGCTCGCCAATACATTCTCTATCTTTAAAAGCTTTCATCCGATCTGAGTCGATGTGAACGACATCTTCTTCAGCTGGAGGTGGTTCACTCGCCAGTGGTTCTTCAATCTCAATTCCACGAGATCGTCCTCTCTTTCGAGCAACAGTTTTTCGCTTCATGGACAAAGGTGTTTGTTGTATTGGAGCTTTTCCTTTTTCAGCAGCTGTAGGCGGAGTCTTCGCCTTCGAGGAAGCAGGGGCTTTCCCCTTTTCTGCTGCAGCAGCCAATGCTGCTGTTTCTTCCATGATTTTGTCCCAGTCCTCCGATTCAGTTTCTGAGTCATCCACAGGGACATACTGTCACGCCCCGGGATCGAAACTGCGACCCGGGCTCGCCAACAGATCCGCCGTCGACACGGGAAGCCCCGCACCGATGAAGCGTCAACCTGCAAAAGATAGAACTACAGCTACACAGATATCAGAGCGGAAAATGAAAGCTGTAATATAAAATCAAACTAATACAAAGCTGAAAATAAATACAAAGTCCATCTCCCCAAATACCTGAATAATACAAGGTCAGATACAAACAAAAAATCCACCTATACAACATCTATGAATCTAAAAAGGGAGATAACTAAAAACTAGAAATATAACAATACCCAGAGAATCCCACAGTCCGGGATGGTACATCTACCTCACTCTAAAGGAACTATGCTGGTAGGGAACTATCTCGCGACTCCCTGTCCTCGGTCCGTCGAGCCAGCTCGGGCAGGAACGGAAGAAAAAGCCTCAGCAACCTGTCACCGACAGAGGGTGTGAGAACTACATCCTACAGTAGTTCTCAGTGGGTACCGTCTCCAAGACCCACGGTCTGCCCACTAAGTCTACTAGAGGCATAAGATAACAGAAAAAGATTGTGATAATGAAAAATAAGCTGGAAAAGTATCTACAGCTATCATGCCTCTATCTACTAAGCTCAATGGGAAATAGAACACAGATGATGGTATGCATCCACTCACTACTGACCATATGTCATAAGTACTATGCTCAAAGGAAAACTCAACTATGAACATGCTGTGAAACTCACTCTCACATATCACCCAATCTCAATGACTGTCCCTCTTTGCACCAGTCAAGCCTGCGCTCATCTACTGCCACTCATGCCCAAACAGGGCTTGGTCTTACGTAGGGTGTCCCACAATGACTATCTCAGTAACCACATCGCAGCCTCGTCAGGCTCGGTATCATCATCGCATCCGGAGCGTAGCTCGCGGGGAGCGACCCCGCGAACTCAAGTATCTCATAACTGGCATAAAACCTTAGTCTCAGCAGGCTAAAATCCATGATCAAACAGATCGGTAACTCGAATACCCAAAAACCATCACTCAGTCGGAGAACCCTCCACGACTCAATCTCACAACACTAACCCACTAAAAGAAGGTACAACACAGCTGGGATCGCCGTCACTCCAAATGGCTCCCAAAAAGACACCCCACTCATAGGCGAGAAGAACCGACTGACGCAGCAAAGGTCTGAGAGTCTGTTAGGCCGGTGCCTAGAACCCCAATCAAATAAGAACAGGCTCTAGGCTTAGCCTATCGACATTCTCGATCCTTTACCGTTCAGGGATTCGGCCCCTCTCGGTTAAAGTGGGAAACCAACTCAACACACCAAACTCACGAGCTAGAGATGCTCTACAGCCAGAACCACGAAAGGTCCGAAAACCCCGGGAAACTAATACCTACGACCCCAATCAACAAGAACAGGCTATAGGCGTAGCCTCCCGTTGTTTTCGACCCGAGAATGAAATCAACCCTTAGAACCCAGATTACTCACCCCGGTCGGGTGAGGAAATTTAGGAGAATGGATGACCTTTATTATAAAATATCATTTCCACTCAACCCCCTTGGGGTGAGGATAAAATTGCCCCTTTTTTTGAAAACCGTCTTTAATTGAGAAAACCAACTTTTATAGATTTTAGTTCTTAAAAAATCAGTTAAAAACAAGTTTATTTTCCGAACTCCCAAGGGTTGATTCCGACGCCCAATCAAACAAGAACAGGCTTCGACGACCCCTAGAAATAAGGAAGAAAAATACTGGTTTACTAAAATCATGAGTGTCCAAAAACGTTCTGGATTCAAGGTCCTGATAACACACGTGCACCACGATCACAACATGGTGGTGACGAGTAAAACGGAGAAAAGACCAAAGACCCGGGACCACCGTTTACCCAAAACGGTTCCCAAAACACTAACACTGGCCTAACACAGCCACCAGAGCCCACTCAGCCCGCAGGCCCAAGTGCAACACCCGTCCCACAATACCCTGACCACTCGGCCCCCTACCCGGGCGAGGAACTCTATGTCCAGAAGAAATGCAATGTGTGGGATATCTAAAGCATGAAAGAACCTAGCCCAGATTAAGGTTCTCTATTGGTCTGGTTAAACACATGCAACATATGACGGGGGTGCTAGTCAAAGTTCGAATGAAACACTTAAACTAGCATGCAAAATCCAATCATAATAGAATTAGAAAGAAGTTCGCAGACTTGGAGAGAAAAACCAACCCACCTCGGTTTGCCACCAACTGCTCGTAGACACTTGCAATTGGGCTCCGCGCAATTACCTTGCCTCCACGTGGAACGCGCGCAAAACGATGCCCGCTGCCGGAGTCCACACGCAAAACGGAGTCCGCACGCAAAACGGAGCACGCCGCCGGAGTTCGCACGCAAAACGGCATACAGTGCCGGAATTCGCACGCAAAATGGAGTCCGCACGTAAAACGAAGCACGCTCCCGGAGTCCGCACGCAAAACGGTGCAGTAAAACACTGTCCCTAACACGCATAAGAGTAAGGGGTCAAATCCAATGTCCAAAAGGACGCCTCAAAACTGTGCCAAAAACACCGCAAAAATCAACACGCGGGACCTACCTCGACAGCGTCGCGCCGCCCAACCGGCCCCTTGGAACACCTCGCGCGCTCCGCAAGGTCCACGGCGCACCGCCGCACCCCACGAAATCCCCTCCCTCACTCCCTCTTGGTGCTCGGTTGGAGAAGAATAAGAGAAAAGGGAGGAGAAATGGTGCGGGGTGGAGAAGGAAGAAGAAGAAGAGGAGAAGAAGAAAAAAAAGGAGATGGGGAGGCTCCATGCACCGGGTCCACGGGCCCGCCAATGGGGGCCCGCCGCCTGGCGGTCCACCGCACAGGGGCGCGCGCACCAGGCACAGGCGCCCGCCCCCTGCGCCACGCGGCGCGCGTCCCAGCGCACCACACAGGCGCAGCAATCCGCGCACCACACGGGCGCGTTACACCGCGCCACACAGGAGCGGGACACCCCGCGCGCCACACGGGCCCGCGCCCCCCGCGCCACGCGGGCGTCAATGGGGGCCCGCCACGTGGCGGCCCTCGCGTCCCCCCGCGTAGGAAGGCGCGCTTCCCCAGCGCGCCAGCTGCGCCCCCCGCGCCGCACGCCCCGTGCCTCGAGCAGCACGCCGTACCTCGGGATCCGTGTCGTCACGGGATTTGCGTACGCACCTCGAAAAACGTGCGCGTCATCCGGGCTCTGAAAAAAGCAAGTAAATAATCCATTTCCAACGATTTCGCGCGCTGAATCCAAATCCGAAGTCCGTTTTCCCAAATTCCAACTCTAAAAATTTCCGAAGGCATCCGGAGAGGTGATCTTTTATCCAAACTTCGCCCTGAGTCTAATTTTGACATCTGTGTCGCGCGAAACCACTTCTAAACACTCGACGGGTCCTCCAATTCCCACGTGATCCCTTTTTAAGCCCGAAGTACATCACATGTGTCCAAATTGCGCACAAACACCACCGACACACCACGCAGGCCTCTAAAAACTACCAAACAACCAACAAACCCAACGCAGGGATCCGGGTCCTCACACATGCTCTCCTTCCCCTTGAGTTTTCTTCGCTCTCTTGAGCTTATTCGTTATCCTAGTGCTTACTAGTGCTGAGATGAACACTACTATCCATTCAAATACCATCTTGTCAGAGTGTTTGAAACCGTGGTCCTGTGAGCTAGAACTCAAGAACATGAAAAAATGTTTAATTTTCAAAAATTTGAAAAATCATACCCAAACAATCCTTATCATGTATAGAGACTAGGAATCAAGTTAGTTTTGCAAAAGGAATTTTAAAAATAGATCAATCACATGATTTTCGAAAATTCTCAAATTTTGCTCTAAAATCGAAATTTTAGAAATCGAAGCCCAAAAATTCGTTAATTAAATGAATACAAGGCATAGAAACAAAACTAGTGTATCCAGAGTTCTTATTTCAAAAGAAATTTGACCAAAAAGTATTTAAAGACGAATTCATAGCATGAAATTTACTCACGTTTTGAAGAGCAATAGCAAAACAGTGAAGAACAAAGGTTTTGATCAAAAGAACTTACTTGAATCGAGAGAAAACCAATTGCAAAAGATCCAAAGCCCTCTTGATTCTAGTGAGAGTAAGTCTCGGGTGTTAGAAACTGAAGTTTAGAAGAGAATAAAAATTAAAACACCATTCCTTTCTATTAAAACCTAGCCATGGTCCGGATCGGGTTTGAGCTCAGTCCGGACCGGCTTCGCGCAGGAAATCCCAACGTTCGGGATCCGGACCGAGTCCATCCAGTCCGGACTGCCTGCAACTTTTTCTCCAAAAAAATTTGTAAAAATTTCAGAAAATCCAGAAAAAGTATGTAAGCAATCTTGCATATCAATTTTAAACAAAAAGTATCGTTTCACATTAAAAGAAATAGATTATGCTAAATCTATCATTAATACTCAAATTATGAAACGAAAATTTATAAAAGTTATATCCTCTAAAGTTGAGCAAGTTCAAAACATTAATCACGATCTAATGAGTAATGTGTTTATCAAATCATCAATTGAATAAAGAAAATGAAGGCACAAAGATGGATAGATGTTTGTCATCCCAAATAAATTAGATAATGTATCTAGTCAATATATCTAGGGCAGTGGCTCTTTGAGTATCTTTCAATTTGAAATTCCACCTTATAACAACCTTGAAATTCGACAAAGTCAAGTATTCAAAAAATTATTTTATCTAATAAACAAGAAACACCATGCTTGGTAAACATGTGGTAGCTGCACACAATAGCTATTTCCTCCATGTGGTGGTAGTTTTCACACTCCACTAGGGATGTAACTCTTTCCACATCTTTTGAGCATGAAACTTTAAATAATACTCCCCCTCAATTGGGTATCAATTATGTAAAATATTAACTATTCAACCAACCATTGATCTCATGTTCATACTTAACTCAATTATCAAATAAGATAAAAACTATACCAAGAGATCATTGAGAGAGGAATTGACTTTGATCAATTAAAGATGAAATAATTGATATAAATGATCATTGGATCAAATGAATTATAATGATATCCAAATCATAATAAATTTCTCAAAACATGAAAAGATGCAATTAAAGTCAATTTAACAAATGCTCAATTAATGTTCTATATACAAACACAAAACACAAAACAAAACCTAACTTAAGCAATGGTTCAAAAATTGTTATTTCAAAGAAAGCATTCCAATTGCTTTTCGCAAATGAATAAAACATTTTTGATCCAAAGGTTTTGTCAAAATATCGGCTAATTGATCTTCAGTTGAAACATAAAAGATTTGTAAAGTACTTGATTCAACTAGCTCTCTAAGAAAATGATATCTAAGTTCTATGTGTTTTGTTCTTGAGTGCAACACAGGATTTTTTGTAATGTTAATGGCACTAGTGTTGTCACAAAGTATTGTTACCGAAGCCACCGGGATGCAGAAGTCACTCAATACACTCTTCATCCAAATCAACTGAGTTGCACAACTTCCCACTGAAATGTATTCTGCTTCGGCAGTAGAGAGAGCAATGCAGTTTTGCTTCTTACTATGCCATGCAACAAGGCAATGGCCAAGGTAAAAATATGCACCACTCGTGCTCTTCCGATCAGTTTTGCTTCTTACTATGCCATGCAACAAGGCAATGGCCAAGGTAAAAATATGCACCACTCGTGCTCTTCCGATCATCCACTGATCCAGCCCAATCGGCATCCGAATATCCTATTATGTCGAGAGATGTGCCCATAGGATACCAAATTCCGAAATTTAACGTACCTTTGATGTACCGGATGATCCGTTTCACTGCTTTTAGGTGAATTTCCTTCGGTGCTTATTGATATCTCGCACAAATCCCAACACTGAAGGCAATGTCCGGGCGACTAGCCGTAAGGTAAAGTAGACTTCCAATCATGCTTCGGTAGAGCTTCTCGTCTACTTTTTTTCCGTGAGATTCACATCCAAGTCCCTTATTGCTAGTTCCCATAGGAGTCGGAAAGTCTTTAGAATCTTCTAATCCAAATTTCTTGACCAACTCCTTCGCATACTTGGATTGACACAAATGAATGCCCTCTTCAGTTTGCTTAACTTGCAATCCAAGAAAGTATGTCAACTCGCCCATCATGGACATCTCAAATTCGCTTTCCATTATTTCGGCGAATTTTGAAGCATCATTATTCCTTGTAGCACCAAACACAATGTCGTCCACATAGATTTGTGCTACAATGAAGTTGTCATGAAAGTGCTTCACAAAGAGTGTCCGATCGGCTCCCCCTCAAGTATAGCCCTTTTCCAAAAGGTGTTTTGTCAGTCTTTCGTACCATGCTCGCGGTGCTTGTTTTAGATCGTAAAGAGCCTTTTTCAATCGAAAAATATGGTTTGGAAGTTTATGATCAATGAAACCTTTCGGTTGAGAAATGTAAACTTCTTCATTTAGAAAACCATTTAAAAATGCGCTCTTAACGTCCATTTGAAAAAGTTTTATTTTAAAATGGCAAGCGATAGCAAATAAGATACGAATTGACTCGAGACGGGCTACCGGAGCGAAAGTCTCATCAAAGTCTATACCTTCAACTTGTGAATAGTCCTGAGCAACTAACCGTGCTTTGTTCCGAATAACGGTACCTTCTTCATTTTTCTTGTTCTTGAAAATCTATTTTGTATCGATTATATGTTGTTGCTTCTGGGGCTTCGTTAATTCCCAGACTTTGTTCATTTCAAACTGATTAAGCTCTTTTTGCATAGCTTCTATCCAGTAGTCGTCTTGAAGAGCTTCATCAATATTCCTTGGTTCTACCACGGAGACGTAGCATGCGACTCCACATTCCAATTATGTCACGCCCCGAGTTCAAAAACCAGTGTATAAATTTTTTTTTTTTTTTTTTTTTTTTTTTTAAATCAGAGTTGCAAAAACAGCCAGGGCAATGACAGACCGCCACATATATAGAAGAGTCCCAATCCCCTTTGGAATTGAGCCTTTTCTATATATGCATGGCTAGCTTGGCAACAACATCAGAGTACTAACTACGTACAACTACAAGCAAAAGTTACAATTAACTTTACAATTATTTACATCTGAATTACAACTCTTTCCTTTAACATCAAATAATACATGAACTTTCGGCTGTCCAGGGTCAACATCTAACACGGAATCTCACCAACACGTCCCGACATCCCAGTACCCGCTCGGCCTGAAAAACAGTCACCCGAGGGTGTGAGATACACCGGAGTGTATCCCAGTGGGCACGACGAGCCGAGAAATAGCAGATCGTACCTACTGGTATACAATACTAGAGGATAGTAATAATCAGGGGTTAGAATAATCAGATAGGCAATCATGAAGATCAACAGATATATAATCACAGTTAGGATATGCAGATATATAACTGGTGCTGTAAAGAAAGCAAAACTTATAATCTGGGTACAAGCATAGGAGATACTTTTAGCAGAATTTAAAATAGGACAAACATGTATCAGGATAATCAACGCATCAAGGAGTAGGACAATCAGCAAGATAACAATGAAACTATAATCAAAGGCATCACAAAGAATCATATACAGGTAGATAACTAGAAACCAGATCAAAGAATCAAGGAGGCATGTTAAAGCAACTTAACAACACATGCATCAAATAAATGAAAACACAAAGACCCAATCACAAGCTACCATATTGGCCTTCACAAGACCTCAGGCAAGGCTGCCCAACCTAGCACCAACCTAGTTGACATTCCCTCCACTGAGGGTCACGGGTTGCCACAGCTAACCACTTTATCGGTAAAGTACACCGCTACGGGGGATCAGCCCGCTAGTGTACGTGAAGAACAACGGTGCGGGCGAATCATATGCAATGCTCAAACTGGCGGTCCACTGACCGGGTAATCGGCTACAAGCCGGGAAATCCCCACTGGGATGCAAGTACACAATCAACTGAATCTCAACTCATATGCAAGATCAAGGCAAATCTCAACTCAACATAAGCTCACAGATAAACTCAACTCAATCACACAAACCAACCAAATGATACAAAACTAAACACATATTTTTAAGAAAACTGTTTTAAAAAGTCCAAACCCCGAAAAGCATTGCCCTCGTCCTATCAAACAAGAACAGACTCAGGCGACACTACGAAGCTTGGGTTTCCAAACCTCGTAGAGCAATTGCCTTTATCCTATCAAACAAGAACAGACTCCGGCGACCCTACGAAGCTCGGTAAAAACATCAGTTAAACAAATCTATGTGCTCAGCAGTGTATCATTTGATCAGCAGGACAAGCAAGCTAACCAATCCAACATGGAAATGTTCCAAGATAAGATATAAATACCAGAGGTACAATGAATAATCATGTAAGGCAGAATAGAACTGATAACAGGCGTAGCTCAACATCTAACAACCAATCAGACAGACTAACCCCTTATGCAACTAAACACATGTTTTTAAGAAAACCTTTGAAAACAATAGGTTTTTGGGTCCCAACCCTCGTAGAGCGTTGCCCTCGTCCTATCAAACAAGAACAGACTCAGGCTACCCTACAAGGCTTGGTAAAAATATTTATTTTAGAAGATCATGTATTTAGTAGCATAACAGGCGAACAACAAGGAAGCAAGCTCAACTATCAGATGACCAAAGAAACATGGCAATGTATAGAGTAATGAAATAACCACTGGGAGCAATTTAAACATCATGTAAGGTAACGAACCATAAGCAGGCATAAAGCAGGCATGAAGTAGTAAACAACTGAATCAAAGGAATGGCAGGCTCAAATTAAATTCCTAAGTTAACAAGAACAGGGGTCCAACCAATATCGTACCCCAGAGGGCCGAACTGATAAAACCCGGACCGAAGATAACCCACCTGATAAATCGCAGGCGACTATTTGTATCAACAGATCACTTGAAAACCAGATGTAGATCGAACAGACCTGAATTAAACATATTGTTCAGGAATTAACTTAACTTTTAATCTAACAGTTTCAAATCAACTTAAAACCTCTTTTTAGCACTGTTTTCGCTCGTTCTTTTTACTGGAAATTCATTTTAACGAACCGTCACTTCCAGCAGGTGACATTTATCTTGCTGAACACCGTGCTCACTAATTTGCGGCAGCACGGAACCCGAGGAAAACTTCGGGTCATAAAACTCTCCTCTAACATAGCCCTTTTTGCAATTTTGTTTTTCCGAGACTTCCAACTCTGTTTTTAACGCGAGCATCGCGTCCAGTGACCCCAAATTAGCCAGGAATACACTGTCGCGGCTTCGCAAACAACCTAAAACAAGGTTTGGGCAAAAATTACTCTTAAAGGTAGTTAATACTACAACTTTTAATCTAAACCTCTTTTATTTAAACTTTGTATACGAAAGTGTCTCTAAACATTGCAAGGGTCACAGGGCTCACCTTGGTTGCAGCCCAGATCAGTTGGTTCAACCAGAACCATAGCCTTGCACACTTACAAGTTCACAATGCTCCAATTTTTAATTCACACAGAACCATCTTGGTCGGAAGTGAGCATTAAGCTCAGGGAATAAATTGGAGCAAATTTTATTTTTATAGTGAAGCCTAATTCCAACATTTTTTTCATTGAGGCATTTTATCAAACATCTAACATGCATAACTCATACACACATACGCAAGCACCAATCTGAATTGGGTTCTCTGCAGATGTTACCCCTAGAGCATTATAACTTGGAAAAGATCATTCTACTAAGCTACTGGAGTTTTCCCAGCAACTCGGGTGAAGGCTGGCACCATGTTTTGGCCGAGCTCGAGGAGAAAGATGGAGCTCAATTCTTGAAAATCGTGATGCTTCAACCAGAAGCTCTGGGACCAAACCAAAGGCACCTACAGATGCTAAATACCTCACTGAAGCTTCCAGTGCCCATGCCCGGTCGGTGGGGTGCGGCGGCGGCGGGGAGCCAAGCTCAAGTTGGAGCTTAACACCTCTAATGGCGGATTTTCACAGAGCCACTTTAGATCCCTCCAACTTGGATGGAAATACTCTAATGGTCCACACGAAGCTTCCCGACCATCTCACCCCGGCCAAAGATGGCCGGAGCGCCGGCGGCCGCAACATGGTGCAATTTCGGGTCAACCATGGCCGCCACCATTTCGGGCTGCATGGTTGCCATGCTAAAGCATGGTTGCGATCCCCTCACTCCCAGGAAGAGTTCTGGGCAAGTGGCCGGCGGTGGAGAGGCTCGCCGGCGCCGGAGCAAAGAGCTCGGCCAAGTGCAAAATACCCGAAAATTAGGGTTTTGATCTGCGACTTCCACACTTGATCAAACTTCACCAAATTTGGTGGGGTTGATCCTCATCTCCTACAGTATTTTTCCACCAACCTTTGTTCATTTTGGTCCACTGGTTGAAGAGTTTGGCCGAGGCGGAGCTTCCCTAGGTTTCCGGCGAGGGTTTGCTCCCGCCGGCCAACCAGCGTGCATGGGAAGCTCGGGCTTTGCACGAAGCATCCTTAGGACTTAACTAACCTACTGCTAGTGGTCTTGGGTTCAAACAACCGATGGTTTAATAGCCTCACCTTGGCCGGAGTTGTAGAAGATGGAAGAAGCCGGTTCTCTTCCTCCTCCTTCGCGCGGCCACAGAAAGCCTCCAGATGCTCCACAGTCACCAGGGAACACCCCAGAAAACTCCAAATCCAATTTGGTTGAAGTTGGCTCAAAGCTTCCCTCTCCTCTCTCGGATCTCTCATCAAGGAGTGGGTGTCTCTTCGGCCACCCAGCACTCCGGGCTTATGAGGAATAACTCTTGGGAGTTAGGAAATCCCAAGAGCCACCTCGTGTAACCTCCATGGGCAGACCAAGAGACACCTTTGCATAAATGCTAGATTTTGCAATTTTGCAAAATAACCCTTGTACAAGAAACCCTAAGCCTTAAGGACCCAGCTGTAGCTCACAATTGCATTCAGAACCTTAGTGAATTAAGCTTGTTAATTTTGATACATAAAATATTAAGGTTTCTTCAAAAATACCCACTTTTTCGGCACCTTTCACGCATTTTGAGACAAATTGTTCGCCGAATTGCGAAGCGGACTTCGCCACGACGTCCGGCCCGTCGAGACCTGTCAGGTAGCGTGCTTGTTTGGTTTGTTCGACGCTCGGATTAAAAGTCGTTCCATAAAGTTTGTCGAATTATTGCGCGTGGCACGCACTTCGATGCACCCGGGTCGCCAAACGCGAAATCCGTCAGTGCCATTGCGCTCAGAACGTCGAAATTAGCTAGGATCCATTACTAATACTCCTATGTTCATATTCTAAAACAGTGAATCGGCCTTTAGTGTCCTAAGGGGAATTAAATTATAGTGTTTACTATTCACTTAAGTTGTGGGGCCTGCCCGCTTCTTTTCTGATTTCTGGAAGATCCGACCGTCGGATCGAAAACATATGAATATGAAACTTCTATGTTTCGACGAGACGATCGCAATGGTGACCTCGGATTTTCCAGATCAGATCCCGATCAAAAGTTGACATTTTAGGGCCACTGTTGCACTACTATCTACCAATTTTTGCTATTTAAATAATTCTGGAAATTATTTAAACCTGAATTCTGGATTTTAAAATCATGGTTACTACAAATTATCTTCGAGTTCTTACTCCTTCTTGAGGATCTCTAAGGTACCGTTTGGATTGGGGATAAGCCAGAATGAGTTATATCAGGGATAACTATAAAGTTAGGGATAAGCCAGGTATAATGTAAAATTGTGTTTGGTTGGGAATGAGGCTTAAACCTAGTATAAGAAAAAAGTGTTTGGTAGTGATTGAGGAATAAGAAAGATTAGAGAGTTGACTTTTGTGTTAAAAGATTAAAATATCCTTTTCTTTTTAATTATTTTTTCAAAATTAAAATTTTAAAATTTATTCAAATTTTAATATTTATTAATTTTAATTTTTATAAAAATTTTAAGTGGGAGCAAAAAAAAAGTTAATTTTAAATTTTTAAGTAGAGTACAAATTTTAATTTTTAAATTTATATAAATTTCAAAAAAAATTATAAAAATATTGTATAAATTTTAAAATTATACATTTTTTAAAAATAAAATAAAATTTTTAGATTTATTAAAATATAAAACTAAAAAAAATTAAAATTTATAAAATTAAAAATTTAAAATTTAAATATTTTTAAAAATTTAAAAATTTTAATAAATAAAAAAAAAAACAAACGAAGTATAAAAAAAAAAAAAAAAGAAATGCCCTTCCCAAGGCAGAGCCTCTGCCTTGGGAAGGGGGGGGTGTGGAATGGGATATCCCCCCCCATACCCGGTATGGGGGGGGGGGATATCCCCGTTTGGGGGGGATATCCGAATCCCCCCAATCCTCGTTTTGTTTGGGTACAAAGGGGGGATATCCCCCCTTTGTACCCATTCCAAACAGAACCTAATGATGTTTGATTCCGGATGGTCCTTGGAGTTTTGAAGCGTTTGAGGTAACGGAGTACTCGGGGGTAATTGTGATGATTCCTGCACATTAGGTGAACTAGAAGAACCATGAGATGCATCAAAATTTTTAGAAGACTTATCATGCAAAGATGCAATATCATTAGCAGGAGATTCATTATCAAGAGACATATCAAGAGTAGATTTATAAGAAGACAAATGAGAAGATTCATCTACTTTAACATTGATTGATTCTATCATCGTCTTCGATTCAAGATTGTATACTCGATATGCTCTACTGTTTGTAGAATAACCCATAAAAATTCCTTCATCATTTTGAGAGTCGAATTTTCCAAGAATTTCTCGATCGCGTAAAATGTAACAGCGACTCCCGATGATACGAAAATACTTGATATTAGGTTTTCTACTAAACCATAGCTCATATGAGGTATTCAAAGTACCCTGGCGCAAATAGATGCGATTGATCACATAGACCGCGATGTTAATTGCTTCAGCCCAAAAATATAAATGGAGTTTCCGGCTATGAAGCATAACACGCACCATCTCTTGAGCAACTCTATTTTTGCGCTCGACTACACCGTTTTGTTGCGGTGTATAAGGTGCAGAGAATTCATGTTTTATGCCGTTTGAAGAGCAAAAATCAATGAATTTTGAATTGATGAATTCTCCACCTCTATCTCTGCGAACACGGACAATCTTTTCATTTTTCTCAATCATAATACGATGACAAATATCATGAAAAGAGTCAAAAGTATCCGCTTTCTCTTTCAAAAATTCTACCCAAGAATATCTAGAGAAATCATCAACCATAAGAAAAATATACCATTTTCCACCCAAACTAGGTTGATGAGTTGGCCCCATTAAATCTATATGCAATAATTCTAATGGGCGTTTAGTTCCTACAAGGTTCAAATTCTTGTGAATGAATCTAGTTTGTTTTCCCTTTTGACGACCACCACTGTCACGCCCCGGGGTCGAAACTGCGACCCGGGCTCGCCAACAGATCCGCCGTCGGCACGGGAAGCCCCGCACCGACGAAGCGTCTAACCTGCAAAAGATAGAACTACAGCTACACAGATATCAGAGCCAAAAAATAAAAGTTGTAATATAAAATCAAACTACTATAAAGCTGAAAATAAATACAAAGTCCATCTCCCAAATACATGATGTAACAACTAGAAATCCACCTATACAACATCTATGAATCCAAAAAGGGAGATAACTAAAATCTAGAAATATAACAATACATAAACAAAATCCCACAGTCCGGGATGGTGCATCTACCTCACTCTAAAGGAACAATGCTGGTAGGGAACTATCTCGCGACTCCCTGTCCTCGGTTCCTCAAGCTAGCTCGGGCAGGAACGAAAGAAAAAGCCTCAGCAACCTGTCACCGACAGAGGGTGTGATCCTACAGTAGTTCTCAGTGGGTACCGTCTCCAAGACCCACGGTCTGCCCACTAAGTCTACTAGAGGCATAAGATAACAGAAAAAGACTAATAATGAAAAATAAGCAGAAAAAGTATCTACATCTATCATGCCTCTATCAACTATGCTCAATGGGAAAAAGAACACAGATGATGGTATGCATCCACTCACTACTGATAAAATGTCATAAGTACTATGCTCAAGGGAGAACTCTACTAAGACACATGATATGCATCCACTACTCGCACACGAGGTGCTCCCAAAACTCGAATCTCAATGACTGTCCCTATTGGGACCAGTCAAGCCTGCGCTCATCTACTGCCACTCATGCCCAAACAGGGCTTGGTCTTACGTAGGGTGTCCCTCAAGGACTAACTCAGTAACCACATCGCAGCCTCGTCAGGCTCGGTAACATCATCGCATCCGGAGCGTAGCTCGCGGGGAGCGACCCCGCGAACTCAAGTATCTCACCACTGGCATAAAATCTCAGTCTCAGCAGGCTATAATCCACGATCAAATAGATCGGAAACTCGAATACTCAAAAACCATCACTCAGTCGGAGAACCCTCCATGACTCAATCTCACAACACTAACCCACTAAATGAAGGTACAACACAGCTGGGACCGCCATCAATCCAAACGGCTCCCAAAAGGACACCCCACTCATAGGCGAGAAGAACCGACTGACGCAGCAAAGGTCCGAGAATCCCGTTAGGCCGGTGCCTAGAACCCCAATCAAACAAGAACAGACTCTAGGCTCAGCCTATCAAAGTTCTCGATCCTTTACCGTTCAGGGATTCAGCCCCTCTCGGTTAAAGTGGGAAACCATCTCAACCTACAAAACTCACGGGCTGGAGATGCTCTACAGCCAGATCTGCGAAGGGTCCGAAAACCCCAGGAGACTAATACCTACGACCCCAATCAAACAAGAACAGGCTATAGGCATAGCCTCCCGTTGCTTTCGACCCCAGAAAGAAATCAGCCCTTAGAACCCAGATCACTCACCCCTGTCGGGTGCGGAACAATTTAGGAGAAAAGGTGACCTTTATTCTAAAATACCCTTTTGAATTGAAAAAACCAACTTTTATAGATTTTAGTTCTTGAGAAAATAAGTTAAAAACAAGTTTATTTTCCGGACTACCAAGGGTTGATGCTGTCGCCCAATCAAACAAGAACAGGCTCCGGCGACCCCTAGGAATTCAGAAGGAAAATACTCGTTTACTAAAATCATGAGTGTCCGAAAATATTCTCGGTTCAAGGTCCTGTCAACATACGCTCACCACAATCACAACCTGGTGGTGACGACCCAAACAGAGAAATACCCAAAGATCTGGGACCACCGTTTACCCAAAACGGTTCCCAAAACACTAACACTGGCCTAAACTCAGCTACCAGATTCCACTCAGCCCCAAGGCCCGAGTGCAACATACGTCCCACAATACCCTGACCACTCGGCCCACTACCTGGGCGAGGAACTCTATGTCCAGAAAGAAATGCAGTGTGTGGGATGTCTAAAGCATAAAAGAACCTAGCCCAGATTAAGGTTCTCTAATGGTCTGGTTAAACACATGCAACATATGACGGGGGTGCTAGTCAAAGGTCCAATAAAACACTTAATCTAGCATGCTAAATCCTATCATAATAGAATTAGAAGGAAGTCCGCAGACTTAGAGAAAAATCCAACACACCTCGGTTTGCCACCAATTGCTCGTAGACACTTGCAATTGGGCTCCGCGCGATTACCTTGCCTTCACGTGGTCCGCACGCAAAATGATGCCCGCCGCCGAGTCCGCACGCAAAACGGAGCACGCCGTCGGAGTTCGCACGCAAAACGGAGCATAGTGCCGGAGTCCGCACGCAAAACGGAGTCCGCACGCAAAACAGAGCATCGTGCCGGAGTCCGCACGAAAAACGAAGCAAGGTGCCGGAGTCCGCACGCAAAACGGAGTCCGCACGCAAAATGGTGGGGTAAAACGAAGTCCCTAACAAGCAAAAAGGCACAGGGTCGAACCCAAAAATCCAAATTGGTAAACTCCAAAACTGTGCCGAAAAACACTGCAAAAAGACGAGCAAAACCAACCTTAAAGTCGGTGCTTCGCCAAACAAGCACCGACACGTTTGCCTGGCTCCAAGGGACACTTCGCGCGCGCTCCACGGCACAAACGGTGCGCCCGTGGCACCCCGAAAAATTCTCCCAACGCTCTCTCCCTCTCCCTCTCGCGTGCTGGATGGAGCAAAAGGAGAAAAAAAAGAGAAAAATGGGTCCAATTGGGCTTAAATAGCCCAAAAAAACACATTCGGGCGCCCGAATTGCACATTCGGGCGCCCGAAACCCCTCCCTGGGCACGCGCTACAGTGATCCCGCCGAAGACCCCCGCGCCGCGCATGCCACCGCAGCGCCACGCGGCAGCGCTGCGCTTCCCGCGCGCAGTCGCGACCACACGGGGGCCGCCGCGTGGCAGCCCCGCGCTACACCGGGACCAGGCGCGCCAGGGACGCGTCCCCTCGCGCGTCGCGGGCGAGTAGGCGCCCGCCACGTGTCGAGCCCCGTGGGCTTCCTGCACTGGCCCGCGTCGATTCCCAGCGCGCGTCAGCGCGTGCGCTGGCGCGCCCAACGCGCCTCGGCCGCGTGGCGCCACCCACGTGCACCCTCTCCCGCGCTCCCCGCCTGCGCTTCGACCGGATTGACCAACCCGCGCCCGCCACGTGGCAGTGGCACGGGTTCGGTGCTCCTGGTGCATGCGGCTGGGCCGTGGACCAGCCCACAACTAAAAATAGGACCGTTAGCCCTTATACGCCCGTAAATAGTCAATTTTGACTGTTTTCGCGCGCTGAGTCCGTTTTTGGCATCCATTCTATGCACAACGCACTCAATACACCAAAAATAGGTGTTTTCTGACCGCCAATCACATGGTCGAGTCGCACGGGGTTTCCGGGACACCACACTCTCCCCCACTAAAAAAAGTTTCGGCCTCGAAACTAAAACACACCCCTTTCCCAACCAAGGAAAAAGAAGCCCAACATCAAGAACATCATCAACCCCAACTCTCTATTTGAAAAGCAACCAAAAATAGCGAAAAGTCCAAAAATTCCAAAAGACCGATGCCTTCACCCCAATCAAACAAGAACAGGTTCCAGCATCGTCTCCATTTCTAGAGTAACCCTTCCGAAATTTTTGTCCCGTTCGCCAGTTTCGGCGTAAAGACGAGAAAACGAGGAGAGAGGTGTTGAAGCTGTCCCTGCTGTGGCGGCAAACAAAAACTACAATCTACCAACTCAAACCAAGCAAGGGTGCAAAAGCTAAAACTCCGACAACTAGGAAAGGAAGTCATACCTGATACAATGCGATCCGCTAACCTGCCGCCCTCCAACCGGACGGCCTAACTCATCCTCTCGATGTGGGTGGTCGTCGCTCTGTCTGCCCCGACGTCGTGGCCCTATCTGCCTGGCGGTAAATCGGAGGAGCTCCTTCATTCTGAAGAGGTAGCGGGGGTGCCGTCGCAAGCGGTATTGCCGTAAGCACTGCTCGAGGGCATGCTGCCTGAAAATGTCCCGACTGTCCACACGAAAAGCATCGCCCCTGCCTATGGTCACACTGCTGCACTGCATGCGGCCCACCACAGGTGACACACTCATCCAGATACTGTCGCTGCTGGTACATCGGCTGTGGAGGACCTCCTGATCTCTGTCTCCTCTAAAATCCACGACCCTCAGACTGGGATTGTGGCGGCCCCGGGGGTCTCGATCTACTCGACTGTCCAAAATCAGGCGGCACTGGATGCCCCTCCACGGAGCTGGTCCCTAGCACTCTGTCCCTCTCTGACATGACCACTGATCCCCGGTCAACCCACCGAGCATGCTCAATCGCTGCATCAAGTGTTGGCGCTCGCCGAGAATGCACAAAGTGATAGATGTCCTAATGCAATCCTCACTCAAATAGATCAACCTTCTGGGCCTCATCCCGGGCGACATGGGGTACACTGCTAAACAATCGCTGAAACTCCCGAATGTACTCCTGAAGAGGCCGACTCCCTTGCTAAAGACGTCGCAAATCCCCTTCCAGTTTCTGCTTTGCACTGTCGGGAAAATAGGCCCCGAGGAACAAAGCACGGAACTCCGCCCAAGTCAACAACTGTACTCCTGGTGGTCCCACGTGGCGAACTCGACGCCACCAAATCTCGGTGTCCTTCTCCAGGAAGTGTGCGGCCAAGTGCACCTGATGCTTCTCTTGAATAAACAAGCTCTCAAACAGCTTTTCCATTGCTGCAGTCCAGTTCTCTGACTCCCAAGGCTCTGAACTGACTGATGTACAACAACCGATCAGCGAGCTCTCGCTGCTCCTACACTGTCAACGGTGCGGTCTGGGCCGAAGTCGACGATGTCGCAGCCGGAGGTACTACTGGCGATACCATAGGGGGTGCTCTTTGCTCAAGCAAACGCATCATGCGCTCCATGTTCTCCTCCTGGCGCTCGGTCGCCTCCTCCCGGCGCCGTAACTCCTCCGACATCTGTGCCATCTCGGTCCATAACTCCTGGGCCTCGCTCTGCTCTGATAGCTACGCCACCCACGGCTCCAAGCTCAATCCTGCAAATCGGGGTGGATCAGACTGCCGGGAATGGCTCCATCGACCGATGATGTCCCAAAGCTCTTCTACTATCCGCTATCCACCCTACCTCGGTGCCTCAGCACTACTCGTCGACACGGAGGGGGCTGCATGCTCAAACGGTGCCACTGATATAGCTGGAGATGCCACTGCATGGGAAGAAAGTGCTGGAGGACACTCAAGCGGTACTGCAACTGGCTGTGCTCTCTGCTCAAACAGGCACATCAAACGTTCCTTGGCCTCCTCCTGGCATCGTAACGCCTCAGACATCTGGGCTACCTGGGCCTGCAGCTCCCGGGCCTCACTCTGCTCTATCTGCTCGGCCTCCCGCTGCTCGGGTTACTCATCAGATGCGGAATGTGCCCTCTTCACTACACGACGTCTCAGGGGCATCGTAGTCCACTGCACAATAACAAACATCAGGACACAACAACCATTCGACCCAATCCAGCGAAAGTCTAAGACATGTCATCCATTCCATAACATTATGTTGTCTGCAGCCAAAATAATCGCTTAGGAGAATAAACATGCCAATCACTCATCCAGTCTCATGGGAGAGGTAAAACTCAATCAGGACTCTCGCTAAAAGTCACGACTCTCACGTAGTCATCCAAATGTCCAACCACAAGCCTAGGGTTTCTAAGTCCACAATGACCTACAACCTAGGCTCTGATACCACTCTAATCTGTCATGCCCCGGGGTCAACACGGGATGCCCCGCACCGACAAAGCGTCTAACCTGCAAAAGATAGAACTACAGCTACACAGATATCAGAGCGGAAAATAAAAGCTGTAATATAAAATCAAACCACTATAAAGCTGAAAATAAATACAAAGTGCATCTCCCAAATACCTGAATAATACAAGGTCAGATACAAATTAAAAAATCCACCTATACAATATCTACGAACCCAAAAAGGGAGATAACTAAAAACTAGAAATATAACAATACACAGTGAATCCCACAGTCCGGGATGGTACATCTACCTCACTCTAAATGTCACGCCCCGTGGGTTTGTTTTAGCGGAAACGATTCACAGAAGTCAGACATTTGACGTGTAAATTTTTTTTGATAAAAGAAAACCCCTCTCCCCCGGCGCGTCCCCAGACCCGCCGCATATACAGAATCTCTCTGTAAACGGACAGAGTCTCCTCTGTATATGCACGGCGTAGCGTTTAGTACATGTTCCCAACACAAGCAACCATTCAATCACAACAGTTACTAACACACAACTAGTAACATAAATCATTTAAAACGCATGGCCGATCAATTTGGAAAGGATAAATCCACAGTTTTAAAAGAGCGCCGACCCGGCACTTACGTTTTCAAAACGAGTTTCGAAATCAGCATAAATCCACAAGGTTTTGAAAATAGTGCCCACACGACACCCAAGTTTTGAAATCCATTTCGCAATCCATAAATCCACAGGGTTTTGAAACCAGCGCTCACACGACGCTTAGATTTTAAAAACGGTTTTCGCAATCTTTTCTTTGGTTTTTGCCCTTTTCATTTTCAAATGGCCAACAGAAATAAAAGGAAGAGTAACGCATAAGAGGATAACTAAATGCAACCCATACCGACATCCACGCCGACCCCACGAGGGTATCGAGAACCTCTCACATAACTACAATGTAAATGAAATGCAATGGTGAAAAAGGAAATACAGTCCAGGGTCCCCAGCGCCCCGGAAGCTCCTGCCCCGTCCTCACCGTCGCCTACCTCTCCCCTCGTCTGGACCCTGTCACCACGTGGGAAGTCAGTAATGAATGATAGTAGAGCAGGAAAAGTAGTAAAACAAACCGTAAAGCCAACCGGAGCAACCACTCCCCTCAAAGGGGAAAAAGCAACCTGTACCCCTGTATCCTGCAATACCCGGCCACGTCGGACAACTAAACCGACGGCCGTACCGTACCTGCAATACCCGACCACGTCGGACAACTAAACCGGCGGGTCGGACCGCTCGCACATCGGCGCCTCAAACCCCACAACTACATAAGGGTCCCCACTACGACACCTCGTGGGTATACACGGGTCAATAGACCGCTTTTCCGGAAAAGCGCACCCTTTTGCGGTGGCCAAACCGCGGGTGCGCGTGCTGCAGCCTCGAGCCAAGTAACCATAATCACCATCATGTCAGCATCATAATATATAACAAGAGTAAAACGGCAACATGTATAATCAAAAGTAACCCCGTAGCATATACGATCGAAGGTAACCCACTAACATGTATAATCGAAGTCAAGGCAATAGTACGTGTACGCGGACCATGTGAAACAGTATATATATCCAAGCATAAGAACCGTAAAACCATAAGCGATTAATTTATGCCTTCCTACAATGTTTAACCCAAGTACGAGATCCACAGAATTTTTAAGAGTCAGCACAATTAAACATGTAGTGTCTATCACCCATCAACATTTAACCCAAGTACCCTTAAGATTGACCCCGTCCAACATGATAGAGTTAGATGCTAAGACTTAAAAACAAAACCCACCTCTACGAGCGATGAACAAAGCGTTGCTCCCCCGTGCCCCGGTGCGCTCCCCGAACTACAAAGTCCCCCCGGGGAAAACGTCAGTACCCACCAAATATAAAGTAATAGGATAATAAGAGGCTGTCCGGATCCCGTCACGGCGGTGACTCTGCGTTGCCGCGCTGGCCGCACGCGTATCAGAGCCCCGTGCGGTGAGAGACCCGCACGGTTCCCTGACAGCGGTGGCCCCGCTCGGTGCTTGGCCCCTCGCGGGTGCCCAGTCCGCACGCACGGGCGGCCCCGCGCGGCGCCCAGGCCCCGCGCAGGCGCCCAGTCCGCACGCACGGGCGGCCCCGCGCGGCGCCCACGCCCCGCGCAGGCGCCCAGCCCGCACGCACGGGCGGCCCCGCGCGGCGCCCAGGCCCCGCGCGGGCGCCCAGCCCGCACGCACGGGCGGCCCGGCGCGGCGCCCAGGCCCCGCGCGGGCGCCCAGCCCGCCCGCACGGGCGGCCCCGCGCGGCGCCCAGGCCCCGCGCGGGCGCCCCACCCGCACGCACGGGCGACCCAGCCCTGCGCGTGTCCGGCGCCTCGCGACGGCAGTGGTGTGGCCGACCGGAGGATCCTGCCTTCCCCCGTGCGATGATCCGAAGGAACAAAACCCTAAACGGAAACAAATAAAAACTCACCGTATCTACGCGTTTCCAAGACACCGATGAAGAAGGAGGAAGAGGAGGGGATCATCCCACGCTCGCTTGCCGGGTTTCGTGGGGAGGGCGATTGTCCTTTCCTTCTCCTCGGTTCTTCGCACCGTCTCGCAAGAAAGCGGGGGTTTTCTCTCTCGCGCTCTGATGGGGAACTCACGTTGTACGGGATGAGAAGAGTGGGAAATAACCTAAGTATCCCACACAAAATTAAAACAGTCGGTCTAAGCGGAGCGGGGGAAAGAAAAGAAAATCTAAATCCCCAAATAAAAGAAATCGAGTCCGGGCCTGATTTACCTCGAAAAATGTGCTAAACGCCTGAACCACTATCAAACTTCAGAAAAATATTCCGGGAGGATTCCGGGGTCAGAAATCAGATCCGATCGCGCCGCCGGTTTTCGTTTCGCGGGCTTTATTATCCAAAAATACCCGCGAGCCCCGACGGTCTGCCCAGAGACAAAGAAAAATAAATCACACCCCGGACCCCTTAGTCGGAAAGTGGTTCAATAAAATTCAAAGGAAAGACCAAAAATAAAAATAAACTCGCGGTTATTACACCACTCACCTCTAAAAACGAGTTTCGTCCTCGAAACTCAAACCCGGGTGGGGGTGAAGAGGTCGGGGTAGCGCTCCCTCATCTTAGACTCCAGCTCCCATGTTGCTTCTCGCTCCTCAAGGTTGCTCCATAGTACCTTCACGTAGGGGATAGCTCGATTTCGCAGTGATTTGGTCTCCCTTGCCAGGATCCTCACAGGGGTTTCGTCGAAGCTTAGGTCCTCCTTAAGTTCGAGTGTAGAAGCGTCCAGGATGTGTGAGGGGTCGGAGAGGTACTTCCGGAGCATCGAGACGTGGAAGACGTCGTGGACTCGGTCGAGGTTTGGTGGTAGGGCTAGGCGGTAAGCCACCGGGCCAATTCGCTCCAAAATCTCGAATGGCCCCACAAACCGTGGGCTCAGCTTGCCCCTCAGCCCGAAACGCTTGACTCCTCTGCACGGCGAGACCCGCAAGAAAACATGCTCTCCCACTTGGAATTCCAAGTCGCGGCGCCTTTGGTCCGCGTAGCTCTTCTGGCGACTCTGGGCGGTCAGCAGGCACTGTCTGATAAGGCGTACCTTCTCTTCCGTTTCCTTCACTAAATCGGGTCCCAAGAATTTCCGTTCTCCCAAATCGTCCCAACAAATCGGGGATCGGCAGCGCCTTCCATATAAGGCTTCGTAGGGCGCCATCTGGATGCTGGCCTGGTAGCTGTTGTTGTAGGCGAATTCCACGAGAGGTAGGTAGCGTGACCAACCGATCCCCCAATCTAGTACACAGGCGCGAAGCAGGTCTTCGAGGGTCTGTATCACACGTTCCGACTGTCCGTCCGTCTGAGGGTGGAAGGCTGTGCTGAACTATAGTTTGGTCCCCATGGCCCGCTGAAGGCTCTGCCAAAACTTCGAGACAAAGCGCGTGTCTCTGTCCGAGGTGATCGATGCCGACACTCCGTGTAGTCTCACGATCTCGCTAATATAAGCTTGAGCTAACCGTTCTCGGGTCCAGGTCGTATGAATTGGCAGAAAGTGTGCTGACTTGGTTAACCGGTCGACTACGACCCAAATCGCGTCGTGACCCTGCTGAGAGCGCGGAAAACCCGTGACAAAGTCCATGGTGATCTGATCCCACTTCCACTCCGGAACAGGTAGCGGCTGTAGCTTCCCTGCTGGCCGCTGATGCTCGGCCTTTATCTGTTGGCACACCAGGCAGTGAGCTACGTGTCGGGTGACATCCCCCTTCATTTTGGGCCACCAGTAGATATGTTTGAGGTCCCTGTACATCTTCGTGCCCCTTGGATGTGCCGCGTAAGGGGCCCGGTGTGCCTCTGTCAAGATTTCCACCTTCAACTCCGACGAATCCGGCACGCAGATTCGTCCGCGGAACCGTAGGGTGCCGTCATTCTCCACCGCAAAATCGCTCTCTTGGTCCAGGGGAATCTTGTCTCGCATGCGCTGTAAGTGTGGGTCGGTCTGCTGTCCCTCCTGGATCTTCTCAAGTAACGTCGGCTTGACCACCAAGGTTAGAAGTCGCATAACCGTGCCTGCTGGCACCACCTCCAACTGCATTCGTGCGAACTCCACGATCAAGTGGTTCTGCTCCGTTATCGCGCTCCCAGACGCCCCTTCCTGATGCCCTTTTCTGCTCAAGGCGTCTGCCACCACGTTTGCCTTCCTGGGATGGTATTGAATCGTCAAGTCGTAATCTTTCAACAACTCTAGCCATCGCCTCTGCCGCAAGTTTAATTCTTTTTGGGTAAAGATGTACTTAAGGCTTTGATGATCCGAGAAGACGTTACAGTGGACTCCAAAAAGATAGTGCCTCCACAGTTTTAAAACGAAGACTACTGCGGCCAGTTCCAAGTCGTGTATCGGGTAGTTCTTTTCGTAATCCTTCAGTTGCCTGGACGCGTAGGCGATCACTTTCCCCTGTTGCATCAGAACACCACCCAGACCGATCCTCGATGCGTCGCAGTACACTTCATAATCCTCTCCGGGTGTCGGCAGCACAAGTATTGGTGCCCAGGTTAACCTCCTCTTGAGTTCCTCAAAACTCTCCTGGCATTTGGCCGTCCATATGAACTTCTCCCCTTTTCTGGTTAACCGATTTAAAGGGGTAGCAATCTTCGCGAAACCCTCTACGAAACGCCTGTAATATCCTGCCAGTCCTAGGAAACTGCGGACCTCCGTCACCGTCGTCGGCGGCTGCCAGTCGACCACTGATTCCACCTTCTTGGGATCCACGGCGATTCCCTGTGCCGAGATCACATGTCCTAAGAAACTGACTTCGCGTAGCCAGAACTCACACTTCCTGAGTTTAGCAAACAGCTCCTGCTCTCTGAGAGTTTGGAGGATCGTTCGCAAATGGTCCTCGTGCTCCTCATCGGTAGTGGAATAGATCAAAATGTCGTCGATGAAGACCACCACGAACCGATCCAGGAAGGGTCTGAAGATCCGGTTCATCATGTCCATGAAGACTGCGGGGGCGTTTGTGAGTCCGAAGGGCATAACCGTGAACTCGTAGTGGCCATACCGGGTCCGGAAAGCAGTCTTCGGGATGTCCTCGTCCCGAACCCGGAGTTGGTGGTAGCCCGATTACAGATCGATTTTGGAGAAGACCGTCGCCCCCCTCAGCTGGTCGAAGAGATCATCTATTCTGGGCAGGGGGTACTTATTCTTCACTGTAACTTTGTTTATTCCCCTGTAGTCAATGCAGAGATGCAGGCTTCCGTCTTTCTTCCGCACAAAAAGTACCGGTGCGCCCCAGGGCGACACACTCGGTCTGATGAAGCCTTTGTCTAAAAGGTCCTCGAGTTGTGCCTTAAGCTCCTTCAGCTCTGCGAAGGCCATTCGGTAAGGCGCCTTCGTAATGGGCTGTGTGCCCGGTAGTAGCTCGATAGGGAAAACCACCTCCCGTTTTGGGGGCATCCCAGGCAATTCCGTGGGAAAAACGTCGGGGAAGTCCCTCACCACTGGGACATCTGTAAGTGTCGTCGGGGGTCGGGTAGCCAAGTCCACCGATGCTAAATAGGCCACGCACCCACCCTCCACCAGTCTTCTGGCCCGTGCCGCTGAAATAATCGCCGGGAAGGAGATGCTCTTGCCCATGATGTACACATGCTCGGGGAAACCCGGTTCTTGTAATCGCAGCTGTCGCTTGTCGCAATCGATGAATGCCTGGTACCTCGTGAGCCAGTTCATGCCCAACACCACGTCGTACTCCTTCAGGGGGATTACCACCAAATCCCAAGGGCAAGCCAGCCGCCCTAGCATAATCGGGCAGGCGGCCACAAGGCTGACCGCGTCCAAAGTCCCTCCCGCCGTTTGAACCGTCAAGAAAGTTTGGAGGGGTGTCTCCTCGAGATCATGCATAAATACGAAATCGCGAGAAATGAACGAGTGTGTTGCTCCGGTATCGAAAAGAGTTCTAGCACGGGAATTTGAAACGGAAGTAATACCTGCAAGTGCGTCCTCCGGCGGATCTGTCTCTTGGCGGGTCATTGAGAAGACTCTCCCGCCTGGTTGTGGCTGCCTGTACTCCTCGCGCCGTGGTGCAGGGGGTCTAGAAGTTGACGCCATAGGAGCTTTCCCCCGCCCTGAGAGCTGTGGCGTGGGCGTAGAAGCTGCAGAGGACGCAGATCCCCCGCCTAGGGGGCAGTTGCGGCGAAAGTACCCCCGTTTGCCGCACCTGAAGCAGTGGTCGCCTCTTTGGGGGCACTCTCCCGCCAGGTGCCCTCCCCCGCAAATGACACAAGGCCTAATCCCCGGCCCCGGTCCTCCTGCTGGCGCGCTCCGGGGCCCCGCCTGTGGTCTCCACCGTTTGGGGGCCCCGCCCCCACTCCAAGAGCCTCCCCCCGAGTTCTGCTGTTGCCGCTTCCTGTCCTCCAGCCGCGTCGAGTTCTCCCTTCTGGCGCGGGTGACCGCAAAACCCCGCTCTACCATAGTGGCTCTGTCGACCACTTTCTGGAAGGTGTGCAGTTCGGCTGCTTGCACCACCTCGAAGATATTGCTCCGCAAGCCATCCACAAAGAGTTGCGCCTTGTGAGCCTTGTCCCTTATGACGAACGGGACGCAGTTTGCTAGCCGGACGAACTCCCGCTGATACTCCATGACCGTCCGGTTCCCCTGCTGGATGTGGTTCAGGTCATCCTCCAACTTTTTCTTGACACTGCTGGTGAAGAAGGCCCCGAATAGCTCCTGTTTGAAAGTTGCCCAGGACGGGAGTGCGGTACTCCTAGCAGGATCGGGGCGTACCGTCTTCCACCACAAGCGGGCGTTCCCCTCCAAGCAGTGGACTGCTAGGGGAACCCGCTCGTCGTCCTCCATGAGTAAGTCTTCAAAAAGTTTCTCCATCGACCCCACCCATTTCTCGACAACCCAAGGATCAGTCGTGTCCCCTTCGAACGTGGGTGGGTCGTATTTCTTGAAGTCCTTCAGGTTGGCCCGCACCCGATCTCGCTCAGTCCTCCCAACCGTCCCCTCCCCCGTGGCGGCGGCAGCCATGGTAGGGGTAGGTGTGACCCCAGTCTCCTCTAGAGTAACCCTGCAGGTTGTCCCCGGCGCCGGTCCCGTAGTCGCCGCCGGCGGGGGCGCTGTCGGGGGTGCCGCGGCCGGTGCTGTCGGCCCCCGTGGAGGAACCGGGGCGACCGTCACCGTCGCGGCCTGCTGCTGTTGCGTCAACTGACGCACGTGCTCAGTGAGGTTTGCCAGATTCCCCGCCATCTCCTGCAATTGCTGCCGCAGGAGCTGGTTCTCCGCAGCCGTTGACGTCGTCGCGTCTGCCTCTGCGTCCCCAGCCGATGATCTAGTACGGGCCACGTCTGTCACACACACAAGAGTCAACTTTAGACTACCCTACTAACAACAACCGTAAAGTGAGAGAAAGGACTCAACATTTTCCCCCCCTCGGTCACTCACGTTCTACAGTCCTATGCCCTACCCATTTCATTCATGTGTAGGCAAGTGAGGTATTCCCACGGATGTCGGCACTAACTGTTGTGATTGAAAGAACTCTCTGATACCATTTAATCTGTCACGCCCCGGGGGTTTGTTTTAGCGGAAACGATTCACAGAAGTCAGACATTTGACGTGTAAATTTTTTTTGATAAAAGAAAACCCCTCTCCCCCGGCGCGTGCCCAGACCCGCCGCATATACAGAATCTCTCTGTAAACGGATAGAGTCTCCTCTGTATATGCACGGCGTAGCGTTTAGTACATGTTCCCAACACAAGCAACCATTCAATCACAACAGTTACTAACACACAACTAGTAACATAAATCATTTAAAACGCATGGCCGATCAATTTGGAAAGGATAAATCCACATTTTTAAAAGAGCGCCTACCCGACACTTACGTTTTGAAAACGAGTTTCGAAATCAGCATAAATCCAAAAGGTTTTGAAAACAGTGCCCACACGACACCCAAGTTTTGAAATCCATTTCGCAATCCATAAATCCACAGGGTTTTGAAACCAGCGCCCACACGACGCTTAGATTTTAAAAACGGGTTTCGCAATCTTTTCTTTGGTTTTTGCCCTTTTCATTTTCAAATGGCCAACAGAAATAAAAGGAAGAGTAACGCATAAGAGGATAACTAAATGCAACCCATACCGACATCCACGCCGACCCCACGAGGGTATCAAGAACCTCTCACATAACTACAATGTAAATGAAATGCAATGGTGAAAAAGGAAATACAGTCCAGGGTCCCCAGCGCCCCGGAAGCTCCTGCCCCGTCCTCACCGTCGCCTACCTCTCCCCTCGTCTGGACCCTGTCACCACGTGGGAAGTCAGTAACGAATGATAGTAGAGCAGGAAAAGTAGTAAAACAAACCGTAAAGTCAACCGGAGCAACCACTCCCCTCAAAGGGGAAAAAGCAACCTGTACCCCTGTATCCTGCAATACCCGGCCACGTCGGACAACTAAACCGACGGCCGTACCGTACCTGCAATACCCGACCACGTCGGACAACTAAACCGACGGGTCGTATCGCTCGCACCTCGGCGCCTCAAACCCCACAACTACATAAGGGGCCCCACTACGACACCTCGTGGGTATACACGGGTCAATAGACCGCTTTTCCGGAAAAGCGCACCCTTTTGCGGTGGCCAAACCGCGGGTGCGCGTGCTGCAGCCTCGAGCCAAGTAACCATAATCACCATCATGTCAGCATCATAATATATAACAAGAGTAAAACGGCAACATGTATAATCAAAAGTAACCCCGTAGCATATACGATCGAAGGTAACCCACTAACATGTATAATCAAAGTCAAGGCAATAGTACGTGTACGCGGACCATGTGAAACAGTATATATATCCAAGCATAAGAACCGTAAAACCATAAGCGATTAATTTATGCCTTCCTACAATGTTTAACCCAAGTACGAGATCCACAGAATTTTTAAGAGTCAGCACAATTAAACATGTAGTGTCTATCACCCATCAACATTTAACCCAAGTACCCTTAAGATTGACCCCGTCCAACATGATAGAGTTAGATGCTAAGACTTAAAAACAAAACCCACCTCTACGAGCGATGAACAAAGCGTTGCTCCCCCGTGCCCCGGTGCGCTCCCCGAACTACAAAGTCCCCCCGGGGAAAACGTCAGTACCCACAAAATATAAAATAATAGGATAATAAGAGGCTGTCCGGATCCCGTCGCGGCGGTGACTCCGCGTTGCCGCGCTGGCCGCACGCGTATCAGAGCCCCGTGCGGTGAGAGACCCGCACGGTTCCCTGACAGCGGTGGCCCCGCTCGGTGCCTGGCCCCTCGCGGGTGCCCAGTTCGCACGGACGGGCGGCCCCGCGCAGGCGCCCAGTCCGCACGCACGGGCGGCCCCGCGCAGGCGCCCAGCCCGCACGCACGGGCGGCCCCGCGCGGCGCCCAGGCCCCGCGCAGGCGCCCAGCCCGCACGCACGGGCGGCCCCGCGCGGCGCCCAGGCCCCGCGCGGGCGCCCAGCCCGCCCGCACGGGCGGCCCCGCGCGGCGCCCAGGCCCCCAGCCGTGCGCGTGTCCGGCGCCTCGCGACGGCAGTGGTGCGGCCGACCGGAGGATCCTGCCTTCCCCCGTGCGATGATCCGAAGGAACAAAACCCTAAACGGAAACAAATAAAAACTCACCGTATCTACGCGTTTCCAAGACGCCGATGAAGAAGGAGGAAGAGGAGGGGATCGTCCCACGCTCGCTTGCCGGGTTTCGTGGGGAGGGCGATTGTCCTTTCCTTCTCCTCGGTTCTTCGCACCGTCTCGCAAGAAAGCGGGGGTTTTCTCTCTCGCGCTCCGATGGGGAACTCACGTTGTACGGGACGAGAAGAGTGGGAAATAACCTAAGTATCCCACACAAAATTAAAACAGTCGGTCTAAGCGGAGCGGGGGAAAGAAAAGAAAACCTAAATCCCCAAATAAAAGAAATCGAGTCCGGGCCTGATTTACCTCGAAAAACGTGCTAAACGCCTGAACCGCTATCAAACTTCAGAAAAATATTCCGAGAGGTTCCGGGGTCGGAAATCAGATCCGATCGCGCCGCCGGTTTCCGTTTCGCGGGCTTTATTATCCAAAAATACCCGCGAACCCCGACGGTCTGCCCAGAGACAAAGAAAAATAAATCACACCCCGGACCCCTTAGTTGGAAAGTGGTTCAATAAAATTCAAAGGAAAGACCAAAAAGAAAAATAAACTCGCGGTTATTACACTAAAAGAACTATGCTGGTAGGGAACTATCTCGCGACTCCCTATCCTCGGTCCGTCGCGCCAGCTCGGGCAAGAACGGAAAGAAAAGCCTCAGCAACCTGTCACCGACAGAGGGTGTGAGAACTACATCCTACAGTAGTTCTTAGTGGGTACCGTCTCCAAAACCCACGGTCTGCCCACTAAGTTTACTAGAGGCAAAGATAACAGAAAAAGACTGCGATGAAGAAAACTAAGTTGGAAAAGTATCTACAGCTATCATGCCTCTATCTACTATGCTAAAAAGGGAAAAACACAGATGATGGTATGCCTCCACTCGCTACTACTAATATGTCTCAAGTATCATGCTCAAAGTAAAACTCATCTATGAACATACTATGAAACTCACTCTCACATATCACCCAATCTCAATGACTGTCCCTCTTTGGACCAGTCAAGCCTGCGCTCATCTACTGCCACTCATGCCCAAACAGGGCTTGGTCTTACGTAGGGTGTCCCTCAAGGACTATCTCAGTAACCACATCGCAGCCTCGTCAGGCTCGGTATCATCATCGCATCCGGAGCGTAGCTCGCGGGGAGCGACCCCGCGAACTCAAGTATCTCACAACTGGCAGAAAACCTCAGTCTCAGCAGGCTATAATCCACGATCCAACAGATCGGAACTCAATGCTCAACTAGCATAACTCAGTCGGAGAAAGACTCCACGACTCAATCAGGAAATGCCCACACAATCTCAAAGCTATGTCGGAGAAACCTCGACGACTCAATCTCAGAAAGCTAACCCAATAAAAGAAAGTGCACAACCACTGGGACCGCCGTCAGCCCAAACGGCTCCCAAAACGACACCCCACTCATAGACGAGAAGAACCGTCTGACGCAGCAAGGGTCCGGGAAACTCGTTAGGCCGATGCCTAGAACCCCAATCAAACAAGAGCAGACTCTAGGCTTAGCCTATCGAAGTTCTCGATCCCTTACCGTTCAGGGATTCAGCTCCCTCGGTTAAAGTGGGAAACCAACACAACAAGCTAAACTCACGGGCTGGAAATGCTCTACAACCAAATAGCGGAGGGTCCGAAGACCCCGGGAGACTAATACCTACGACCCCAATCAAACAAGAACAGGCTATAGGCGTAGCCTCCCATTGCTTTCGTCCCCAGAAAGAAATCAGCCCTTAGAACCCAGATCACTCACCCCTGTCGGATGAGGAACATTTTAGGAGAAAAGGTGATATTTATTATAAAATACCGTCTTGAATTGAGAAAACGAACTTTTATAGATTTTAGTTCTTCGAGAAAATCAGTTAAAAACAAGTTTATTTTCCGGACTCCAAAGGGTTAATGCCTCCGCCCAATCAAACAAGAACAGGCTTCGGCGACCCCTAGAAATTCGGAAGGAAAAACATTGGTTTACTAAAATCATGTGTCCAAAAACATTCTGGGTTCAAGGTCCTGATAACACACGCTCACCACGATCACAACTTGGTGGTGACAACCAACCAGAGAAATACCCAAAGATCCGGGCCACCGTTTTCCCAAAACACTAACACTGGCCTAACACTGCTACAAGACCCCACTCAGCCCCCAAGCCCGAGTGCAACATACGTCCCACAATGCCCTAACCACTCGGCCCACTACCCGGGCGAGGAACTCTATGTCCAGAAAGAAATGCAATGTGTGAGATGACTAAAGCATAAAAGAACCTAGCCCAGATTAAGGTTCTCTATTGGTCTGGTTAAACACATGCAACATATGACAGGTGTAATAGCCGCGGGTTTTCGAACCGCTTTTAGGCAAAGGGGTCCGGGGGTTTGATTTTCTTTTGTCATTCTGGGCAGGCCGTCGGGGGCTCGCGGGCATTTTTTTTTGAGAATAAAGCTCGCGAAGCGGAGGCCGGCGGCGCGATCGGATCGGATTTCCGAGCCCGGAAGCTCCCGGAATAAATTTTCGAAGTTGCTGCGGTTCGGGTGTCCGGCACGTCCCTTTTGAGGTAAACCAGACCCGGATTTAACGATTTTTTTTGATTCAAGCTAGTTAATTCTTTCGCACCGGCTCAGTCTAATTTTCTGTAAATTTTCGGGATCCGACATAAATTAATTTAATTTATTTCGTTCTATCTATCCGGGTTAATTTGGGGCTAGGTTAGCATTTGGGGTTGGACGCGGGTTGGGCTCGATCGTACCAAAACAGCTAATTAATTGGGGGTTTGAGAGGTGAGGGTTGGGAACCCCTTCTCAGTCTGCTACCCCTTTGGCACGCACGACCCGAGCGAAGACGGTCGAGGAGAGGGGAGAACGCCGCATCCCCACCACCACCACACCGGACCTACGAGAACGGACGATCCCCTCTTCCCAAACCTTCGTCGTCCTCATCAAGGTGAGACGGGAATTTAGTTTCTTTTTCCTCGTGTTGAGTTCTTGATCATCTTGACCGGAAGGGGTGAGGCACAGGCGGCGGATTTCCCGGAATCCGCCGCACGTGCGAAGAAACCCCCCCCCCCATCCGGCGCCCTCATGCGACCCGCACGGGCCAGGCGGCGCCCAGCCCCCCCCGCGTGCGGGATGACCCGCACGGGGCCGGGCGCACGCCCAGCCGCGTGCGGGATGACCCGCACGGGGCCGGGCGGCGCCCAGCCCCCGCGTGCGGGATGGCCCGCACGGGGCCGGGCGCACGCCCAGCCGCGTGCGGGGTGACCCGCACGGGGCTGGGCGACGCCCAGACCCGCGTGCGGGGTGACCCGCACGGGGCCGGGCGGCACGCCCAGCCCGCGTGCGGGGTAGGCCGCAGGGCTGGGCGGCGCCCAGCCCCGCGTGCGGGGTGACCCGCACGGGGCCGGACGCGCGCTCAACCCCACGTGTGGGGTTGCCCGTACGGAGCTGAGCACGCGCACGGCCCGCGTGCGGACGGGGAGCCGCGAACCCGACGAGCGGTTCGCCCGCCTCTCGTCTTCATCCGCGTCTGAGCGTCGCTTTTCTCCTCGCGGCAGGTGTGCGAAGGAGTCGAGCGGGAGTACCAGGACGCGAGGGAGCGGAGCGTTGACGCCTACTAGCGACAGGTGGGTTGAGTGTGATATTTGGCATCGAACCACATTGATTGTTTTAATTTAAATATTATATGTTACCGTTCACTTCAGTAATCATTATTCTAGATGCTACGGATTATTGCTACACATCGATAGTTACGTGGTCTCGTGTTTTGATGCTTCAGCTACCGTCTTTCCTTCGACTATGCTAATAGTAGGGCAACATGAGTTTACACGCCTCTACCTTATTCTGATTCATGCATCATGGTTACTGCTTTACTATTTCATATACATTGCGATTACTGCATTACTATTGCTCATATATTGTGGTTACTGTGCTCGAGGCTGCAACACGTGCACCCGCGGTTTGGCCACCGTGAGGGGTGCACTTTTCCGGAAAAGAGGTCGTAGGACCCGTGTATACCCACGAGGTGACGTAGTGGGGCCCCTTATTAGCTGTGGGGTTGAGGCGCCGAGGTGCGAGCGGAGCGACCCGCCGGTTTAGTTGTCCGGCGCGGTCGCGGTGCTGCAGGTACGGTATGGGCCGTCGGTAGTGGACCGACGCGGCAGAGTATTACAGGATGCAGATATACAGGTTACCATTTTTCCCCCCCCCCCCCCCAAAAGGGTGGTTGCTCCGGTTGTCGCCACGGTTTGTTTTTATTATTCCCCCTGCACGGCATTTATTAGTCACTGACTTCCCACTTCGTGACAGGGCCCAGGCGAGGGGAGAGGTAGGTGGCGGTGAGGACGGGGCGGACACAGCGGGACCGTTGGAGACCCTGAACTTTATACTTTCCTTTTCTTTTCAGCTTTTCATTTATATTGTGGGCATGTGTGAGGTTCCCGATACCCTTGTGGGGTCGACGTAGATGTCGGTATTTGATTATCTGTTTATGCACTACCTTTCCCTTTATTTCCTACTGGCCATTTGAAAAGCGAAACAAAAACAAAGAAAAGATTGCGAAAAACGTTTTCAAAGTCTAAGTGTCGTGTGGGCACTGATTTCAAAACCTTGTGGATTTATGGATTGCGAAATGAGCTTTCAAAACTTGGGTGTCGTGTGGGCACCGTTTTCAAAACCCTGGGGTTTATGCTGATTTCGAAACTCGTTTTCAAAACTTAAGTGCCGGGTGGGCACTCTTTAAAAACCGTGGATTTATCCTTTCAAGTTGAAGTGGCCATGCGCTTAAATATTTAGAATACTGGTTGTATATAATTGAATGTTGTGATTGAATGGTTATGTTTGCTTGGGAGATGTATTCAACCACACGCCGTGCACGTACAGGGGAGACTCTGTCCGTTTGCAGAGAGATCCTGTATGTGCGGCGGGTCTGGGCACGCACCGGGGAAGAAAGAGACCTTTCAAAAAAAAAAAAAAAATGCCGTTTCCGCTAAAACAAACCCCCGGGGCGTGACAGATTAAGATGGTATCAGAGACTTCATTCAATCACAACAGCTAGTGCCGACATCCGTGGGAATGCCTCACATACCTACGAATAAATGAAATGGGTGGGGCATAGGATTTTAGAACGTGAGTGAACGGGGGGCGGGAGTTTGAATCTTTCCTCGCATAAAAGGGTACACTGGTTGTAGTTACTGTCTAATTTTGACCTTCTTGTGAGTGACAGATATGGCCCGTACAAGGTCATCGGCGGGGGACGCCGAGGCGGATGCGACAACGTCGACGGCCGCGGAGAACCAACTCCTGCGGCAACAATTGCGGGAAATGGCGGGGCAATTGGCTACCCTCACCGATCACGTACGCCAGATGACGCAGCAGCAGGCCGCACCTGTGACGGCCGCCCCGGTCCCTCCGCCGGGGCCGACAGCACCGGCCGCGGCACCGCCGACAGCACCACCACCAGCGGCGACTACGGGGCCGGCGCCAGGGACAACTAGCCGGGTTATTCTGGAGGAAACGGTGGTCACGCCTACCCCTATCGCGGCTGCCGCCGCCACGAGTGGAGGGGGGGTTGTGATGACCGAACGGGATCGAGTGCGGGCCAACTTGAAGGACTTTAAGAAGCACGACCCGCCCACGTTCGAAGGGGACACGACAGATCCGTGGGTCGTGGAGAACTGGGTGGGGTCAATGGAGAAACTCTTTGAAGACTTACTTATGGAGGATCACGAGCGGGTTCCCCTAGCCGTCCATTGCTTGGAAGGGAATGCCCGCTTGTGGTGGAAGACGATACGCCCCGATCCTGCTAAGGGTACCGCTCTTCCGTCCTGGACAACTTTCAAGAAGGAGCTGTTCGAGGCCTTCTTCACCAGCAGCGTCAAGAAAAAGTTGGAGGATGACCTAAACCACATTCAACAAGGGGACCGGACGGTCATGGAATATCAACGGGAATTCGTCCGACTAGTAAATTGCGTCCCGTTTGTCGCACGGGACGAGGCTCACAAGGCACAACTCTTCGTCGATGGCCTGCGAAGCGACATCTTCGAGGTGGTGAACGCGGCTGGCCTGCATACCTTTCAGGGAGTGGTCGACAAGGCCACCACGGTGGAGCGGGGTTTCGCTGTGACCCGTGCCAGAAGGGAGAACGCGGCGCGGCTAAGGGATCAGAAGCGACACCAGCAAGGCTGGGGGGAGGGTTCTTCCAGCGGGAGCCGACCCCCCAAAAGATGGAGACCGCCGACAGGACCCCGGGGCGCGCCAACAGGAGGGCCGAGGCCGTGGAATAGGCCTTGTGTCATATGCGGGGGAGGACACCTGACGGGAGAGTGCCCCCAAAGAGACGACCATTGTTTCAGGTGCGGCAAACGGGGGCACTTCCGCCGCAACTGCCCCTTAGGCGGGGGATCGGCGCCCATGGGAGCACCTACGCCCAGGCCACAGCACTCAGGGCGGGGAAAAGCTCCTATGGCGTCGGCTTCCAGACCCCCCGCACCACGGCGTGAGGAGGACCGGCAACCACAACCAGGCGGGAGGGTTTTCTCAATGACCCGCCAAGGGACTGATCCACCGGAGGACGCTCTTGCAGGTACTACTTCCGTTTTGAATTCCCGTGCTAGAACTCTTTTCGATACCGGAGCAACGCACTCGTTCATTTCTCGTGATTTCGTTTTCATGCATAACCTCGAGGAGACACCCCTCCAAGCCTCCTTGACGGTGCAAACGGCGGGAGGGACTCTGGAGGCGACCAGTTTTGTGGCCGCCTGCCCGATTATGTTGGGACGGTTGGTCTGCCCTTGGGACTTGGCGGTGATCCCTTTGAAGGAGTACGACGTGGTGTTGGGCATGGACTGGCTCACAAGGTACCAGGCACTCATTGATTGCGACAAGCGACAACTGCGGCTGCAAGAACCGGGCTTCCCCGAACATGTGTACATAATGGGCAAGAGCATCTCCTTCCCGGCGGTTATTTCAGCGGCACGGGCCAGAAGATTGGTTGAGGGGGGGTGCGTGGCCTATCTAGCATCGGTGGATTTGGCTACTCGACCCTCGACGACACTTGCAGATATCCCAGTGGTGAGGGACTATCCTGACGTTTTCCCCGCGGAGTTGCCGGGGATGCCTCCGGAGAGGGAGGTGGAGTTCCCTATTGAGCTGCTGCCAGGCACGCAGCCTATTACGAAGGCCCCTTACCGAATGGCCTTCGCGGAGCTGAAGGAGCTTAAGGCACAACTGGAAGATCTCTTGGACAAAGGGTTCATCCGACCGAGTGTGTCACCCTGGGGCGCACCGGTACTCTTTGTACGGAAGAAAGATGGAAGCCTGCGGCTCTGCATTGACTACAGAGGGATAAACAAAGTCACGGTGAAGAATAAGTACCCCCTACCCAGAATCGACGACCTCTTCGATCAGTTACGGGGAGCGACGGTCTTCTCCAAAATTGACCTACAGTCGGGCTATCATCAACTCCGAGTTCGAAATGAAGATATCCCCAAGACCGCCTTCCGGACTCGATACGGCCACTACGAGTTCACGGTGATGCCTTTCGGGCTTACGAACGCCCCCGCTGTTTTCATGGACATGATGAACCGGATCTTCAGACCCTTCTTGGATCGGTTCGTGGTAGTCTTCATCGACGACATCCTGATTTACTCCACTACCGACGAGGAGCACGAGGACCATCTACGGACGATCCTGCAAACCCTCAGAGAGCAGAAGCTGTTCGCTAAACTCAAGAAGTGTGAATTCTGGCTGCGGGAAGTTGGCTTCCTAGGGCATGTGATCTCGGCACAGGGGATCGCTGTGGACCCCAAAAAGGTAGAAGCAGTGGTAGACTGGCGGCCGCCGACGTCGGTGACAGAAGTACGAAGTTTTCTAGGGCTGGCAGGATACTACCGGCGTTTCGTTGAGGGTTTCGCAAAGATCGCTACCCCTTTAAACCGATTGACCAGAAAAGGCGAGAAGTTCATATGGACGGCCAAGTGCCAGGAGAGTTTTGAGGAACTCAAGAAGAGATTAACTAAGGCACCAATACTGGTGCTGCCGACGCCCGGAGAGGATTATGAAGTGTACTGCGACGCGTCAAGGATCGGTCTTGGAGGTGTTCTGATGCAACAGGGGAAGGTGATCGCCTACGCGTCCAGGCAGCTGAAGGACTACGAAAGGAACTACCCGATACACGACTTGGAATTGGCCGCCGTGGTCTTCGTTTTGAAACTTTGGAGGCATTACCTCTTCGGAGTCCACTGCAACGTTTTCTCAGATCATCAAAGTCTTAAGTACATCTTTACCCAAAAAGAGTTAAACTTGCGGCAGAGACGGTGGCTCGAGTTGCTGAAGGATTACGACTTGACGATCCAATATCACCCCGGGAAGGCAAATGTGGTGGCAGACGCACTGAGCAGAAAAGGGCATCGGGACGGGGCGTCGGAGAGCGCGCTGACAAAGCAGGTGTAGAACACTGGGATTTGGATGACGCACCGACCTTGCAGGATGGTGTGGTGCGGAGGAATTTGCCTTGGATGTGTCCCACTTGTGTTTCCAGAGGAGTTCGGGTTGATTTGGATCCCCGCGGAGGCCTCTGCTTGTTTCGGGCTTTGTACGCGTTGGGTGACTGGTTCGGGAAGCTCCGACACCGCTATGGGTTGCAGAAAATTTGGGAAACACTTGGAGCAGGTGTATTTTCAGTTTACAGCGAGGTTCGGGAGGTTCCGGACTGACGCGGAAGACCCGGAGGCAAAAAGTGAGTCGGAACTGGCAATTTTGGAGCCGATATTTGATTTGAGCACCCCGACTCAACGGATGAGCTTTTTGAGGAGAAAAAGCTGTGGACACGCGTACTTTTGATTTACAGCGAGGTTCGGGAGGTTCCGGACTGACGCGGAGGACCCGGAGGCAAAAAGTGAGTCGGAACTGGCATTTTTGGAGCCGGTATTTGATTTGAGCACCCCGACTCAACGGTTGAGCTTTTTGAAGAGAAAAAGCTGTGAGCGCGTGTATTTTGGATTTACAGCGGAGCTCGGGAGGTTCCGGGCGGCGGCGGAGGGCCCGAGGGCAAAAAGTGAGTTGGAGTTGGGTTTTGGAATTAAATTAATTAAGTTAATTAATTTATTTAAAGCTTCAGCTTTATAAAACCCCCCTCCCCTCCACCTCTGTAGCAAGGAAATGTGAAAGAGAAAGAAAGAAAAGGAAAAAAAGAGGAAAATGAGAGGAAGAAGAAGAAGAAGAAGATGGAGGAAATGGAGAGGGTTCTTGAGCTTTTCTTCCCCGAGCGAGGGCGTGGAGCCGAGCGAGGTCGGCGAGCCTCGTGGAGGTCGGTTTTATTTTTTATGGCTTTTAATTTGGTTGTGGTTTTTGGCTTCTCCCCTCCCCTCTCTTTTAATTTCTTCCTTCCCTGCTGCTTGGAGGCTCGCCGCTGCGCGCGCGCGCGTGGGCGCCGCGCGCAGCGAGCGCCCTGCTGCTGTTGAGGTGCAGCAGGACGCCGGGCCGCCGGCTGCATCGCCTGGGCGGCGGCGCGAGCGGCGGGCTGCGCGCAAGGCGCGCAGCACCGCAGGCACGCGCGCGGCACTGCGCTGCAGGCGCAGTGCCGCGGGGCTTGCAGGCCGCGCGCAGGGCGCGCGGCACTGCAGACCCCCCCCCCCTCCCGCGCGGGTGGCCTCCTGGGCCCCGCGCGGTGTGCAGGCCGCGCGCTGGGCGCGCGGCGCTGCAGGCCCCGCGCGGGCGGCCGTTGGGCCCCGCGCGGTGTGCAGGCCGCGCGCTGGGCGCGCGGCACTGCAGGCCCCGCGCGGGTGGCCCCTGGGCCCCGCGCGGTGGGCAGGCCGCGCGGGGGCGCGCGGCGCTGCAGGCCCGCGCGGGCGGCCGTTGGGCCCCGCGCGTGTGCAGGCCGCGCGCTGGGCGCGCGGCACTGCAGGCCCCGCGCGGGCGGCCCCTGGGCCCCGCGCGGTGGGCAGGCCGCGCGCTGGGCGCGCGGCGCTGCAGGCCCCGCGCGGGCGGCCGTTGGGCCCCGCGCGGTGTGCAGGCCGCGCGCTGGGCGCGCGGCACTGCAAGCCCCGCGCGGGCGGCCCCCTGGGCCCCGCGCGGTGTGCAGGCCGCGCGCTGGGCGCGCGGCGCTGCAGGCCCCGCGCGGGCGGCCCCCTGGGCCCCGCGCGGTGTGCAGGCCGCGCGCTGGGCGCGCGGCGCTGCAGGCCCCGCGCGGGCGTCCCCATGGGCCCCGCGCGGTGTGCAGGCCGCGCGCCGGGCGCGCGGCACTGCAAGCCCCGCGCGGGCGGCCCCCTGGGCCCCGCGCGGTGTGCAGGCCGCGCGCATGGGCGCGCGGCGCTGCAGGCCCCGCGCGGGCGGCCCCCTGGGCCCCGCGCGGTGTGCAGGCCGCGCGCTGGGCGCGCGGCGCTGCAGGCCCCGCGCGGGCGGCCCGTTGGGCCCCGCGCGGTGGTGCAGGCCGCGCGCCGGGCGCGCGGCACTGCAAGCCCCGCGCGGGGCGGCCCCCTGGGCCCCGCGCGGTGTGCAGGCCGCGCGCTGGGCGCGCGGCGCTGCAGGCCCCGCGCGGGCGGCCCCATGGGCCCCGCGCGGTGTGCAGGCCGCGCGCCGGGCGCGCGGCACTGCAAGCCCCGCGCGGGCGGCCCCCTGGGCCCCGCGCGGTGTGCAGGCCGCGCGCTGGGCGCGCGGCGCTGCAGGCCCCGCGCGGAGCGGCCCGTTGGGCCCCGCGCGGTGTGCAGGCCGCGCGCTGGGCGCGCGGCGCTGCAGGCCCCGCGCGGGCGGCCCGTTGGGCCCCGCGCGGTGTGCAGGCCGCGCGCTGGGCGCGCGGCGCTGCAGGCCCCGCGCGGGCGGCCCGTTGGGCCCCGCGCGGTGCGCAGGCCGCGCGCTGGGCGCGCGGCACTGCGGGCCCCGCGCGGCAGTGCAGGGTGCCGCGCGGGCGGCCCCTGTGCCGCGGGCCCCGCGCGGCATGGCAGGGCGCCGCGCGGGCGGCCCCTGTGCCGCGGGCGGGCCTTTGGGCCCCCGCGCCCTGCAGGCCGCGCGCTAGGCGCGCGGCGCTGCTGCAGGCCGCACGGGCGGACTGGGGTCCGCGCGGCGCTGCTGGCCACGCGGCTGACCTTTGCCGCGTGGGGTTGGTTTCTTTGGGCAGTGCGGCCATGGGCCGCACTGTGCCGCGTTGTTTGCGGCTCGGCGGTGCGCCGCGGCGGATGCGCCGCGGCGGATGCGCGATGGGATTTCGCGCGTCGCCCGACGCTCTTCGTCGCCGGAGGGTTTTTCCTTCGCCTTTGCCGCGCGGGCCTGTGACTTGGCGACGCGCCGCGGCGTGTGTGCGCGATGGGTTTTCCGCGCAACGCGCGGCGTTTCTCGTCGCCGGTTTGGTTTCTTTTGCCCTTTGTGAGCGCGGTTTTAGCCGCATGTTTTCTGATCCCGGTCCCTCTTCTTATCTCGCAGTTGTGGCATAGTGTTAGCTTCTCACGTGGCCGGTGGCGCGTGTTTTGCCGCGTGGAGCTGCGGGATCGCATCGGGACCTCCGTTTGGCGCATGGTTTTCGCGGATGGATCGCAGGTGGGGTTGGTTTCTCCCAAGGAACTATGGATTGCCTTTTATGCTTCCGAATGCAAAGGTATCGTATCCTTACTATCAGGTATCTGCGGAGCAGTCGTGCAAGTCGAGGGTTGTCGTTTCCGACTTGGACACGAGTGTTAGTCGCATCGTTAGAGTATACGAGATCACTGGCTGAGTTACCAGCAGAGTAGATACCACTGGCAGAGTTACCAGATGGGTATAGATCACTGGCTGAGTTACCAGATGAGTAGATACCACTGGCTGAGTTACCAGATGGGTATAGATCACTGGCTGAGTTACCAGATGAGTAGATACCACTGGCTGAGTTACCAGATGGGTATAGATCACTGGCTGAGTTACCAGATGAGTAGATACCACTGGCTGAGTTACCAGATGGGTATAGATCACTGGCTGAGTTACCAGATGAGTAGATACCACTGGCTGAGTTACCAGATGGGTATAGATCACTGGCTGAGTTACCAGATGAGTAGATACCACTGGCTGGGTTACCAGATGGGTATAGATCACTGGCTGAGTTACCAGATGAGTAGATACCACTGGCAGAGTTACCAGCTGGGTATGAATCACTGGCTGAGTTACCAGAAGTGTAGATATCACTGGCTGAGTTACCAGATCGATAGTTATGCCCTGGCCGAGTCACCAGGTGGTTACTAGAAGGGATTGAGGTGGCCTTCTAGTGTCTTGTAGAGTTCTAGCAGTCCCAGTGCGGGGGGCGGAAACTATGGGCGCCTAAGCCTACAGCATGTTCTTGTTTGATAAGGGCTGTAGGGGGCGCAGACGTTCGTAGTTTCCAGGCCTCCCGTGAGAGAGGCTGAGAACTTACTTCCAGCATTTGCATTGAGACATGTAGCGATAGATTCATTTCCAGTTATCTATCTATCTATCTATCTATCTGTCTATTTGTGTTTTTGTCTCCAGCAGACTGAGTGGGTGTACCGTGGGGTTAGCTTTGGTGCCCACTGAGACTGACTGTTGCAGTAGATCTCACACCCGCTGTGATGACAGGTGTTCCTGAGGCGACCGTTCCAGGTTGGCTTGTTGCGGAGCTTTCTGACCGAGGTATGCGCGTGGCTGGCTAGCTCCTACCCGAGTCGGTGGTGTCGGTGTAGTGTCTCTTGTACTTTTCAGTTTCCACTTTTGTACTTATGTTGGGGGTGCTAGTGGACTGGTGTACTTGGACTTTCACCGCTTAGTGTTTCAGCTTCCTTTCAGCTCTGATACTTGTTAGCTATAGATCTCTTTTGCAGGGTAGACGCTTCGTCTGTACGGCAGTTTCCGTACAGACGGCGGATCTGTTGGCGAGCCCGGGTCGCAGTTCGACCCCGGGGCGTGACAGATTAGGTGGTATCAGAGCCTAGGAATATAGGTCGTTGGGGACTTAGAGACCCTAGGCTTTTGGTTGGACAGTGGGAAGACGTCGTGTGAGACGTGACCTTAGCGAGAGTCTTGTCTGAGGGTGTACCTCCCCAGAGGATTGGGGTGAGTGACCTCGCATGTTATTTCTCTAAAGGTGATTGTGTTGGCTGCAGACAAAACATAATGCTTTAGAAGGTTAACATGCTTAGACTTTCGTTTGTTTGGGACGAGAGAGTCTTGGTCCTAATGTTTTTCTGTTACAGGGTTTTTGGATTGCTTCAGAGACAGCCGTGCAACGGCGAGGGCGTGTTTGGCCTGGGAGGAGGGGCTCGTATAGCGGAAAGCTAAATGGATAGAGCCGAGAGAGGCTTGAGAGATCCAGGCCCAAGCAGTTCTGGTATTTGAGGCGTTACGGCGCCAGGAAGAGAGGAGCATGGAGCGAGTGATGCTCATGCGTGGACCGAGAGCATCTCCCGGAGTATCGTCAGTAGTACCTCCGGCCGCGACGTTGTCGATTTCTGTTCCTGATCGCACCATTGATGGTGCGGAAGCAGCGAGAGGTTACTGATAGGTTGTGTACCGCATCCAGTTCTATCCCTTGGAGATTTCGGGACCGAGTTGGAGCCGTGAGAGGCCGAGAACTGGAACGCTGTTATGGAAGATTTGTTCGAGATTTGTTCATCCAGGCTAAGCATCACAGGGCGCTTGTTATGTACTTTCCTTGGGAGCCAGGAGAGCTGGTGGCGTCGGATTCGTCTGGTTGGACCATCGGGAGCGCAGTTGATGCTCTGGGTGAGTTCTGTGACAGTGGAGCGTGTATCCCTGGTCGTCCAGGATGAGGCTTAGAGGTTGGTTGTGTTCGAGTGGGAACCGCCTCAAGATGACTATCCTCTTTGTGCATTTTCGGCGATTGCCGACCTTGGATGCAGTGAGCGTGCATGCTCGATGGTTTGACTGTGGATCAGTGACCCCGTCCGAGGGAGACGGTGAGCGGGGGACCCGCTCGGAGAGAGAGCTCCGGCATCGCCGTTCTTGCGATGTCGCGTGATTCGAGGTTGCCATGATTTCACCCACAGGATCATGGGTCTCAGAGGAGACAGAGACCAGGAGGTTCTCGACAGTGCTCGCTTCAGCAGCAGTGCCAGAGTGAGTTTCCCTTCTGCGTAGGCGCTTTCTTCGTCAGGGTTGAGGATTGCGTTTCACCTGGTGTGGCCGTCGGGTTAGAGCTTGCTTAATGCCAACGCCGTGTGTGCGTTTCGGTTAAGCGGGGCACCTTCGTGTGGGCCAGTGTCAGGATGATGGTTTTTGCACGTTTGGATCGATTTCTGATCGCGTGAAGCACGTGGTTTGAGTGCTGCCTGTCCTGCCAGTACAACTTGGACCTTGGATGATCATCCTGATGTTAGTCCTACATCAGAGCTGGGGTTTGATACGAGGTTGTATAGGACTCCGGTCGTCCCAATTTATGCTATCATGGATTGTCGAAAGAGAGACTTTGACCCTCCGTAGACCTGGGTCAGGAGGAGTGTATTTTTTAGCATGCGTGAGATAAATTTGATGCCTGGCTTAGGTTACCAGGAGGTTACCTGCCCTGGCTGAGTTACCAGGAGGTTACTTGCCCCTGGCCGAGTTTACCAGGTGGTTGATGGCCCCTGGCCGAGTTAACCAGTAATTACTTGATTGGGACCCGAGATCGAGACAGTCCTTGACGGTTTTGGTAACCGCGGCCAACTTCGCAAGCACCTCGTGGAGTATCACCGTGAGACAGGGGATCGCTGTGAGCGCAGCTGCAGATTTGACGGATTCGATAGTCTCTGAGACCTAGTTCCGTCGTCGGGAATACGACGAGTGAGGATCCGGGTCGGTTGTTACACCGTGGTGATGTCCGTTGTGGGTACGCAACCGTGGATTTCTTGTAAAGTTCGAACTTGATTAGTCTCACTTGTGCTTTGGGCAGCAAGTAGATTGCCTTCGCGTGGATTGATATCTTTTTGGAACCTTACAGCCCAGGGCTGTGCCGGGATACTGATCCGGGAACCAGTAGGGCATTTTTAGCGGGTTGCGTGGTCAAGGGGTTTGACTAATGCCGCTCTGATGGCGAGCTGTGGGTTTTTCCCTGTTTCACTGGACGAGTTGTTGTGATACCGTCGTGGGTTTTT
>CM055072.1:11693306-11727835 GCA_029204045.2 Tillandsia leiboldiana
ACCGCCTCAAGATAACTATCTCTTTGTGCATTTTTTTCGCGATTGCCGACCTTGGATGCATTGAGCGGGCATGCTCGCGTTTGACTGTGGATCAGTGGACCCCGTCCGAGGGAGACGGTGACGGGGGACCCGCTTCGAGAGAGAGCTACGGCATCGCCGTTCTTGCGATAGTCGCGTGATTCGAGGTTGCCATGATTGCACCCACAGGATCATGGGTCTCAGAGGAGACAGAGACCAGGAGGTTCTCGCAGTGCTCGCTTCAGCAGCAGTGCCAGGATGTGATTTTCCCTTCTGCGTAGGCCGCTTTCTTCTTCGTCGGAGGGTTGAGGATTGCGTTTTCACCTGGTGTGGGCCGTCGGGTTAGAGCTTGCTAATGCCAACGTGGCCGTGTGTGCGTTTTCGGTTAAGCGGGGGCACCTTCGTGTGGGCCAGGGTCAGGACTGATGGTTTTTGCACGTTTGGATCGATTTTCTGATCGCGTGAAGCACGTGGTTGAGTGCTGCCTGTCCTGCCAGTACAACTTGGACCTTGGATTGATCATCGAGATGTTAGTCCTACATCAGAGCTGGGGTGTTGATACGAGGTTGGATAGGAATCGGTCGTCCCAATTTATGCTATCATGGATTGTCGAAAGAGAAGACTTTGACCCTCCGTAGACCTGGTCAGGAGGAGTGTATTTTTATAGCATGCGATGAGATATTGATGCCCTGGCTGAGTTACCAGGAGGTTACCTGCCCTGGCTGAGTTACCAGGAGGTTACTTGCCCCTGGCCGAGTTACCAGGTGGTTGATGCCCCTGGCCGAGTTACCAGGTAATTACTTGATTGGGACCGAGATCGAGACAGTCATTGACGTGGTTTGGTAACCGCGCCAACTTCGACAGCACCTCGTGGAGTATCAACCGTGAGACAGGGAGAGCTGTGAGCGCAGCTGCGAGATTTGACGGATCGAGAGGTCTCTGAGACCTAGTGCCTCGTCGTGGGAATACGACAGTGAGGATCCGGGCGGTTGTTACACCGTGGTGATGTCACGTTGTGGGTACACAACCGTGTGAGTTCTTGTAAAGTTCGAACTTGATTAGTCTCACCTTGTGCTTGGGCAGATGCCTTCGAGTGATTGATATCTTTTTGGAACCTTACAGCCAAGGGCTGTGGCCGGGATACTGATCCGGAACCAGTAGGGCAGTTTGAGCGGGTTGCGTGGTCAAGGGGTTTGACTAATGCCCTACTGATTTGAGAGCTGTGTTTTTCCCTGTTTCACTGGACGAGTTGGTGGTGATACCGTCGTGGGTTGTTGCTTACCTCCGAAGCGACTTGGAGCTTGAGGGACAGAGGATATGAGGTGTATTGAGGCAAAGCTGAGGAAGATACCAGCTTTGATCCGGATATTGCCGTGATAGTGAGGTCATGGAATTATTTCTTGAATCCTCGAACCTAAAGTACTTGGGCACTCAGGAGGTCGGGTTGAGGTAACGCCGGTGGATAAGTTTCGCAAGTTTTATGATTGCTTTATCCCGGCGAAGACTTTTTGCTCGACTACGCCCTGTTTTGGCGAGCAGTGTAACCCTAGAATTTGAGTGCCAGGACTGATAGAAGGTTCTCGAGGTTGTAAGTTTTTCCCCTGTTAAGGGAGGTGGTGTATGTTTTGTAGACTGGAGCTTTGGTGGCTATGAAGCATCTGAGGAGTTTTGCCTTGAGGAGGCTTGAACTTCGGTTTTTGAGATCTCGAATCGGGGGGAAACTTCCAGCCTGAGAGTTATATGTGGAAACGAGTTATGCGAGTTGTGGATCCTCGAGCTGTGATCAGGCTGGATGAGGCCTATTTGAACCCCGAAAGTTTTGTTTTGCTCTCCCTTCCTTGGTGATGGACGAGGACCGCGTTATCCTCATCGACCGATGCGATTCTTGTTGGTGAAACCAAAGAATTTTGCAGTCGAATCATACCTTTGGGGAAGGTTCAGTGTTGTCAGCATGAAGAACGTGGGTGACCACTTGAGAGCCTTGGGCAATTTGTGGATCTCCTATCCCCTTTTGCTTTTGTTTTGCCCTCCTATGTATGGATTTCGTTGGATTTCGAGGACGAAACCCTTTTAAGGGGGGGAGAGTGTAGAACACCGGGATTTGGATGACGCACCGACCTTGCAGGATGGTGTGGTGCGGAGGAATTTGCCTTGGATGTGTCCCACTTGTGTTTCCAGAGGAGTTCGGGTTGATTTGGATCCCCGCGGAGGCCTCTGCTTGTTTCGGGCTTTGTACGCGTTGGGTGACTGGTTCGGGAAGCTCCGACACCGCTATGGGTTGCAGAAAATTTGGGAAACACTTGGAGCAGGTGTATTTTCAGTTTACAGCGAGGTTCGGGAGGTTCCGGACTGACGCGGAAGACCCGGAGGCAAAAAGTGAGTCGAACTGGCAATTTTGGAGCCGATATTTGATTTGAGCACCCCGACTCAACGGATGAGCTTTTTGAGGAGAAAAAGCTGTGGACACGCGTACTTTTGATTTACAGCGAGGTTCGGGAGGTTCCGGACTGACGCGGAGGACCCGGAGGCAAAAAGTGAGTCGGAACTGGCATTTTTGGAGCCGGTATTTGATTTGAGCACCCCGACTCAACGGTTGAGCTTTTTGAAGAGAAAAAGCTGTGAGCGCGTGTATTTTGGATTTACAGCGGAGCTCGGGAGGTTCCGGGCGGCGGCGGAGGGCCCGAGGGCAAAAAGTGAGTTGGAGTTGGGTTTTGGAATTAAATTAATTAAGTTAATTAATTTATTTAAAGCTTCAGCTTTATAAAACCCCCCTCCCCTCCACCTCTGTAGCAAGGAAATGTGAAAGAGAAAGAAAGAAAAGGAAAAAAAGAGGAAAATGAGAGGAAGAAGAAGAAGAAGAAGATGGAGGAAATGGAGAGGGTTCTTGAGCTTTTCTTCCCCGAGCGAGGGCGTGGAGCCGAGCGAGGTCGGCGAGCCTCGTGGAGGTCGGTTTTATTTTTATGGCTTTTAATTTGGTTGTGGTTTTTGGCTTCTCCCCTCCCCTCTCTTTTAATTTCTTCCTTCCCTGCTGCTTGGAGGCTCGCCGCTGCGCGCGCGCGCGTGGGCGCCGCGCGCAGCGAGCGCCCTGCTGCTGTTGAGGTGCAGCAGGACGCCGGGCCGCCGGCTGCATCGCCTGGGCGGCGGCGCGAGCGGCGGGCTGCGCGCAAGGCGCGCAGGCACCGCAGGCACGCGCGCGGCACTGCGCTGCAGGCGCAGTGCCGCGGGGCTTGCAGGCCGCGCGCAGGGCGCGCGGCACTGCAGACCCCCCCCCCCTCCCGCGCGGGGTGGCCTCCTGGGCCCCGCGCGGTGTGCAGGCCGCGCGCTGGGCGCGCGGCGCTGCAGGCCCCGCGCGGGCGGCCGTTGGGCCCGCGCGGTGTGCAGGCCGCGCGCTGGGCGCGCGGCACTGCAGGCCCCGCGCGGGTGGCCCCTGGGCCCCGCGCGGTGGGCAGGCCGCGCGGGGCGCGCGGCGCTGCAGGCCCCGCGCGGGCGGCCGTTGGGCCCCGCGCGGTGTGCAGGCCGCGCGCTGGGCGCGCGGCACTGCAGGCCCCGCGCGGGCGGCCCCCTGGGCCCCGCGCGGTGGGCAGGCCGCGCGCTGGGCGCGCGGCGCTGCAGGCCCCGCGCGGGCGGCCGTTGGGCCCCGCGCGGTGTGCAGGCCGCGCGCTGGGGCGCGCGGCACTGCAAGCCCCGCGCGGGCGGCCCCCTGGGCCCCGCGCGGTGTGCAGGCCGCGCGCTGGGCGCGCGGCGCTGCAGGCCCCGCGCGGGCGGCCCCCTGGGCCCCGCGCGGTGTGCAGGCCGCGCGCTGGGCGCTCGGCGCTGCAGGCCCCGCGCGGGCGGCCCCATGGGCCCCGCGCGGTGTGCAGGCCGCGCGCCGGGCGCGCGGCACTGCAAGCCCCGCGCGGGCGGCCCCCTGGGCCCCGCGCGGTGTGCAGGCCGCGCGCTGGGCGCGCGGCGCTGCAGGCCCCGCGCGGGCGGCCCCCTGGGCCCCGCGCGGTGTGCAGGCCGCGCGCTGGGCGCGCGGCGCTGCAGGCCCCGCGCGGGCGGCCCGTTGGGCCCCGCGCGGTGTGCAGGCCGCGCGCCGGGCGCGCGGCACTGCAAGCCCCGCGCGGGCGGCCCCCTGGGCCCCGCGCGGTGTGCAGGCCGCGCGCTGGGCGCGCGGCGCTGCAGGCCCCGCGCGGGCGGCCCCATGGGCCCCGCGCGGTGTGCAGGCCGCGCGCCGTGCGCGCGGCACTGCAAGCCCCGCGCGGGCGGCCCCCTGGGCCCCGCGCGGTGTGCAGGCCGCGCGCTGGGCGCGCGGCGCTGCAGGCCCCCGCGCGGGCGGCCCGTTGGGCCCCGCGCGGTGCGCAGGCCGCGCGCTGGGCGCGCGGCACTGCGGGCCCCGCGCGGCAGTGCAGGGTGCCCGCGCGGGCGGCCCCTGTGCCGCGGGCCCCGCGCGGCATGGCAGGGCGCCGCGCGGGCGGCCCCTGTGCCGCGGGCGGGCCTTTGGGCCCCCGCGGCCCTGCAGGCCGCGCGCTAGGCGCGCGGCGCTGCTGCAGGCCGCACGGGCGGACTGGGGTCCGCGCGGCGCTGCTGGCCACGCGGCTGACCTTTGCCGCGTGGGGTTGGTTTCTTTGGGCAGTGCGGCCATGGGCCGCACTGTGCCGCGTTGTTTGCGGCTCGGCGGTGCGCCGCGGCGGATGCGCCGCGGCGGATGCGCGATGGGATTTCGCGCGTCGCCCGACGCTCTTCGTCGCCGGAGGGTTTTTCCTTCGCCTTTGCCGCGCGGGCTGTGACTTGGCGACGCGCCGCGGCGTGTGTGCGCGATGGGTTTTCCGCGCAACGCGCGGCGTTTCTCGTCGCCGGTTTGGTTTCTTTTGCCCTTTGTGAGCGCGGTTTTAGCCGCATGTTTTCTGATCCCGGTCCCTCTTCTTATCTCGCAGTTGTGGCATAGTGTTAGCTTCTCACGTGGCCGGTGGCGCGTGTTTTGCCGCGTGGAGCTGCGGGATCGCATCGGGACCTCCGTTTGGCGCATGGTTTTCGCGGATGGATCGCAGGTGGGTTGGTTTCTCCCAAGGAACTATGGATTGCCTTTTATGCTTCCGAATGCAAAGGTATCGTATCCTTACTATCAGGTATCTGCGGAGCAGTCGTGCAAGTCGAGGGTTGTCGTTTCCGACTTGGACACGAGTGTTAGTCGCATCGTTAGAGTATACGAGATCACTGGCTGAGTTACCAGCAGAGTAGATACCACTGGCAGAGTTACCAGATGGGTATAGATCACTGGCTGAGTTACCAGATGAGTAGATACCACTGGCTGAGTTACCAGATGGGTATAGATCACTGGCTGAGTTACCAGATGAGTAGATACCACTGGCTGAGTTACCAGATGGGTATAGATCACTGGCTGAGTTACCAGATGAGTAGATACCACTGGCTGAGTTACCAGATGGGTATAGATCACTGGCTGAGTTACCAGATGAGTAGATACCACTGGCTGAGTTACCAGATGGGTATAGATCACTGGCTGAGTTACCAGATGAGTAGATACCACTGGCTGGGTTACCAGATGGGTATAGATCACTGGCTGAGTTACCAGATGAGTAGATACCACTGGCAGAGTTACCAGCTGGGTATGAATCACTGGCTGAGTTACCAGAAGTGTAGATATCACTGGCTGAGTTACCAGATCGATAGTTATGCCCTGGCCGAGTCACCAGGTGGTTACTAGAAGGGATTGAGGTGGCCTTCTAGTGTCTTGTAGAGTTCTAGCAGTCCCAGTGCGGGGGGCGGAAACTATGGGCGCCTAAGCCTACAGCATGTTCTTGTTTGATAAGGGCTGTAGGGGGCGCAGACGTTCGTAGTTTCCAGGCCTCCCGTGAGAGAGACTGAGAACTTACTTCCAGCATTTGCATTGAGACATGTAGCGATAGATTCATTTCCAGTTATCTATCTATCTATCTATCTATCTGTCTATTTGTGTTTTTGTCTCCAGCAGACTGAGTGGGTGTACCGTGGGGTTAGCTTTGGTGCCCACTGAGATCTGACTGTTGCAGTAGATCTCACACCCGCTGTGATGACAGGTGTTCCTGAGGCGACCGTTCCAGGTTTGGCTTGTTTCGGAGCTTTCTGACCGAGGTATGCGCGTGGCTGGCTAGCTCCTACCCGAGTCGGTGGTGTCGGTGTAGTGTCTCTTGTACTTTTCAGTTTCCACTTTTGTACTTATGTTGGGGGTGCTAGTGGACTGGTGTACTTGGACTTTTCACCGCTTAGTGTTTCAGCTTCCTTTCAGCTCTGATACTTGTTAGCTATAGATCTCTTTTGCAGGGTAGACGCTTCGTCTGTACGGCAGTTTCCGTACAGACGGCGGATCTGTTGGCGAGCCCGGGTCGCAGTTCGACCCCGGGGCGTGACAGCAGGACCACCTGATCGCGGAGTTCGCGCGAATGCAGTTGGAGGTGGTGCCTGCGGGCACAGTTCTGCAACTCCTAGCCTTGGTGGTCAAGCCGACGCTATTCGAGAAGATCCAGGAGGGACAGCAGACCGATCTGCACCTACAGCGCTTACGAGACAAGATTCCCCAGGGTCAAGAGATTGACTTTGCGGTGAAAGACGACGGCACCCTATGTTTCCGCGGGCGGGTCTGTGTGCCGGATTCACCAGAGTTGAAGAATGAAATCTTAGCGGAGGCACATCGAGCCCCTTATGCGGCACACCCGGGGGGCACGAAGATGTACAGGGATCTCAAACAGACGTTCTGGTGGCCTAAGTTAAAAGAAGACGTGACGCGATACGTAGCCCACTGCCTAGTATGTCAACAGATAAAGGCCGAACACCAGCGACCAGCAGGGAAGCTACAGCCCTTACCGGTACCAGAGTGGAAATGGGACCAGATCACCATGGATTTTGTCACTGGATTCCCACGTTCACAACAGGGCCACGACGCGATCTGGGTTGTAGTTGACCGGTTAACCAAGTCAGCACACTTCCTACCAATTCACACCACTTGGACCCGCGAACGGCTAGCTCAAGTCTACATCAGCGAGATCGTGAGACTACATGGGGTACCGGCATCGATCACCTCGGACAGAGACACGCGCTTTGTCTCGAAGTTTTGGCAAAGTCTCCAGCAGGCCATGGGGACCAGATTACATTTCAGCACCGCCTTCCACCCTCAGACGGACGGACAGTCAGAGCGCACGATACAAACCCTAGAAGACCTGCTTCGCGCCTGTGTGCTTGATTGGGGAATCGGTTGGTCACGCTACCTACCTCTCGTGGAATTTGCCTACAACAACAGCTACCAGGCCAGCATTCAGATGGCGCCCTACGAAGCACTGTATGGAAGGCGCTGCCGATCCCCGATCTGCTGGGACGACTTGGGAGAGCGGAAACTTTTGGGACCCGACGTAGTGGAAGAAACTGAAGAGAAAGTGCGCCTTATCAGACAGCGCTTGCTGACCGCCCAGAGTCGACAGAAGAGTTACGCAGACCAGAGGCGCCGGGACTTGGAGTTTCAAGTGGGGGAACATGTGTTTTTGTGGGTCTCGCCATCCAGAGGAATCAGGCGTTTCGGGCTAAGGGGCAAGCTGAGCCCACGGTTTGTGGGGCCATTTGAGATTCTAGAGCGTATCGGCCCAGTAGCTTACCGCCTCGCCCTACCACCAAACCTCGACCGAGTCCACGATGTGTTCCACGTATCAATGCTTCGGAAATATCTCCCCGACCCATCACATGTCCTGGACACCTCTGCACTCGAACTTAAGGAGGACCTGAGCTTCGAAGAAACCCCAGTGAAGATCCTGGCAAGGGAAACAAAATCACTACGAAATCGGGCTATCCCCTACGTGAAAGTACATTGGAGCAACCATGAAGAGCGAGAAGCCACTTGGGAACTGGAATCCAAGATGAGGGAGTGCTACCCCGACCTTTTCACTCCTATCCGGGTTTGAGTTTCGAGGACGAAACTCGTTGTTAGAGGTGAGTGGTGTAATAGCCGCGGGTTTTCGAACCGCTTTTAGGCAAAGGGGTCCGGGGGTTTGATTTTCTTTTGTCATTCTGGGCAGGCTGTCGGGGGCTCGCGGGCATTTTTTTTTGAGAATAAAGCTCGCGAAGCGGAGGCCGGCGGCGCGATCGGATCGGATTTCCGACCCCGGAAGCTCCCGGAATAAATTTTCGAAGTTGCTGCGGTTCGGGTGTCCGGCACGTCCCTTTTGAGGTAAACCAGACCCGGATTTAACGATTTTTTTTGATTCAAGCTAGTTAATTCTTTCGCACCGGCTCAGTCTAATTTTCTGTAAATTTTCGGGATCCGACATAAATTAATTTAATTTATTTCGTTCTATCTATCCGGGTTAATTTGGGGCTAGGTTAGCATTTGGGGTTGGACGCGGGTTGGGCTCGATCGTACCAAAACAGCTAATTAATTGGGGGTTTGAGAGGTGAGGGTTGGGAACCCCTTCTCAGTCTGCTACCCCTTTGGCACGCACGACCCGAGCGAAGACGGTCGAGGAGAGGGGAGAACGCCGCATCCCCACCACCACCACACCGGACCTACGAGAACGGACGATCCCCTCTTCCCAAACCTTCGTCGTCCTCATCAAGGTGAGACGGGAATTTAGTTTCTTTTTCCTCGTGTTGAGTTCTTGATCATCTTGACCGGAAGGGGTGAGGCACAGGCGGCGGATTTCCCGGAATCCGCCGCACGTGCGAAGAAACCCCCCCCCCCATCCGGCGCCCTCATGCGACCCGCACGGGCCAGGCGGCGCCCAGCCCCCCCCGCGTGCGGGATGACCCGCACGGGGCCGGGCGCACGCCCAGCCGCGTGCGGGATGACCCGCACGGGGCCGGGCGGCGCCCAGCCCCCGCGTGCGGGATGGCCCGCACGGGGCCGGGCGCACGCCCAGCCGCGTGCGGGGTGACCCGCACGGGGCTGGGCGACGCCCAGACCCGCGTGCGGGGTGACCCGCACGGGGCCGGGCGGCACGCCCAGCCCGCGTGCGGGGTAGGCCGCAGGGCTGGGCGGCGCCCAGCCCCGCGTGCGGGGTGACCCGCACGGGGCCGGACGCGCGCTCAACCCCACGTGTGGGGTTGCCCGTACGGAGCTGAGCACGCGCACGGCCCGCGTGCGGACGGGGAGCCGCGAACCCGACGAGCGGTTCGCCCGCCTCTCGTCTTCATCCGCGTCTGAGCGTCGCTTTTCTCCTCGCGGCAGGTGTGCGAAGGAGCCGAGCGGGAGTACCAGGACGCGAGGGAGCGGAGCGTTGACGCCTACTAGCGACAGGTGGGTTGAGTGTGATATTTGGCATCGAACCACATTGATTGTTTTAATTTAAATATTATATGTTACCGTTCACTTCAGTAATCATTATTCTAGATGCTACGGATTATTGCTACACATCGATAGTTACGTGGTCTCGTGTTTTGATGCTTCAGCTACCGTCTTTCCTTCGACTATGCTAATAGTAGGTCAACATGAGTTTACACGCCTCTACCTTATTCTGATTCATGCATCATGGTTACTGCTTTACTATTTCATATACATTGCGATTACTGCATTACTATTGCTCATATATTGTGGTTACTGTGCTCGAGGCTGCAACACGTGCACCCGCGGTTTGGCCACCGTGAGGGGTGCACTTTTCCGGAAAAGAGGTCGTAGGACCCGTGTATACCCACGAGGTGACGTAGTGGGGCCCCTTATTAGCTGTGGGGTTGAGGCGCCGAGGTGCGAGCGGAGCGACCCGCCGGTTTAGTTGTCCGGCCCGGTCGCGGTGCTGCAGGTACGGTATGGGCCGTCGGTAGTGGACCGACGCGGCAGAGTATTACAGGATGCAGATATACAGGTTACCATTTTTCCCCCCCCCCCAAAAGGGTGGTTGCTCCGGTTGTCGCCACGGTTTGTTTTTATTATTCCCCCTGCACGGCATTTATTAGTCACTGACTTCCCACTTCGTGACAGGGCCCAGGCGAGGGGAGAGGTAGGTGGCGGTGAGGACGGGGCGGACACAGCGGGACCGTTGGAGACCCTGAACTTTATACTTTCCTTTTCTTTTCAGCTTTTCATTTATATTGTGGGCATGTGTGAGGTTCCCGATACCCTTGTGGGGTCGACGTAGATGTCGGTATTTGATTATCTGTTTATGCACTACCTTTCCCTTTATTTCCTACTGGCCATTTGAAAAGCGAAACAAAAACAAAGAAAAGATTGCGAAAAACCGTTTTCAAAGTCTAAGTGTCGTGTGGGCACTGATTTCAAAACCTTGTGGATTTATGGATTGCGAAATGAGCTTTCAAAACTTGGGTGTCGTGTGGGCACCGTTTTCAAAACCCTGGGGTTTATGCTGATTTCGAAACTCGTTTTCAAAACTTAAGTGCCGGGTGGGCACTCTTTAAAAACCGTGGATTTATCCTTTCAAGTTGAAGTGGCCATGCGCTTAAATATTTAGAATACTGGTTGTATGTAATTGAATGTTGTGATTGAATGGTTATGTTTGCTTGGGAGATGTATTCAACCACACGCCGTGCACGTACAGGGGAGACTCTGTCCGTTTGCAGAGAGATCCTGTATGTGCGGCGGGTCTGGGCACGCACCGGGGAAGAAAGAGACCTTTCAAAAAAAAAAAAAAATGCCGTTTCCGCTAAAACAAACCCCCGGGGCGTGACAACAGGGGTGCTAGTCAAGGTTCCAATAATACACTTATTCTAGCATGCTGAATCCTATCATAATAGAATTAGAAGGAAGTCCGCAGACTTAGAGAAAATCCAACCCACCTCGCCAAGCCACCAATTGCTCGTAGACACTTGCAATTGGCCTCCACGCGATTCCTTGCCTCCACCGGAGGCCGCACGCAAAACGGAGCACGCCGCCGGAGTCCGCACACAAAACAGAGCATGGTGTCGGATTTCGCACGCAAAACGGAGTTCGCACGCAAAACGGAGCACGCCGTCGGAGTCCTCACGCAAAACGGAACACGGTGGGGAGTCCGCACGGAAAACGGAGCAAAGTGCCGGAGTTCGCACGCAAAACGGTGCACGCCGCCAGAGTCCACACGTAAAACGGAGCACGGCGTCGGAGTCCGCACGCAAAACGGTGCAGTAAAACATGGTCCCTAACACGCATAAGAGCATGGGGTCAAATCCAATGTCCAAAAGGACGCCCCAAAACTATGCCAAAAACACCGCAAAAATGAACACGCGGGATCTACCTCGACAGCGTCGCGCCGCCCATCTGGCCTTTTGGAACACCTCGCGCGCTCCACGAGGTCCACGATGCACCGCCGCACCCCACGAAATCCCCTCCCTCTCTCCCTCTTGGTGCTCGGTTGGAGAAGAAAAGAAAGAAGAGAGGAGAAAAAATGGTGTGCGGGTGGAGAAGGAAGAAAAGAAGAAGAGAAGAAGGAGGAGAGGGGGGGGGGGGGGTTCAATGGACCCTTCACACGGGTCCCCCCAATGGGTAACAGCCATGTGGCGGTCCACCACACAGGGGACGCGCGCACCAGGCCCAGGCACTTGCCCCCTGCGCCACGCGCCGCGCGTCCCAGCGCGCCACGCGGGTGCAGCATCCCGCGCTCCACACGGGCGCGTTACACCGTGCCACACAGGAGCGGGACACCCCGCGCGCCACACGGGCGCGCGCCCCCCGCGTCCGCGAGGGCGCAAATGGGGGCCAGCCACATGGCGGCCCCCGCGCTGACCCGCGCAGGAAGGCGCGCTTCCCCAGCGCGCCAGCTGCGCGCCTTGCGCAATACGCCACCCCTCGAGCCGCGTGCCAACGCCTCGGGATCCGTGTCGTCTCGAGATTCGCGCACGTTTCGCCCGTTTAAGCCCGGATATAGCCAATTTTGACAGTTTTCGCGCGTTGAGTCCGTTTTTGGCATCCATTCGATGCACAACGGACTCAATACACCAAAAATAGGTATTTTCTCACCACCAAGCACACGGTCGAGTCGCACGGGGATTCCGGGACACCACACTCTCCCCCACTAAAAAAAAAATTTCGACCTCGAAACTAAAACACACCCCTTTCCCAACCAGGGAAAGAGAAGCCCAACATCAGGAACATCATCAACCCCAACTCTCTATTTGAAAAGCAGCCGAAAATAGCGAAAAGTTCGAAAAATCCAAAAGACCGATGCCTTCACCCTAATCAAACAGGAACAGGTTCCAGCATCGTCTCCATTTCTGGAGTAGCCCTTTCGAAATTTCCGTCCCGTTCGCCAGTTTCGGCGTAAAGACGAGAAAACGAGGAGAGAGGTGTTGAAGCTGTCCCTGCTGTGGCCGTAAACAAAAACTACAATCTAACATCTCAAACCACCTCAGGCCATGCAGGGTGCAAAGCTCTAGCTTCGACAACTAGGAAAGAAAGTCATACCTGATACAATGCGATCCGCTATCCTGCCGCCCTCCAGCCGGACGGCCTAACTCATCCTCTCGATGTGGGTGGTCGTCGCTCTGTCTGCCCCGACGTCGTGGCCCTATCTGCCTGGCGGTAAATCGGAGGAGCTCCTTCATCTTGAAGAGGTAGCGGGGGTGTCATCGCAAGCGGTATTGCCGTAAGCACTACTCGAGAGCATGCTGCCTGAAAATGTCCCGACTGTCCACACGAAAAGCATCGCCCCTGCCTATGGTCACACTGCTGCACTGCATGCGGCCCACCGCAGGTGACACACTCATCCAGATACTGTTGCTGCTGGTACATCGGCTGTGGAGGACCTCCTGATCTCTGTCTCCTCTGAAATCCACGACCCTCAGACTGGGATTGTGGCGGCCCAGGGGGTCTCGATCTACTCGACTGTCCAAAATCAGGCGGCACTGGATGCCCCTCCACGGAGCTGGTCCCTGACGCTCTGTCCCTCTCTGACATGACCACTGATCCCCGGTCAGCCCACCGAGCATTCTCAATCACTGCATCAAGTGTCGGCGCTCGCCGAGAATGCACGAAGTGATAGATGTCCTAATGCAGTCCTCACTCAAATAGATCAACCTTCTGGGCCTCATCCCGGGCGACATGGGGTACACTGCTAAACAATCGCTGAAACTCCCGAATGTACTCCTGAAGAGGCCGACTCCCTTGCTGAAGATGTCGCAAATCCCCTTCCAGTTTCTGCTTTGCACTGTCGGGAAAATAGGCCCCGAGGAACAAAGCACGAAACTCCGCCCAAGTCAACAACTGTACTCCTGGTGGTCCCACTTGGCGAACTCGACGCCACTAAATCTCGGCGTCCTTCTCCAGGAAGTGTGAGGCCAAGTGCTCCTGATGCTTCTCTTGAATAAACAAGTTCTCAAACAGCTTTTCCATTGCTGCAATCCAGTTCTCTGCCTCCCAAGGCTCTGAACTCTGCCCTGAAATTTACGGGGGATGGAACTGACTGATGTACAACAACCGATCAGCGAGCTCTCGCTGCTCCTGCACTGTGAACGTTGCGATCTGGGCCGAAGTCGACGATGTCGCAGCCGGAGGTACTACTGGCGATACCACACGGGGTGCTATCTGCTCAAGCAAACGCATCATGCGCTCCATGTTCTCCTCCTGGTGCTCGGTCGCCTCCTCCCGGCGCCGTAACGCCTCCGACATCTTTGCCATCTCGGTCCATAACTCCTGGGTCTCGCTCTGCTCTGATAGCTCCGCCTCCCACGACTCCAAGCTCAATCCTGCAAATCGGGGTGGATCAGACTGCCGGGACTGGCTCCATCGACCGATGATGTCCCAAAGCTCTTCTACTATCCGCTATCCACCCTACCTCGGTGCCTCAGCAGTACTCGTCGACACGGAGGGGGCTGCACGCTCAAACGGTGCCACTGATATAGCTGGAGATGCCACTGCATGGGAAGAAAGTGCTGGAGGACACACAAGCGGTACTGCAACTGGCTGTGCTCTCTGCTCAAACAGGCGCATCAAACGTTCCTTGTCCTCCTCCTGGCATGGTAACGCCTCAGACATCTGGGCTACCTGGGCCCGCAGCTCCCGGACCTCACTCTGCTCTATCTGCTCAGCCTCCCGCTGCTCGGGTTACTCATCAGATGCGGAATGTGCCCTCTTCACTACACGACGTCTCAGGGGCATCGTAGTCCACTGCACAATAACAAACATCAGGACACAACAACCATTCGACCCAATCCAGCGAAAGTCTAAGACATGTCATCCATTCCAAAGCATTATGTTGTCTGCAGCCAACATAATCGCTTAGGAGAATAAACATGTCAATCACTCATCCCGTCTCATGGGAGAGGTAAAACTCAATCAGGACTCTCGCTAAAAGTCACGACTCTCACGTAGTCATCCAAATGTCCAACCACAAGCCTAGGGTTTCTAAGTCCACAATGACCTACAACCTAGGCTCTGATACCACTCTAATCTGTCACGCCCCGGGGTCGAAACTGCGACCCGAGCTCGCCAACAGATCCGTCGTCGACACAGGAAGCCCCGCACCGACGAAGCGTCTAACCTACAAAAGATAGAACTACAGCTACACAGATATCAGAGCGGAAAATAAAAGCTGTAATATAAAATCAAGCCACTATAAAGCTGAAAATAAATACAAAGTGCATCTCCCAAATACCTAAATAATACAAGGTCAGATACAAATTAAAAAATCCACCTATACAATATCTACGAACCCAAAAAGGGAGATAACTAAAAACTAGAAATATAACAATACACAGTGAATCCCACAGTCCGGGATGGTACATCTACCTCACTCTAAAAGAACTATGCTGGTTGGGAACTATCTCGCGACTCCCTGTCCTCGGTCTGTCACACCAGCTCGGGCAAGAACGGAAAGAAAAGCCTCTGCAACCTGTCACCGACAGAGGGTGTGAGAACTACATCCTACAGTAGTTCTCAGTGGGTACCGTCTCCAAGGCCCACGGTCTGCCCACTAAGTCTACTAGAGGCAAAGATAACAGAAAAAGACTGCGATGAAGAAAACTAAGCTGGAAAAGTATCTACAGCTATCATGCCTCTATCTACTATGCTCAAAAGGGAAAAACACAGATGATGGTATGCCTCCACTCGCTACTGCTAATATGTCTCAAGTATCATGCTCAAAGTAAAACTCATCTATGAACATGCTATGAAACTCACTCTCACATATCACCCAATCTCAATGACTGTCCCTCTTTGGACCAGTCAAGCCTGCGCTCATCTACTGCCACTCATGCCCAAACTGGGCTTGGTCTTACGTAGGGTGTCGCTCAAGGACTATCTCAGTAACCACATCGCAGCCTCGTCAGGCTCGGTATCATCATCGCATCCGGAGCGTAGCTCGCGGGGAACGACCCCGCGAACTCAAGTATCTCACAACTGGCATAAAACCTCAGTCTCAGTAGGCTATCTGCCAACTGGGCTACCTGAGCCCGCAGCTCCCGGACCTCACTCTGCTCTAACTGCTCGGCATCCCGCTGCTCAGGCTCCTCATCCAAGGTCGAACGCACCCTTGCCGCTGCACGATGTCTCGGCAGCATCGCAGTCAACTGCAACAACAACACACGTCAGGACAAAACAACCACTCAACCCGATCAGGCGAAAGTCTAAAACAGGTTACCCTTCCTAAAGCATTATGTTGTCTGCTGCCAACATAACCACTTTAAGAGAATAACATGTAAAATCACTCATCCCTTCCCTTGGGAGAGGTAAAAACTCAATCAGGACTCTCGCTACAAGTCACGACTCTCACATAGTCATCCTAATGTCCAACCACAAGCCTAGGGTTTCTAAGTCCACAATGACCTACATCCTAGGCTCTGATACCACTCTAATATGTCACGCCTCGGGGTCGAAACTGCGACCCGGGCTCGCCAACAGATCCACCGTCGACACGGGAAGCCCCGCACCGACGAAGCGTCTAACCTGCAAAAGATAGAACTACAGCTACACAGATATCAGAGCGGAAAAATAAAAACTGTAATATAAAATCAAACTAGTATAAAGCTGAAAAGAAATACAAAGTCCATCTCCCAAATACATGATGTAACAACTAGAAATCCACCTATACAACATCTATGAATCCAAAAAGGGAGATAACTAAAATCTAGAAATATAACAATACATAAACAAAATCCCACAGTCCGGGATGGTGCATCTACCTCACTCTAAAGGAACAATGCTGGTAGGGAACTATCTCGCGACTCCCTGTCCTCGGTTCCTCAAGCTAGCTCGGGCAGGAACGAAAGAAAAAGCCTCAGCAACCTGTCACCGACAGAGGGTGTGATCCTACAGTAGTTCTCAGTGGGTACCGTCTCCAAGAGCCACGGTCTGCCCACTAAGTCTACTAGAGGCATAAGATAACAGAAAAAGACTAATAATGAAAAATAAGTAGAAAAAGTATCTACATCTATCATGCCTCTATCAACTATGCTCAATGGGAAAAAGAACACAGATGATGGTATGCATCCACTCACTACTGATAAAATGTCATAAGTACTATGCTCAAGGGAGAACTCTACTAAGACACATGATATGCATCCACTACTCGCACACGAGGTGCTCCCAAAACTCGAATCTCAATGACTGTCCCTCTTTGGACCACTCAAGCCTGCGCTCATCTACTACCACTCATGCCCAAACAGGGCTTGGTCCTACGTAGGGTGTCCCTCAAGGACTAACTCAGTAACCACATCGCAGCCTCGTCAGGCTCGGTAACATCATCGCATCTGGAGCGTAGCTCGCGGGGAGCGACCCCGCGAACTCAAGTATCTCACCACTGGCATAAAATCTCAGTCTCAGCAGGCTATAATCCACGATCAAATAGATCGGAAACTCGAATACTCAAACACCATCACTCAGTCGGAGAACCCTCCACGACTCAATCTCACAACACTAACCCACTAAAAGAAGGTACAACACAGCTGGGACCGCCGTCAATCCAAACGGCTCCCAAAATGACACCCCACTCATAGGCGAGAAGAACCGACAGAAGCAGCAAAGGTCCGAGAATCCCGTTAGGCCGGTGCCTAGAACCCTAATCAAACAAGAACAGACTCTAGGCTCAGCCAATAGAAGTTCTCGATCCTTTACCGTTCAGGGATTCGGCCCCTCTCGGTTAAAGTGGGAAACCTCTCAACCTACAAAAACCACGGGCTGGAGATGCTCTACAGCCAGATCCGCGAAGGGTCCGAAAACCCTGGGAGACTAATACCTACGACCCCAATCAAACAAGAACAGGCTATAGGCGTAGCCTCCTGTTGCTTTCGACCCCAGAAAGAAATCAGCCCTTAGAACCCGGATCACTCACCCCTGTCGGGTGAGGAACAATTTAGGAGAAAAGGTGACCTTTATTATAAAATACCGTTTTGAATTGAGAAAACCAACTTTTATAGATTTTAGTTCTTGAGAAAATCAGTTAAAAACAAGTTTATTTTCCGGACTCCCAAGGGTTGATGCCGTCGCCCAATCAAACAAGAACAGGCTCCGGCGACCCCTAGGAATTCGGAAGGAAAATACTCGTTTACTAAAATCTTGAGTGTCCGAAAACATTCTCGGTTCAAGGTCCTGTCAACACACGCTCACCACAATCACAACCTGGTGGTGACGACCAAAATAGAGAAATACCCAAAGATCCGGGACCACCGTTGCCCAAAACGGTTCCCAAAATACTAACACTGGCCTAAACTCAGCTACGAGACTCCACTCAGCCCCCAGGCCCAAGTGCAACATACGTACCACAATACCCTGACCACTCGGCCCACTACCTGGGCGAGGAACTCTATGTCCAGAAAGAAATACAGTGTGTGGGATGTCTAAAGCACAAAAGAACCTAGCCCAGATTAAGGTTCTCTAATGGACAGGTTAAACACATGCAACATATGACGGGGGTGCTAGTCAAAGGTCCAATAAAACACTTAATCTAGCATGCTAAATCCAAACATAATAGAATTAGAAGGAAGTCCGCAGAATTAGAGAAAAATCCAACCCACCTCGGTTTGCCACCAATTGCTCGTAGACACTTGCAATTGGGCTCACGCAAAACGGAGCACAGTGCCGGAGTCCGCACGCAAAACGATGCCCGCCGCCGGAGTCCGCATGCAAAACGGAGCACGCCGTCGGAGTCCTCACGCAAAACGAGGCACAGTGCCGGAGTCCGCACGCAAAACGGAGTCCGCACTCAAAACAGAGCACGGTGCAGGAGTCCGCACGCAAAACGGAGCACGGTGTCGGAGTCCGCACGCAAAACAGAGCACGGTGCAGGAGTCCGCACGCAAAACGGAGCACGGTGCCGGAGTCCGCATGCAAAACGGAGTCCGCACGCAAAACGGTGGGGTAAAACACAGTCCCTAACAAGCAAAAAGGCACTGGGTCAAAACCAAAAATCCAAAACGGTAAACTCGAAAATTGTGCCGAAAAACACTGCATAAAGACGAGCAAAACCAACCTTAAATTCGGCGCTACGCCAAACAAGCACCCACACGTTTACCTTGCTCCAAGGGACACTTCGCGCGCGCTTCACGGCACAAACGGTGCGCCCGCGGCACCCTGAAAAATTCTCCCAACGCTCTCTCCCTCTCCCTCTCGCATGCTGGACGAAGCAAAAGGAGAAAAAAGGAGAAAAAGGGGTCCAATTGGGCTTAAATAGCCCAAAAAAACACATTCGGGCGCCCGAATTGCACATTCGGGCGCCCGAAACCCCTCCTCGGGCGCGCGCTACAGTGATCCCGCCGAAGACCCCCGCGCCGCGCATGCCACCGCAGTGCCACGTGGCAGTGCTGCGCTTCCCGCGCGCAGGCGCGACCACACGGGGGCCGCCGCGTGGCAGCCCCGCGCCACACCGGGACTAGGCGCGCCAGGGACGCGTCCCCTCGCGCGCCGCGGGCGTGTAGGCGTCCGCCACGTGTCGAGCCCCGCGGGCTTCCCACACTAGCCCGATCCGATTCCCCGCGCGCGTCAGCGCGTGGGCTGGCGCGCCCAACGCGCCTCGGCCGTGTGGCTCCACCCACGTGCGCCCGCTCCCGCGCTCCCCGCCTGCGCTATGACCGGATTGACCAACCCGCGCCCGCCACATGGCAGCGGCGCGGGTTCGGTTCTCCTGGTGCATGCGGGTGGGCCGTGGACCGGCCCACAACTTAAAATGGGCCCGTTAGCCCTTATACGCCCGTAAATAGCCAATTTTGAGTGTTTTCGCGTGCTGAGTCCATTTTTGGCATCCATTCGACGCACAACGCACTCAATACACCAAAAATAGGTGTTTCCTCACCGCCAATCACATGGTCGAGTCGTACGGGGATTCCAGGACACCACAACCACACACAAGGTTTTTCTTGAAATTCAATTTAGGAACACCTCTAACTATGTCTTTGTTAGATATTCTAGATAGTTCCTTAAAGTTTATGTGACCTAGTCTTTCATGCCAAAGTGTTTCATTATCAAGTGACACTAGGTTACAATTTTGACTTGTTTTACTAGGAACTACATAGCAATTGTTCTATGACCTAACCCCTTTCAAAATGAATGAATGGTTTTCATCAGTTACGAGACATTCTACAGAAGAAAAATTGACTGAAAAACTATCATCACACAGTTGGCTAATGCTTATGAGGTTAGTCTTAAGGCCTTCAACATACAAAACATTGTTTAAAGCCGGGCCATCTGGAATAGTAATTGTTCCTTTGCCAACTATTTTTGAAGATCGTCCATCTCCAAAAACTACATGTCCTCCGGAGGTTTTCTCAAGGATTTGAAAAACGTTTTTATCTCCGGTCATGTCGCGTGAGCAACCACTATCCAGATACCAAGACGAATTATCATACGCATAGAGTGATGTGTGAATGACAAGACAAGGGAAGAATTCACCTTTGCGCACCCAAACCTTACGAGTTTCGGAATACGTCGGCAATGATCGTGACATTGATCTCCTTGGTGAACGCGTCTTGTTTGGTTGATCACTTTTCTTTGGAATCCATGATAACGTCGTCTTGTGGGGTGTACTACCATTATTCTTGACCTTTGGTTGATTTCTTCTTAAATTCTGGTCTTTGTTCTTGATGGTAGTTGTTGCAAGAAGCGCTTGATTTGATCGCTTGGCTCCATTCTTGCAATTTCGTCTTATGTGCCCTGCAAAACCACAACGAAAACATACCTTTGTGCAAGTTGAACCCGAAGTAGATGAGGTAGGCTTGTTAATGTTGGATGCAGTGATTTTCGTCGGAGGAGGAGAAACCGACTGGGGCACAAAAACCGTTCCACTCGAACTTGGATCCTTGCTGGTTCGAGTGTATCCAAGACCCAACCGATTCGTTTGACCGAGACCAAGCAATTTGTCCAACTTGCTCCTTCCAGAAGAGAATCCCTTCAAATCTTCCTTAAGTTGGAGTATGGTCTTCGCCATCTCTAATTTTTTCTATTGAGCCTCGGAGTAGAGCTTTAAGAAATGATTTACATTATCCACCAATTTGATATTTTCCTTCTCAAATTGCTCGTTCTTCTCTCGAAGGGAAACATTTATTTTGACCAAGTTATCCTTTTCCTCTTTAAGAGCGTTTGAGATAGAAGTTGCCTTTTTAGATTGTTCTTCGAGATCCCCCAATCTTCTTCTCAAACTTCTATTTTGCTTTGCCAATTTCTTTGAATCCTTTAATAATTTATGGTAGGCAAAAACAAAGTCTTCACCTTCGGAATCGCTCGGTTCATCATCCGTTGCATTCTTTTCATTTAAGGAGGAGTTGGATAATGAACCAGAGGAAGTCGCTGAAAAGCACATGTAAGGTGAAGTTGTGGACGCGTGAAATGCTGTGGCGTTGTTATCCTCATCACTGGAAGATTACTCATTGGAAGTGAAAGTGTCATCCCATGTGATGGCTTGCGTTGCCTTATTCTTTGACGGATTCTTGTTGGGACACTCCGTTGAGATATGGCCATAACCTTGGCATTTGAAGCACTGAATTTGTGCCTCAGAGTTCTTCTTGTCCTTTGAAGAACCCTCTTGCTTTCTTGACTTAAAGCTTGAAGATCCTTTGACTTTCTTGGACTTAACGAATGATGAGGATTTGCTTGAATTTTCCCTTCGAAAGCTTCGGCGAAATTTTCTCGTCAAGAGTGCAAGTTGTTTCTCGAAATCCTCCATAGATAGATTATCATCAGCGTCTGAGGAGGATGAATCCGCGTCTTCTTCTTTTGTTGATTTCAATGCAAAACCTGAAGACTAGAAGAAGAGGAAGGCTTTCAAGAAGAATAGTTAGTAGGAAAAGTCATTTCATAAGTTTGAAGTGCACCAACAAATTCTTCTACGTTGATTTTGTCTGGGTGATATACCGTACTCACAGACGACTCAACCTTTTTCCATACGCTCCTAGTTGATCTTCTCCGCTCGCTCCGCAACGCTTCTCGAATCCATGATCTGCGTCCAACGCCGAATCCACGACGTCCAACGTCGACTCCACGACGTCCGACCGAATCCACGGTCTTCACCCAGTAGCACGCTTCGAATCCACGAACGTACCTCGCTCCGAATCCACGAGAGCGGTAGCACCTTGAATCCACAAGGCCACGCGAGTCCACCCGCCGATTTTGGGGAAATCGTTGTTTTTGGGTGGTGATGATCCGCCGAATACTTAGATTAGAAATAGATCGGAAATACTATCTAAGTATTCATTAATTTGATTCTACTCAAAATCTGAGTTTGCAAAACCTAGAATCAAATTAATAAAATAGATGAAGAAACATCGAATTAAATCTAGTATTTCCTTTCTTCTCTATTTGTGGACTTTTCTATTTCGGTCGTATTTTTTCCTTTTTCGTGGTTACCCTAAAAGATGAATTAAAGGGTCTATATATAGGTTAGAAACCATTGGAAGAGGATAAGAATAAAAAACTAACCTTTTCTGGAATTTTTCAGGATGGCGATCCGGATCGGATTTCGGCAATCCGGATTGCAGTAGCGAGACAGACAGTTTCCAGAAAAACAAAGGTTCGGGATCCGGATCAAGGTGCCTGTTCCGGATCGTTCATACAATTCACCAAACACCAACGTTCGGGATCCGGATTGAAATGCCTGATCCGGATCGTTCATAAATTATGGTAAAAATAGTGTTCGGGATCCGGATCAAAGGAGGCAACGATCCGGATTGAACTTGCGTATGAACTAACACCCTTCGGAATCCGGATTGGAATGTCTAATCCGGATCCTGAACATGTCCCATGTCCAGTTTTTGATTTTTATGCAATTAAAAATTCATCCAAGTGTTTCTACACTATAAGAAGTATTCGGATCACCAAAGATAATTAGTTAAACATACCTGATCCTTTTGAATTCTTCTTTCTTGAGATTGAGTTATATGATCCAACCTTCTTTATCTTCAATCTTCAAGACTTAACCGAAATCACGAAATACGCCAACTCAAATTCTGTAACAATCTCCCCCTTTGGCGGTTTCGTGACCAAACACAAATCCACTCAAGAAAATTCAAAAAGATATTTTTGTTGATATCACCATACAACAAAAATTTACAATGAGATCCAAATAAAAATAGATACATGAGTTAAACTCCTAAAACAGACTCTAGACTTAGACATCTGTACTCTCTACAAAAGAAATCATTCTTGACAAAAGAAATCGTTAGATACCTCAAGAATTTTATGTCATTCAAAAACCACACACAGAGATGAAGTTTATACTCAATTATACTTAGCATGACATTTATATATTCAGATATGTAATTTGATCATAGTTAAAAACCAACATATCTTCTATGCAATCAAAATCCAAATGTCACAAACTTGTTAGTGAACATCAACTTGTTAGTTATATTACATGCCCAAATAGTTAGCAAATAGTTAGTCGAGGCATGCATGCAATCACAAAAGAAAACCGAAAAGTTGAAGTTATACTTACCTTCTTGGTTCACAACTGGACAATCGATCATAGTTTCATTGTTCAACTGTTCTAATATTCTCTCCCCCTTTTTGTCACAAACTTTAGCCAAAATTGCAAAATAAGGAGAGTTAACAAGTCCAAAAATTGAAGGAAACTTAAGAACTAAAACTAACAACCTGCACAAGAAAAGAAAAGTTAGAGTCTGAGGTTAGATCATCCCGAGTCAGAACTGGTGGGATTGCTACAATCCAACTTCTTCACAATTGCTTTAAGCAATTTGGATATTGTGGAACACTTTCTTTTCATCTTGTGTTGCTCAGAGATAATTTGTTGAAGGTTTGTGGACAAAACGTCTTGTTCAGCAGACAATCTTCGCTGTTCTTGTCGAATGGAGGACCATACATTCGCTTTTGCAGTGTGTCTCCAGGACGTTGAGGGATGCAGTGTAGATGCAGATGGTGCATCTTGACCTATATTCCATGGAGATTCTCTAGGGAGAGAGCGAGCTCTGGTGAAGGGTTCATCAATCTGAATTCCAGTGCCCCGTGAATTCTTTCGCCTAGTGTACTGTTTGGTTGTTGAGGAAGATTTCGTCAGCTTTTTGCTCTTTAAGTACAACCTGTCTTCTTTATCAACAGCTTGTTGTGCTTGTTTACATATTTCCTCCCAATCTTCTTCATCTGATTCTGAATTATTTTGACACACTTTCCTTGTCTCCTCTTGACTTGATTCATCTTGTTCTTCTTTTATAGTCTTACGTGTGTGCACCATTGCAACTAGCAGGAAGATGATCCATGAAAACGTCATTGTTGCTATTTCTTGTGAAAGGAAATCCTGTGAGCAACAACTCAAGAACACGAAAAATTGTTAATTTTCAAATATTTGAAAAATTGTACCCAAACAATCATTATCGTGTAGAGAGACTAAGAATCAAATTAGTTTTGCAAAAAGAATTTTAAAAATAGATCAATCCCATGATTTTCGAAAATTCCCATTATATGCCCTAAAACCGAAATTTTTGAAATCGAAGGCCAAAAATCCGTTTATCATGAGAATACTTAGCATATAATCAAAACTAATATACCCAGAGTTCTTATTTCAAAAGAATTTTGATCAAAAACCATCCACAAACGAAGAGGATACAGGAATTTCATCACGTTTTGAGGAAGAATATGAAAAACTGTGAAAAATCGAGATTTTGATCAATAAAACTTACTTAGAATCGAAGAACTTGAGTTTGAAAGCTTCCAAGATGGATGAATTCTAGAGAGAGAAGCTCTGGAGACTTTGGAACAAAAGATTGAAGTAAAAAGAAATTAAAACCCTTTTGTTCTATATAAAACCCTAGCCGCGATCCGGATCAGTTCGTGATTCCGATCCGGATCGGCTACCCGCAGAGAATACCTGCGTTCGGGATCCGGATCGGCTTGTCCAATCCGGATCGGCTCCAACTTTTTCTTCAGAAAAATTCTAGAAAATCCAAAAAAAGATTGTAAGCACTTTTGTGTATCAACTTTAAATGAAAAATCATCATTTCATATCAAAAGAAATAGATTATACTAAATCTATCAATAATTGCCAAATAATGAAATGAAGATTTATAAAAATTAAATCCCTTAAAGTTGAACAACTTCAATTACATCTAACTTGATCTTATGAGTAATGCCTTTATCAAATCATCAATTCGGTAAAGAAAATGAAATACCAAGATCAATAGATGTCTGAAATCCTAGATAAGTTAGATAATATATCTAGTCAATTTATTGAAGAGAGTGACTCTTTGAGCATCTTTCATTAAAATTCCCACCTTATACCAACCTTGAAATTTTGACAGAGTCAAGTATTTCAACATGCATTTTGTTTAATCAAACTTGAAAAACCTTGCTTGGTATACATGTGGTAGCTGCACACAGTACTCGGACGACCGAGGTGGTAGCTCTTTCCTCCATGTGGTGGTAGTTTTCACACTCCTCATTGGGATGTAACTCTTTCCACATCTTTTGAGAATAACACTTTTTCTTTGACTCCCCATCAATTGGCTATCAATTATTTAAGATATACAGTATTCAACCAAATATTGATCTCGATTTCATACTCGACTAAATAGTCAAATAAGATAAAAACTATACCAAGAGATCATCGAGAGACAAATTGACTTTGATCAAAACAAAGATGATTTAAATCACATAAATGATCATTGCATCAAATAAATTATTATGATATCCAAAGCATAATAAATTTCTAAACATATAAAGGATGCAGTTAAAGTCAATAAAACTAATGCTCAATTAATGTTCTATGTCTAAGCATAGATAATGAACAAAAACACAAAAACAAAACCTAACCTAAACAAGAGTTTCAAAAAGAGTTATTTCAAGGAAAGCATTCCAATTGCTTTACGCAAATGAATAAAACGTTTTTGATCCAAAGGTTTTGTTAAAAAGTCAGCTAATTGATCTTCAGTTGAAATGTAAGAAATTTGAAGAATATTTGATTCAACTAGCTCTCTAAGAAAATGATATCTAAGTTCAATGTGTTTTGTTCTTGAGTGCAACACAGGGTTTTTTGAAATGTTTATAGCACTAGTGTTGTCACATAAAACAGTTACCGAAGTTGCTGAAATTCGGAAGTCGCTCAACACGCTTTTCATCCAAATGAGTTGAGTTGAACAACTACCCGCTGAGATATATTCCGCTTCGGCAGTCGAGAGTGTAATGCAGTTTTGCTTTTTACTATGCCATGCAACAAGGCAATGGCCAAGATAAAAACATGCACCACTCGTACTTTTTCGATCATCCACTGATCCTGCCCAATCGGCGTCTGAATATCCTATAATGTCAAGACTTGTTCCCATAGGATACCAAATTCCGAAGTTTACAGTTCCTTTGACGTACCGGATGATCCATTTCACCGCTTTCAGGTGATCCTCCTTTGGTGCTGACTGATATCTCGCGCAGATCCCAACACTAAAGGATATGTCCGGGCGACTAGCTGTGAGGTAGAGTAGACTTCCAATCATACTTCGATAGAGTTTCTCGTCTACACTATCACTGAGAGATTCACTTCCTAATCCCTTATTGCTAGTTCCCATAGGAGTAGGAAAATCTTTAGAATCTTCTAATCCGAATTTCTTTACCAACTCCTTTTGCATACTTGGATTGACACAGATGGATTCCTTTCCCATTTTGTTTCACTTGCAATCCAAGAAAGTATGTCAGTTCGCCCATCATAGACATCTCAAATTCGCTTTCCATGGTTTCTGCGAATTTAGAAGCATCATTATCCTTTGTTGCTCCAAATACAATGTCATCGACATAGATTTGTGCAACAATGAAGTTATCCTGATAATGCTTCACAAAGAGAGTCCGATCTGCTCCCCCTCGAGTATAGCCCTTCTCCAAAAGGTGCTTTGTCAACCTTTCGTACCACGCTCTCAGTGCTTGTTTTAAACAGTAAAGAGCCTTTTTCAAACGAAAAACATGGTTAGGTAGTTTACAGTCTACAAAACCTTTCGGTTGAGCCACATAAACTTCCTCATTTAAAAACCCATTTAAAAATGCGCTCTTAACGTCCATTTGAAAGAGTTTTATTTTAAAGTGACAAGCAATAGCGAATAAGATACGAATGGACTCGAGTTTAGCTACAGGGGCAAACGTTTCATCAAAGTCTATACCTTCTATTTGAGAGTAGCCTTGAGCAACTAAACGTGCTTTGTTCCTGATGATGGTACCATCCTCATTTTTCTTATTCTTGAAAATCCATTTAGTACCGATCACATTGTGTTGCTTCGGAGGCGTCGTTAATTCCCAGACTTTGTTTCGTTCAAACTGATGGAGCTCTTCCTGCATTGCTTCAATCCAGTAGTCATCCTGAAGAGCTTCATCGACGTTCTTTGGTTCGATCATGGAAACGTAACAAGCGAATCCACAAACCAACTGTCTCCGAGTTTTGACTCCTTCTTGTGGGTCTCCAATGATGTTTGATTCAGGATGATCCTTGGAGATGCGTAACGTTTGAGGTAATGGAGTACTCGAAGGTACATGAGATGATTCCTGCACATCAGATAAACTTGAAGAACCATTAGATGCATCATTAATATTGGAAGTATTATCATGAGAAGATGCATTTACAGGAGTATCATCATCAAGAGAGATATCAGGGGTAGATTTATCAGATGCAAAGTGGAAAACTTCATCTACTTTAACATTTATAGATTCTACAATCGTTTTAGATTCCAAGTTAAATACCCGATATGCTCTACTATTTGTAGAATAACCCATGAAAATCCCTTCGTCACTTCGAGAGTCAAATTTTCCAAGATTTTCGCGGTCACGTAAAATGTAACACCGACTCCCAAAGATACGAAAATATTTGATGTTTGGCTTTCTACAAAACCATAGTTCATATGGTGTATTTAACGTTCCCGGGCGCAAATAAACTCGATTAATAACATAGATTGCAGTGTTCACAGCTTCAGCCCAAAAATATAGCGGTAAATTCCGGCTATGAAGCATAACACGTGCCATCTCTTGTACAACCCTATTTTTGCGCTCGACTACACCATTCTGTTGAGGTGTATAGGGTGCTGAGAATTCATGTTTAATGCCATTGGAAGTGCAAAAATCAATGAATTTAGAATTTATGTATTCTCCACCTCTATCACTTCTAACACGAATGATCTTTTCATTCTTTTCAATCATAATACGAAGGCAAATCTCGTGAAAAGAATCAAAAGTATCAGCTTTCTCTTTTAAAAATGCCACCCATGAGTATCTAGAGAAATCATCAACCAATAGAAAAATATACCATTTACCTCCCAAGGATGGTTGACGTGTCGGCCCCATAAGATCCATATGCAGTAATTCCAAGGGCCGTTTGGTACCGACGTGGTTCAAGTTCTTGTGTGCAGTCCTGGATTGTTTTCCCTTTTGACAACCACCACACACAATGTTTTGTTTAAGTGAAAGTTTTGGAACCCCCTTGACCACGTCTTTGATTGAAATTCTAGCAAGTTCCTTAAAATTTATGTGACCTAGCCTTTCATGCCAAAGTGTTTCATTATTCAAAGAGGCTAAGTTACAATTTTCAAAAATTTTATTGGGAACAACATAACAATTGTTTTCATATCTAACCCCCTTTAAAAAGAAAACATGGTCCTTATCAGTTACAATGCATTCAACAGATGAAAAATTAACTGAAAAACCATTGTCACAAAGTTGATTGATACTTATGAGGTTAGTCTTAAGGCCATCAACAAATAACACATTATTTAGAATCGGGCCATCTGGAATAGCTACTGTTCCTTTTCCAACAATTTTGGAAGACTGACCGTCTCCGAAAACTACAAGTCCTCCGGAGATTTTCTCAAAATTTTGAAAGCGGTTTTTGTCACCGGTCATGTGACGAGAACAGCCGCTATCCAGATACCAAGACGAATTATCATATGCATGCAAGGAAATATTTGTAACAAGACAAGGGAAGACTTCACCTTTGTGCACCCAAACCTTTCGAGTTTTGGTGTACGTCGGAAATGATTGTGAAGTTGATACCTTTGGTGAAAGCGTCTTGTTTGACCCATCGCTTTTCCTTGACGTCGTCGTCTTGTTTGATGAACTACCGAGGCTCTTTTCCTTCGAATAATTTGCATTTGATTTCCGAGGAATCACCCTTTTGGTAGTCGTTGCAAGAAGTGCTTGAGTTGAGCGTTTGGCTCCCATCTTGCAATTTCTTCTTATGTGCCCTACAATACCACAACGAAAACATACCTTGATGCTTGACGATTCCGAAGAGGGAGAAGTAGGTTTGTTGTCGTTGTTTGTCGTTAATTCCGGTGTCGGAGGAGGAGATACCGACTGGGGCACAAAGACTGTCCCAACCGAACTAAAATTGTCTTTAGTTCGATTGTATCCGAGGCCGAACTTGTTTGATTGACCAAGACCAAGAAGCTTTTCCAACTTACTCCTTCCTGATGAAAATCACTGTAAGTCATCCTTGAGTTGGAGAATGGTCTCTGTCATTTCCAATTTTCCTGTCGAGCCTCGCCATTGAGCTTCAAGAAGTAATTCTCTTTGTTCACCATATCTACATAATTCTTCTTGAATTGCTCATTGGACTCTTGAAGTGAAGCATTTGCTTTTATCAGATTATCCCTTTCCACTTCAAGATCGGTCGAGAGAGAAGTTACCCTTTTTACTTCTTCTTCGAGATCCTGCAATCTCCCTCTCAACCCCTTGTTTTGCTTAGCCAGTTTCTTTGAATCCCTCAAAAGTCTGTGGTAGGCTAGAGCAAAATCTTCACCTTCCGAATTATCCGATTCATTGTCCGTTGCAGTCTTTTCAACAGTGGAGTTGGACAAGGACTCAGATGTACTAGCCATCAAGCACATGAAGGCTGAAGATGTGGACGCGTGGAACGCCATTGCGTTATCATCTTCATCACTTGACGATGACTCATTTGACGATGAGGTGTCATCCCAAGTGACGGCTTGCATCGCTTTCTTCTTTGACGGATTCTTATTGGGACACTCCGTTGAGATATGGCCGTACCCTCGGCACTTGAAGCATTGGGACTTGTCCTTCTGAGCTTTTCTTATCCTTAGAAAAACCCTCTTGCTTTCTTGGTTTGAAACTTGAAGAACCTTTGCCTTTCTTCGACTTTACGAAGGATGGAGTTTTGCTTGAGTTACCCCTTCGAAAGTTTCGGCGAAATCTTCTTGTCAAGAGAGCAAGCTGCTTCTCAAAGTCCTCCATAGATAGGTTTACGTCATCGTCTGAGGAGGATGAATCCGCGTCTTCTTCTTTTGTTGTTTTCAATGCTAAACCTGAAGACTTAGAAGAGGATGCTTTTCCAGAAGAATAGTTAGTAGGAAATGTCATTTCATATGTTTGTAATGAACCAACTAATTCTTCTACACGGATTTCGTCCGGGTGTTTAATAGTTTCAATGGCCGTAACCTTGGATCGAAATCTTTCAGGAAGAGTTCTTAAAATTTTTCTTACAACTTTAAATTCTGGAATCTTCTCTCCCAAGTTAGCACATGAGTTTACGATGTCTTGCAATCGTGTGTAATAGTCTGTGAACGATTCATTTTCTACGCGTCGGGGCGGGTCAAATTACTGAGGCTGGCTCAGTTGACCAATAAAGTCCCGCTGCTCATCTGCTATCAGCTGTCCACCCGGCCCTCAGTGCCTCAACTCTAATAGTCGGCACGGAGGGGGCTGCTCGCTCAACGGCGCCACTGGAGTCTCTGCCACAGGGAATCTTGCATCAGGGGTGGTCTCAGAGGAAAAATGCTGTCGAGGGTGCCTACTGCCCAACCATGGGTCATCCTATCCAGCTGCTCACTTCCCTACTAGTATGCCTCAAGCAATCCTGCCATCTGGGCCCGGAGTTCTCAGACCTCCAATCCGGGTATCCAGCCCAATCGATCCGCTCTGGCCCAACTGCTGCGACGGGTGCCCACGGGTCCGAACACAGCGTCGGGGAGACACCGCCTCCCACGACAAACCGCACAACAACACACGCAAAAACTCGACCCAATCCAGTGAAAGTCTAGAGCATATCACCCATTCCACAGCATTATGTTGTCTACAGCCAACAAAATTGCTTAGGAGGATTAACATGCCAATCACTCATCACATCCCTTGGGAGAGGTATAGAACCCAATCAGAAATCTCGCTATAAATCACAACTCTCACGAAGTCATCCTAGGGTCCAACCACAAGCCTAGGGTTTCCAAAGTCCCAACTGACCTATCCCTAAGCTCTAATACCAACCTAATCTATCACGCCCCGGGGTCGAACTGCGACCCAGGCTCGCCAACAGATCCACCACCCATATGGAATATTCCGCATAGGCGTAGCGTCTAACCTGCAAAAGATAGTATTATAGCTATGCAGATATCAGAGCGGAAAATAAAGTGCTGTAAAAATAAAATTCAATCACTGCACATCCGGAAATAAAATACAATATCCATTTCCCAAATATGAATAACCACCATACATCATCCTCTCGACAGCATCTCAACACCCAAAAGGGAGGTATACTACAACAATAATACATCAGTCTCTCACAAATATAGGGAAACCTCTCAAAAGAGTAAGAAAATACAATATCCAGCTGACTGTACTAAAAATCTCCAACCAGGGGGTACAGCTACACTCCTCGGGCAGGTAGGGATCTAGAATCATGACTCCCTCGCCTCGCACAACAACTGAGGATCAGTAACACCCGTAGAAGACTCTGCAAAACAAATGGGAGAAAATAAAAGAGGGGGAGGGGGGGAGAACCCCCAACGTTGTGATAACTACTAGTAAACCAGTAGCCCTCAGTGGGTAAATCCTCGAACTCCGACGTACCCACTAAGTCTACTAGAGGCAAAAAGGAAAGTAAAGTGGTAAGCTAGAATAATCAGCTGATAAAGAAAAACTACCACTACTATGCCTCTAATGCAGTACCGAAACAAACGACTGTATACATGCATCAGTAAATAGTATCTGCCAAAATAAACGATATCTAATGGACCGGTATAAAACCTAGTACTGCCTGCTTTGTCACCATCATCGGGTATGCCAGCCAACACATAACACCGATGTAATATGGGACTCAACTGTCTGCTCTGTCTCCATTGTGATGACCCGGATCTCCGCAGAGCTTTTGTAGTGTGATCAGCGACTTCTAGAGCCATATTCGGTGAGATGGAGGTGCTTGTGCGCAAATCGGGCCTCAAGGTTGGACCCAGCGTGAAATTTGGATTAAGTTTACCTGTTCGTATGCCTTCGACAAATTTTAGAAGTGGAATTTGGCACAAAACGAACATCGATTTGGACTCAACACGCGAAAACGATGAAAATGGACTATTTACTTGTGTTTTTGGAGCCCGGATGCCAAAACACAGATTTCGAGGCACTTTGTTACTGTTCCGGGAGGCTAGGGCAGCACCGGCAGCGCAGGCAGGCGTCAGAGCGTGGCGGCGTGGGCGCGGGCAGGCGCGTGCGCGGCGGCGGGCAGACCGGTCCCACGGGACTTGGCGTGCAACGGGACAGCGAACGTGGTGGAAGACTATGTGGCGCGCGCGGATTTGGCGGCCAACGCACGCGCTGTTGGGTTATGTATAATTGGATCTAAATAGGGGAAAAAAACACCTAGAGGGGAATGGTGAATAGGTGTAAAAAAATAAACACTCAAAATCTTTGCGACATAAAACACAATGCGGAAAATAAATAACACGCAGAGATTTTTACGTGGAAAACTCCAACCGGAGTAAAAAACCACGGGACCGATAACACGGTGAAATCCACTAGAATTATAACACGTACAAAGATGATATACCGTACTAACAGACGACTCAACCTTTTTCCATACGCTCCTAGTTGATCTTCTCCGCTCGCTCCGCAACGCTTCTCGAATCTACGATCTGCGTCCAACGTCGAATCCACGACGTACAACGTCGACTCCACGACGTCCGACTGAATCCACGGTCTTCACCAGTAGCACGCTTCGAATCCACGAACATACCTCGCTCCGAATCCACGAGAGCGTTAGCACCTTGAATCCACAAGGCCACGCGAGTCCACGCGCCGATTTTTGGGGAAATCATTGTTTTTTGGGTGGTGATGATCCGCCGAATACTTAGATTAGAAATAGATCGGAAAATACCATCTAAGTATTCATAATTTGATTCTACTCAAAATCTGAGTTTGGAAAACCTAGAATCAAATTAATAAAATAGATGAAGAAACATCGAATTAAATCTATATTTCCTTTCTTCCCTATTTGTGGATTTTTCTATTTCGGTCGTATTTTTCCCCTTTTTTCGTGGTTACCCTAAAAGATGAATTAAAGGGTATATATATAGGTTAGAAACCATTGAAGAGGATAAGAATAAAAAACTAACCTTTTCTGGAATTTTTTCAGGACGGCGATCCGGATCGGATTTCGGCGATCCGGATTGCAGTAGCGAGACAGACAGTTTCCAGAAAAACAAAGGTTCGGGATCCGGATCGAGGTGCCTGATCCGGATCGTTCATACAATTCACCAAACACCAACGTTCGGATCCCGGATTGAAATGCCTGATCCGGACGTTCATAAATTATGGTAAAACAGTGTTCGGGATCCGGATCAAAGGAGGCAACGATCCGGATTGAATTTGCGTATGAACTAACACCCTTCGGGATCCGGATTGGAATTCTGATCCGGATCCTGAACATGTCCCATGTCCAGTTTTTGATTTTTATGCAATTAAAAATTCATCCAAGTGTTCTACACTATAAAAGTATTCGCATCACCAAAGATAATTAGTTAAACATACCTGATCCTTTGAATTCATCTTCTTGAGATTGAGTTATATGATCCAACCTTCTTTATCTTCAATCTTCAAGACTTAACCGAAATCACGAAATACGCCAACTCAAATTCCGTAACACGCGCGACAGCACGCCAGGCGCGGCCCCGTGGATGTCACGCCCCGGGTTCGAAAACTGCGTCCCGGGCTCGCCAACAATCCGCCGCCTTTGCAAAACCGCACAGGCGAAGCGTCCAACCTGCAAGAAAATGTACTATAGCTAATGATATCAGAGCTATAAAATAAAAATCTGTTGTAAAACTAAAACCAAACCACTGGTCAACTGGAATAATACAATAATATCCAACTCCCAAAAGTGATAATCATACAATATCCTCAGATACAATAATCCAAACTCAACAGGGAGGTATCTCCAATAAAACATCAGTGTACAGGCTCTCAATACATATCATATCCTCACTACATACGGCTCTCAACAGAGGAAAATAAAATAACTAATCTACTGAAGATCTCCTCTAAAGGGGTACCGCTACTCTCCAACGACGGTAGGGATCTAGCTCGCGAATCCGGAGTACCTGCCTGTAATAAACCCAATCAATGGCCAGTAAGAACTGGTAACTGCCTGCTGTGCCTGCCATATCGGGTATGCTGGCCAACGCATAACGCCGACGGGAAAAAAGTCTCATGGACTCAAAGCCTGTCTGTCGCACACTCCGGAGTGCCTCGAGGGGAGCGACCCACACGAATAAAGTATCTCAGTAATAATATCATAGTAATATAAATCAGCAGACTGGATCACGACTCTGATCAAAGTGGGAAAGCTCAACCACTAAAGAAAACCTCGGTCCTTAATCAGGTGCAAAATACTCTCATTGGGAACTTCGTCCACTAGAGAAATCTGATACCCAACTGATGCATAAAAAAATATCCGATCAACCGCCCAATATCCGCGGTTGCCGCAATACCCGCCGTCTAGAATCAAGTTCTATAACCGACCTCCGGTCAACCGCCAATAATCCCGGTCACCGCAAAACCCTGCCAACCACAATCCAGCAACACCCGTTCCCTGACACCAGGTCCCGGCTACACTACCCCAAACCCCTGCTCGCACCCGAGCCAACACAGACCGCCTGACTAACAAGGAAGGAGAAAGGAAAAACATGGTTTTCTCCCAAGTCAAGTCCAATATGTAGTGGTACCAATAAAAATGCCTAACTTTATGTCCATACAAGCATGCATTTGTGCCTCAAAGAAGAATAAAGATGAGATAACAAATAGTAGCATAAACTAGAAATAACCGCATGCCCGAAAATCAAAGATGAACTACCCTGTCCATAATCCATGAAAACTCCTCAGAGTAATTCCCGCACATAGATAAATCATCCTACTCCATCGAGTAATCCAATCCCATGAAAGGTCTATGTGTTAA
>CM055072.1:11727935-11768386 GCA_029204045.2 Tillandsia leiboldiana
TGAGCCTCGGAGTAGAGCTTTAGAAATTGATTTTACATTATCAACCAATTGATATTTTTCCTTGTCTCAAATTGCTCGTCTTCTCCGAGGGAAACAATTTATTGACCACGTATCCTTTTCCTGCTTTAAGACCGTTTGAGATAGAAGTTGCCTTTTAGATTGTCTTCGAGATCCCCCAATCTTCTTCTCAAATTTCTATTTTGCTTTGCCAATTTCGTTGAATCCTTATAAATTTTATGGTAGGGCAAAAAAAAAACAAAAGTCTCTTCACCTTCGGAATCGCGCGGTCATAATCCGTTGCTTCTTTCATTAAGGAGGAGTGGATAATAGAACAGAGGAAGTCGCTTGGAAAAGCCCATGTTAAGGGAAGTTGTGGACGCCAGAGTGAAATGGCTGTTGGCGTTGTTATCCCTCATCACTGGAAGATTACTTGGAAGTGAAAGTGTCATCAATGTGAGGCTGTTGCGTTGCCTTTATTCTTTGACGGATGTCTTGTTGGGGACACTCCGTTGAAGATTGGCAATAACATTGGATTGGAAGCAACTGAATTTGTGCCTCAGAGTTCTTCTTGTCCTTTTGACGAGAACGCTCTTGCTTTCTTGACTTAAAGCTTTGAAGATCCTTGACTTTATTGGACTACGAATGATTGAGGATTTGCTTGAATTTTCCCTTCGAAAGCTTCGGCGAAAAGTTTCTCGTCAAGAGTGAAAGGTGTTTCTCGAAATCATCCATACGATAGATTATCATCAGCGTATGAGGAGGCATGAATCCGGTAGTCTTATTTTTGTTTTTTGGTTGATTTCAATGCAAACTATACACGAAGGAATAGAAGAAGCGGAAGGCTTTCAAAAGAATAGTTAGTAGGAAAGTCATTAATAAGTTTGAAGGACCAACAAACCGGTTTCTACGTTGATTTTGTCTGGGTGATATACCGAATCACAGACGACTCAACCTTTTCCATACGCTCCTAGTTGATCTTCTCCGCTCGCTCCGCAACGCTTCTCGAATCCACGATCTGCGTCCAACGCCGAATCCACGGCGTCCAACGTCGAGTCCACGACGTCCGACCGAATCCACGGTCTTCACCCAGTAGCACGCTTCGAATCCACGAACGTACCTCGCTCCGAATCCACGAGAGCGGTAGCACCTTGAATCCACAAGGCCACGCGAGTCCACGCGCCGATTTGGGGAAATCGTTGTTTTTGGGTGGTGATGATCCGCCGAATACTTAGATTAGAAATAGATCGGAAATACCATCTAAGTATTCATTATTTGATTCTACTCAAAATCTGAGTTTGAAAACCTAGAATCAAATTAAAATATAGATGAAGAAAATAGAATTAAATCTAGTATTTCCTTTCTTCTCTATTGTGGATTTTCCTATTCGGTGTATTTTCTATTTTTCGTGGTTCCCTAAAAGATGAATTAAAGGGTCTATTTATAGGTTAGAAACCATTGGAAGAGGATAAGAATCAAAAACTAACCTTTTCTGGAATTTTTCAGGACGGCGATCCGGATCGGATTTCGGCGATCCGGATTGCAGTAGCGAGACAGACAGTTTCCAGAAAAACAAAGGTTCGGGATCCGGATCGAAGTGCTGATCCGGATCGTTCATACAATTCACCAAACACCAACGTTCGGGATCCGGATTGAAATGCCTGATCCGGATCGTTCATAAATTATGGTAAAACCAGTGTTCGGGATCCGGATCAAAGGAGGCTACGATCCGGATTGAACTTGCGTATGAACTAACACCCTTCGGGATCCGGATTGGAATGTCTGATCCGGATCCTGAACATGTCCCATGTCCAGTTTTTGATTTTTATGCAATTAAAAATTCATCCAAGTGTTTCTACACTATAAGAAGTATTCGGATCACCAAAGATAATTAGTTAAACATACCTGATCCTTTGAATTCTTCTTTCTTGAGATTGAGTTATATGATCAACCTTCTTTATCTTCAATCTTCAAGACTTAACCGAATTCACGAAATACGCCAACTCAAATTCCGTAACAATCCCCCCTTGGCGGTTTCGTGACAAAACACAAATCCACTCAAGAAAATTCAAAAAGATATTTTTGTTGCTATCACCATACAACAAAAATTTACAATGAGATCCAAATAAAAATAGATACAGTTAAACTCCTAAAACAGACTCTAGACTTAGACATCTGTACTCTCTGCAAAAGAAATCATTCTTGACAAAAGAAATCGTTAGATACCTCAAGAATTTTATGTCATTCAAAAACCACACAGAGATGAAGTTTATACTCATTATACTTACCATGACATTTATATATTCAGATATGTAATTGATCATAGTTAAAAAACCAACATATCTTCTATGCAATCAAAAATCCAAATGTCACAAAATTGTTAGTGAACATCAACTTGTTAGTTATATTACATGCCCAAATAGTTAGCAAATAGTTAGTCGAGGCATGCATGCAATCACAAAAGAAAACCGAAAAGTTGAAGTTATACTTACCTTCATGGTTCACCTGGACAATCGATCATAGTTCATTGTTCAAGTGTTCTAATATTCTCTCCCCTTTTTGTCACAAACTTTAGCCAAAATTGCAAAATAAGGAGAGTTAACAAGTCCAAAAATTGAAGGAAACTTAAGAACTAAAACTAACAACCTGCACAAGAAAAGAAAAGTTAGAGTCTGAGGTTAGATCATCCCGAGTCAGAACTGGTGGGATTGCTACAATCCAACTTCTTCACAATTGCTTTAAGCAATTTGGATATTGTGGAACACTTTCTTTTCATCTTGTGTTGCTCAGAGATAATTTGTTGAAGGTTTGTGGACAAACGTCTTGTTCAGCAGACAATCTTCGCTGTTCTTGTCGAATGGAGGACCATACATTCGCTTTTGCAGTGTGTCTCCAGGACGTTGAGGGATGCAGTGTAGATGCAGATGGTGCATCTTGACCTATATTCCATGGAGATTCTCTAGGGAGAGAGCGAGCTCTGGTGAAGGGTTCATCAATCTGAATTCCAGTGCCCCGTGAATTCTTTCGCCTAGTGTACTGTTTGTTGTTGAGGAAGATTTCGTCAGCTTTTTGCTCTTTAAGTACAACCTCTTCTTTATCAACAGCTTGTTGTGCTTGTTTACATATTTCCTCCCAATCTTCTTCATCTGATTCTGAATTATTTGACACACTTTCCTTGTCTCCTCTTGACTTGATTCATCTTGTTCTTCTTTTATAGTCTTACGTGTGTGCACCATTGCAACTAGCAGGAAGATGATCCATGAAAACGTCATTGTTGCTATTTCTTGTGAAAGAAATCCTGTGAGCAACAACTCAAGAACACGAAAAATTGTTAATTTTCAAAATTTGAAAAATTGTACCCAAACAATCATTATCGTGTAGAGAGACTAAGAATCAAATTAGTTTTGCAAAAAGAATTTTAAAAATAGATCAATCGCATGATTTTCGAAAATTCCCATTATATGCCCTAAAACCGAAATTTTTGAAATCGAAGGCCAAAAATCCGTTATCATGAGAATACCTAGCATATAATCAAAACTAATCTACCCAGAGTTCTTATTTCAAAAGAAATTTGATCAAAAACCATCCACAAACGAAAAGATACAGGAATTTCATCACGTTTTGAGGAAGAATATGAAAAACTGTGAAAAACCGAGATTTTGATCAATAAAACTTACTTGGAATCGAAGAACTTGAGTTTGAAAGCTTCCAAGATGGATGAATTCTAGAGAGAGAAGCTCTGGAGACTTTGGAACAAAAGATTGAAGTAAAAAGAAATCAAAACCCTTTTGTTCTATATAAAACCCTAGCCGCGATCCGGATCAGTTCGTGATTCCGATCCGGATCGGCTACCCGCAGAGAATACCTGCGTTCGGGATCCGGATCGGCTTGTCCAATCCGGATCGGCTCCAACTTTTTCTTCAGAAAAATTCTAGAAAATCCAAAAAAGATTGTAAGCACTTTTGTGTATCAACTTTAAATGAAAAATCATCGTTTCATACAAGAAATAGATTATGCAAATCTATCAATAATTCCAATAATGAAACGAAATTTATAAAAATTAAATCCCTTAAAGTTGAACAACTTCAATTACATCTAACTTGATCTTATGAGTAATGCCTTTATCAAATCATCAATTCGGTAAAGAAAATGAAATACCAAGATCAATAGATGTCTGAAATCCCAGATAAGTTAGATAATATATCTAGTCAATTTATTGAAGAGAGTGGCTCTTTGAGCATCTTTCATTAAAATTCCCACCTTATACCAACCTTGAAATTTTGACAGAGTCAAGTATTTCAACATGCATTTTATTTAATCAAACTTGAAAAACCTTGCTTGGTATACATGTGGTAGCTGCACACAGTACTCGGACGACCGAGGTGGTAGCTCTTTCCTCCATGTGGTGGTAGTTTTCACACTCCTCATTGGGATGTAACTCTTTCCACATCTTTTGAGCATAACACTTTTTCTTTGACTCCCCCTCAATTGGCTATCAATTATTTAAGATATAAGTATTCAACCAAATATTGATCTCGATTTCATACTCGACTAAATAGTCAAATAAGATAAAAACTATACCAAGAGATCATCGAGAGAGAAATTGACTTTGATCAAAACAAAGATGATTTAATTCACATAAATGATCATTGCATCAAATGAATTATTATGATATCCAAAGCATAATAAATTTCTAAACATATAAAGGATGCAGTTAAAGTCAATAAAACTAATGCTCAATTAATGTTCTATGTCTAAGCATAGATAATGAACAAAAACACAAAAACAAAACCTAACCTAAACAAGAGTTTCAAAAGAGTTATTTCAAGGAAAGCATTCCAATTGCTTTACGCAAATGAATAAAACGTTTTTGATCCAAAGGTTTTGTTAAAAGTCAGCTAATTGATCTTCAGTTGAAATGTAGGAAATTTGAAGAATATTTGATTCAACTAGCTCTCTAAGAAAATGATATCTAAGTTCAATGTGTTTTGTTCTTGAGTGCAACACAGGGTTTTTTGAAATGTTTATAGCACTAGTGTTGTCACATAAAACAGTTACCGAAGTTGCTGAAATTCGGAAGTCGCTCAACACGCTTTTCATCCAAATGAGTTGAGTTGAACAACTACCCGCTGAGATATATTCCGCTTCGGCAGTCGAGAGTGCAATGCAGTTTTGCTTTTTACTATGCCATGCAACAAGGCAATGGCCAAGATAAAAACATGCACCACTCGTACTTTTCCGATCATCCACTGATCCTGCCCAATCGGCATCTGAATATCCTATAATGTCAAGACTTGTTCCCATAGGATACCAAATTCCGAAGTTTACAGTTCCTTTGACGTACCGGATGATCCGTTTCACCGCTTTCAGGTGAACCTCCTTTGGTGCTGATTGATATCTCGCGCAGATCCCAACACTAAAGGATATATCCGGGCGACTAGCTGTGAGGTAGAGTAGACTTCCAATCATACTTCGATAGAGTTTCTCGTCTACACTATCACTAAGAGATTCACTTCCTAATCCCTTATTGCTAGTTCCCATAGGAGTAGGAAAATCTTTAGAATCTTCTAATCCGAATTTCTTTACCAACTCCTTTGCATACTTGGATTGACACAGATGGATGCCTTCCCATTTTGTTTCACTTGCAATCCAAGAAAGTATGTCAGTTCGCCCATCATAGACATCTCAAATTCGCTTTCCATGGTTTCTGCGAATTTAGAAGCATCATTATCCTTTGTTGCTCCAAATACAATGTCATCGACATAGATTTGTGCAACAATGAAGTTATCCTGATAATGCTTCACAAAGAGAGTCCGATCTGCTCCCCCTCGAGTATAGCCCTTCTCCAAAAGGTGCTTTGTCAACCTTTCGTACCACGCTCGCGGTGCTTGTTTTAACCGTAAAGAGCCTTTTTCAAACGAAAAACATGGTTAGGTAGTTTACAGTCTACAAAACCTTTCGGTTGAGCCACATAAACTTCCTCATTTAAAAACCCATTTAAAAATGCGCTCTTAACGTCCATTTGAAAGAGTTTTATTTTAAAGTGACAAGCAATAGCGAATAAGATACGAATGGACTCGAGTTAGCTACAGGGGCAAACGTTCATCAAAGTCTATACCTTCTATTGAGAGTAGCCTTGAGCAACTAAACGTGCTTTGTTCCTGATGATGGTACCATCCTCATTTTTCTTATTCTTGAAAATCCATTTAGTACCGATCACATTGTGTTGCTTCGAGGCGTCGTTAATTCCCAGACTTGTTTCGTTCAACTGATGGAGCTCTTCCTGCATTGCTTCAATCCAGTAGTCATCCTGAAGAGCTTCATCGACGGTCTTTGGTTCGATCATGGAAACGTAACAAGCGAATCCACAAACCAACTGTCTCCGAGTTTTGACTCCTTCTTGTGGGTCTCCAATGATGTTTGATTCAGGATGATCCTTGGAGATGCGTAACGTTTGAGGTAATGGAGTACTCGAAGGTACATGAGATGATTCCTGCACATCAGATAAACTTGAAGAACCATTAGATGCTCATTAATATTGGAAGTATTATCATGAGAAGATGCATTTACAGGAGTATCATCATCAAGAGAGATATCAGGGGTAGATTTATCAGATGCAAAGTGGAAAACTTCATCTACTTTAACATTTTATAGATTCTACAATCGTTTAGATTCCAAGTTAAATACCCGATATGCTCTACTATTTGTAGAATAACCCATGAAAATCCCTTCGTCACTTCGAGAGTCAAATTTTCCAAGATTTTCGCGGTCACGTAAAATGTAACACCGACTCCCAAAGATACGAAAATATTTGATGTTTGGCTTTCTACAAAACCATAGTTCATATGGTGTATTTAACGTTCCCGGGCGCAAATAAACTCGATTAATAACATAGATTGCAGTGTTCACAGCTTCAGCCCAAAAATATAGCGGTAAATTCCGGCTATGAAGCATAACACGTGCCATCTCTTGTACAACCCTATTTTTGCGCTCGACTACACCATTCTGTTGAGGTGTATAGGGTGCTGAGAATTCATGTTTAATGCCATTGGAAGTGCAAAAATCAATGAATTTAGAATTTATGTATTCTCCACCTCTATCACTTCTAACACGAATGATCTTTTCATTCTTTTCAATCATAATACGAAGGCAAATCTCGTGAAAAGAATCAAAAGTATCAGCTTTCTCTTTTAAAAATGCCACCCATGAGTATCTAGAGAAATCATCAACCAATAGAAAAATATACCATTTACCTCCCAAGGATGGTTGACGTGTCGGCCCCATAAGATCCATATGCAGTAATTCCAAGGGCCGTTTGGTACCGACGTGGTTCAAGTTCTTGTGTGCAGTCCTGGATTGTTTTCCCTTTTGACAACCACCACACACAATGTTTTGTTTAAGTGAAAGTTTTGGAACCCCCTTGACCACGTCTTTGATTGAAATTCTAGCAAGTTCCTTAAAATTTATGTGACCTAGCCTTTCATGCCAAAGTGTTTCATTATTCAAAGAGGCTAAGTTACAATTTTCAAAAATTTTATTGGGAACAACATAACAATTGTTTTCATATCTAACCCCCTTTAAAAAGAAAACATGGTCCTTATCAGTTACAATGCATTCAACAGATGAAAATTAACTGAAAAACCATTGTCACAAAGTTGATTGATACTTATGAGGTTAGTCTTAAGGCCATCAACAAATAACACATTATTTAGAATCGGGCCATCTGGAATAGCTACTGTTCCTTTTCCAACAATTTTGGAAGACTGACCGTCTCCGAAAACTACAAGTCCTCCGGAGATTTTCTCAAAATTTTGAAAGCGGTTTTTGTCACCGGTCATGTGACGAGAACAGCCGCTATCCAGATACCAAGACGAATTATCATATGCATGCAAGGAAATATTTGTAACAAGACAAGGGAAGACTTCACCTTTGTGCACCCAAACCTTTCGAGTTTTGGTGTACGTCGGAAATGATTGTGAAGTTGATACCTTTGGTGAAAGCGTCTTGTTTGACCCATCGCTTTTCCTTGACGTCGTCGTCTTGTTTGATGAACTACCGAGGCTCTTTTCCTTCGAATAATTTGCATTTGATTTCCGAGGAATCACCCTTTGGTAGTCGTTGCAAGAAGTGCTTGAGTTGAGCGTTTGGCTCCCATCTTGCAATTTCTTCTTATGTGCCCTACAATACCACAACGAAAACATACCTTGATGCTTGACGATTCCGAAGAGGGAGAAGTAGGTTTGTTGTCGTTGTTTGTCGTTAATTCCGGTGTCGGAGGAGGAGATACCGACTGGGGCACAAAGACTGTCCCAACCGAACTAAAATTGTCTTTAGTTCGATTGTATCCGAGGCCGAACTTGTTTGATTGACCAAGACCAAGAAGCTTTTCCAACTTACTCCTTCCTGATGAAAATCACTGTAAGTCATCCTTGAGTTGGAGAATGGTCTCTGTCATTTCCAATTTTTCCTGTCGAGCCTCGCCATTGAGCTTCAAGAAGTAATTCTCTTTGTTCACCATATCTACATAATTCTTCTTGAATTGCTCATTGGACTCTTGAAGTGAAGCATTTGCTTTTATCAGATTATCCCTTTCCACTTCAAGATCGGTCGAGAGAGAAGTTACCCTTTTTACTTCTTCTTCGAGATCCTGCAATCTCCCTCTCAACCCCTTGTTTTGCTTAGCCAGTTTCTTTGAATCCCTCAAAAGTCTGTGGTAGGCTAGAGCAAAATCTTCACCTTCCGAATTATCCGATTCATTGTCCGTTGCAGTCTTTTCAACAGTGGAGTTGGACAAGGACTCAGATGTACTAGCCATCAAGCACATGAAGGCTGAAGATGTGGACGCGTGGAACGCCATTGCGTTATCATCTTCATCACTTGACGATGACTCATTTGACGATGAGGTGTCATCCCAAGTGACGGCTTGCATCGCTTTCTTCTTTGACGGATTCTTATTGGGACACTCCGTTGAGATATGGCCGTACCCTCGGCACTTGAAGCATTGGACTTGTCCTTCTGAGCTTTTCTTATCCTTAGAAAAACCCTCTTGCTTTCTTGGTTTGAAACTTGAAGAACCTTTGCCTTTCTTCGACTTTACGAAGGATGGAGTTTTGCTTGAGTTACCCCTTCGAAAGTTTCGGCGAAATCTTCTTGTCAAGAGAGCAAGCTGCTTCTCAAAGTCCTCCATAGATAGGTTTACGTCATCGTCTGAGGAGGATGAATCCGCGTCTTCTTCTTTTGTTGTTTTCAATGCTAAACCTGAAGACTTAGAAGAGGATGCTTTTCCAGAAGAATAGTTAGTAGGAAATGTCATTCATATGTTGTAATGAACCAACTAATTCTTCTACACGGATTTCGTCCGGGTGTTTAATAGTTTCAATGGCCGTAACCTTGGATCGAAATCTTTCAGGAAGAGTTCTTAAAATTTTTCTTACAACTTTAAATTCTGGAATCTTCTCTCCCAAGTTAGCACATGAGTTTACGATGTCTTGCAATCGTGTGTAATAGTCTGTGAACGATTCATTTTCTACGCGTCGGGGCGGGTCAAATTACTGAGGCTGGCTCAGTTGACCAATAAAGTCCCGCTGCTCATCTGCTATCAGCTGTCCACCCGGCCTCAGTGCCTCAACTCTAATAGTCGGCACGGAGGGGGCTGCTCGCTCAACGGCGCCACTGGAGTCTCTGCCACAGGGAATCTTGCATCAGGGGTGGTCTCAGAGGAAAAATGCTGTCGAGGGTGCCTACTGCCCAACCATGGGTCATCCTATCCAGCTGCTCACTTCCCTACTAGTATGCCTCAAGCAATCCTGCCATCTGGGCCCGGAGTTCTCAGACCTCCAATCCGGGTATCCAGCCCAAATCGATCCGCTCTGGCCCAACTGCTGCGACGGGTGCCCACGGGTCCGAACACAGCGTCGGGGAGACACCGCCTCCCACGACAAACCGCACAACAACACACGGCAAAAACTCGACCCAATCCAGTGAAAGTCTAGAGCATATCACCCATTCCACAGCATTATGTTGTCTACAGCCAACAAAATTGCTTAGGAGGATTAACATGCCAATCACTCATCACATCCCTTGGGAGAGGTATAGAACCCAATCAGAAATCTCGCTATAAATCACAACTCTCACGAAGTCATCCTAGGGTCCAACCACAAGCCTAGGGTTTCCAAAGTCCCAACTGACCTATCCCTAAGCTCTAATACCAACCTAATCTATCACGCCCCGGGGTCGAACTGCGACCCAGGCTCGCCAACAGATCCACCACCCATATGGAATATTCCGCATAGGCGTAGCGTCTAACCTGCAAAAGATAGTATTATAGCTATGCAGATATCAGAGCGGAAAATAAAGTGCTGTAAAAATAAAATTCAATCACTGCACATCCGGAAATAAAATACAATATCCATTTCCCAAATATGAATAACCACCATACATCATCCTCTCGACAGCATCTCAACACCCAAAAGGGAGGTATACTACAACAATAATACATCAGTCTCTCACAAATATAGGAAACCTCTCAAAAGAGTAAGAAAATACAATATCCAGCTGACTGTACTAAAAATCTCCAACCAGGGGGTACAGCTACACTCCTCGGGCAGGTAGGGATCTAGATCATGACTCCCTCGCCTCGCACAACAACTGAAGGATCAGTAACACCCGTAGAAGACTCTGCAAAACAAATGGGAGAAAATAAAAGAGGGGGAGGGGGGGAGAACCCCCAACGGTTGTGATAACTACTAGTAAACCAGTAGCCCTCAGTGGGTAAATCCTCGAACTCCGACGTACCCACTAAGTCTACTAGAGGCAAAAAGGAAAGTAAAGTGGTAAGCTAGAATAATCAGCTGATAAAGAAAAACTACCACTACTATGCCTCTAATGCAGTACCGAAACAAACGACTGTATACATGCATCAGTAAATAGTATCTGCCAAAATAAACGATATCTAATGGACCGGTATAAAACCTAGTACTGCCTGCTTTGTCACCATCATCGGGTATGCCAGCCAACACATAACACCGATGTAATATGGGACTCAACTGTCTGCTCTGTCTCCATTGTGATGACCCGGATCTCCGCAGAGCTTTTGTAGTGTGATCAGCGACTTCTAGAGCCATATTCGGTGAGATGGAGGTGCTTGTGCGCAAATCGGGCCTCAAGGTTGGACCCAGCGTGAAATTTGGATTAAGTTTACCTGTTCGGATGCCTTCGACAAATTTTAGAAGTGGAATTTGGCACAACGAACATCGGATTTGGACTCAACACGCGAAAACGATGAAAATGGACTATTTACTTGTGTTTTTGGAGCCCGGATGCCAAAACACAGATTTCGAGGCACTTTGTTACTGTTCCGGGAGGCTAGGGCAGCACCGGCAGCGGCAGGCAGGCGTCAGAGCGTGGCGGCGTGGGCGCGGGCAGGCGCGTGCGCGGCGGCGGGCAGACCGGTCCACGGGACTTGGCGTGCAACGGGACCAGCGAACGTGGTGGAAGACTATGTGGCGCGCGCGGATTTGGCGGCCAACGCACGCGCTGTTGGGTTATGTATAATTGGATCTAAATAGGGGAAAAAACACCTAGAGGGGGGTGAATAGGTGTAAACAATAAACACTCAAAAATCTTTGCGACATAAAACACAATGCGGAAAAATAAATAACACGCAGAGATTTTTACGTGGAAAACTCCAAACCGGAGTAAAAAACCACGGGACCGATAACACGGTGAAATCCACTAGAATTATAACACGTACAAAGATGATATACCGTACTCACAGACGACTCAACCTTTTTCCATACGCTCCTAGTTGATCTTCTCCGCTCGCTCCGCAACGCTTCTCGAATCTACGATCTGCGTCCAACGTCGAATCCACGACGTACAACGTCGACTCCACGACGTCCGACTGAATCCACGGTCTTCACCCAGTAGCACGCTTCGAATCCACGAACATACCTCGCTCCGAATCCACGAGAGCGGTAGCACCTTGAATCCACAAGGCCACGCGAGTCCACGCGCCGATTTTGGGGAAATCATTGTTTTTGGGTGGTGATGATCCGCCGAATACTTAGATTAGAAATAGATCGGAAATACCATCTAAGTATTCATTAATTTGATTCTACTCAAAATCTGAGTTTGGAAAACCTAGAATCAAATTAATAAAATAGATGAAGAAACATCGAATTAAATCTAGTATTTCCTTTCTTCCCTATTTGTGGATTTTTCTATTTCGGTCGTATTTTTCCCTTTTTCGTGGTTACCCTAAAAGATGAATTAAAGGGTATATATATAGGTTAGAAACCATTGGAAGAGGATAAGAATAAAAAACTAACCTTTTCTGGAATTTTTCAGGACGGCGATCCGGATCGGATTTCGGCGATCCGGATTGCAGTAGCGAGACAGACAGTTTCCAGAAAAACAAAGGTTCGGGATCCGGATCGAGGTGCCTGATCCGGATCGTTCATACAATTCACCAAACACCAACGTTCGGGATCCGGATTGAAATGCCTGATCCGGATCGTTCATAAATTATGGTAAAAACAGTGTTCGGGATCCGGATCAAAGGAGGCAACGATCCGGATTGAATTTGCGTATGAACTAACACCCTTCGGGATCCGGATTGGAATGTCTGATCCGGATCCTGAACATGTCCCATGTCCAGTTTTTGATTTTTATGCAATTAAAAATTCATCCAAGTGTTTCTACACTATAAGAAGTATTCGCATCACCAAAGATAATTAGTTAAACATACCTGATCCTTTTGAATTCATCTTTCTTGAGATTGAGTTATATGATCCAACCTTCTTTATCTTCAATCTTCAAGACTTAACCGAAATCACGAAATACGCCAACTCAAATTCCGTAACACGCGCGACAGCACGCCAGGCGCGGCGCACCGTGGATGTCACGCCCCGGGGTCGAAACTGCGTCCCGGGCTCGCCAACAGATCCGCCGCCTTTGCAAAACCCCGCACAGGCGAAGCGTCCAACCTGCAAGAAAATGTACTATAGCTAATAGATATCAGAGCTATAAATAAAAATCTGTTGTAAAACTAAAACCAACCACTGTTCAACTGGAAATAATACAATAATATCCAACTCCCAAAAGTGATAATCATACAATATCCTCAGATACAATAATCCAAAACTCAACAGGGAGGTATCTCCAATAAAACATCAGTGTACAGGCTCTCAATACATATCATATCCTCACTACATACGGCTCTCAACAGAGGAAATAAAATAACTAATCTACTGAAGATCTCCTCTAAAGGGGTACCGCTACTCTCCAACGACGGGTAGGGATCTAGCTCGCGACTCCGGAGTACCTGCCTGTAATAAACCCAATCAATGGACCAGTAAGAACTGGTACTGCCTGCTGTGCCTGCCATATCGGGTATGCTGGCCAACGCATAACGCCGACGGGAAAAAGGAGTCTCATGGACTCAAAGCCTGTCTGTCGCACACTCCGGAGTGGCACTCGAGGGGAGCGACCCACACGAATAAAGTATCTCAGTAATAAGTATCATAGTAATATAAATCAGCAGGACTGGATCACGACTCTGATCAAAGTGGGAAAGCTCAACCACTAAAGAAAACCTCGGTCCTTAATCAGGTGCAAAAGTACTCAATAAGTGGGAAACTTCGTCCACTAGAGAAATCTGATACCCAATCTGATGCATAAAAAAATATCCGATCAACCGCCCAATATCCGCGGTTGCCGCAATACCCTGCCGTCTATAATCAAGTTCTATAACCGACCTCCGGTCAACCGCCCAATATCCACGGTCACCGCAAAACCCTGCCAACCACAATCCAGCACCACCCGTCCCTGACACCATGGTCCCGGCTACACTACCCCAAACCCCTGCTCGCACCCGAGCAACACAGACCGCCTGACTAACAAGGAAGGAGAAAGGAAAAACATGGTTTCTCCCAAGTCAAGTTCCAATATGATAGTGTACCAATAAAAGATGGCCTAACTTTATGTCCATACAAGCATGCATTTGTCCTCAAAGAAGAATAAAGATGAGATAACAAATAGTAGCATAAACTAGAAATAACCGCATGCCCGAAAATCAAAGATGAACTACCCCTGTCCATAATCCATGAAAACTCCTCAGAGTAATTCCCGCACATAGATAAATCATCCTACTCCATCGAGTAAATCCAATCCCATGAAAGTCTATGTGTTAACCTGGCATGCTAGTAACTTGCTACTATAATAAATCGATCTCGCAAAACGATGCCAAAATAATCAAACATGATCTCCATCTCATCTAGTGTCTAACAACAACAACCATCCACCATATGCTAGATCTTAATTCCTTTAAATCATGTACAATATACAAGTAAGCATTAAACACATGATCAAGGCCATTTCCATGCTTACATCTCAAATCTATTAATTGTACATTTAATCATACATGCATTCTAACATATAGAATTAGAGAACCGTCCAACGGTTCTGGGGACAAAGCAACCCACCTAAAACGCTTTCCGCAGGCAAAGCTGAAGTCGGTGAAGAGCGTGGCCACTTGCTAACGAAATCTGCTGAACCCGCATCTTCGGTACATGTCGCGCAAGCCTCGGCTCCAAACAACATCACCCCAACAACGCGACACAAACAATAATTAATACCCCAAACATACACTTGCTGTTTTTCCAAAACGGCACATAGAAGGGAATTTCTCACCTCCAAGCAGTGCTCTAAAAATCCCAAAAAAATCACAGTTGCGATCCTCGTGACGAGTAACCCCAAGACGACTATTTATACACCCCATTCCTGTTGGGTTATATGTAATAAGGATCTAAATAGGGGAAAAAACACCTAGAGGGGGGTGAATAGGTGTAAACGTATAAACACTCAAAAAAATCGTTGCGATAAAAACCCAATGCGGAAATAAAAATAATACGCAAGATTTTTACGTGGAAAACTCCATCATCGGAGTAAAAAACCACGGGACCGATAACACGGCAGAAATCCACTAGAATTAAAACACGTACAAGGTGATTTACCGTACACACTTACGACTCAACCTTTTCCATACGCTCCTAGAGAATCTTCTCCGCTCGCAATACGACGCTTCTCGAATCCACGATCTGCGCCCAACGCCGAATCCACGGCGTCCAACGTCGAATCCACGACGTCCGACCGAATCCACGGTCTTCACCCAATAGCACCCTTCGAATCCACGAACGTGCCTCGCTCCGAATCCACGAGAGCGGTTGAACCTTGAATCCACAAGGACACGCGAATCCACGCGCCGATTTTTGGGGTAAATCGTTGTTTTTGGTGGTGATGATCCGCCGAATACTTAGATCAAAGATAGATCGGAAATACCATCTAAGTATTCATTAGTTTGATTCAACTCAAGATGTGAGTATGAAAACCTAGAATCAAACTAATCAATATAGATGAAGGAACATAGAGTATTCTCTAATGATTTCCTTTCTTCTCTATATGTGGATCTAGAGCCGTATAAGATGATATATGAAACTGACGGCTATTTGGATTTTCGGCCACCTATGAAAAAGAGTCATAGGGTCTATTTATAGGTTAGAAACCCTAGGAAGGAAATAAGAATAAAAAACCTAACATTTCTGGAAATTTTACGGACGGCGATCCGGATCGGATTAGCTGTGATCCGGATCGTCGTAACGAGTCAGGCAATTCCAGAAAAACGAAGGTTCGGGATCCGGATCGAAGTGCTTGATCCGGATCGTTCATACAGTTCACCAAACATCAACGTTCGGGATCCGGATTGCGAAGCCTGATCCGGATCGTTCAAGGAAGATGGTAAACTTAGTGTTCGGGATCCGGATCAAGAGAGGCTACGATCCGGATTGAACTGGTGTATGAACGAACCACCTTCGGGATCCGGATCGAACAACCTGATCCGGATCCTGAACATGTCCCAAGTCCAGTTTTTGATTTTTATGCAATGAAAGATTCTTCCAAGTGTTTCTACACTACAAGAAGTATTCGGATCACACAAAATCTTTAGTTAAACATACCTGATCCTTTTGAATTCTTCTTTCTTGAGATTGAGTTAAATGATCCAACTTTCTTCACCTTCAATCTTCAAGACTTGAGACTTTCACGAAACTACGCCAACTCAAATTCCGTAACAATCTCCCCCTTTGGCGGTTTCGTGACAAAACACAGATCCACTAAAGAAAATTCAAAAAGATATTTTTGTTGCTATCACCATACAACAAAAATTTACAATGGAGATCCGAAAATTTAAAAACATGAGATAAACTCCTAAAACAGACTCTAGACTTAGACATCTGTACTCTCTGCACAAAGAAATCATTCTTGACAAAAAGAGATCGTTAGATACCTCAAGAATATTTAGCATACAAAACCTAGTACAGAGATAGAGTTTATCTGATCATCATGACATTTGAGAATTCAGATATGTAAAAGAATCATAGTCAAAAACCAACATATCTTCTATGCAATCAAAAACCAAATGTCATGTTAGTGTTAGTCCAACATCAACTTGTTAGTCATATTACATGCCCAAATAGTTAGTCGAATAGTTAGTAGAGACATGCAAACAATCACAAGATAAAAACCAAAGTTGAAGTTGAAGTGATACTTACCTTGATGTATACAAAATTTTCACATCAGCATTGTTCATCATTGTTCATCATTGTACCTTGATGTATACAAGATCACAATTTTCACAATATCATTGTTCAAGTTCTCTAAACTCTCTCCCCCTTTTTGTCACAAACAAAGCCAAAATTACCAAAACTTGAAGGAGAGTTAAAAATTTCAAAGAAAATGTTCCGAAATTTAAGAACTAGAACTAAGATTAAGTCCTAAACTGAAAAACCTGCACAAAAAGATTAGAAAGAAGGTTAAGTCAGTCAGAATCCGAACTAGTGGAATTGGTACAATCCAACTTCTTCAAAATCGCTTGAAGCATTTTTGACATTCTGGAGACCTTTCTTTTCATCTTATGTTGCTCAGAGATAATCTGTTTGAGATTTGTAGACACGCTGTCTTGTTCAGCAGACGATCTTCGCTGTTCTTGTCGAAGTGAGGACCCTACATTCGCTTTTGCTGTGTGTCTCCAGGACGTTGAAGGATGTAATATAGAACCAGACGGTGCATCTTGACCTTCAATCCATGGAGATTCTCTAGTGAGAGAGCGAGCTCTGGTGAGGGGTCTATCAATCTGAATTCCAGTTCCCCTCGAATTCTTTCGCCTAGTGTACTGCTTGGTTGTTGAGGACGATCTCATCAGCTTCTTGTTCTTCAAGTACAACCTATCTTCTTTGTCAATAGCTTTTTGTGCTTGTTCACAAATCTCTTCCCAGTCTTCTTCATCTGAATCTGAATCAATTTGATAGACTTTCTTTGTCTCTTCTTGATTTGAGTCATCTTGTTCTCTTTTTATATAAGACCCACTCGGTCCTACCATTGCTACCAAAAGGAAGATTATCCAGGCGAATGCCATTGGTGCAAGTGCTTAAAAGTTTTAAAATCCTGTGAACAATAACTCAAAAACACATGAAAAATTGTTAATTTTCAAAAATTTGAAAAATTGTACCCAAACAATCATAATCATGTAGAGAGACTAAGAATCAAATTAGTTTTGCAAAAAGGACTTTTAAAAATAGATCAATTGCATGATTTTCGAAAATCCTTATTATATGCCCTAAAACCGAAATTTTAGAAATCGAAGCCTAAAAATCCGTTAATCAGGAGAATACCTAGCATATAATCAAAACTAATCTACCCAGAGTTCTTATTTCAAAAGAAACTTGATCAAAAACCATCCACAAACAAAGTTGATCCAAGAAATTCATCACGTTTGAGGAGGAAAAGAGAAAAACGGTGAAAAACCGAGATTTTGATCAATAAAACTTACTTGGAGTTGAAGAACTTGAGTTTGAAAGCTTCCAGGAAGGATGAAATCTAGAGAGAGAGGCTCTGGAAACTTTGGAACAAAAGATTGGAGTAAAAGAAATCAAAACCCTTTTGTTCTTTATAAAACCCTAGCCGCGATCCGGATCAGTTCATGATTGCGATCCGGATCGGCTACCCGCAGTGAGAAACTGCGTTCGGGATCCGGATCGGCAGGTCCAATCCGGATCGTCAGCCCGCAGAAGAAAACCTGCGTTCGGGATCCGGATCATCTTGCCCGATCCGGATCGGCTCCAACTTTTTCTTTAGAAAATTTCAGAGAAATTCAAGAAAAACCAGAAAAAGATTGTAAGCACAAATGTGTATCAACTTTAAACAAAAATCATCGTTTCATACAACAAGAATTAGATTATGCCAAATCTATCAATAATATCCAAAAATGAAACGAAAATTTACAAAAATTAAATCCCTTAAAGTTGAACACCTTCAATTACATCTAACTTGATCTTATGAGTAATGCCTTTATCAAATCATCAATTCAGTAAAGAAAATGAAATACAAAGATCAATAGATGTTTGAAATCCCAAATATAGTAGATAATGTATCTAGACAATCTGTTGAAGAGAGTGGCTCTTTGAGCATCTTTCTTTAAAAACCCACCTTATACCAACCTTGAAATTTGACGAAGTCAAGTATTTCAACATGCATTTTACTTAATCAAAATTTGAACAACCATGCTTGGTATACATGTGGTAGCTGCACACAATACTCGGACGACCGAGGTGGTAGCTCTTTCCTCCATGTGGTGGTAGTTTTCACACTCCTCATTGGGATGTAACTCTTTCCACATCTTTTGAGCATTTTACTTTTTCTATGACTCCCCCTCAATTGGCTATCAATTATTTAAGATATAAAGTATTCAACCAAATATTGATCTCGATTTCATACTCGACTAAGCAGTCAAATAAGATAATGACTATACCAAGAGATCATTGAGAGAGAGAAATTGACTTTGATCACTTAGAAGATGATTTAATTAACATAAATGATCATTGCAACAGTGAAATATTATGATGGCAAAAGCATAATAAATTTCTAAATGTGCGAAAAGATGCAATTAAAGTCAATTATGATCTATGCTCAATTAATGTCCTATGTACAAACATAGAAAATGAACAAAACAAAAACAAATACAAAACCTATCCTAAGCAAAGGTTTCAAAAAGAAGTTTATTTCAAGGAAAGCATTCCAATTGCTTTTCGTAAATGAATAAAACGTTTTTGATCCAAAGGTTTTGTTAGAATGTCAGCTAATTGATCCTCAGTTGAAATATATGAAAGTTGAAGAGTATTTGATTCAACTAGCTCTCTAAGAAAATGATATCTAAGTTCAATATGTTTTGTTCTAGAGTGCAACACAGGGTTTTTAGAAATGTTAATTGCACTTGTGTTGTCACAAAGAATTGTTACCGAAGATGCTGAAATGCGGAAGTCGCTCAATACGCTTTTCATCCAAATGAGTTGAGTTGAGCAACTTCCAGCTGAAATGTATTCCGCTTCGGCAGTCGAGAGTGCTATGCAATTCTACTTTTTACTGTGCCATGCAACAAGGCAATGGCCAAGATAGAAGCATGCACCACTCGTGCTTTTCCGATCATCCACTGATCCTGCCCAATCGGCATCTGAGTATCCAACAATATCCAGACTTGTTCCCATAGGATACCAAATTCCGAAATTAATTGATCCTTTGATATACCGGATGATCCTTTTCACCGCTTTCAGGTGAACCTCCTTTGGTGCTGATTGATATCTCGCGCAAATCCCAACACCAAAAGATATATCCGGGCGACTAGCCGTGAGGTAAAGTAGACTTCCAATCATACTTCTATACAGTTTCTCGTCTACATTCTCACTATGTGATTCACTTCCAAGTCCCTTGTGGCTAGTTCCCATTGGAGTTGGAAAATCTTTACAATTTTCTAGATCAAACTTTTTGACCAACTCCATTGCATACTTGGATTGACTCAAGTGAATACCTTCATCATTTTGCTTAATTTGCAATCCAAGAAAATAAGTCAATTCGCCCATCATGGACATCTCAAATTCGCTTTCCATGGTCTCCGCGAATTTAGAAGCATCATTATCTCTTGTTGCGCCAAATACTATGTCATCGACTTATATTTGTGCTACAATGAAATTGTTTTGATAATGCTTCACAAAGAGAGTCCTGTCAGCTCCCCCTCGAGTATAGCCCTTCTCCAAAAGGTGCTTTGTTAACCTTTCGTACCATGCTCGCGGTGCTTGTTTCAGACCGTAAAGAGCCTTTTTCAAACGAAAAACATGGTTAGGTTGTTTATGATCTACAAAACCTTTCGGTTGAGCCACATAAACTTCCTCATTTAAAAAACTATTTAGAAATGCACTCTTAACGTCCATTTGAAATAATTTGATTTTGAAATGACAAGCAATAGCAAATAGTATACGAATGGACTCGAGTCTAGCTACAGGGGCGAATGTTTCGTCAAAGTCTATACCTTCTACTTGAGAGTAGCCTTGAGCAACTAATCGTGCCTTGTTCCTGATGATAGTACCATCCTCATTTTTTTTGTTCTTGAAGATCCATTTGGTACCTATCACATTGTGTTGCTGTGGAGGCTTCGTTAATTCCCAGACTTTGTTTCGCTCAAATTGATGGAGCTCTTCCTGCATTGCTTTAATCCAGTAGTCATCCTGAAGAGCTTCATCTATGTTCTTTGGTTCGATTAAAGATACATAGCAAGCGAATCCACAAACCAACTGCCTCCGAGTTCTGACTCCTTCTTGTGGATCTCCAATAATATTCGATTCCGGATGATCCTTGGAGATTCGTAACGTTTGTTGAAACGGAGTACTCGGAGATACATGAGATGATTCCTGCACATCAGATAAACTAGAAGAGCCATTAGATGCATCATTAATATTGGAAGTATTATCATGAGAAGATGCACTAGCAGGAGAATCATCATCTAGAGAGATATCGAGGGTAGATTTTCCAGATCCAAAGTGAAAAGCTTCATCTACTTTAACATTTATAGATTCTACGATCGTCTTAGATTCCACGTTAAAAACTCGATATGCTCTACTATTAGTAGAATACCCCAAGAAAATCCCTTCGTCACTTCGTGAGTCAAACTTTCCAAGGTTTTCACGGTCACGTAAAATGTAACACCGACTCCCGAAGATGCGAAAATATTTGATGTTGGGTTTTCTACCACACCATAGTTCATATGGTGTATTTAACGTTCCCGGGCGCAAGAACACTCGATTAATGACATAGACAGCGGTGTTCACAGCTTCAGCCCAAAAATGTAGCGGTAAATTCCGGCTATGAAGCATCACACGCGCCATCTCTTGAACAACCCTGTTCTTGCGCTCGACAACACCATTCTGTTGAGGTGTATAGGGTGCAGAGAATTCATGCTTAATACCGTTTGAAGTACAAAAGTCAATGAATTTTGAATTAATGAATTCTCCACCTCTATCACTTCTAACACGAATGATCTTTTCATTCTTTTCAATCATAATACGAAGGCAAATCTCGTGAAAAGAATCAAAAGTATCAGCTTTCTCTATTAAAAATGCTACCCAAGAATACCGAGAGAAATCATCAACCAATAAAAAAATATACCATTTACCTCCCAAAGATGGTTGACGGGTCGGCCCCATTAAGTCCATGTGCAAAAGTTCCAAGGGCCGTTTTGTACCAACGTGGTTCAAGTTCTTGTGTGCAGTCCTAGACTGTTTTCCCTTTTGGCAACCACCACACACAACGTTTTGTTTAAATAAAAGTTTTGGAACCCCCTTGACCACGTCCTTGTTTGAAATTCTAGTAAGTTCCTTAAAATTTAAGTGACCTAGCCTTTCATGCCAAAGAGTTTCATTATTCAAAGTGGCTAAGTTACAATTTTCAGAAAATTTATTAGGAACAACATAACAATTATTTTCAGATCTAACCCCTTTTAAAAAGAAGACATGGTCCTTATCAGTTACAATGCATTCAACAGAAGAAAAGTTAACTGAAAAACCATTGTCGCAAAGTTGACTTATGCTTATGAGGTTAGTCTTAAGGCCATCAACAAATAAGACGTTTTTCAAAATCGGGCCATCTGGAATAGCTACCGTCCCTTTTCCAACAATTTTGGAAGATCGACCGTCTCCGAAAACAACAAGTCCTCCGGAGATTTTCTCAAGATTTTGAACACTATTTTTGTCACCGGTCATGTGACGGGAACAACCGCTATCCAGATACCAAGACGAACTATCATATGCATGCAAGGAAACATTGGTAACAAGACAAGGGTAAATTTCACCTTTGCGCACCCAAACCCTTTTGGAGTGCGTCGGTAATGGTCGTGAGGTTATTCTCCTAGGTGAAGGCGTCTTGTCAGATCGATTGCCGCTCCTTGATGATGTCGTCTTGCGCGGTGAACTACCAAGGCTCTTTTCATTTGAAAGGTTTTGCTTTGATTTCCGGGGAGGCGCCTTTTTGGTAGTCGTTGCAAGAGGTGTTTGAGGTGAGCGTTTGACTCCCGTCTTGCAGTTTCTTCTTATGTGCCCTGAAACACCACAACGAAAACATACCTTAGATCTTGACGATCCCAAAGAGGATGAAGTAGGTTTGTTGTCGTTGTTTGTCTTGAATTCCGGTGTCGGAGGAGGAGATACCGACTGAGGCACAAAAACTGTCCCACTCGAACTTGGACTGTTTCCAGTTTGAGTGTATCCGAGGCCGAACCGATTTGATTGACCAAGACCAAGAAGTCTATCCAACTTACTCCTTCCTGAAGAGAATCGCTGTAAGTCATCCTTGAGTTGGAAAATGGTCTTTGTCATTTCCAGGTTATCCTGTCGAGCCTCGTTGTAGAGCTTTGAGAAGTGATTCGCGTTATCCACCAGATTTGTATGTTCCTTCTCAAGTTGCTCATTGGACTCTTGAAGGGAAACATTTGCTTTTATCAGATTTTCCCTTTCCACTTCAAGAGCGTTTGAGAGAGAAGTTGCTCTTTTTGCTTCTTCTTCGAGATCATGCACTCTCCCTCTCAAACTCTTGTTTTGCTTAGCCACTTTCTTTGAATCCCTCAAAAGTCTGTGGTAGGCTAAAGCAAAATCTTCACCTTCCGAATCATCCGATTCATTGTCCGTTGCATTCTTTTCAACAGTGGAGTTGGACAACGACTCGGATGTACTTGCCATAAAGCACATGAAGGGTGAAGATACGGACGCGTGGAATGCGGTGGAGCTCTTTTCTTCATCACTCGAAGATGACTCATTTGACGTTGAGTTGTCATCCCAAGTGACGACTTGCATCGCCTTCTTCTTTGCCGGATACTTGTTAGGACACTCCGTTGCAATGTGGCCGTAGCCTCGACATTTGAAGCATTGTAGTTGTCCTTCTGAACTTTTCTTATCCTTTGAGAAGTTCTCTTGCTTTCTTGACTTGTAACTTGAAGTACCCTTGCCTGTGTTCGACTTTCCGAAGGATGGAGATTTGCTTGAATTGCCCCTTCGAAAGTTGCGGCGAAACTTCCTTGTCAAGAGAGCGAGCTGCTTCTCAAATTCCTCCATAGAAAGGTTCTCGTCATCGTCTGAGGAGGATGTATCCGCGTCTTCTTCCTTAGTTGTTTTCAACGCATAACCTGAATGTTACGGCATTTTGGTCTTGGCATATTTCGTGAGTCATGTCAGTGAGTTGAGTCGGAGTCTTAAAGGGATCAAATTGTCAATCAGCAATCAAAGACTTAGAGAAGATTCAACAAGAGCTCAAGTTGACACTCAATGTCTTGAGTCTTGAAGATTGAAGATGAAGAATTGTGGATCAGTTACATCAATCTCAAGAAGAAAGTATTCAAGAGGATCAGGTATGTTTAACTAAATAATTGTGGTGATCCGAATACTTTCTTATAGTGTAGAAACACTTGGAAGAACTTTTAATTGCATAATAATCAAAAACTGGTGTTCGGACTTGTTCAGGATCCGGATCAGAGCCAACGATCCGGATCCCGAAGGTTGTTGCTTCATACAAGACTTCGATCCGGATCCATGCAATTTCCGATCCGGATCCCGAATGTTAAGTTTTCTGATTTGTATGAACGATCCGGATCGGGCAATGCGATCCGGATCCCGAACCATGGTATTTCTGGAATCGTCATTCTCGTTACGACGATCCGGATCGCAGTAAATCCGATCCGGATCGCCGTCCTGAAAATTTCCAGATAAGGTATGTTTTTGATTCTTATCTCTTTCCAAAGGTTTCTAAACTATAAATAGACATTTAGGGTTTCTCAAAAACGTGGGAGCTACAGCCGATCTTTTTATAAAACTCTTGAGAGCAACCCTAGAGGCTAGGTTTTTATCGATCTTCTTTATAGCCTCTTTTAGGTCAATTCGATGGTTCCTTCAAGAACATATCTTTGGTCGAATTGATCTAATCTTTGCTTAGAGATTTCTTCTACGGTTCTTCATTGATAATCTAAGCAAAGGATCACCATCGAAGTCAATACTCTTATCGACTGAGTTTGCATCGTGGATTCGACGTGGCATCGTGGATTCGGTGTGCTAAAGGCGTTTCGTGGATTCGAAGCGTGCGTTCGTGGATTCGAACGTGAGCAGTGGACGGGCAAAACGGTGGAGCGCGAGGTCCAAGAAATTAAAGGAGGGGTTAAATCCGTGGAGACGGTAATCACCTTGTTATTCTTCTTTTCTTAGGGATTGTTATTGCGTGGATATCCAACCGGTCAGCGCGAGGTCCGAAGAAGCTGAAGGAGGGGTTGAGTCCGTGGAGTCGGTAATCACCTTGTTATTCTTCTATTCTTAGTGGATTGTTATTGCGTGTTGGTCCCGTGGTTTTTCTCCTGGATTGGAGTTTCCACGTATATCTCGGTGTGCTGTTTTTATTTTCCGCATTGGTTTTTATTTTGCACTGAGATTGAGTTTTTGAGTATTACACCTATTCACCCCCCCTCTAGTTGTTTGATAGTACCTATTTAGATCCTTTGGGATTCATAACTCTACAATTGGTATCAGAGAGGGTTTTAGGTTTATCTATCATGTTGGGTGAAAGTGGTAATATTTATAGACCTCCTCTTTTTGATGGGACTAATTATGCTTATTGGAAAGTACGGATGAGAGCTTTTCTCATCGCAATTGATGAGCGGGTATGGCAATCCGTGGAATGCGGTTGGGTGCATCCTGTTGAGGAAGTAGGAAATTCTACTACCCCAAAACCTCGCTCTAGATGGTCCAAAGAGGAATTTGAAAGATCTTCTTACAATGGGAAAGGTATGAACGCTTTATTTAATTCTCTTTCCTCGACTGAGTTCACACGAATTTCCGCGTGTGAAACCGCGAAGGAAATTTGGGATATTCTCAAAAATACACATGAGGGTACTAATCTTGTAAAAATTCAAAAGCTCCAGATGCTTACAAGTCAATTTGACTCTATTCATATGGAAGAGCATGAATTGTTTACAGATTATTACACAAGACTTCAAGATATAATCAACACTTGTGCTAATTTAGGAGAAAAGATCCCGGAGTCGAAAATTGTAAGAAAGATACTTCGGACTCTTCCGGAACGGTTTAGGGCAAAGGTTACCGCCATTGAAACCGTTAGTCATCCGGATGAGATGAGTGTAGAGGAATTAGTAGGTGCTTTGCAAACTTATGAAATGACTTTTCCTACTAATCAAGTTTCTTCCAAGTCTTCTTCTAAGCTTACAGGTATTGCATTCAAATCAACAATGGAAGAAGATAGCGAATCAAGTTCCGACGATGAAATCTCTTTTGCCGATTTTGAAGAACAATTGGCGCGGATCGTAAAGAAATTTCGTCGGAAATTTTGGAAGAATCGAACCGATGGATCTTCATCCACGAAACCTTCTAAAGGATCATCGGGTTCTAAATCCTCTAACCTCAAAAGCTTTGCAAAACCTTCTAAAGAAAAAGAAAAAGATGATTTCGAAGGGGAAATCCAATGCTATCGATGCAAAGGCTACGGCCATTTTTCAACGGATTGTCCTTCTCCGAAATCATATAAAAAGAAGGCTTTGCAAGCGAAAACTTGGGACGATTCTACTTCTAATGAATCGACCTCAAGTAAAGAGGAAAAAATCGTTGCTTCTCATGCCTCTCATTTTCCCTCTTCTAATAATTGTTTATCATCATTAGTCACTAACTCTACTCCTTTGATTTTGTATGAAACATCAACAACCGGCGGAGAGTCATCAAGTGAGGGGGAGTCGGACGAAGAAGAACTCGTTGAGGCATATCAACAACTTCTTGCGGAATCTAAGAAGATGGCCAAACATATCAAGAAGTTGAGAAAGCAACGACTTGAAGATCAAGACGAGAATCATGCTTTAAAGATAAAACTTCATGATCTCGAGGAGGAACGAGAACGTTTATTGGAAAACAATAAAATCCTTCAAGAAGAGCGAAACCAATCGGAGACAAACGCTAAATCATATATGGACAAGATTGGTTTTCTAGAAAAACAGTTTGAGGATATTCATGTTACCAACCAAGCTTTGACCAAGCAAGTTCATGAACTCAAATCCGACATACAAAGGCTTTCAACCGTTTCCAAGAAACTAGATTGTATGTGCGGATTAGGTGTCACGCCCCGGGGTCGAAACTGCGACCCGGGCCCGCCAAACAGATCCGCCACCTATGCCAACCTGCATAGGCGAAGCGTCCTACCTGCAAGAAAAGTTCTATAACTAAACAGATATCAGAGCTATAAATAACAAAATCTGCTGTAACTAAAATCAATCACTGTACAACTGGAAATAAACAACACTGTCTGCCTCCCAAAATAATAATAATACAAATCCTCGAGTACAAGCTCTAAACCCAACCGGGAGGTAACTCCAATATATAAACAACAGTGTACAGTCTCTCAATACAAAATATCCTCACTACAATAGTCTCTCAAAAGGGGAAAAAGAAACAGCTAATCTACTGATGATCTCCTCAGAAGGGTACCGCTACTCTCCAACGCCGGGTAGGGATCTAGCTCGCGACTCCCTCGCCACGATCAACAACCGCAGAGTCGGCAACACCTGCTAAGACTCTGCAAAACAAAGGAGAGGAGAAAAAGGGGGAAAAACCCCCAAAGGGTGTGAGATGTCACGCCCCGGGGTCGAAACTGCGACCCGGCTCGCCAACAGATCCGCCACCTATGCCAAACCCGCATAGGTGAAGCGTCCTACCTGCAAGAAAAGTACTACAGCTAAACAGATATCAGAGCTATAAATAAAAATCTACTGTATAACTAAATCAATCACTGTACAACTGGAAATAACACAACAATGTCCGTCTCCCAAAATGATAATCATGCAGAATCCTCATATACAAACTCAGAACTCAACCGGGAGGTATCTCCAATAAATACATCAGTGTACAGGCTCTCAATACATAACAATCCTCACTACAACAGTCTCTCAAAGGAGGAAAATAAAATAACTAATCTACTGAAGCTCTCCTCTGAAGGGGTACCGCTACACTCCAACGACGGGTAGGGAACTAGCTCGCGACTCCCTCGCCTCGGTCAGAAGGATCAGCAACAGGAACAACAGGAACCGGAGTAGAAGTTCCTGTGGGAAAAGACACCACGACGGGTGTGAGAACTACGTCCCAAGTAGTTCTCAGTGGGTGCCGCCAACAAGCCCGACGGTCTGCCCACTAAGTCCACTAGAGGCATAAAGTACAAAAGCAGTGCTGTAAGGAAAGCTGGGAAAAGTAAACTCTACAGCTACTATGCCTCTATCTAGATGCTCAAGGAGTGGGACAGAAAGAACATGATGCCACAACTAACTCTCATCTCTGATCACTCAATCTGAACTGACTGCCTCCTCGGGTCCAGTCAAGCCTGCGCCAACCTACTGCCGTTACGTCCCTGAGGAGCGGACTTACGTAGGATCTACTGCCGTTACGTCCCGGAGGAGCGGACTTACGTAGGATCTACTGCCGTTACGTCCCGGAGGAGCGGACTTACGTAGGGCGTCCATGACTGCCAACACCAGCACAGCCAGAGGGACAAATGCAACGACAAGTCGCGATAGAAAAGCTCAATCTCACGCCGGTATAACAACCCGGTCTCGCCTACTCCGGAGTGGCACTCGAGGGGAGCGACCCGCTCGAGTAAAAAGTAACCCATCTCAAGTATCTCTGTCAAGCTCAAATGTGGCTCATGCAGGCTATGATCCACGATCAAACAGATCGGTAACTCCAAGCTCAAAGCACAACTCAGTCGGAAAAAGAACCTCGACTCGAACAGGAATAGCCCAACACACTCTCACAGCTATGTCGGAGAACCCTCAACGACTCAATCTGATAAATGCACAACCATGGCTGAGTCGGGAAACCTCCACGACTCGATCTGCCAGAACCCCAAGATCCTCAAGGCTAAGTGGGAGAACCACCTCCACCACTAAATCAGAGAAACAACCTCTAGATCACACTCTGCCAACTCATGGCACCAAGTCGCATCCACTGCGAGAAACTGTCTCAACAGGCCAAACAGGCCAAACGTCGCATCTACTGCGAACAATTGCCTCGACAGGCCGACATCGCATCCACTGCGAACAGCTGACTCAACAGGCCAAACAGGCCGAACATCTCAACCACTGACCCAATGAAGGGTCCGGGAACACCGAAAGACTAGAACCTACAACCCAAATCAAACAAGAACAGGCTCTAGGCATAGCCTCTCGTTGTTCTCGTCCCAAGAAAAGGCAGACTTTAGAACCCAGACCACTCGAATCATCTCGGTGGTTAATTTATAGGAAAAACTGTGACATTTCTTACTGAAGCCATCCGATCTGTAAGAAATCCATATTTAATGATTTTTAGTTCTGCTTAGGAAAACAGTTGAAACCAAGTTTTATATCTAAGCCTCGAAGGGCTAATGCCTTCGTCCAATCAAACAGGAACAGACTCAGGCGACCCTACGATGCTTGGAAGAAAATATTTGGTTGACAAAAATCATATGTGTGTCCAAAAAGGTTCTGGGTTTAAGGTTCTGCTAACACTGATCTACCGCTGCCACTAGCACAGCGGCGACAGATAAAACAAGAAAAATAAAACATCTCGGGACCGCCGTCTACCCAAACGGCTCCCGCTACAGATGAACAACCAACTACATCTACCAGACGCCACTCTGCTCCCAAGCACGAGTGTAACATGCATCCCACACTAAAAGATAACTCCTGACCACTCGGCCCACTACCCGGGCGAGGAAGAACACTATGTCCAGGAAAGATAGAAGTGTGGATGTCTAAAGCAGAAATAACCCTAGCCCAAGTGAGGGTTTTCCTACCAGTCTGGTTACACATGCAATCATATGACAGGGGTGCTAGGTCAAATTCCAAGATAACAATAATCAACAGCTTGTAGGGAAGGACAATAAATACATGATGATCTATCAACATCAGGAACATCAATTCCTATAATCTAGCATGCTATATAAAACACATCTATAACATGCAAGTCCCTACACAGATAGAATTAATGCACAGTCCATAGGTCGTGAAGACAAGGCCACCCACCTGAAAATGCTAACTGTCCGGAGTCGCACAGCTGAGAAAGTCCAGAAACAGATATCTCTACACACCCACCAATCCAACAATACAGGAACAGTGATCAATACCTCCTGGGTACAAAAACACAACCCAAAGTTACACTTAATTCCATAAAATCCAAGCATCACAAATCTGCTGGGAACAGTCCCCTTAATGCGAAATTTTTACCTGTAAAACGAACTCCAAAAATTCCAATAAAAATATCACAGCGAGCGTCTCGTCGAGACCTTCGAAATGGGTACCTGCACGCCCAAATCCGAGCCCCGTAGGCCGAGTTACAAATTCCACAGTACAGGTGCGCAAACACTCACAACCACACAACTGTAAACTCAAACACAGATAAAAAGGGGAATAGTATACCTTCGGGCAAGCCTCAAAAAAATCCCAGAAAAATACAATGATAATCCTTGCGACGAGTAGATCCAAAAAGTGTATAGGCTCATCTCGATCCGACACTCGGGTGCGGAGATAAAATTCCGGCAAGGGGCCGCTGTCCAAAAACTCCACCAGAAAACAGCGGCTTAGAAATGCTTCGAAAACCGTGTCAAAAACTCTGAATCCAGCAAGATGATCAACACGAAAATCGAAGACGTACCTCTCATGATTCCAACGCCGCAGAAATTGTCCAAAAATACTGACGGAGTAGCTCGGTAGACCTCTCAGATCAAACTGCGACGATAACGGGCCTCCGATGAAAAATCGCCACACTGCGCTCCGATGCCGAAGTCGTCGATGCCGCGGCTTCCAAAAAATCCGGGCCTCCGCCAGAAGATGCGCAAGATGAAGATCTCCAACTTTGCTAAAGGGCCCATGGGCAGGGGAGCTCGGGAAAGGGGGCAAAACTCCCCCACAAGACAGCTATTTATAGGCCCAGCCCGAAAATCCGAATTTTGGACTTTTGGCCCAAAGTTTCGGGCGCTGGCACTTCCGGGCTGCTACAGTAACGGGCCGGGCCCGTTACTGTTCACGCCCGAAATCCCCAAGGCCCGCCACGCGTCCCAGTCCTGCTCCCCGCACCCGGCGCACGCACCGCGACGAACCACGGGACGCCACGTGTCGCGACCAGAGGTCGTGCACCGGTGCGCCCGACCAACCACGGGGCGCCACGTGGCGCCCCCACGACGCCTCCGACCGCGCCCACGCCGCGCCCACGTGCGCCCACGTGCGCGGCCGCGCCGCCCACGGCCCCGTGCCGGGCACGCATCCCGAGGCAGACCCTGCCGCTGCGTGGACCGCGCGCACCAAGACCCGCCAACAACCAGCCGCCACGTGTCCCGCTCCGGTCCACCGTGCACCCGCGCCATCCCGTGGACCGCGCCCACTGCGCCCGCCAACCGGGAGGCGCCACGTGGCCAGCGCCCGGGTGCACGCCTCCGCGGTGGACCGCGCACCTCCGCCGCCGCCAGCCGCCGCGCTCCGCCGCCCGCCGCCGCCGCCGGCGCCCCTCCGGCGGCCGGAACAGTACCAAAATCCTCGAAATGCGTGTTTTCGCATCCGGACTCCGAAAAATACAAATAAATAGTCCATCTTGACCGTTTTCGCGCGCTGAAACCAAATCCGAAGTCCGATTTGCCAAATTCCTCTTCTAAAATTTGCTGAAAATTTCCGGAGAAGTGTTCTTTACTCAAATTTCGCGCTGAGTCCAATTTTAATAACCATTTCGCGCGAAACCACATCAAAACATCCGACGGGGTCCTCCGATCACTCACGTGATCCAGTATACACCCGGAGTCCATCACTTGAGTCCAAATTGGTGCAGAAACACCGTCGACATGCCACATAGGCCTCCAGAAGCTGCTAATCGCACTGTAGAAGCCCTGCGGAGATCTGGGTCACCACATCCTCCCCCACTAAAAGAAAGTTTCGTCCTCGAAACTAGCTCAACCCAAAAGGTGCCACAAAACAAGGGTAGGTACATAACACTGCCGTCTCCAGCTCTCAAGTCACCTGTCACTCCCCGTGATTACTCCACAACAACAACAACAACCGGTATGGCATGGCCCAAATTGCATAATTCTCTCATCTCATGAGCCAGAATTTGCAACGGCATCCCTCGTACCACAAGTACTCGCAGATCTCAAAGGAAACGAGTCATCACGGGCGAGGAATCCACAAGCCTAACACTCCTGAGCTGAGACGTGGAAGGAAAAGGCTGGGGGAAAAGAGAGAACAACCAATGTAGCACGCACCAAAACCGCTCCCTAGTGCCAGCTCAACCAGGCGATCCGAAACATACCCCATACGGTCGTCCAGAGAAAAGAAGCCCTAATCGGCTAGGGTCCCCGCTCAAACACTCTCGGATCCTGACCAACCGCAGGGACTGCTTCACCGCAGTGTACCGTCAAAAGGGACCCTCAGGGACACAACCTCGAGCCCTGTTCCTCAACGGTCCCACCCAGCGCCAACTGTGGAACCACTAAACTCAACCCCGAAAAGCTATCCGGCTCCAGGTATCCGCCACCACAGTGGCCCTGTCGCGGTGATACTGAATGCTCAAGAATAACCCAATGGTAACTCCACAGCCACTAAGGGAGGCACCACTAACACAAAGGTCCATCCCCCATCTCTGGCAAAGCTGCAATCGACGCTAGTACCAGTCTCATCATCCATTCGCCATGCTCTCCTGGCACTGCGAAATCCAACAGGCTCCTCACCTCAACAATAAATGTTGATCTCAGCCAAACTCAAATAGCATCCACATTGGCCGGAAATCCACCGCCGCTCCTATGGCTAACACAATGTGACCCAATAAGGTAAGCTTCTAAAGCTAAAACTTGTATCTCAATAATCTGGCATACAGCTTCATCCACACAGCATGGTAACACATCCACCAGTGCTCCTCATGCTCCCAGCTGCTCAGGGAGTAGATCATAGTATCCCTGGAGGATCTAGTTACCAAAGCAATCAAGTACAGCTGGAGCACAATTCCTCAAACCAAAAGAGTGGCAGGGCGCTAATCAATCCAATTGGCCTTACTAAAACATAATGCCCCTACCGTGACCTGAACACCATCTTGGCGAAATACTCAGCCGTAAGATTCCAAAATCTGTACCTGCATCAATCGTACAACTGCCGGAGTATAATTCCATCAAAAGGTCCAGAATAATACTTGGACCTGTCTACACTCGACCCATAAAAGGCCCTCACAATCGTGTATCAACGATGTGGCATCACCACCGTATATCAACGGCGTGGCACTAGGTCAAACAGACCCCTCGATCCATCAGATCCTGCAACTGCGCCATCAGCTCTCACAGCTCTACTGGCAATATCCAATGAGGTGCTGCCGAGGGTGGCGCGGTTCCCCGAACCACGCCAAACTCAATCTCTATCTCCCTAACCGGCGGCATTATCAGCAGCTCAGGTGAAATCACACCCGGAATCTCGTGGCAACAGAGATATCTTTGGGTCCCGGTGCCGCCGTAAGCACCTCTCACACTGTCGCTATAACCAGTGTGCTCTAACGACCTCAACAACCAAATCTCCTCTCGTCTGCCTCGCAGAAGGTCAAAGTCCTCACCTTCCGCAGTCTAACAAATCCACGCTACCGCTGCGCCACTCCGATATAGAGGTTGATGCTGCCATCGGGGTCCACCCGATCTCTGGCATCTCGGGAACCCGTTATCCAGGAAAAAAATAAAATCAGAAATATCTCTGCCGGCCGATCTGTCCTCCATCACCCGGCGCCAAGCGCCAATATCCAGAACTCGCCTCTGGCGGCAGATCCCTATCCCAAGGAACTGCAGCGCCATGCTCCATACACAATGCCTACCCATCGAAGCGACAATAATCCAAAACGGAGGGACCAACTACACTGAAATGTATCCTAGCGCAAACCATTCCCCGTCAAACATATCCTATGCGCCTCAACCCTCGGAACCTGGAGCGTGCAGTTCAACAATTGCATAAACTCCCTAGCACAGGGAGGCTCTCCGAGAGTCTCTCCATCACCACCAACCCCAATTCTGCCTACAAAGGCTCCAACTCAAACCTATGAATCGGGATGGTTCAGACTGCCGGGACTGGCTCCATCGATCAATGATGTCCCTAAGCTCAGCTACTATCCACTATCCACCCTGCCTCGGTGCCTCGGCACTGCTCGTCGGCACGGAGGGGGCTGCTCGCTCCATCGGCGCCACTGGTACAACTGAAGATACCACTGCATAGGAAGAAAGTACTGGAGGACACTCAAGCGGTACTGCCACTGGCTATGCTCTCTGCTCCAACAAGCGCATCAAACGTTCCATGGCTTCTTCCTGGCATCGGACAGCCTCCGACGTCTGTGCCATCTGGATCCATAACTCTTGGGTCTCGCTCTGCTCTGATAGCTCTGCCTCCCGCTGCTCGGGTTACTAATCAGATGCGGAAAGCGCATTCCTCACAGCACGACGTCTCACAAGCATCGTAGACCACTGCACAATAACAAACATCAGGACACAACAACCATACGACCCAATCCAGCGAAAGTCTAAGACATGTTATCAATTCCACAGCATTATGTTGTCTGCAGCCAACATAATCGCTTAGGAGCCTAAACATGCCAATCACTCATCCCGTCTCTTGGGAGAGGTATAAACTCGATCAGGACTCTCGCTAAAAGTCACGACTCTCACGTGGTCATCCTAATGTCCAACCACAAGCCTAGGGTTTCTAAGTCCTCAATGACCTACAACCTAGGCTCTGATACCACTCTAATCTGTCACGCCCCGGGGTCGAAACTGCGACCCGGCTCGCCAACAGATCCGCCACCTATGCCAAACCCGCATAGGTGAAGCGTCCTACCTGCAAGAAAAGTACTACAGCTAAACAGATATCAGAGCTATAAATAAAAATCTACTGTATAACTAAATCAATCACTGTACAACTGGAAATAACACAACAATGTCCGTCTCCCAAAATGATAATCATGCAGAATCCTCATATACAAACTCAGAACTCAACCGGGAGGTATCTCCAATAAATACATCAGTGTACAGGCTCTCAATACATAACAATCCTCACTACAACAGTCTCTCAAAGGAGGAAAATAAAATAACTAATCTACTGAAGCTCTCCTCTGAAGGGGTACCGCTACACTCCAACGATGGGTAGGGAACTAGCTCGCGACTCCCTCGCCTCGGTCAGAAGGATCAGCAACAGGAACAACAGGAACCGGAGTAGAAGTTCCTGTGGGAAAAGACACCACGACGGGTGTGAGAACTACGTCCCAAGTAGTTCTCAGTGGGTGCCGCCAACAAGCCCGACGGTCTGCCCACTAAGTCCACTAGAGGCATAAAGTACAAAAGCAGTGCTGTAAGGAAAGCTGGGAAAAGTAAACTCTACAGCTACTATGCCTCTATCTAGATGCTCAAGGAGTGGGACAGAAAGAACATGATGCCACAACTAACTCTCATCTCTGATCACTCAATCTGAACTGACTGCCTCCTCGGGTCCAGTCAAGCCTGCGCCAACCTACTGCCGTTACGTCCCTGAGGAGCGGACTTACGTAGGATCTACTGCCGTTACGTCCCGGAGGAGCGGACTTACGTAGGATCTACTGCCGTTACGTCCCGGAGGAGCGGACTTACGTAGGGCGTCCATGACTGCCAACACCAGCACAGCCAGAGGGACAAATGCAACGACAAGTCGCGATAGAAAGCTCAATCTCACGCCGGTATATACAACCCGGGTCTCGCCTACTCCGGAGTGGCACTCGAGGGGAGCGACCCGCTCGAGTAAAAAGTAACCCATCTCAAGTATCTCTGTCAAGCTCAAATGTGGCTCATGCAGGCTATGATCCACGATCAAACAGATCGGTAACTCCAAGCTCAAAGCACAACTCAGTCGGAAAAAGAACCTCGACCTCGAACAGGAATAGCCCAACAACACTCTCACAGCTATGTCGGAGAACCTCAACGACTACAATCTGATAAATGCACAACCATGGCTGATTCGGGAAACCTCCACGACTCGATCTGCCAGAACCCCAAGATCCTCAAGGCTAAGTGGGAGAACCACCTCCACCACTAAATCAGAGAAACAACCTCTAGATCACACTCTGCCAACTCATGGCACCAAGTCGCATCCACTGCGAGAAACTGTCTCAACAGGCCAAACAGGCCAAACGTCGCATCTACTGCGAACAATTGCCTCGACAGGCCGACATCGCATCCACTGCGAACAGCTGACTCAACAGGCCAAACAGGCCGAACATCTCAACCACTGACCCAATGAAGGGTCCGGGAACACCGAAAGACTAGAACCTACAACCCAAATCAAACAAGAACAGGCTCTAGGCATAGCCTCTCGTTGTTCTCGTCCCAAGAAAGGCAGACCTTAGAACCCAGACCACTCGAATCATCTCGGTGGTTAATTTATAGGAAAAAACTGTGACATTTCTTACTGAAGCCATCCGATCTGTAAGAAATCCAATATTTAATGATTTTTAGTTCTGCTTAGGAAAACAGTTGAAACCAAGTTTTATAATCTAAGCCTCGAAGGGCTAATGCCTTCGTCCAATCAAACAGGAACAGACTCAGGCGACCCTACGATGCTTGGAAGCAAATATTTGGTTGACAAAAATCATATGTGTGTCCAAAAAGGTTCTGGGTTTTAAGGTTCTGCTAACACTGATCTACCGCTGGCCACTAGCCCACAGCGGCGAACAGATAAAACAAGAAAATAAAACATCTCGGGACCGCCGTCTACCCAAACGGCTCCCGCTACAGATGAACAACCCAACTACATCTACCAGACCACTCTGCCTTCCCCAAGCACGAGGTAACATGCATCCCACACTAAAAGATAACTCCTGACCACTCTGGCCCACTACCCGGGCGAGGAAGAAACACTATGTCCAGGAAAGATAGAAGTGTGGATGTCTAAAGCAAAAATAACCCTAGCCCAGTGAGGGTTTTCCTACCAGTCTGGTTACACATGCAATCATATGACAGGGGTGCTAGGTCAAATTCCAAGATAACAATAATCAACAGCTTGTAGGGAAGGACAATAAATACATGATGATCTATCAACATCAGGAACATCAATTCCTATAATCTAGCATGCTATATAAAACACATCTATAACATGCAAGTCCCTACACAGATAGAATTAATGCACAGTCCATAGGTCGTGAAGACAAGGCCACCCACCTGAAAATGCTAACTGTCCGGAGTCGCACAGCTGAGAAAGTCCAGAAACAGATATCTCTCCACCACCCCACCAATCCAACAATACAGGAACAGTGATCAATACCTCCTGGGTACAAAAAACACAACCCAAAGTACACTTATTCCATAAAATCCAAGCATCACAAATCTGCTGGGACAGTCCCCTTAATGCGAAATTTTTACCTGTAAACGAACTCCAAAAATTCCAATAAAAATATCACAGCGAGCGTCTCGTCGAGACCTTCGAAATGGGTACCTGCACGCCCAAATCCGAGCCCCGTAGGCCGAGTTACAAATTCCACAGTACAGGTGCGCAAACACTCACAACCACACAACTGTAAACTCAAACACAGATAAAAAGGGGAATAGTATACCTTCGGGCAAGCCTCAAAAAAATCCCAGAAAAATACAATGATAATCCTTGCGACGAGTAGATCCAAAAGTGTATAGGCTCATCTCGATCCGACACTCGGGTGCGGAGATAAAATTCCGGCAAGGGGCCGCTGTCCAAAACTCCACCAGAAAAACAGCGGCTTAGAAATGCTTCGAAAACCGTGTCAAAAACTCTGAATCCAGCAAGATGATCAACACGAAAATCGAAGACGTACCTCTCATGATTCCAACGCCGCAGAAATCGTCCAAAAATACTGACGGAGTAGCTCGGTAGACCTCTCAGATCAAACTGCGACGATAACGGGCCTCCGATAAAAATCGCCACACTGCGCTCCGATGCCGAAGTGGCGATGCCGCGGCTTCCAAAAATCCGGGCCTCCGCCAGAGATGCGCAAGATGAAGATCTCCAACTTTGCTAAAGGGCCATGGAAGGGAGGCTCGGGAAAGGGGGCAAAACTCCCCCACAGACAGGCTATTTATAGGCCCAGCCGGAAAATCCGGATTTTGGACTTTGGCCCAAAGTTTCGGGCGCTGGCACTTCCGGGCTGCTACAGTAACGGGCCGGGCCGTTACTGTTCACGCCCGAAATCCCCAAGGCCCGCCACTCGTCCCCAGTCCTGCTCCCCGCACCACGCGCACGAACCCGACGAACCACGGACGCCACGTGTCGCGACCAGAGGGTCGTTGCACCGGTGCGCCCGACCAACCACGGGGCGCCACGTTGGCGCCCCCCACGACGCCTCCGACCGGCGCCCAACGCCGCGCCCACGTGCGCCCACGTGCGCGGCCTGAGCAGCGCCCACGGCCCCGTGCCGGGCACGCATCCCGAGGCAGACCCTGCCGCTGCGTGGACCGCGCGCACCAAGACCCGCCAACAACCAGCCGCCACGTGTCCCGCTCCGGTCCACCGGGCACACGCGCCATCCCGTGGACCGCGCCCACTGCGCCCGCCCAACGGGAGGCGCCACGTGGCCAGCGCCCGGGTGCACACGCCTCCCCGGTGGACCGCGCACCTCCGCCGCCGCCAGCCGCCGCGCTCCGCCGCCGCCGCCGCCGCCGCCGCCGGCGCCCCTCCGGCGGCCGGAACAGTACCAAAATCCTCGAAATGCGTGTTTTCGCATCCGGACTCCGAAAAATAAAATAAATAGTCCATCTTGACCGTTTTCGCGCGCTGAATCCAAATCCGAAGTCCGATTTGCCAAATTCCTCTTCTAAAATTTGCCGAAAATTTCCGGGGAGAAGTGTTCTTTACTCAAATTTCGCGCTGAGTCCAATTTTAATAAAATTTCGCGCGAAACCACATCAAAACATCCGACGGGGTCCTCCGATCACTCACGTGATCCAGTATACACCCGGAGTCCATCACTTGAGTCCAAATTGGTGCAGAAACACCGTCGACATGCCACATAGGCCTCAGAAGCTGCTAATCGCACTGTAGAAGCCCTGCGAGATCTGGGTCACCACAACATTTTATCTATCATGATGGGTGAAAATGGTAATATTTTATAGACCTCCTCTTTTGATGGGACTAATTATGCTTATTGGAAAGTGCGGATGAGAGCTTTTCTCATCGCAATTGATGAGCGGTATGGCAATCCGTGGAATACGGTTGGGTGCATCCTGTGAGGAAGTAGGAAATTCTACTACCCCAAAACCTCGCTCTAGATGGTCCAAAGAGGAATTTGAAAGATCTTCTTACAATGGGAAAGGTATGAACGCTTTATTTAATTCTCTTTCCTCGACTGAGTTCACACGAATTTCCGCGTGTGAAACCGCGAAGGAAATTTGGGATATTCTCAAAATTACACATGAGGGTACTAATCTTGTAAAAATTCAAAAGCTCCAGATGCTTACAAGTCAATTTGACTCTATTCATATGGAAGAGCATGAATTGTTTACAGATTATTACACTAGACTTCAAGATGTAAAATACATGTGCTAATTTAGGAGAAAAGATCCCGGAGTCGAAAATTGTAAGAAAGATACTTCGGACTCTTCCGGAACGGTTTAGGGCAAAGGTTACCGCCATTGAAACCGTTAGTCATCCGGATGAGATGAGTGTAGAGGAATTAGTAGGTGCTTTGCAAACTTATGAAATGACTTTTCCTACTAATCAAGTTTCTTCCAAGTCTTCTTCTAAGCTTACAGGTATTGCATTCAAATCAACAAGGAAGAAGATAGCGAATCAGTTCCGACGATGAAATCTCTTTTGCCGATTTTGAAGAACAATTGGCGCGGATCACAAAGAAATTTCGTCGGAAATTTGGAAGAATCGAACCGATGGATCTTCATCCACGAAACCATCTAAAGGATCATCGGGTTCTAAATCCTCTAACCTCAAAGCGTTGCAAAACCTTCTAAAGAAAAGAAAAAGATGATTTCGAAGGGGAAATCCAATGCTATAGATGCAAAGGCTACGGCCATTTTTCAACGGATTGTCCTTCTCCGAAATCATATAAAAAGAAGGCTTTGCAAGCGAAAACTTGGGACGATTCTACTTCTAATGAATCAACCTCAAGTAAAGAGGAAAAAGTCGTTGCTTCTCTCATGCCTCTCATTTTCCCTCTTCTAATAAGTGTTTATCATCTTTAGTCACTGACTCTACTCCTTTGATTTTGTATGAAACATCAACATCCGGCGGAGAGTCATCAAGTGAGGGGGAGTCGGACGAGAAGAACTCGTTGAGGCATATCAACAACTTCTTGCGGAATCTAAGAAGATGGCCAACATATCAAGAAGTTGAGGAAGCAACGACTTGAGAATCAAGACGAGAATCATGCTTTAAAGATCAAACTTCATGATCTCGAGGAGGAACGAGAGCTTTTATTGAATAATAATAAAATCCTCCAAGAAAAGATAAATCAATCGGAAACGGTCGTTAATTCCCATATTAACAAGATTGATTTTCTTGAAAAGCAGTTTGAGGAAATTCATGTCACCAACCAAGCTTGACCAAGCAAGTTCATCAACTTAAATCCGACATACAAAGGATTTCAACCGGTTCCAAGAAACTTGATTGTATGTCCGGATTAGGTCAAACAAGCAAGGTTGGTTTGGGATTCAAAAAGAACCAAACTGTGAATGCTTCAAGTTCCACAATGAAATTGAAAGGAAGAACTTGTCACTTATGTGGACTTGAAGGACATTTGGTGAAGGATTGCCCGAAAAAGAGAAAGAAAAATTCTTCGGCAACTTCATCTACGGAGCGAACTCAACGGAATCAAAAGACACATCAAGTCAAAGGAGTTCACTCAACCCCCCAAAGGTCCGAGCCACAACATCAATCATACAAGTGGATCACTGCGAGGCAAAGACCTAAGGTGGATCAACAGTCAAAGCGGACAACCCCCGCCACAACGAATCAAGACAACCCAAAATCCAGCGATTTTGGATTCGGAAAGGTGATATCTTTCCTT
>CM055072.1:11768486-11827952 GCA_029204045.2 Tillandsia leiboldiana
TAGGGTGGTATCAGAGCCTAGGTGTATAGGTCATGTGAGGGACTATAGACCCTAGGCTCATTGGTTGGACATTAGGATGACTGTCCGTGAAAGAAGACGAGACTTTAGCGAGAGTCCTGATTGAGTTGTACCTCCCCCGAGGATGGGCGAGTGATTTTACATGTTTTTCTCTAAAGATATTATGTTGGCGTGCAGCAACCATAATGCTTTAGTTGGGTACCATGTTTTAGACTTTCGCTTGATGGGTTGAGAGAGTTTTTGGTCCTAATGTGTTATTTGTTGCAGTGGGTTTTCGATGCCTCCGAGACGCCGTGCAGCGGCGAGGGCGTGTTTGACCTTGGATGAGAGGTCCCGCACAGCGGGAGGCTAAATGGATAAAGCAGAGTGATTTCTGATATTTAACAGGCCCCAGTAAGCCCATACTTTTGAGGCGATGTCGGCGGCCAGGAAGAGAACATGGAGCGCATGATGCACATTCTTGAGCCGAGAGCCATCTCCGGGGTATCCTGTAGTAAATTCCAGCCGCGATGTCGTCAAATTCGATCCTTATCGGCCAAAAGATTGTAGAGTACCGGTTTTGGGTTGAGCTTTCCGACTCCACCGTCGAGCCTTTTGACTGGCAAAAGGAGTGACGCGTGTATTATTCCGGGGATTTACAGCTGGTGTTCTGTTGGTTCCGGGCGACGGCGAGGTGCCGAGGTTAAAAAGTGAGTTATTGTGGCCATTTCTAGATTATTTTTATTATTATTTTTTTACTTTTGCTATTTTTTTTAGCTTGTGTTGCCTTATCTTCCTGCAGCTTGGGGGGGTGGGATTGGGAGTGGAGAAAAAGAAGAGGGAATTGGTGACTTTATTTAATTGAGGTGGTGGTAGCTAATTATTAGCCTGGCGTGTAGGTGGCTTTATTAATTAGCCTCCCTCTTTAAAAGTCCTTCCTCTCTCTCTCTCTCGAAACCCATTCATCCTGTTTCTTTTTCTCTCCAAGTGACTTGAGGGTTTGCTTTGAACCTGAGGAAGGAAGGCAGGAAGGAAGGAGGAGAAGAAGGAGAAAGAAGGGAGGAGTTCTTGTGCCGTTTTCATCGCCGCAAGGACGCGGAGCCAGGCGGGGCGCGGCGAGCGCCGTGAGGTGGGGTTTTTTTTATTATTTATTTTTTTTGCTCGCAGGTTTTGGCTCTCCCTCTCCTTGCTTTCCTTTTCTTATCTTTGTTTGCTCGTGGGTGTGGGGGCATGCGCACCAGTTTTTTTTTTGGACAGTGTGTGGCTCGGAGGCTAGTCGCCGCACGGCCGGGCTGAGGCGAAGCTCGCAGCCGGCGCCGCTGCGCGGGCGCACCTGAGCCCGCGCGCAGCAGGCGCCCTGCTGCTGTGGTCTTGCAGCGGAGCGCCAGGCCGTTTCAGCCCCCCCCCTGGGCGCCCCGCAGGCTGGGTGCGCGCTTGTTGGCCGCGGGCCTGCGCGTACCGCGCGCAGTGCCGCTGCCCGGCGGGCCGCGCGCGGCACTGCGGTGCGTGCGCAGTGCCGCGGGCACTGGCGCGGGCCGCGCGCAGTTCCGCGGGCCCCGCCGGGCCGCGCGCGGCACTGCGGTGCGTGCGCAGTGCCGCGGGCACTGCGCGGCCCGCGCGCAGTGCCGCGGGCCCCGCGCGGGCCGCGCGCGGCACTGCGGTCGTGCGCAGTGCCGCGGGCAACTGCGCGGCCGCGCGCAGTGTGCCGCGGGCCCCGCGCGGGCCGCGCGGCGGCGCCGCGGCACTGCGGCGGCCGCGCGCAGTGCCGCGGGCCCCGCGCGGGCCCGGCGCGCACTCGGTGCGTTGCGCAGTGCCGCGGGCACTGCGGCGGCCGCGCGCATGCCGCGGCCCCGCGCTGGCCGCGCGCGGCACTGCGGTGCCGAGTGCGGGCCCCGGCAGGCCCGCGGGCAAGGCGCGCGGGCTGCCGAGCGCGGCGCGCCATGTGCCGCGGCGGGCCCCGCAGGCCGCGCGCGGGCGCGCGGGCCCTGCCGGCCGCGCGGGCGGCCCTGGTGCCGCGGCGGGCCCCGCAGGCCGCGCGCAAGGCGCGCGGGCCTGCCAGGCCGCGCGGGCGGCCCTGGTGCCGCGGCGCCCCGCAGGCCGCGCGCAAGGCGCGCGGGCCTGCCAGGCCGGCGGGGCGGCCCTGTGCCGCGGCGGGCCCCGCAGGCCGCGCGCAGGCGCGCGGGCCTGCCGGCCGCGCGGGCGGCCCTGGTGCCGCGGGGCCCCGCAGCCGCGCGCAATGCGCGCGGGCCTCCAGGCCGCGCGGCGGCCCTGGTGCGCGGCGGGCCCCGCAGCCGCGCGCATGGCGCGCGGGCCTGCCAGGCCGCGCGGCGGCCCGGTTGCCAGGCTCGGGCGGCCTTTGTGCCGTGCGTGGCCCGCGTGCAGCGCTGTCGCCGCGCGGGCTGCGGCCGGCCGCGCGCCACGGCGTGGGTGCGATGGCTTTCCGCCCACACGCCCGGCGTTCGTCGTCGCCGGTTGGGTTTTTTCCGCCGCTTGAGGGCGGGTCGTTATTTTTGGGTTTTTCTTCTGACCCCGATTTTCTCCGATTTTTCCAGTGTGACTTAGTGTTGGCCCGATAGCGAGGGCGGCGGTGCGCGTTGTACTACTTCGAGCTGTAGGATCGCACCGGGACTTCTATTTGGCGCACGATTTTGCGACCTCTTCGCAGGTGGGTTGGTTTCCTCCGAGAGTGCTACGGAATGTCCATTTGACTTTCAAATGCAAGGGTGATGTGTCCTTGGAATGTCAGGTAAGTGCGCAGCAGCCGTGTGAGTCGATGGTTATGGTTCCGACCAAGACACGAGTTATGCTCTTAGGAGTGCGTTCTGGGATACCAGTGGTATTCGACGCCCCTGGCTGAGTTACCAGGAGGGTGTTTCTCCCGGCCGAGTTACCGGGAAGCTTGTTCCCTGGCTGAGTTACCAGGAGGTAGTTTGCCCTGGCCGAGCTACCAGGTGGGTTTTTCCCTGGCCGAGATACCAGGCGTGAGTTCGCCCCTGGCCGAGTTACCAGGTGGCTGCGGGAGAAATGGCATGAGCGGGTGGTCATCGTGGATGATTTTTAGATGTCATTTCATATTGCATTGCATTACCGCATATAGTGATAGATTTATTTACAGCCTTCCTTTCTGTATCTATCTATCTATCTATCTATCTATCTATCTGCTTTACTTCCAGGGGACTTGGTGGGTTACCGTGGATTGGATACCGGTACCCACTGAGATCTGACTTTTCAGTTGATCTCACACCCGCTGTGTGTGGCAGGTGCTTCTGAGGCGGCCGCTTCTGGGTCGGTTCGTGCGGAGTCTTCCGACCGCGGCAAGGGCTTGGCCGACTAGTGCCGTTTGGGTCTGTTGAGTCAGGTAGAGCTACTCGGGTATTTTTGGTTCCCACTTTTGTATCTGTTAGAGGTGGTGTACCCCTTTTTGGGAAGTAGCGGATGTTGTACCTGGACTATTGTATTTAGTGACTCTTGTTTGCAGTTCACTTGCTTTAGTGTTGCTTCTCCTTTGCTTCTGATACTTGTATGGCTAGATCCCTTCTTGCAGGTTAGACCGCTTCGTCTGTGCGGCAGTTTCCGCACAGACGGCGGGTCTGTTGGCGAGCCCGGGTCGCAGGTTCGACCCCGGGGCGTGACAGATTTAGGTGGTATCAGAGCCTAGGTGTTTAGGTCCTTGGGGACTTAGGGACCCTAGGCTTTTGGGGCAGTTGTGTGACTGCCGTGAGAGTTTGGTGGTGGCGAGAGTTTTGGTTGTGTTGTGACTCCCCCGGGATTTCGGGCGAGTGACTTTACATGTTAGCTCTCTAAAGTAGTTCTGTTGGCTGCAGACAACACAACACTTTAGAGCTGGAAACATGTTTTGGACTCTCGCTGGCTTTGAATTGTGAGGTTTGGTTCTCTGACACCCCTGTTTTCCTTGTCGCAGTTGCCTGACATGCCTCCTAGACGTCGTGTAGCGACGAGGGCGCACTCCGCGTCGGAGGACAGGCCCGAGCGGGAGGAGGCTGCGCAGGGTGAGGTTCTTGAGCTGCGGGCCCAAGTGGCCCAGTTGACTGAGGCGTTGCGGCGCCAGGAGGAGGCTGCCAAACGCCATGAGGAAAACTTGGAGCGGATGATGAGGTTATTTGAGCAGAGGACATCGACGGCACCACCAGCTGCGACTTCGTCGACCTCGTCACAGATTGTCCCACTGACGGAGGCAGAGCAGAGGGAGCTCACAGACCGACTAGCTTATGTCAGCCAGTTCCGTCCTCCACGTTTTGCCGGGCAGAGTACTGAGCCACGGGAAGTAGAAAACTGGATTTCTGCGATTGAAAAGTTGTTCGAGAACCTGTTGTCAAGGAGCAGCATCAGGTGTTTATAGCCACTCACTTTCTGGAGGGAGACGCCGAGACCTGGTGGCGTCGGGTTCGACCGGTTGGACCGCCGGGATCTCAGTTGATGTCTTGGCAGGATTTTCGTGCTTTGCTACTCGGGGCTTACTTTCCCGATAGCGCAAAGCACAAGTTAGAGGGGGATCTTCGTCGACTGCAGCAGGGTAGTCGGCCTCTTCCTGACTATATCGAGAGTTCCAGAGACTTTTGAGCAGTGTGCCGCATATTGCCCCTGACGAGGCTCAGCGCGTGGATTTATTTGAGAGGGGGCTTCACCCTGATATCTATCACCTTGTTCATGCACACCGATCTCCGACACTTGACGCAGCCATGGAGCATGCACGGTGGGTCTCTCGGGGGAGGGTGATCATGGCGGAGAGGGGCGGAGCGCCTGGGAGTAGTTCCGGAGAGAAGCGCCCCGCACCGCAGGACCTTGGGCAGACGAGCAGGCCGAGGCCCCCGAGACCGCCGGAGACACCGACTCGGGGCCGCGGGACTCAGAGGAGACAGAGATCAGGGGGGCTCCCGATCTTCTAGGCGGCAGCAGCAGCAGCCGATTCGCACGGACAGCTGTGTGATTTGTGGCGGACCCCACGCCCCTCAGCAGTGCGATCAGCGACAGGGCCGGTGTTACCGGTGTGGGCAGGCAGGACACAGATCGTGGTCTTGTCCTTCAGCTGGGACATCAGCAGCTTCGGCAGTATGCGGCACTTCCTGCACCGCCCTATCAGACGGCGGATCTTCGACAGGTGCTGGCCTAGTGGACAGGGCCACCTCGACACGGCAGTCTGACAGACGACCACCCCCGAGCGGCAGGGTGTACACCGCCCAGGTCGATGATGTGGAGGCAGCGGGCCACGTGGTGGCAGGTATTATCCTTATTTCCTCTACTCGCACTAGAGCCTTATTTGATACTGGAGCATCTCATTCATTCATCAGTAGGACATTTGCATTCATGCATGGCTAGAGATAGGACTGTTGCCTTGTGCTCTTGAGGTTCAGGTACCCGATCATGTTCTACACGTTGATGAGTGCTGTTGGTCTGCCCTGTGCAGTTAGGGCCTTGGGTTTTAACCTGTAGATCTTTTAGCCCTTCGCCAGCTTCAGGATTTCGACGTAGTGTTGGGGATGGATTGGTTGACTCGGTATTACGCTGCTATCGATTGTCGGGCGAGGACTGTGACCCTCAGGGAGCCGGATCAGGAGGAGTATGTGTTCAGAGGTTGTCAGAGTACGCTGTTTGCGGCGACGATCTCTTCTGCTAGAGCCCGACAGCTGATGAGTCATGGTTGTGTTGCCTTCTTGGCCACTGTTGTTGAGGCGCCTTCGCGATGCCTGGACTCGAGGACATTCCTATCGTCCGAGAGTATCCAGATGTGTTTCCTCCCGAGCTATCGTCTATGCCGCCGGATCGAGAGATTGAGTTCGTGATTGACGTGGTCCCTGGAACCACGCCAATCTCTAAGGCACCCTACAGAATGGCACCAGCAGAATTGAGAGAGTTAAAGGCTCAGCTTCAGGATCTCTTGGATCGCGGTTTGTGCGTCCTAGTGTTTCTCCTTGGGGAGCCCCGATTCTTTTTGTGAAGAAAAAGGACGGGTCACTTAGGCTTTGTGTGGACTACAGGGAATTGAATAAAGTGACCGTCAAGAACAAGTATCCACTTCCTCGGATTGATGATTTATTTGATCAGCTTCAGGGAGCCACGGTTTTCTCGAAGATAGATCTGCAGTCCGGTTACCACCAGCTGAGGGTGAGGGCCGAGGATGTGTCCAAGACGGCGTTCCGATCTCGGTATGGGCATTACGAGTTTACAGTGCTACCTTTTGGTTGACGAATGCCCCGGCGGCGTTCATGGATTTGATGAACCGAGTCTTTCAGCCGTACTTGGACCGTTTCGTGGTGGTTTTCATTGATGACATCCTGATTTACTCCCGTAGCGACCTTGAGCACGAGGAGCACTTGAGGTTAGTGCTGCAGCTTTTGAGGGAGAAAAAGCTGTATGCGAAGTTAAAGAAGTGCGCCTTTTGGCTTCGGGAGGTTTCTTTTCTTGGCCATATTGTTTCAGCCGCAGGAGTGGCAGTGGACCCGGCAAAGATAGCTTCGGTTCGGGATTGGCCTAGACCTACGACGGTGACAGAGATTCGGAGCTTCGTGGGCCTTGCGGGCTACTACCGTCGTTTTGTTGAGGGCTTTGCGAAGCTCTCTTCTCCCCTCACCAAGTTGACCAAGAAAGGGGTAAAATTTGTTTGGACAGAGCAATGCCAGCAAAGCTTCGAGGATTTGAAGCAGAGGTTGATTTCAGCTCCAGTTCTTGCACTACCGGTTATGGGAGAGGGGTATGTGGTTTACAGTGATGCCTCCCACAGCGGCCTTGGTTGCGTGTTGATGCAACATGGGAGGGTGATTGCCTATGCTTCTCGCCAGTTAAAGGACTATGAGAGGAATTACCCTACCCATGACCTTGAGCTCGCTGCTGTGGTTTTTGCCTTGAAGCTCTGGCGGCACTATTTGTATGGCGAGCGCTGTGAGATTTTTACCGATCATCAGAGTTTGAAGTACCTGTTCACCCAGAAGGAACTCAACCTGAGGCAGCGCCGGTGGCTTGAGTTACTGAAGGACTTTGACTTGAGCATTCTCTATCATCCCGGCAAGGCTAACGTGGTCGCGGATGCTTTGAGCAGGCGAGCAGGGCAGACCTTGAGTATGCTTATTACCCAGCAGAGACCACTGAGAGAGCAGCTGAGGAGTTTGGAGATAGAGGTTGTGTCCCCGGGGGTTTCGGCAAGACTTATGTCTATGGTCTTGCAGCCCACTCTACTGGACAGGATTAGAGAGAAGCAGAGTGGGGACCCCTATCTTCTTAGGATTCGAGACCAGATCCAGCTTGGTCAGTGCGGGGACTTTTCTGTGGATGTCGCGGGAGTACTCAGGTACAGGGACCGCGTTTGTGTACCGGCGGATGTGGATACTAGAGAGCTGATCCTGAGGGAGGCTCACTATACACCTTACACCCTCCATCCTGGGGGAACTAAGATGTATAGGGATTTGAAGACTCAGTTTTGGTGGCAGGGCCTGAAGAGGGATGTTGGTAGGTTTGTGGCTCGCTGTCTAACTTGCCAACAGGTTAAAGCGGAACATCAGGTTCCTGCTGGCAAGTTACAAAGCCTACCAATCCCTGAGTGGAAATGGGAATGTGTCACCATGGACTTTATTGTGGGTCTGCCGAAGACTCAGAGAGGAGCCGATGCCATTTGGGTGATCGTTGACCGGTTGACTAAATCTGCTCACTTTCTGCCGATTCAGTCAAGTTGGGCCTTGGAGAAGTTAGCACAGTTATACCTTGACGAGATCGTGAGGCTTCATGGAGTGCCAGCTTCTATTGTATCAGATAGGGATCCCAGGTTTACCTCTCAGTTTTGGAGGAGCTTGCAGACGGCTATGGGAACCCAGCTTCAGTTCAGCACTGCCTTTCACCCACAGACCGACGGACAGTCTGAGCGGACGATTCAGACCTTGGAGGACATGTTGAGAGCTTGTGTCCTGAGTTTTGGTGGCAGTTGGGATCTACACTTGAGACTTGCAGAGTTCGCCTACAACAATAGCTTCCAGGCGAGTATCAAGATGGCGCCCTTCGAAGCGTTGTATGGTAGGAAGTGTCGATCGCCTCTTTGTTGGAGTGATGTGGGTGAAAGAAGAACCTTGGGGCCTGACTTGCTCTTGGAGGCTGAGGAGAAAGTCAAGGTTGTTCGGCGCCACTTGGTCACTGCTCAGAGCCGACAAAAGAGCTACGCCGATAGGAGGAGGCGAGACTTGGTGTTTCTGGTGGGAGACCATGTGTTTTTGAAAGTCTCGCCCTCTCGAGGGATTCGGCGCTTTGGGGTGCGCGGGAAGTTGAGCCCGCGTTTTATCGGCCCTTTTGAAGTTCTAGAGCGTGTTGGACCTGTCGCCTATCGTGTTGCTCTACCGCCGCGGCTAGCCGGTACTCATGATGTTTTTCATGTGTCTGTTTTGAGGAGGTATGTCTATGATCCCTCTCACATTGTGGACTTCACTGCTTTGGAGCTGGACGATGAGCTGCATTTCCGCGAGCGCCCGATTCGAATTCTTGCTCGAGAGACGAGAGAATTGCGAAGTCGGGTCATACCTTATGTGAAGGTACTGTGGAGCCACCATGATGAGAGAGAGGCTACTTGGGAGCCCGAGGATGAGATGAAGACTACCTACCCGCACTTATTTGAGGCCCCCTCCTGACTTTTGAGCTTTTGGGGTTTCGAGGGCGAAACCGTTTGAAGGGGGGGAGAGTGTAGAGTACCGGTTTTTGGGTTGAGCTTTCCGACTCCACCGTCGAGCCTTTTGACTGGAAAAAGGCGTGAGCGCGTGTATTTTCGATTTACAGCGGTGTTCGGGTGGTTCCGGGCGACGGCGGAGGTGCCGAGGTTAAAAAGTGAGTTATTGTGGCCATTTCTAGATTATTTTATTATTATTTTTTTGCTCGCATGGTTTTGGCTCTCCCTCTCCTTGCTTTTCCTTTTCTTTCTTTGTTGCTCGTGGGTGTGGGGGGCATGCTGCCCAGTTTTTTTTTGGACAGTGTGTGGCTCGGGAGGCGAGTCGCCGCACGGCCGGGCTGAGGCGAAGCTCGCAGCCGGCGCCGCTGCGCGGGCGCACCTGAGCGCCACGCGCAGCAGGCGCCCTGCTGCTGTGGTCTTGCAGCGGAGCGCCAGGCCGTTGCAGCCCCCCCCCTGGGCGCCCCGCAGGCTGGTGCGCGCTGTTGGCCGCGGGCACTGCGCGGACCGCGCGCAGTGCCGCGGGCCCCGCGCGGGCCGCGCGCGGCACTGCGGTGCGTGCGCAGTGCCGCGGGCACTGCGCGGGCCGCGCGCAGTGCCGCGGGCCCCGCGCGGGCCGCGCGCGGCACTGCGGTGCGTGCGCAGTGCCGCGGGCACTGCGCGGGCCGCGCGCAGTGCCGCGGGCCCCGCGCGGGCCGCGCGCGGCACTGCGGTGCGTGCGCAGTGCCGCGGGCACTGCGCGGGCCGCGCGCAGTGCCGCGGGCCCCGCGCGGGCCGCGCGCGGCACTGCGGTGCCGCGGCGGGCCCAGCAGGCCGCGCGCAAGGCGCGCGGGCCTGCCAGGCCGCGCGGGCGGCCCTGGTGCCGCGGCGGGCCCCGCAGGCCGCGCGCATGGCGCGCGGGCCTGCCAGGCCGCGCGGGCGGCCCTGGTGCCGCGGCGGGCCCCGCAGGCCGCGCGCAAGGCGCGCGGGCCTGCCAGGCCGCGCGGGCGGCCCTGGTGCCGCGGCGGGCCCCGCAGGCCGCGCGCATGGCGCGCGGGCCTGCCAGGCCGCGCGGGCGGCCCTGGTGCCGCGGCGGGCCCCGCAGGCCGCGCGCAAGGCGCGCGGGCCTGCCAGGCCGCGCGGGCGGCCCTGGTGCCGCGGCGGGCCCCGCAGGCCGCGCGCATGGCGCGCGGGCCTGCCAGGCCGCGCGGGCGGCCCTGGTGCCGCGGCGGGCCCCGCAGGCCGCGCGCATGGCGCGCGGGCCTGCCAGGCCGCGCGGGCGGCCCGGTTGCCGCGCGGGCGGCCTTTGTGCCGTGCGGCCGCGGGCAGCGCTGTCGCCGCGCGGGCTGCGGCCCGGCCGCGCGCCACGGCGTGGGTGCGATGGGCTTTCCGCGCCACACGCCCGGCGTTCGTCGTCGCCGGTTGGGTTTTTCCGCCGCTTGAGGGCGGGTCGTTATTTTTGGGTTTTTCTTCTGACCCCGATTTTCTCCGATTTTTCCAGCATGACTTAGTGTTGGCCCGATAGCGAGGGCGGCGGTGCGCGTTGTACTACTTCGAGCTGTAGGATCGCACCGGGACTTCTATTTGGCGCACGATTTTGCGACCTCTTCGCAGGTGGGTTGGTTTCCTCCGAGAGTGCTACGGAATGTCCATTTGACTTTCAAATGCAAGGGTGATGTGTCCTTGGAATGTCAGGTAAGTGCGCAGCAGCCGTGTGAGTCGATGGTTATGGTTCCGACCAAGACACGAGTTATGCTCTTAGGAGTGCGTTCTGGGATACCTAGTGGTATTCGACGCCCCTGGCTGAGTTACCAGGAGGGTGTTTCTCCCGGCCGAGTTACCGGGAAGCTTTGTTCCCTGGCTGAGTTACCAGGAGGTAGGTTGCCCTGGCCGAGCTACCAGGTGGGTTTTTCCCTGGCCGAGATACCAGGCGTGAGTTTGCCCCTGGCCGAGTTACCAGGTGGCTGCGGGAGAAATGGCATGAGCGGGTGGTCATCGTGGATGATTTTTAGATGTCATTTCATATTGCATTGCATTACCGCATATAGTGATAGATTTATTTACAGCCTTCCTTTCTGTATCTATCTATCTATCTATCTATCTATCTATCTGCTTTACTTCCAGGGGACTTGGTGGGTTACCGTGGATTGGATACCGGTACCCACTGAGATCTGACTTTTCAGTTGATCTCACACCCGCTGTGTGTGGCAGGTGCTTCTGAGGCGGCCGCTTCTGGGTCGGTTCGTGCGGAGTCTTCCGACCGCGGTAAGGGCTTGGCCGACTAGTGCCGTTTGGGTCTGTTGAGTCAGGTAGAGCTACTCGGGTATTTTTGGTTCCCACTTTTGTATCTGTTAGAGGTGGTGTACCCCTTTTTGGGAAGTAGCGGATGTTGTACCTGGACTATTGTATTTAGTGACTCTTGTTTGCAGTTCACTTTCTTTAGTGTTGCTTCTCCTTTGCTCTGATACTTGTATGGCTAGATCCCTTCTTGCAGGTTAGACGCTTCGTCTGTGCGGCAGTTTCCGCACAGACGGCGGGTCTGTTGGCGAGCCCGGGTCGCAGGTTCGACCCCGGGGCGTGACAAAGATGGTGCTGAAGCAGCGAGAGGTTGCAGACCGGTTATTTACTTCATCCAGTTCCATCCCCTGCAGATTTCGGGATAGAGTTTGGAGCCTTAGGAGGCCGAGAACTTGATTGCTGCCTTGGAAAAGAAAAGTTATTGAAGATTGTTCGCCAGGAGAAGCATCAGGTGCACTTGGTTATGCACTTTGGATAGGGACGCCGAGAGTTGGTAGCGTCGAGCTCGTCCTGCTGGACCACCGGGAGCGAGTTTCTGCGACGGCTGAGTGGTGTACCCCTGTCGCCCAGGAAGAGGATTAGAGGTTAATTATGTTTGTGAGGGGACTGCATCTGGATGGCTATCTCTTTGTGCATTCTCGGCGAGTGCTGACCTTAGATGCAACGATGGTGCATGCTCAGTGGATTGACCGAGGATCAGCGATCACTTCCAGGAAAGACGAAGAGCAAGGGAACAGCTTCAGTGAGAGACGTCTAGCATCGTCGGATTTTGGGATAGTTGAATGGATCGAGGTTGCCATGATTCCAGTCTCAAGATCATGGGTCTCAGAGGAGACAAAGACCAGGAGATTCTCAATGAACGAGGTACCAACAGTAGTGTCAGGATATCTTCATGCAGAGTGTTCCTGAATGGTGCTCTTGGAATTGCCGCTTGCGACAGCACCATCTACCCCTTTTGGATAAAGAGGTTCTTCCGATGTACCGACAGACCGATGGAGCCGTCATGCCGAGGCAGTTAGAGCAATGCCAACCAGCATCTATTTGTTGAGTTTGTGCAGCCGGCTGGAGAGTGCCAGGGCAGTGGATCACAATTTTACCAGGTGTGGTTTCCTTGGGTCGTTGAAGTTAGAGCTTGTTGATGCCGTCACCGCGTGTGCTTGTTTCAGTAGAGCTGGGGTAGCTTCGCGTGGGCCAGGGAGGAGACTGTTGGCTACCATGGATTGTCGAGAAAGGACAATGAACCTCCGTGTGTTACGGAATTTGAGTTGGCGTATTTCGTGAAATCGGTTAAGTCTTGAAGATTGAAGATGAAAAAGTTGGATCGTATACCTCAATCTCAAGTAAGAAGAATTCAAAAGGATCAGGTACGTTCAATTAAATAAGTTTGATGATTCGAATACTTCTTATAGTGTAGAAACACGTGGATAAGTTTTTTATTGCATAAAAATCAAAAACTGGACATTCCATATGTTCAGAGTCCGGACCCCGAACATAGGTTAGTTCGTGCATAATTCCAGTTCGGACCCTGGGAATTTCAGTCTGGACCCCGAACGTGGAATTTGCAAGAAAAGCATGAACAGTCCGGACCGTGGATTTCAGTCCGGACCCCGAATGTCGTCTTTTCTGGAAATTGTCTGTTTCACTGAGACAGTTCGGACCGCCAACTCCAGTCCGGACTGTCATCCTGTAAAATTCCAGAAATGGTGAGTTTTTTATTCTTATCTTCTTCCACAAGTTTTCTAACCTATAAATAGACCCTTTAATTCATCTTTTAAGGGGACGACGCTAAGTGGAAGGAATCCAATCAATCCATAAATATTCCACATATAGAGAAGAAAGGAAATACTTGATTTAATTCTATGTTTCTTCATCTATATTATTAATTTGATTCTAGGTTTTCCAAACTAAGATTTTGAGTAGAATCAAATTAATGAATACTTAGATGGTATTTCCGATCTATTTCTAATCTAAGTATTCGGCGGATCATCACCACCCAAAAACAACGATTTATCCCAAATCGGCGCGTGGACTCGCGTGGCCTTGTGGATTCAAGGTGCAACCGCTCTCGTGGATTCAGAGCGAGGTACGTTCGTGGATTCGAGACATGCTACTGGGTGAAGACCGTGGATTCGGTCGGACGTCGTGGACTCGACGTTGGACGCCGTGGATTCGGCGTTGGACGCTAATCGTGGATTCGAGCAGCGTTGCGGAGCGAGCGGAGAAGATCTACTAGGAGCGTATGGAAAAGGTTGAGTCGTAAGTGTGTACGGTAAATCACCTTGTACGTGTCACGCCCCGGGGTCGAAACTGCGACCCGGGCCCGCCAAACAGATCCGCCACCTATGCCAACCTGCATAGGCGAAGCGTCCTACCTGCAAGAAAAGTTCTATAACTAAACAGATATCAGAGCTATAAATAAAAATCTGCTGTAACTAAAATCAATCACTGTACAACTGGAAATAAACAACACTGTCTGCCTCCCAAAATAATAATAATACAAATCCTCGAGTACAAGATCTAAACCCAACCGGGAGGTAACTCCAATATATAAACAACAGTGTACAGTCTCTCAATACAAAATATCCTCACTACAATAGTCTCTCAAAAGGGGAAAAAGAAACAGCTAATCTACTGATGATCTCCTCAGAAGGGTACCGCTACTCTCCAACGCCGGGTAGGGATCTAGCTCGCGACTCCCTCGCCACGATCAACAACCGCAGAGTCGGCAACACATGCTAAGACTCTGCAAAACAAAGGAGAGGAGAAAAGGGGGGGAAAACCCCCAAAGGGTGTGAGAACTACTCCAAAACGGGAGTTCTCAGTGGGTACCACCGCCAGACCCGACGGTCTGCCCACCAAGTCCTCAAGAGACAAAAATTAACCCAAGTCATAAGACTGAAAAGAGTAAGCTGAAAACTCTCACAGCTACCCTGCCCCTAACTAAAGGCTAAAAGGGGAGAACCAAACAGTGGTATGCAACCACTAGCACATAAAGTGCACCAACGACCCAATCGAGCTGACTGCCACATCTGGTCCAGTCAACCTGCATCCACCTACAACCACCTCCCAAAGACGGGCAGGAATTACGTAGGGCGTCCAAACGGACTAGCTCGCTATCGAGTAGAGGATCATGCAGGCTATGGTCAAAGTCCACGCTCTCTCTCTCAGAACGGGTAGAATCAAGATGCTCAACCTCTCACACAGCGGTCAAAGTACTCGCAACAACTCGGGACCACCGTCAACCAGACGGCTCTCAACAATACCAACACTGATCTAAACTCAACTACCAGTCTGCACTCGGCCCCCAGGCACGAGTGTAACCATAAAAGTATTTGACCGAAATAAACTCAATCGAATGAACCGGTATAAAACCCGGCACTGCCTGCTCTGTCCAAATGACCGGAACCCAACACGGTCTGACCGGCACCCGACACGGTCTCACCGGAACCCAACACGGTCTGACCGGAACCCAACACGGTCTGAAGCCTACTCCGGAGCGGCACTCGAGGGGAGCTACCCACACGAGTAAAGCATCTCTGTCATCAACATCAACAGTATCTCGAAACAGCAGGACTTGATCATCAATCAGATCAAAGTGGAAAAACTCAACCACTAAAGAAAGACCCGACCTCAGTCGGATGCAACTAAACGATAAGTGGGAAACTCCATCCACTAAGTAAAACTGATACCCAATCAGGTGCATAAAGAAACATCCGGTCAACCGCCCAATATCCGCGGTTGCCGCAAAGCCCCACAACTAAACCAACCTGTCCCAGACACGAAGTCCTGACTACCCTATCCAGACCCCTGCTCGAACCCGAGCAGCACTGACCACCTGACTAACAAGAAGGAGAAAGGAAAAGCATGGTTTCTCCTAAGTCAAGTTCCAATAAGTAGTGCAGCAGTAAAAGATGGCCTAACTACATGACCATACAAGCATGCAATTGTCCTCAAGGAAATAAAAGGGGGTACAGCATAATAATAGTTCTTTTAGGAATAAACAACATGCCGGAATCCCAAAACTAGACCTGTCCACAATTCAGGGTTCATCAATAGCATGATCATAATAACTCCTCAGAGTACAAATCCGCACATAGCTACGAACTCCTGTCCCAAGGCATAATCCAACCACAAGAAAGGCTATGTGCTAACATGGCATGTTATATAATTTCATAGGGTAACATTATCCTAGGTAAGCTTACACTAGTCATCACACAGCTGTCCAAGTCATGCAAGTTCTCAGTATACCTCATAAATGCTATTCTTGCAATCATTTATACCAATATCAATAACAAGCTTACCTACTTGCCAATATAAACTATGTACCCTACACATGCATGCATCAGTCATAGAGGGGTGACATCCCCACAAGTGGACTTATACTTGCCACAACATAAACATTGCCTTAAACAATTACTGATAATAAGCTCACCCACCTGAAGCGCTTAACCCAAGGCAAACCTGAAGTCGGTGAAGTGGGTAGACGCCCGCGGTCCAAAATCTGCCAACAAAACACCCTCGGTACAAGTCGCGCAAGCCTTGGCTCCAAACAGCTGAAAACACCCCTGAGTACAACAATAAGGCTTAACATTACACTTTTATTCCAAAATCAACCAAACATACACAATCTGAAAATCAGTCCCAAAGCCGCGCATATTTCACCTGCTGCAAGTGCCCAGAAAAATCCAATAAAAATACCATAGTAATCCTCGCGTCGATACCTTCGAAACGAGTACCTGCACGTCCAATTCCGAGCTTCCTACACTGAGAAACAATTCCGACAAGGGAACCACCCCGAATCAAACTACACTCAAAAACTGTAGCAACAATTACTGTTCACAGATAATCTTCACCTTCGAGAAATATTCAGAAAATTCCAATAAAATTTGAGCATATTCCTCGTGATGTGTAGATGCAAATCGCCTCTTGAATCGCCCCAATCCGATGCCTGTGCGCGAAGATATCGCCAAAATACCGCACCGCTGTCCCAAAACTCCGCCCAGAAAAAGGGGTTACAAGATGATCCGAAAGACCCATGAAAAACTCGGAATGGGAAAAACCAGTAAACATGGGAAACATAGCCCTACCTGTCGTGAAGCCAACGGCGCAAGAATCACTGAAAAAGGTGCTCGGGGTAAGCCGGGGGAGTCCTCGCACCAAAACGCGACGAAGAAGACCACAAACGAACGAGCGTCGCGCCGCGCCGTAAAAATAGAAACCTCGATAAGCGTGCCACCAAAAATCCCAAAACTTTGCAGAAAGATGCAGCCAAACACGAGGATCAACTTTGCTGAAGACACTCCGGCGAGAGGAGGCTTGGAAATGGCGGAAAAAGGGGAAGAAGAAGGCTCGGATCGCCTTTTATAGGCTGCAGAAACAAATGACGAAATACCGGTTATGTCCCCATTTCCGGGCGCAGGGAACTTTCGGGCGCGCACTGTAGCAGCCCGAAAGATCACTGTAGCAGCCCGAAACTTTCCTGGGCCTCCACGTCGCCCGCCAAACAGGCGACAGCCGAACCCCGCCGCACGCGTCGCGCCACGTGGCCACCCGCGGACGACGACACGTGGCACGCACCCCGGTCAACGCCCGCCTGCCGCGCCCACGTGCCCGCCTGACGCCGCCGCCTGCCACCCTGCCGCGCACAGTAGCCCCACCAATGGGAGAATGCCACGTGTCAAGCCTCTGCCTAGTGAACCCGGTGCACGAAATCATGTGGACCGAACCAATGCAAACCTGCCACGTGTCCAAGCCCGGTGCACCGTAAACCATGAGCCATCCCGAAACTGCGTAGACCATCCGCCGTGAACCCACCTCTAGGATGATGCCACGTGTCACCCCCGGTCCACCGTGCGCCCCGCACTCCCCCGTGGACCGCGCCCCGCGGACCGGCCCACTCCTGAGCCGCCACGCGTCCAGCCCCCGGTGCACGCCTGCCGCGTGGACCGGGCGGCCCGCGCCTCCGTCCGCCGCGCCGCCTGCGGCCGCTCCGCCGCTGCCGCCGCCGCCGGAAACACTGTTCCGGCGTGAACAGTGTCCAGAGCCCAAAAATGACAAGTGGGTAGTCCGTTTTAACCGTTTTCGCGCGCTGAATCCAAATCCGAAGTCCAATTTGCCAAATTCCAACTCCAAAATTTGCCGAAGGCATCCGGAAAGGTAATCCTTGGTCCAAACTTCGCACTGAGTCCAATTTAAATATCCTTGGCGCGCGAAACCACTTCTAACGATCCGACGGAGTCCAATGATCACCCACGTGATCCATTAAACACACTGAGCCCAACACTAATGTCCAATTGGGGCACAAATACCACCAACACGCCACATAGGCCTCCGGGAGCTGTAGATGATCCAGTAATCTCGACGTGGGGATCCAGGTCCTCACATCCTCCCACACTAAGAAAAGTTTCGTCCTCGAAACTAACTCAAATCCCCCAAGGGTCCCACATACCACGGGTAGGTATCCATCAATAACGCCTCCAGCTCCCGAAACATCGCTCACTCCCCGTGATTACTTCCCAACAACAACAACAACAAGTACGGCATGGCCCGACATGCGATTTTCTCATCTCTCGAGCCAGAAATCGCAACGGGCGTCCCTCGTATTCCAACAATCACAGATCTCGGAAGGGGCAAGTCAATCACGGGCGAGGGATCCAAAAGCAAAACACTCCTGAGCTGAGACGTGAAACAATACAGAGGCCCCCCCCCCCCCTCTAGAGCCGGGGGGAAAAAACAGAATAATCAACAGCGCAACACGCCCCAAACCACCTCCTGGTGTCAACTCAACCAGGATCATCCGAAGTATACCCACAGATTCATCTTATGAGGAAAATGATCCAAAAGCTGGGGCCTTCACTCGGTCACTTCCGATCCAAAATCACCCGAGTGGCCTACTCAACCACGAGCTACCCTCAAAAGGGATCCTCATGAGACACAATCTCAAGCCACGGTTGGACACTCAACAAGCCAACATAACTCCAACAGACCCACGGGTCGAAAAGATGCCCTGACGGGGACCGAACCGTCAGTGAACGGGAGGGAAAACTGGCTCGAAAGGCGATCAAAATGCGGAGGCTCAAACTCGCGGTCAAAAATCCCAAATCAGCAACAACAATCCGCGAAAATCCCACTCAAGATGCTGAGTAATCAAAACTGATAGCCAAGCAGGCATGGCCTACGCCCAGGTATAACAATCCAAGCTGGGAATAAAGGACGTACTGAAGGCTCAACCGTGGAATCTAAGCTGCCTGCAAAACAGCGGTTCATCCTGCCACAACACTCATAGGGTTGGACTAATAAAGTGTGGACCGAAGATCCACCCACGGTAACTCCACCGCCACAATGGGAGGCATCACTAAATCACACAATTCCATCTCCCAACACAGGAAACACTAGCATTGGCGCTAATATCAGACACATTATCCATTGGCCATGCTCTCTCGGCACCGCCAAGTCTAGAAGCTTCTCACCTCAAGAATGAAAGTCGGTCTCAGTCAACTTGAATAACATCCATTAGGTCGGGTTCCACCGCCGCCCCTACGGCTCGAACAAAGCGACCCAAGAAGGTATGCTTCTGCAGCTACAACTTGTACTTCAATAACTTGGCATACCGCTTCATCCCCACGGGCATGATAGCACATCCACAAAGCGCTCCTCGTACTCCAAGTCACTCTGGGAGCAAATCAAAATATCACCGGGAAAACACTACTCCCAGTCCGTCCAAGTACAACCGGGACCTACTATTCCTCAGATCTTGAAATCCACAGGGCAATCGTCATTCCATTGGCCTCACTAACAACTCATAATGCCCCCACCGCGTCCAAAACGCCACCTAGGCGAAGTCCTCAGCTATCTAACACCAAGTGGGTACTCGCATCATACACCAACTGCCGGAGTACAACTCCATCAATAAGGTCCTAGATACCATAAAAGGACCCTCACATCCGTGTATCAACGATGTGGCATCACCACCGTATACCAACGGCGTGGCACTAGGTCAAACAGACCCCCCGATCCATCGGCCCCTGCAGCAGTGCCATCGGGTCTCTCTCAGCCCTACCGGCGATATCCAATGAGGTGCTGTCCAGGGTGGTGCGGTCCCTCGAACCACATCAAACACAATCTCTATCTCACTAACCGGCGGCATTACCAACAACTAAGGTGAATCCACACACGGGATCTCGCAGGCAACAGAGATATCTCTGCGTCCCGGTGCCGCCGTAAGCACCTCTCACCCTGTCGCTAAAACCTGAGTGTTCTAACAACCTCAACGAGTAAGCCTCCATTGCCTGTCTTGCCGAAGATCAAGTCCTCTCTTGCCGCAGTCGAACATCCTGTGGCATAGTGCCCAACCATCTCAAGCATAAGGTCAAAACACCTAAGTGCTATAATTTCCAATAATTCTGCCGGCATCTCGCGGTCTCGGCCGCACTGGACATGATCCAAAAGCCTCCTCCACGTGCACAACAACAACAGGAACCTGTACCTCTAGTGCACGTGGTAACAAATCTACCTCTAACCCATGTAAGAGTGGAACATGCTCTAACTCCGACTACCGTGGTGAAATCCCGCCTGCGACACTCAATCCACTACCGTGGCGCCCTCCAACCGGGCGGCACAGATTCATCCGCTCAAAGCAAGTGGTTGTCGCTCAATCTGCCTGAAAATCAGGGCTATCACTAGGAAGCACGACCTCTGTCTCTGACCACAATGAGGCGACGAATAAGGTCCTCCGCAGATAACAAATCCACGCTATCGCTGCGCCACTCTGATAAAATACTGATGTCGCCTTCGGGGTCCACTCGACCTCTGACATCTCGGGAATTCGTCATCCAAGAAAGAAAATTAGTCATGCCCCTGCCGGCCGATCTGTCCTCCATCATCCGGCGCCAAACGCCAAAATCCAGAACTCACCTCTGGCGGCAGATCCCTATCCAAAGGAACTGCAATGCCGCGCTCCATACACTGTGCCTGCTCCAACGAGGCGTCTAAATCTACAATGGAGGGACTGAATAACAGAAAGGTGTCCTGGCGCAATCCACTCCCAATCTCATATATCCTATGCGCCTCGTCCCTCGAATCTGGAGCGCGCGGTTCAACAACTGCATACACTCTCAAGCACTGGGAGGCTCTCAATTAATCACTCCATCACCACCAGCCACGACTCTGCCTCCAAAGGCTCCGAGCTCAATCTTACGAGTCGGGGTGGTTCATCTGCCAAGTCTGGCTCACTCAATCGAACATGCCCCACAGCTCCTCTGCTGTCAACCATCCACCCTACCTCAGTGCCTTGGCATTAAACATTGGCACGGAGGGGGCCACACGCTCTATTGGCACTACAGAAATCCCTGCCGCTGAGGATACTACATCCTGGTGGTCTCAGAAGAAAAGTACTGTCAGGCCGCCCACTGCTCTGACAACTGCGTCACCAAACTAGCTGCTCACTCTGCCGCTGATATGCCTCTGACAATCCTGTCATCTGGGTCCGGAGTTCTCTGACCTCAATCCGGGTATCCGGCCCAAAACCAAACGCTCAAGCTCAACTGCCATGACAGGATGTACAAGGGTCCCAAACCCAGCGTCGGGGAGACACCGCTCGCCACGACGAAACCACAAATCAGCACACAACAACGCTCGACCCAATCCAGCGAAAGTCTAGAGCATGTCACCCATTCCACAGCGTTATGTTGTCTGCAGCCAACATAACTACTTAGGAGAATAAACATGCCAATCACTCATCCCGTCCCTCGGGAGAGGTGTAAAACTCAATCAGGACTCTCGCTACAAATCACGACTCTCACGAAGTCATCCTAGGGTCCAACCACAAGCCTAGGGTTTCTAAGTCCACCATGACCTACAACCTAGGCTCTGATACCACTCTAATCTGTCACGCCCCGGGGTCGAAACTGCGACCCGGGCCCGCCAAACAGATCCGCCACCTATGCCAACCTGCATAGGCGAAGCGTCCTACCTGCAAGAAAAGTTCTATAACTAAACAGATATCAGAGCTATAAATAAAAATCTGCTGTAACTAAAATCAATCACTGTACAACTGGAAATAAACAACACTGTCTGCCTCCCAAAATAATAATAATACAAATCCTCGAGTACAAGCTCTAAACCCAACCGGGAGGTAACTCCAATATATAAACAACAGTGTACAGTCTCTCAATACAAAATATCCTCACTACAATAGTCTCTCAAAAGGGGAAAAAGAAACAGCTAATCTACTGATGATCTCCTCAGAAGGGTACCGCTACTCTCCAACGCCGGGTAGGGATCTAGCTCGCGACTCCCTCGCCACGATCAACAACCGCAGAGTCGGCAACACATGCTAAGACTCTGCAAAACAAAGGAGAGGAGAAAAAGGGGGGAAAACCCCCAAAGGGTGTGAGAACTACTCCAAAACGGGAGTTCTCAGTGGGTACCACCGCCAGACCCGACGGTCTGCCCACCAAGTCCTCAAGAGACAAAAATTAACCCAAGTCATAAGACTGAAAAGAGTAAGCTGAAAACTCTCACAGCTACCCTGCCCCTAACTAAAGGCTAAAAGGGGAGAACCAAACAGTGGTATGCAACCACTAGCACATAAAGTGCACCAACGACCCAATCGAGCTGACTGCCACATCTGGTCCAGTCAACCTGCATCCACCTACAACCACCTCCCAAAGACGGGCAGGAATTACGTAGGGCGTCCAAACGGACTAGCTCGCTATCGAGTAGAGGATCATGCAGGCTATGGTCAAAGTCCACGCTCTCTCTCTCAGAACGGGTAGAATCAAGATGCTCAACCTCTCACACAGCGGTCAAAGTACTCGCAACAACTCGGGACCACCGTCAACCAGACGGCTCTCAACAATACCAACACTGATCTAAACTCAACTACCAGTCTGCACTCGGCCCCCAGGCACGAGTGTAACCATAAAAGTATTTGACCGAAATAAACTCAATCGAATGAACCGGTATAAAACCCGGCACTGCCTGCTCTGTCCAAATGACCGGAACCCAACACGGTCTGACCGGCACCCGACACGGTCTCACCGGAACCCAACACGGTCTGACCGGAACCCAACACGGTCTGAAGCCTACTCCGGAGCGGCACTCGAGGGGAGCTACCCACACGAGTAAAGCATCTCTGTCATCAACATCAACAGTATCTCGAAACAGCAGGACTTGATCATCAATCAGATCAAAGTGGAAAAACTCAACCACTAAAGAAAGACCCGACCTCAGTCGGATGCAACTAAACGATAAGTGGGAAACTCCATCCACTAAGTAAAACTGATACCCAATCAGGTGCATAGAGAAACATCCGGTCAACCGCCCAATATCCGCGGTTGCCGCAAAGCCCCACAACTAAACCAACCTGTCCCAGACACGAAGTCCTGACTACCCTATCCAGACCCCTGCTCGAACCCGAGCAGCACTGACCACCTGACTAACAAGAAGGAGAAAGGAAAAGCATGGTTTCTCCTAAGTCAAGTTCCAATAAGTAGTGCAGCAGTAAAAGATGGCCTAACTACATGACCATACAAGCATGCAATTGTCCTCAAGGAAATAAAAGGGGGTACAGCATAATAATAGTTCTTTTAGGAATAAACAACATGCCGGAATCCCAAAACTAGACCTGTCCACAATTCAGGGTTCATCAATAGCATGATCATAATAACTCCTCAGAGTACAAATCCGCACATAGCTACGAACTCCTGTCCCAAGGCATAATCCAACCACAAGAAAGGCTATGTGCTAACATGGCATGTTATATAATTTCATAGGGTAACATTATCCTAGGTAAGCTTACACTAGTCATCACACAGCTGTCCAAGTCATGCAAGTTCTCAGTATACCTCATAAATGCTATTCTTGCAATCATTTATACCAATATCAATAACAAGCTTACCTACTTGCCAATATAAACTATGTACCCTACACATGCATGCATCAGTCATAGAGGGGTGACATCCCCACAAGTGGACTTATACTTGCCACAACATAAACATTGCCTTAAACAATTACTGATAATAAGCTCACCCACCTGAAGCGCTTAACCCAAGGCAAACCTGAAGTCGGTGAAGTGGGTAGACGCCCGCGGTCCAAAATCTGCCAACAAAACACCCTCGGTACAAGTCGCGCAAGCCTTGGCTCCAAACAGCTGAAAACACCCCTGAGTACAACAATAAGGCTTAACATTACACTTTTATTCCAAAATCAACCAAACATACACAATCTGAAAATCAGTCCCAAAGCCGCGCATATTTCACCTGCTGCAAGTGCCCAGAAAAATCCAATAAAAATACCATAGTAATCCTCGCGTCGATACCTTCAAAACGAGTACCTGCACGTCCAATTCCGAGCTTCCTACACTGAGAAACAATTCCGACAAGGGAACCACCCCGAATCAAACTACACTCAAAAACTGTAGCAACAATTACTGTTCACAGATAATCTTCACCTTCGAGAAATATTCAGAAAATTCCAATAAAATTTGAGCATATTCCTCGTGATGTGTAGATGCAAATCGCCTCTTGAATCGCCCCAATCCGATGCCTGTGCGCGAAGATATCGCCAAAATACCGCACCGCTGTCCCAAAACTCCGCCCAGAAAAAGGGGTTACAAGATGATCCGAAAGACCCATGAAAAACTCGGAATGGGAAAAACCAGTAAACATGGGAAACATAGCCCTACCTGTCGTGAAGCCAACGGCGCAAGAATCACTGAAAAAGGTGCTCGGGGTAAGCCGGGGGAGTCCTCGCACCAAAACGCGACGAAGAAGACCACAAACGAACGAGCGTCGCGCCGCGCCGTAAAAATAGAAACCTCGATAAGCGTGCCACCAAAAATCCCAAAACTTTGCAGAAAGATGCAGCCAAACACGAGGATCAACTTTGCTGAAGACACTCCGGCGAGAGGAGGCTTGGAAATGGCGGAAAAAGGGGAAGAAGAAGGCTCGGATCGCCTTTATAGGCTGCAGAAACAAATGACGAAATACCGGTTATGTCCCCATTTCCGGGCGCAGGGAACTTTCGGGCGCGCACTGTAGCAGCCCGAAAGATCACTGTAGCAGCCCGAAACTTTCCTGGGCCTCCACGTCGCCCGCCAAACAGGCGACAGCCGAACCCGCCGCACGCGTCGCGCCACGTGGCCACCCGCGGACGACGACACGTGGCACGCACCCCGGTCAACGCCCGCCTGCCGCGCCCACGTGCCCGCCTGACGCCGCCGCCTGCCACCCTGCCGCGCACAGTAGCCCCACCAATGGGAGAATGCCACGTGTCAAGCCTCTGCCTAGTGAACCCGGTGCACGAAATCATGTGGACCGAACCAATGCAAACCTGCCACGTGTCCAAGCCCGGTGCACCGTAAACCATGAGCCATCCCGAAACTGCGTAGACCATCCGCCGTGAACCCACCTCTAGGATGATGCCACGTGTCACCCCCGGTCCACCGTGCGCCCCGCACTCCCCCGTGGACCGCGCCCCGCGGACCGGCCCACTCCTGAGCCGCCACGCGTCCAGCCCCCGGTGCACGCCTGCCGCGTGGATCCGGGCGGCCCGCGCCTCCGTCCGCCGCGCCGCCTGCGGCCGCTCCGCCGCTGCCGCCGCCGCCGGAAACACTGTTCCGGCGTGAACAGTGTCCAGAGCCCAAAAATGACAAGTGGGTAGTCCGTTTTAACCGTTTTCGCGCGCTGAATCCAAATCCGAAGTCCAATTTGCCAAATTCCAACTCCAAAATTTGCCGAAGGCATCCGGAAAGGTAATCCTTGGTCCAAACTTCGCACTGAGTCCAATTTAAATATCCTTGGCGCGCGAAACCACTTCTAACGATCCGACGGAGTCCAATGATCACCCACGTGATCCATTAAACACACTGAGCCCAACACTAATGTCCAATTGGGGCACAAATACCACCAACACGCCACATAGGCCTCCGGGAGCTGTAGATGATCCAGTAATCTCGACGTGGGGATCCAGGTCCTCACAGTACGTGTGTTAATTCTAGTGGATTTCACCGTGTTATCGGTCCCGTGGTTTTTTACTCCGGATTGGAGTTTTCCACGTAAAAATCTCTGCGTGTTATTTATTTTTCCGCATTGGGTTTTATATCGCAAAGATTTTTGAGTGTTTATTGTTTACACCTATTCACCCCCCTCTAGGTGTTTTTTTCCCCTATTTAGATCCAATTTATACATAACCCAACAAATGGTATCAGAGCGGGGAATAGGGTTGTAAACAATGGTTGAAGGTGGAAACATCAACAGACCTCCGTTCTTCGATGGAACTAATTATGCGTACTGGAAAGTACGGATGAAAGCCTTTTAATTTTCATCGACGAATGGGTGTGCCAATCAATAGAGTTAGGATGGTCTAATCCAACTGAAATTATTGCTGATGTTCGCACCATCAAACCTAGGTCGAAATGGACCAAGGAAGAGGTAGATTCTTCTTCTTACAATGGCAAAGGGATTAATGCTCTATTTAATGCTTTGTCTCAAACTGAGTTCTCTCGCGTCTCGGCATGTGAGCCTGCGAAAGAAATCTGGGATGCTCTTCATGTTACACATAAGGGAACTAACCTTGTGAAGATTCAAAAACTGCAAATGCTTACGAGCAAGTTTGACTCTATTTTCATGGCAGAAAATGAATCTTTCACAGACTATTACACACGATTGCAAGACATCGTAAACTCATGTGCTAACTTGGGAGAGAAGATTCCAGAATTTAAAGTTGTAAGAAAGATATTAAGAATTCTTCCTGAACGATTTCGCCCAAAGGTCGCAGCCATTGAAACAATTAAACACCCGGACGAAATGCGTATAGAAGAATTAGTTGGTTCATTTCAAACATATGAAATGACTTTTCCTACTAACTATTCTTCTGGAAAGGCATCCTCTTCTAAGTGTTCAGGTAGAGCATTGAAAACAACAAAAGAAGAAGACGCGGATTCATCCTCCTCAGACGATGACGAGAACCTATCTGTGGAGGATTTTGAGAAGCAGCTTGCTCTCTTGACACGAAGATTTCGCCGAAACTTTCGAAGGGGTAACTCAAGTAAAACTCCATCCTTCGTAAAGTCGAAGAAAGGCAAAGGTTCTTCAAACTTCAAATCAAGAAAGCAAGAGGGCTTTTCTAAGGATAAGAAAAGCTCAGAGGGACAAATCCAGTGCTTCAAGTGCCGAGGCTACGGTCACATTTCAACGGAGTGTCCCAATAAAAATCCGTCAAAGAAGAAAGCGATGCAAGCCGTCACTTGGGATGACACCTCATCGTCAAATGAGTCATCGTCAGGTGATGAAGAAGATAACGCAACGGCATTCCACGCGTCCACATCTTCACCCTTCATGTGCTTAATGGCTAGTACATTCGAGTCATTGTCCAACTCCACTGTTGAAAAGATTGCAATGGACAACGAATCGAGTAACTCTGAAGGTGAAGATTTTGCTCTTGCCTACCATAAGCTTTTGAGGGATTCAAAGAAACTGGCAAAGCAAAACAAGAGTTTGAGAGGGAGATTGCAGGATCTTGAAGAAGAAGCAAAAAAAGGCATCTTCTCTCTCAAACGCTCTTGAAGTGGAAAGGGATAATCTGATTAAAGTAAATGTTTCCCTTCAAGAGTCCAATGAGAAATTCGAGAAGAATTATGTAGATATGGTGAACAAAGCGAATTACTTCTTGAAGCTCTACGGCGAGGCTCGACAGGGAAAATTGGAAATGACGGAGACCATTTTCCAACTCAAGGATGATTTAAAGCAATTTCTTCTGGAAGGAGTAAGTTGGATAAGCTTCTTGGTCTTGGTCAAACAAATCGGTTCGGCCTCGGATACACTCAAACTGGAGGACATTCCTAGTTCGAGTGGGACAGTCTTTGTGCCCCAGTTGGTACCTCCTCCTCCGACACCGGAATTGACTACAAACGACGACAACAAACCTACTTCCCCCTCTTCGGGATCGTCAAGCACCAATGTATGTTTTCGTTGTGGTATTGCAGGGCACATAAGGAGAAATTGCAAGATGGGAGCCAAACGCTCAACTCAAGCACTTATTGCAACGACTACCAAAAAGGTGATTCCTCGGAAATCAAATGCAAATTATTCGAAGGAAAAGAGCCTCGGTAGTTCATCAAACAAGACGACGACGTCAAGGAAAAGCGATGGATCAAACAAGACGCTTTCACCAAAGGTATCAACTTCACAATCATTTCCAACGTACACCAAAACTCGAACGGTTTGGGTACGCAAAGGTGAAATCTTCCCTTGTCTTGTTACTAATATTTCCTTGCATGCATATCATAATTCGTCTTGGTATCTGGATAGCGGTTGTTCCCGTCACATGACCGGTGACAAAAACTGCTTTCAAAATTTTGAGAAAATCTCCGGAGGACTTGTAGTTTTCGGAGACGGTCAGTCTTCCAAAATTGTTGGAAAAGGAACAGTAGCTATTCCAGATGGCCCGATTCTGAATAATGTGTTATTTGTTGAAGGCCTTAAGACTAACCTCATAAGTATCAGTCAACTTTGTGACAATGGTTTTTCAGTTAATTTTTCATCTGTTGAATGTGTTGTAACTGATAAGGACCATGTTTTCTTTTTAAAGGGGGTTAGATCTGAAAATAATGTTATGTTGTTCCCAATAAAATTTCTGAAAACTGTAACTTAGCCTCTTTGCATAATGAAACACTTTGGCGTAAAAGGCTAGGTCACATAAATTTTAAGGAACTTGCTAGAATTTCGAACAAAGATGTGGTTCACGGGGGTTCCAAACTTTCACCTTAAACAAAACATTGTGTGTGGTGGTTGTCAAAGGGAAAACAATCCAGGACTGCACACAAGAACTTGAACCACGTTGGTACTAAACGGCCCTTAGAATTATTGCATATGGATCTTATGGCGGCCGACACATCAACCATCTTGGGAGGTAAATGGTATCTTTTCTTATTGGTTGATGATTTCTCTAGATACTCATGGGTAGCATTTTTAAAGAGAAAGCTGATACTTTTGATTCTTTTCACGAGATTTGCCATCGTATTCTGCTAGAAAAAGATGAAAAGATCATTCGTGTCAGAAGTGATAGAAGTGGAGAATTCATTAACTCTAAATTCATTGACTTTTGCACTTCAAACGGTATTAAGCATGAATTCTCAGCACCCTATACACCTCAACAGAATGGTGTTGTCGAGCGCAAAAACAAGGTTGTTCAAGAGATGGCACGTGTTATGCTTCACAGCGGGAATTTACCGCTACATTTTTGGGCTGAAGCTGTGAACACTGCAATCTATGTAATTAATCGAGTTTATTTGCGCCCGGGAACGTTAAATACACCATATGAACTATGGTGCAGTAGAAAACCCAACATCAAATATTTTCGCATCTTCGGGAGTCGGTGTTACATTTTACGTGACCGTAAAAATCTTGGAAAGTTTGACTCTCGAAGTGACGAAGGGATTTTCTTGGGGTATTCTACAAACAGTAGAGCATATCGAGTATTTAACTTGGAATCTAAGACGATCGTAGAATCGATAAATGTTAAAGTAGATGAAGCTTTTCACTTTGCATCTGAAAAATCTACCCTCGATATCTCTCTAGATGATGATACACCTGCCATTGCATCTTCTCATGATAATACTTCCAATATTAATGATGCATCTAATGGTTCTCAAGTTTATCTGATGTGCAGGAATCGTCTCATATACCTCCGAGTACTCCGTTACCTCAAACGTTACGCATCTCCAAGGATCATCCGGAATCGAATATTATTGGAGACCCACAAGAAGGAGTTAGAACTCGGAGGCAGTTGGTTTGTGGATTCGCTTGCTACGTATCTTTAATCGAACCAAAGAATATAGATGAAGCTCTTCAGGATGACTACTGGATTAAAGCAATGCAGGAAGAGCTCCATCAATTTGAGCGAAACAAAGTCTGGAAATTAACGAAGCCTCCACAGCAACACAATGTGATAGGTACCAAATGGATTTTCAAGAATAAGAAAAATGAGGATGGTACTATCATCAGGAACAAGGCACGATTAGTTGCTCAAGGCTACTCTCAAGTAGAAGGTATAGACTTTGATGAAACTTTCGCCCCTGTAGCTAGACTCGAGTCCATTCGTATACTATTTGCTATTGCTTGTCATTTTAAAATCAAATTATTTCAAATGGACGTTAAGAGCGCGTTTCTAAATGGGTTTTTAAATGAGGAAGTTTATGTGGCTCAACCGAAAGGTTTTGTAGACCATAAACAACCTAATCATGTTTTTCGTTTGAAAAAGGCTCTTTACGGTCTGAAACAAGCACCGCGAGCATGGTACGAAAGGCTGACAAAGCACCTTTTGGAGAAGGGCTATACTCGAGGGGGAGCTGACAGGACTCTCTTTGTGAAGCATTATCAAAACAATTTCATTGTAGCACAAATATATGTCGATGACATCGTATTTGGCGCAACAAGAGATAATGATGCTTCTAAATTCGCGGAGACCATGGAAAGCGAATTTGAGATGTCCATGATGGGCGAATTGACTTATTTTCTTGGATTGCAAATTAAACAAAATGATGAAGGTATTCACTTGTGTCAATCCAAGTATGCAATGGAGTTGGTTAAAAAATTTGACTTAGAAAATTCGAAGGATTTTCCGACTCCAATGGGAACTAGCCACAAGGGACTTGGAAGTGAATCACATAGTGAGAATGTAGACGAGAAACTGTATCGAAGTATGATTGGAAGTCTACTTTATCTCACGGCTAGTCGCCTGGATATATCTTTTGGTGTTGGGATTTGCGCGAGATATCAATCTGCACCAAAGGAGGTTCACCTGAAAGCGGTGAAAAGGATCATCCGGTACATCAAAGGATCAATTAATTTCGGAATTTGGTATCCTATGGGAACTAGTCTGGACATTATTGGATACTCAGATGCCGATTGGGCAGGATCAGTGGATGATCGGAAAAGCACGAGTGGTGCATGCTTCTATCTTGGCCATTGCCTTGTTGCATGGCACAGTAAAAAGCAGAATTGCATAGCACTCTCGACTGCCGAAGCGGAATACATTTCAGCGGGTAGTTGTTCAACCCAACTCATTTGGATGAAAAGTGTGTTGAGCGACTTCCGGATTTCAGCATCTTCGGTAAAAATTCTTTGTGACAACACTAGTGCTATAAACATTTCCAAAAACGCTGTGTTGCACTCTAGAACAAAACACATTGAACTTAGATATCATTTTCTTAGAGAGCTAGTTGAATCAAATACTCTTCAACTTTCATATATTTCAACTGAAGATCAATTAGCTGACATTTTAACAAAACCTTTGGATCAAAAACGTTTTATTCATTTGCGTAAAGCAATTGGAATGCTTTCCTTGAAGTAAACTTCTTTTTGAAACTTTTGCTTAGGTTAGGTTTTGTTTTTGTGTTTTTGTTCTTTATCTATGTTTATACATAGTACATTAATTGAGCATGAGTATTATTGACTTTACTTGCATCCTTTTATATATTTAGAAATCTATTATGCTTTAGATATCATAATATTTCATTTGATGCAATGATCATTTATGTCAATTAACTCATCTTTGTTTTGATCAAAGTCAATTTCTCTCTCGATGATCTCTTGGTATAGTTTTTATCTTATTTGACTGTTTAGTCGAGTATGAAATCGAGATCAATATTTGGCTAAATACTTTATATCTTAAATAATTGATAGCCAATTGAGGGGGAGTCAAAGAAAAAGTAAAATGCTCAAAAGATGTGGAAAGAGTTACATCCCAATGAGGAGTGTGAAAACTACCACCACATGGAGGAAAGAGCTACCACCTCGGTCGTCCGAGTACTGTGTGCAGCTACCACATGAATACCAAGCAAGGTTTTTCAAGTTTGATTAAATAAAATGCATGTTGAAATACTTGACTCTGTCAAAATTTCAAGGTTGGTATAAGGTGGGATTTTTAATGAAAGATGCTCAAAGAGCCACTCTCTTCAATAAATTGACTAGATATATTATCTAACTTATCGGGGATGTTAGACATCTATTGATCTTTGTATTTCATTTTCTTTACCAAATTGATGATTTGATAAAGGCATTACTCATAAGATCAAGTGAGATGTAATTGAAGTTGTTCAACTTTAAGGGATTTAATTTTTATAAATTTTCGTTTCGTTTGTTGGATATTATTGATATATTTGGTATAATCTATTTCTTGTTGTATGAAACGATGATTTTTGTTTAAAGTTGATACACAAAAGTGCTCACAATCTTTTTCTGGTTTTTCTTGAATTTCTCTGAAATTTTCTAAAGAAAAAAGTTGGAGCCGATCCGGATTGGACCTGCCGATCCGGATCCCGAACGCAGATATTCTTCTGCGGGCAGACGATCCGGATTGGACCTGCCGATCCGGATCCCGAACGCAGTTTTTCACTGCGGGTAGCCGATCCGGATCGCAATCGTGAACTGATCCGGATCGCGGCTAGGGTTTTATAAAGAACAAAAGGGTTTTGATTTCTTTTACTCCAATCTTTTGTTCCAAAGTTTCCAGAGCTTCTCTCTCTAGATTTCATCCATCTTGGAAGCTTTCAAACTCAAGTTCTTCAACTCCAAGTAAGTTTTATTGATCAAATCTCGGTTTTTCACCGTTCTTGTTATTCCTCCTCAAAACGTGATGAATTCCTTGTATCGATTTCGTTTGTGGATGGTTTTTGATCAAATCTCTTTTGAAATAAGAACTCTGGGTAGATTAGTTTTGATTATATGCTAGGTATTCTCCTGATAAACGGATTTTTGGTCTTTGATTTCAAAGAATTCGGTTTTAGGGCATATAATGGGAATTTTCCAAAATCATGCAATTGATCTATTTTTAAATTTCCTTTTGCAAAACTAATTTGATTCCTAGTCTCTCTACACGATAATGATTGTTTGGGTACAATTTTTCTAATTTCTGAAAATTAACAATTTTTTCGTGTTCTTGAGGTGTTGCTCACAGGAATTCTTCTCACAAGAAACCAATAGCTATGGTGATCACATGGATTATTTTCTTAATTGCTGCCATGGTTCATGTCAAGGACACTGTCAAGCCCAAGAGGGCTAAGAAGGCTAAGAAAGCGAAGAAAGCTAAAGATGATTCCGATACAGAATCTGAAACGGAATCAATTGATTGGGATGAACTGCAAGTTGAAGCAACAACTGTTCCCACTGCTTCAAAGGGAAAAGCACCTGCAGAAACATCGAAGGCTCCGCCTACTGCTGCTGAGAAAGGCAAAGCTCCAATGGAAGAAACTTCTGGGAAGACAAGAAGAAAAAGTGTTGCTCGCAAAAGAGGGAGTGCTCGAGGAATCTCCATTGAGCAACCAGTTGATAGCCAAGCACCTCCACAAGACTTTATCAGCTCGGCTAGAATAAAGGATTTTGAAAACAGGGAATGCATTGGAGAAAGGCATGTTGATGTAAAAGCCTTAAGGGAGCGTTCTCGGCCATTTGGGACTTTGTTTGACCAGATAGGTCTTGCTCCCATTTGCGACTTCCCGGAGACCACTGGGTATTGTCTTCACTCAGTGAGAATGTTTTATCAGAATGCTTGCTATCTAGTTGATCAGGAGAGCGGCCGCCGAGACTTTCAAACATTGGTCAAGAATGTTAAGATCAAAGTGACGCCCCAACTGATTGGAGAGGTATTAGGGATGGACGCCCGAGCCGATGGCACTCATTACCTGAAGAATCAAGTCTTCAACACCTACTCCTGGAGAGTGGTAGTTGATGGAATCTGTCTTCCAGATACTCGGTCGACAGGAAACTCCGTTTTCTCGAAAGAACTACGACCAGAGTACCGCTTCTTAAACTTAATTGTTTGTTATAATGTCATTCCAAACATGAACACAAAGGTTCTTCGGTGGGATAGAATGATATTCCTTTATCTACTTGGAAACCCCACAGCGGCAATGGGAGCTAACTTAAACATTCCTTACGTCATCTAGACAAAGATGGCGCGATATGTGGAGCATGCTCATCCTTCAGAGAGACTACCTTATCCAATGATCATCATGCGCATTCTTCGCAAATTTAAAGCTGACACAAATGCAAGTTCCTATATGCACAGTCTAGGAACGATCAATGAAACAACAATTGTAAAGTCTCTCTCGACGAAGCCAGATGAACCCATAATACCTCCTCACCGGCAACGAGCACAACAACAACAAGCGACAACCTCTGCACCGGCAGCAACTCCTCCAGTCCAACCAGCACATCCAGCACAACAAGCACCTCAATCAACTTCTGATGATGATGCATCTGTTACCTCAATCTATAAAGAACAGCAAAGGCTCTCCAACGAGCAAGAACGTATATCAAATGAACTAATTGAGGTAAAGGAAGAAATAAAGAAGGTAAATAAGAATCAATCATCAATGAACAAGCGATTAAAGAAAATATTCCAAATTCTCGGCTGTATCAGTTCATATGAGTCTGAATAATCCGTATCCTTCCAATTTCTGTTTATTATGCATATGTTTAAATCTTTCTTTTGTGCAGGTCTTTAAGTTTTAGTTTTAGTTTTTAGTTCTCAAACTTGAACTGTTAACCATTCTCTCCATTTCTGTAATTTTGGCTTAGTTTGTGACAAAAAGGGGGAGAGAGTTTAGAGAGAACAAGAGTTTAGAGAGAACTTGAACAATGATGAACAATGATGATGTCAAACTGTGTGAATGCGTGAACATCAAGGTAAGTGAACATCAAGGTAAGTATCACTTCAACTTCAACTTTGGTTTTATCTTGTGATTTGTTGCATGTCACTAATTATTCGACTAACTATTTGGGCATGTAATATGACTAACAAGTTGATGTTGGACTAACACTTTGTGACATTTGGTTTTTGATTGCATAGAAGATATGTTGGTTTTTGACTATGATTCTCTTACATATCTGAATTCTCAAATGTCATGATGATCAGATAAACTCTATCTCTGTACTTGGTTTTGTATTTTTCAATTCTTGAGGTATCTAACGATTCTTTTTGTCAAGAATGATTTCTTTGTGCAGAGAGTACAGATGTCAAAGTCTAGAGTCTGTTTTAGGAGTTTATCTCATGTTTTTAAATTTTTGGATCTCCATTGTAAATTTTTGTTGTATGGTGATAGCAACAAAAATATCTTTTTGAATTTTCTTTAGTGGATCTGTGTTTTGTCACGAAACCGCCAAAGGGGGAGATTGTTACGGAATTTGAGTTGGCGTAATTTCGTGAAAGGTTCAAGTCTTGAAGATTGAAGGTAAAGAAGGTTGGATCATTTAACTCAATATCAAGAAAGAAGAATTCAAAAGGATCAGGTATGTTTAACTAAATATTTTTGGTGATCCGAATACTTCTTGTAGTGTAGAAACACTTGGAAGATTTTTTCATTGCATAAAAATCAAAAACTGGACATGGGACATGTTCAGGATCCGGATCAGATGGTTCAATCCGGATCGCGAAGGTGGTTCGTTCATACACCAGTTCAATCCGGATCGTAGCTTCTCTTGATCCGGATCCCGAACATTGAGTTTACCATTTTCCTTGAACGATCCGGATCAGGCTTCGCAATCCGGATCCCGAACGTTGATGTTTGGTGAACTGTATGAACGATCCGGATCAAGCACTTCGATCCGGATCGCGAACCTTCGTTTTTCTGGAATTGTCTGACTCGTTACGACGATCCGGATCACAGCTAATCCGATCCGGATCGCCGTCTGTAAAATTTCCAGAAATGGTAGGTTTTTGATTCTTATCTCCTTCCTAGGGTTTCTAACCTATAAATAGACCCTATGATTCTTTTTCTAGGGTTAATCCAAATAATCGATATAGAGCCGTCATAATCAAATATCATCTTATACGGCCCTAGATCCACATATAGAGAAGAAAGGAAATCATTAGATATTACTCTATGTTTCTTCATCTATATTGATTAGTTTGATTCTAGGTTTTCATACTCACATCTTGAGTTGAATCAAACTAATGAATACTTAGATGGCATTTCCTATCTATCTTTGATCTAAGTATTCGGCGGATCATCACCACCCAAAAACAACGATTTCCCCAAAATCGGCGCGTGGATTCGCGTGTCCTTGTGGATTCAAGGTTCAACCGCTCTCGTGGATTCGGAGCGAGGTACGTTCGTGGATTCGAAGCGTACTACTGGGTGAAGACCGTGGATTCGGTCGGACGTCGTGGACTCGACGTTGGACGCCGTGGATTCGGCGTTGGGCGCAGATCGTGGATTCGAGAAGCGTCGTGGAGCGAGCGGAGAAGATCCTCTAGGAGCGTATGGAAAAGGTTGAGTCGTAAGTGTGTACGGTAAATCACCTTGTACGTGTTTAAATTCTAGTGGATTTCGCCGTGTTATCGGTCCCGTGGTTTTTTACTCCGGTTTGGAGTTTTTCCACGTAAAAATCTTGCGTATTCATTTTTATTTCCGCATTGGGTTTTATTGCGCAATGATTTTTTGAGTGTTTATTGTTTACACCTATTCACCCCCCTCTAGGTGTTTTTTCCCCTATTTAGATCTATATTACATATAACCCATCAAAATCATCAACCAATAAGAAAATATACCATTTACCTCCCAAAGATGGTTGACGGGTCGGCCCCATTAAATCCATGTGCAGTAATTCCAAGGGCCGTTTGGTACCAACGTGGTTCAGGTTCTTGTGTGCAGCCCTTGATTGTTTTCCCTTAAGACAACCTCCACACACAATGTTTTGTTTAAGTAAAAGTTTTGGAACCCCCTTGACCACGTCCTTGTTTGAAATTTTAACAAGTTCCTTAAAATTTATGTGACCTAGCCTTTCATGCCAAAGTGTTTCATTATCTAAAGAAACTAGGTTACATTTTTCTGAAATTTTATTAGGAACAACATAGCAATTGTTTTCAGATCTAACCCCTTTTAAAAAGAAGACATGGTCCTTATCAGTTACAACGCATTCAACAGATGAAAAGTTAACTGAAAAACCATTGTCGCAAAGTTGACTTATGCTTATGAGGTTAGTCTTAAGGCCAACAACAAATAAGACGTTTTTCAAAATCGGGCCATCTGGGATAGCTACCATTCCTTTTCCAACAATTTTGGAAGATCGACCGTCTCCGAAAACAACGAGTCCTCCGGAGATTTTCTCAAAGTTTTGAAAACTATTTTTGTTACCGGTCATGTGACGGGAACATCCGCTATCCAGATACCAAGACGAATTATCATATGCATGCAAGGAAACATTAGTAACAAGACAAGGATAAATTTCACCTTTGCGCACCCAAAACTTTTTGGAGTGCGTCGGTAATGGTCGTGAGGTTATTCTCCTAGGTGAAAGCGTCTTGTCAGATCGATTGCCGCTCCTTGATGATGTCGTCATGCGCGGTGAACTACCAAGGCTCTTTTCATTTGAAAAGTTTTGCTTTGAATTCCGGGGAGGCGCCCTTTTGGTAGTCGTTGCAAGAAGTGCTTGAGTTGAGCGTTTGGCTCCCATCTTGCAGTTTCTCCTTATGTGCCCTAAAATACCACAACGAAAACATACCTTAGTACTTGATGATCCCGAGGAGGATGAAGTAGGCTTGTTGTCGTTGCTTGTCGTTAGTTCCGGTGTCGGAGGAGGAGATACCGACTGGGGCACAAAGACTGTCCCACTCGAATTTGGACTGTTTTCAGTTCGAGTGTACCCGAGGCCGAACCGATTTGATTGACCAAGACCAAGAAGCTTATCCAACTTACTCCTTCCAGAAGAGAATCGCTGCAAGTCATCCTTGAGTTGGAAGATGGCCTTTGTCATTTCCAGGTTATTCTGTCGAGCCTCGTTGTAGAGCTTTGAGAAGTGATCCGCTTTATCCACCAGTTTTGTATGTTCCTTCTCAAAAAGCTCATTGGACTCTTGAAGGAAAACATTTACTATTATCAGATTTTCCCTTTCCACTTCAAGAGCGTTTGAGAGAGAAGTTGCCCTTTTTGCTTCTTCTTCGAGATCATGCACTCTCCCTCTCAAACTCTTGTTTTGCTTAGCCACTTTCTTTGAATCCCGTAAAAGTCTGTGGTAGGCTAAGCAAAATCTTCACCTTCCGAATCATCCGATTCATTGTCCGTTGCATTCTTTTCAACAGTGGAGTTGGACAATGACTCGGATGTACTTGCCATTAAGCACATGAATGGTGAAGATGTGGACGCGTGGAATGTCGTTGCGCTTTCTTCTTCATCACTTGAAGACGACTCATTTGACGTTGAGTTGTCATCCCAAGTGACGACTTGCATCGCTTTCTTCTTTGCCGGATACTTGTTGGGACACTCCGTTGCAATGTGGCCGTAGCCTCGACATTTAAAGCATTGTAGCTGTCCCTCTGAACTTTTCTTATCCTTTGAGAAGTTCTCTTGCTTTCTTGACTTGTAACTTGAAGTACCCTTGCCTTTCTTCGACTTTCCGAATAATGGAGATTTACTTGAATTACCCCTTCGAAAGTTGCGGCGAAACTTCCTTGTCAAGAGAGCGAGTAGCTTCTCAAAGTCCTCCATAGAAAGGTTCTCGTCATCGTCTGAGGAGGATGTATCCGCGTCTTCTTCCTTAGTTGTTTTCAAAGCATAACCTGAAGACTTAGAAGAGGATGCTTTTCCAGAAGAATAGTTAGTCATAAATGTCATTTCATAGGTTTGTAATGAACCAACTAATTCTTCTACACGAATTTCGTCCGGGTGTTTAATAGTTTCAATGGCTGTAACCTTTGGGCGAAATCGTTAAGGAAGAGTTCTTAAGATCTTTCTTACAACCTTAAATTCTGGAATCTTCTCTCCCAGGTTAGCACATGAATTTACGATGTCTTGCAATCGTGTATAGTAGTCCGTGAAAGATTCATTTTCTGCCATAAAAATGGAGTCAAATCTGCTCATAAGCATTTGCAGCTTTTGAATCTTCACGAGGTTAGTTCCCTCATGTGTAACCTGAAGAACATCCCAGATTTCTTTCGCAGTCTCACATGCCGAGACGCGAGAGAATTCAGTTTGAGATAAGGCATTAAAAATAGCATTAATTCCCTTGCCATTGTAAGAAGATGAGTCTAACTCTTCCTTGGTCCATTTCGACCTAGGTTTTAAGGTGCGAACATCAGAAATAATCTCAGTTGGATTAGATCATCCTAATTCAATTGATTGCCACACCCTTTCGTCGATGGAAATTAAAAAGGCTTTCATCCGTACTTTCCAGTACGCATAATTTGTTCCATCAAAGAAAGGGGGTCGATTGATGTTTCCACCTTCAACCATTGTTTACAACCCTATTCCCGCTCTGATACCACTTGTTGGGTTATATGAAATATAGATCTAAATAGGGGAAAAAACACCTAGAGGGGGGTGAATTGGTGTAAACAATAAACACTCAAAAAATCATTGCGCAATAAAACCCAATGCGGAAATAAAAATGAACACGCAAGATTTTTACGTGGAAAAACTCCAAACCGGAGTAAAAAACCACGGGACCGATAACACGGTGAAATCCACTAGAATTAAAACATGTACAAGGTGATTTACCGTACACACTTACGACTCAACCTTTTCCATACGCTCCTAGAGGATCTTCTCCGCTCGTTCCGCAACGCGTCTCGAATCCACGATCTGCGTCCAACGCCGAATCCACGGCGTCCAACGTCGAGTCCACGACGTCCGACCGAATCCACGGTCTTCACCCAGTAGCACGCTTCGAATCCACGAACGTACCTCGCTCCAAATCCACGAGAGCGGTTGAACCTTGAATCCACAAGGACACGCGAGTCCACGCGCCGATTTTGGGGAAATCGTTGTTTTTGGGTGGTGATGATCCACCGAATACTTAGATCAAAGATAGATAGGAAATACCATCTAAGTATTCATTAGTTTGATTCAACTCAAGATGTGAGTATGAAAACCTAGAATCAAACTAATCAATATAGATGAAGAAACATAGAGTAATATCTAATGATTTCCTTTCTTCTCTATATGTGGATCTTAGGCCGTAAAGAAAAATGACGGCTAATTGGATTGACGGCCTCTTTTTGGACTTCCCCTAGAAAAAGAATCATAGGGTCTATTTATAGGTTAGAAACCCTAGGAAGGAGATAAGAATCAAAAACCTACCATTTCTGGAATTTTTACCGACGGCGATCCGGATCGGATTTGGGCGATCCGGATTGCAGTAGCAACAAAGACGGTTTCCAGAAAAACGATGGTTCGGGATCCGGATCGAATTGGCTGATCCGGATCGTTCATACAGTTTCACCAAACATCAACGTTCGGGATCCGGATTGCAAACCCTGATCCGGATCGTGCAAGTAAACAGGTAAAACTAGTGTTCGGGATTCGGATCATGGGATGCTGCGATCCGGATTGAACCAGTGTATGAACAAACACCCTTCGGGATCCGGATTGGAATATCTGATCCGGATCCTGAACATGTCCCATGTCCAGTTTTTGATTTTTATGCAATGAAAAATTCTTCCAGGTGTTTCTACACTACAAGAAGTATTCGGATCACCAAAAATCTTTAGTTAAACATACCTGATCCTTTTGAATTCTTCTTTCTTGAGATTGACTTAAATGATCCAACCTTCTTCACCTTCAATCTTCAAGACTTGAACCTTTCACGAAATTACGCCAACTCAAATTCCGTAACATTTTCCACGTAAAAATCTTTCGTGTCCATTTATATTTCCGCATTGGGTTTTAATTGCGCAATGATTTTTTGAGTGTTTATTGTTTACACCTATTCACCCCCCTCTAGGTGTTTTTTCCCCTATTTAGATCCATTATTTCATATAACCCAACACTTTGTTCATTTCATTACGCATTGTAGCTAGTTGTGGATCGCGATACCCCCGTGGGATCGATGTGGATGTTGGGCTATTCGATAACTCTTTTGGATGGGTGTTTTGCCCTTATTTCTTGGCTTGGCCGCTTTCAAACTACAAACGAGGAACAAGGAAACTGTTGTGAAAACTGTTTTAAAAATATGGGTGCCGTGTGGGCACCGCTTTCAAATTTTGTGGATTTATGTGGTTTCGAAAATAGTTTTATTAAAACTTGATGTCGAGTGGGCATCGCTTTCAAAACCCTGTGGTTTTATCCTTTCGAAAATGGTCGGCCTCTTTATTACTTGTGGAAATTTATTGTATGTGGTTGAGAATGGTTGTATGTAATTGGTAATCGGTCTAGTGTGGTTAAAGGCATGTTTATGTGAACTTTGTAATCAGGACGCTGTGCATATATAAAGGAGACTCTGCCCGTTTGCAGAGTGAATTTGTATATGCGGCGGGTCTGGGCACGCACCGGGGGAGATTGGTTTCAAAATATATATATATATGAAAAATTTTGGGAGCATCGGTGGCTACCCTTCCGCGCGTAAAAACTCCCGGGGCGTGACAGATTAAAATGGTATCAGAGAAAAACAACTTTAACCACAGTAGACGCTGTCCAACATCCACGGGGTACATCATCACTAGCTACTAACCAATGAAATGATCAGGGTATAGATGCGTAGAGATGCGAGAGGGCGGGATTGTCAAGTTTGGTTTTTCGATTTAGCTCGGGTGTTGTGCTAGTGTAGTCGGGTTAATTTGGAGGTTGGGGTCGAGGCCGGCTACCACCGGGGTCTTGATGGTTGCTATGAATCAATGGATTAGGCAACCAGCACAGGACACGGTGGGTCTGCTGACGGTGTTCGTGCACTTGCTGCGGCTGTTAGTACCACAGATCGTTGCGCCGGCTCTCGTTTTCCCGAACCCCTTTTCCTCTGCCGATGTTCTGGTCATCATTAGTAACGGTGGCGGGTGGTAGTGTAACCCACCGGCGTTTGTTAGTGTGTCGGCCGTTTGGTCGGTCGTGAGTAACTGGCTAGCCTTTTGTCTAAATTTGTACCTTCTGGGTCTTCGGGTGTTAGACTACGGCGGCTAGTCGGCCGATTCGTTTTGCATCTTGGATAAGGTAGGGGTGGGAACGGGGACTCTTCCCCTTGCGGTTGTTACCCATAGTTCGGCTTTTTACCGTAGACACTGCGATGGTTGTAGAGATCGACGTGATGGGGGTCTTGGGATTCTCCTTTGGATTGAAAAAGGAGACCCCCAAGGCTAGTAAATCTTGTTCGTTTGGGCTCGATTTTGGTTAGAGAGGCCGTGTCTCGCTTTGCACAAGTGCGCGTAAGTGGCGACTTTTTTTTTGGGGGGGGGTTTATCTTTTGACGCTGGGTGATGCCCGGTAGCTCTGGGTCGAGTTCCTGTGTTCCGCACAAGAGGGTCGGTTAGGTTGTCCTGCGGGTGGGTGAGCGCGTGTTCCCTCGAGTGCGCTTGGAAAACCTAGGCAACCTTTTTGGACAGGTCTGTCTCGCTGTTTCGTTGCATGTTTTCTTTTCGACCCGATAGGTTTCGTATGGATAGTCGGCTGTACATGGAGGCCGCTGTTTTAGTAGGTTTTGAGCTTAGAAGTTCCCTAGTGGGGGTGTCGCTGTTTGGTTTGGAGTTTTACCGCTCGATTCGATGCCCGGTGCTCGGAGGGGCAACGGATTGGGATCGAGCGTTAGTGGTTAATCAGAGTGTCGCACCCCGTCGATGCCAGGACGGAGGTAGGACCTGACCTTGTGAGTTTTGTCGCCAGCTTCCCATCACCAAGGCATAATCATGAGACTTAGTTGTGAGCATCTTGGGTCGTTGATCTTGTGAGGCAGGTGTGGCTCATGGGGATCTGTCGACTGCTTCGAGCTTTGGCACTGATCACTTTCGGCTAGGATGCCTTATACGCAGCCCTTTCTGTGGGCTAGACCGGTGGTAGGCCTTAGAGCTGAAGCCTAACTTTAGTTTTGACCGTCGCCCCAGTCGGACGGACCGTCGGAGCGGGTAATCCGGGACGGTGGATATGCTCCGAGCTTGTGACTCGTGTTGGTGACGGGTGGAGGTGGCCCGTGTTGGTGACGGGCGGGAGCGGTCCGTGTTGGTGACGGGTGAGTTCGCTGCTCTCAGGGGAGATTTTCTGGTAGTTAGTAACCCAGCCTGTTTAACTGGCACCTCTTGCAGCCTCGTGAGGGTGTTAGTGTGGTCTTTCCCTTGTTGTCGGGTTAGTTGTGTTGGACTTTTAGGGGCTCTTCGGTGCGGGTTGGGAGGTATGACTGGGGTACCTCGATGCATCACGAGACTTTTGTTGCTGACTGCTCAGCGCCGGCAGAGGTGGCCTGTGGACCGGTGGCGTCGTGAAGGGGAACTCCAAGTCGGGAAACAGGAATGCGATGTGGTGCCGGGCATGGTTTGATTTACGAGGCATCAGGCGGAGGTGTAGTTACCTGGTTTCTGTGGGCCTAGTGACCCGACCCTCTGCATCGCTCAGAGACACCCCGGTTGTAAGGATTGCTTCCAATATTTTCCCGACTGAACTGCCGGGGATACCCCCGAGCGAGGGGTCGTCCCCCCCTTCGAGCTTCTACCAAGCTCGCAACCTATCACATTGGCGCCTTACTGAATGACTTTTGCAGAATTGAGGGAACTCAAGGCGCAACTAGGGGGCATTCTAGACAAGGAGTTCATCAGGCCGAGGGTGTCGCCTTGGGGGCGCACCCGTTCCCTTCGTGCGAAAGAAGGACGGAAGCTTACGTCTGCACATCGACTACAGGGAGATGAACAAGGTTACAGTGAAGAACAAGCCCAGAATTGATGACCTCTTCAATCAACTGTGAGGAGCACTTGCGAATTAGTCTCCGAAATCTCAGGGACTAGAGGCTGTTAGCTAAGTTTAAGAAATGTGAGTTCTGACTTCGCGAAGTGGGCTTTTTGGGGCACATTGTGTCAGCAACGGGAATCGCAGGGAATGTAAGCGGAACTGCCCGACACACGATTCGGAACTCGCAGCAGTCGTCTTCGTTTTAAAGCGTTGGAGACACCACCTTTTGGAGTTCATCGTGAGGTGGTTTCGGATCGCCAGAGCCCTAAGTTTGGTTCACATTGAAAGAGTTGTCTTTGTGGCAGAGGCGTTGGTTGGAGTTGGTGAAGGACTCGATTTGTCCATCCTGTATCACCCCGGAAAAGCAAGCGTAGTAACGGATGTCTTGAGCGGGAAGGGTCAAATCGAGGAGAAACCGATAAGCGCGATTACTCAGCAGGACCAGTACGGTCGCGCGACTCTTGTCCTTGATGGTCGAGCCAACCCTATTAGAGAAATCCTGGAAGGTCAGAAAACAGGCGGGCGGATACAGCTTATTCGAGACAAGACCCCCCGGACCACGCAAGCGACTTTTCGGCGAGTGCGAACGACGCTATACGTTTCCGAGGGCGGACTTGCGTGCCCGAGCTGCCAGTGTTGAAGAAAGAGTTACTGTCAGAGGCGCACGGCGCTCCCTTCTCGGCGCATCCAGGTGACACGAAGATGTACGAGGACCGCAAGCAGAAATTTTGGTGGACTAGAGACACTCGGCTGGTGTCGAACTTTTGGCAAGTCTGCAACGAGCTCTAGAGACTAAACCACACTTCGGCACGGCATTTCACCCCCAGACCGACGGGCAGCCCGGGCGAGTGAACCGGATTCTCGAAGATGTGCTCTGAACCTGCGTACTTGATTTTGGGTGATGGGTGGTCACTACTTTTGAGCTTAGGGAGGACCTGAGCTTCGACGGAACACGGGTGCGGATCTTAGCACGAGAGGACAAAAAGGATTGCATAACCGGACGATCCCCTATGGGAAGGTGCTGTGGAGCAACCAAGAAGAACATGAAGCGACTTAGGAACGGGAGTCAAAGATGGAGGAGTGCTACCCAGTTTTATTCGTTGCGGACCAGGGTTAAGTTTCGAGGACCAAACTTGTTTTAAGAGGTGAGTGATGTAGAGTCCTGGCGTCCCAATGCTTTTGAATACCCTCTTTTTGTGACGGAGTTGTTAGGGAAGCTTTTCACTGTGTTTTCTGCAATGGACCGGCCTGGACCGCGGGTATTTTTCTGCGTCTGAGCTCGGAAAACGGAGAATGGCAAAGCGAACGGATTCGAATTCCGATTTACGGATCTCCCGGAATGGGGGGTCAAAGCGTTTGCCTTTGAGTGGTGCACCAGAATCCGTGCTAAGTGGTCGGCACGCTTTTCGAGGTGATCGGACGGGATCCTTCTGCGATCGGACTTTTTATCTTATTTATGTAAGTGGGTTATTTTATTTTTTTTCGTAGCACCTCGACCTTTCGGTTTTCCGTTTTAGGTCCTAATTGAATCCTTTCAGTTGTAACGGGGGGGGGTTGAAGTTCGAGAATTTCTGGGCTGAACGTCGGGGTTTGTGGATATTTTTAGGTGGTAGAGCTCGCAAAATGGTGAACGGTGGCGCGATCGGATTTGAATTCCGACCCCGGGATCTCCCAGAAATAATTTTTGAAGTTTTCTATCAGCTTGGGTGCATCGGAATGCGTGCCGGCGATCGGCACGTTTTCCGAGGTGATCTGGACCCCTCGTTCAATTTTCAAATGGCTAGGTTTGTTGACTGGGTTTAATTTTAATTTCTCTTCGTATCGTTTAAGCCGACCGGGGGGTGCAGGGAAAAAAAAAACCCCAAAACACTATTTCACATTTTTCTCTCTTTCCAAGAAGGCGGCGTAGGGATCCAGGCAGAGAGACACGGAGAGGGAAGGAGAACGGCTCCCTTCCGCGGTTTTGATCGAGCAAGGAGGCGAGGAGGGGACGATTATTTTTCTTACTCCTTCTCCAACAAATCAAGGTGAGTGGTTCATATTTTCGGGTTTTTCCGTTGTGGGGTTTTCTTGTCGTTGTCGCGTGCGATGCGAGGTTGATAACGGGAAGCCGCCGCCGCCGTTGTCAAACGGGAGGCTGCCGCCGCCGTTATCGTGTTCTCGGGGTCGTCGCCGCAGTCGCCGTGGTCGCGGGGTCGCAACCGGAGCCGCGAAGGGCGAAAACGGGGACATACTGTTCATCCCGTACGGCTGGCCCTCACGCGGTCCACCGGACCGGCGTGCACCCGGCGCACGTGTCCGCGGCCCGAAGGCGCGGACCCGGCGCACGGGTGCGTGCGCCAACCCGCCTCCGCACCGCGCGGTCCACCTGGCTGGCGTGTACCCGGCGCACGTGCCCGCAGCCCGAATGCGCGGACCCGACGCACGGGCGCGTGCGCCAGCCCGGCCCGCAAGCGCGGTCCACGCATAGGCGTGCACCCGGCGCTGCCGCCGCGACCGGGGACGCGTGACCCCGGTGCGCGCTCAACCCGTGCACCGGCCCGGCCCATTTCCTCCTGGTGCACGCTCTCGGGGTGAGCCCGGTCTGCGCTGCCGCCTCCTCTGTGTCGTGGACCTAGTCCACGCCTGGACCCGTGCACCAGACTTCAGAAAAAGAGTCCAGAAGCTCCGTTTGTGGCCCGTTTCGCCCCGTTTTTCAGTGTTTTTGACCACGACGATGTTTTTAACATTATTACTTACTGTAGCTTTTTCGGGCACAGGGTGGGAGTGTTTTTAGCGGGAGTTCCGCACACCTTCTCCTTCTCCTACACGCACACCGGCGGTTTGGCCACCGCGAGGGTGTGCTTTTTCGGAAAAGTGGTACGTTGACCCGTGTACCCCACGTGATGGTGGCGTAATGGGAGCCCCCGTGGGTGGGGGGTGTGAGCGGTGATGCCGAGGCGGGTGCTTGGCGGCCGAGGCAGGTGCTCGGCAGGGGTTTCCGAGGCAGGTGCTCGGCAGGGGTTTCCGAGGCAGGTGCTCGGTGTGGTTGCCGGGGGAGGTGCCCGGTCTGGTTTGCACAGGGTTCTTCACTGTTGGTTGCTTTGGTTTTTACCGTGGTCTGCCTTACTTTAGCCCTTATTGCTTTTATTATTATTATTTCTGGTCACTGACTTCCCACTCCGTGACAGGTTCGTCCAGGGGCGAGTGCTAGGGCATTGGTGAGGCCGCGTGAGCGATCTTCTGGCCCTTAGAGGCTACAGATACTGTTTTCTTTACCTCCTTTGTTCATTTCATTACGCATTGTAGCTAGTTGTGGATCGCGATACCCCCCGTGGGATCGATGTGGATGTTGGGCTATTCGATAACTCTTTTGGATGGGTGTTTTGCCCTTATTTCTTGGCTTGGCCGCTTTCAAACTACAAACGAGGAACAAGGAAACTGTTGTGAAAACTATTTTAAAAATATGGGTGCCGTGTGGGCACCGCTTTCAAATTTTGTGGATTTATGTGGTTTCGAAAATAGTTTTATTAAAACCTGATGTCGAGTGGGCATCGCTTTCAAAACCCTGTGGTTTTATCCTTTCGAAAATGGTCGGCCTCTTTATTACTTGTGGAAATTGATTGTATGTGGTAGAGAATGGTTGTATGTAATTGGCAATCGGTCTAGTGTGGTTAAAGGCATGTTTATGTGAACTTTGTAATCAGGACGCCATGCATATATAAAGGAGACTCTGCCCGTTTGCAGAGTGAATTTGTATATGCGGCGGGTCTGGGCACGCACCGGGGGAGATTGGTTTCAAAAAAAATATATATATGAAAAATTTTGGGAGCATCGGTGGCTACCCTTCCGCGCGTAAAAACTCCCGGGGCGTGACAGTAACCTTCTTCATCAAAGTGATTTGGGCTGTTGTAATGAGTTCAAGCTCATCTGAAATTCTCTTCTGTTCCTTCGTAATCTGTTCTTGCTCAAAGGATAGGCGTTGTTGTTCCTTATAAATGGATGTGACTGATGCTTCATCCTCTGATGCGGGTGCTGGCCGTGACGGTGATGCGGAAGTGCCGACGCCGGGTTTCGTTCTGCATGGAGGAGTCGGAGTGACATGAGGCAGCTTATGAAGGGACTTAACAATGGTGGACTCATTGATCATGCCCAAACAGTGTTGATAAGTTGTCGAACTAATATCAACCTGAAATTTCTTTAAAATCCTCATTATAATCAATGGAAATGGGATTCTTTTCGTGGGATGAGGATGCTCAGCATATCTTGTCATTCTATTCCAAATAATGTATGGAATGTTGATATTTAATCCCATTGCCTCTGACGGATGTCCTAAGAGATACAAAAACAACATTCGATCCCATCCCAAGACTTTCGTCTGCATGTTTGGAAGGATATTGTAACATGTGATGAAGTTTAGGTGTCACGCCCCGGGGTCGAAACTGCGACCCGGGCTCGCCAACAGATCCGCCACCTATGCCAAACCCGCATAGGCGAAGCGTCCTACCTGCAAAAAGAACTACAGCTAACAGATATCAGAGCTAAAAGATAAAAACTGCTATAGAAATAAAATCAACCACTGTACAACTGAAGATAAAACAACAAGGTTCCTCTCCCAAAAAGATAATCATACAATAACCTCGAGTACAAAACTCATAGCTCAACAGGGAGATAACTCAAATAAAACATCAGTGTACAAGCTCTCAATACATCATATCCTCACTACATCAGTCTCTCAAAAGAGGAAATAAATACCACTCTACCGACTATACTGAAGATCTCCTCCAAAGGGGGTACCGCTACTCTCCAAAGATGGGTCTGGATCTAGCTCGCTACTCCCTCACCACGCACAGCAACCACAGAACGGCAACACCCGCCAAGACTCTGCAAAACAAAGAGGAGAAAGGACAAAAGGGGGAAAACCCCCAACGGGCGTGAGAACTACGCAATAAGGGAGTTCTCAGTGGGTATCGCCACTAGGCCCGACGATCTGCCCACCAAGACTACTAGAGGCAAAAGATAACCGATGCAGTAAAACTGAAAGAAGAAGCTGGAAACACTCTACAGCTACCATGCCTCTATCCAAATGCTCAAATGGGGAAACTCTGATGAAGATATGCAACACTCGCACACGAGGGGCTCAATCGACCCAATCGAGCTGACTGCCACATCGGGTCCAGTCAAACCTGCGCCCACCTACAACCACCTCCCGCTGACGGGCAGGAATTACGTAGGGCGTCCAAACGGACTAACTCGCTATCGAGTAGTGGCTAATGCAGGCTATAGTCAAATCCATGCCCTCTCTCTCTCAGAACGGAAAGACTCAAGATGCTCTACCTCTCACACAATGGTCAAAGAACTCACAACGACCACGGGACCACCGTCAAACCCCGAACGGTTCCCAACAATACTAGCACTGGTCTAAACACAGCTGCTAGACTCCACCCGGCCCCCCAGGCACAAGTGTAACAAAAAGTATCTGCCTGAATAAACCCAATCGATAGACCAGTAATCACTGGTACTGCCTGCTCTGCTGGTACGGTCGCATCCCAAGGTAAGTAATAGATCGGCATCGAACCGTCCGATCGCACACAAAAGTAAGTAACAGACTGGCCTCGATCCGTCCAGTCGCACACTCCGGAGTGGCACTCGAGGGGAGCGACCCACACGAGTAAAGTAACTCTGTCATCAGTATCACAAGTATCTCTGTAACCACTGTCTCATAATAGCAGGACTGGATCAAGACTATGATCAAAGTGGGAAACTTCGTCCCCTAACAAAACCCCGATCTGACGCAATAGTACTCAAAAAGTGGGAAACACCATCCACTAGAACAAATCTGATACCCAATCTGATGCAATAGTCAACATCCGGTCAACCGCCCAAAGTCCGCGGTCACCGCAATAACCCACGACCCACAATTGGGTAAAATAATCAAGATCCGGTCAACCGCCTACTGTCCGCGGTTGCCGCAATAACCCACGATCCAACATCAAGCACACCCTGTCTCTGACCCGAAGGTCCCAGCTACACTATCCCAAACCTCTGCTCGAACCCGAGCAACACAGACCGCCTGACTAACAAGAAGGAGAAAGGAATAACATGGTTTCTCCTAAGTCAAGTTCCAAAATGTAGTGCAGCAGTAAAAGATGGCCTAACTATATGTCCATACACATATGTCCATACAAGCATGCATTTGTCCTCAAGAAGAATAAGGAAAATAAACCTCATGCCAGAATTAGCAATGACCATACCTGTCCATGATTTTCGATCCATAATCACTCCTTGGAGTAGAACCTGCACATAACTACATAATCCTATCCCAATGCATAAACCAGCCTCATAAAAGGTTATGTGCTAATATGGCATGATAATTAATCCTGATATGGTAACCTTGCCTTAGGTGGGCTTCCACTAATCACCAACATGAATATTTGATTATACCATTGACATACTATGAGAAATTCACTTGCAATTTCCATAGAATCCTCACTGTTAAACTTACCGACCAACTTCAGTTATTGTACCGTACACCTGCATGCAATGCTAACATATAACAATATAGAGAACCGTCCACCGGTTCCGGGAATAAGGCACCCACCTGAAAAGCTGACTGTCCAAAGCCCAACAGCTGAAAACACCAGATAACTCTAATCCCTTGCTCCAATAAGTTCAGCACACCCGTAACTCTCCTGGCACAATACAAAGCTCACTAATTACACTAAGGCTCCCAAATATAACTCTTATAATCCCATACAACAACAGTCCCGAAACTGTTAAATTATCACCTGCAGAAAGTGCCCAGAAAATTCCAAGAAAAATACCACAGCGATCCTCGCGTCGATAGCTTCGCAACGGTACCTTGAACGCCCAAATCCGAGTTCGGTAAGTCAAGATAAAAATCCGGCAAGGTGGTACACTCAAAAGATTTCAGCACAAAAGACTGTAGCACTGTACACAGAGAAACAGTGATTCTCACCTCTGATGAAATCTCAGAAAAATCCAATAAAAATACGAGCGCGTTCCTTGCGATCTGTAGATGAAAAAGTTGTATAAGCTCGTTTCCGGCTGACGCTTGGGCGCAAAGATATGGCCAAAACACCTCGATGCTGTCCACAAAGCCAAACAGAAAAAGGGTCACAGTGTTGCCTCGGGATCCGTGCCAAAAACTCGCAACGGGAAAGCGCGATCAATACGAAAGATGAAGCCCTACCTCTTAGGAGTCTGTCGGCGCAAGAATCACAGAAAAAGGAGCTCGGGGTAGCCCAGGGGAGCTAAAACACTGCTGCTGCGCCGAAGAAGAACACTAGAAAGCAACGTCGCGCCGCGCCGTAAAATGGGAAACCTCGGGATTCGAGCCTCCAAAAATCCCAGAACTTGGCAGGAAGATCAAGGACTTGAAGATGAAAATCTTCCAAGAAGGGAGCTCGGGGAGATCAAGCTTGGCCTGAGAGGAAAAAGCCCAAGAAGAGGGCTCGGGCTGCCTATTTATAGGCTGAGAAAAACATTAGGAGAAATACCCAATGTGTCCCAAGTTCCGGGCGCGCACAGTGCGGCCCGGCCCAGCCCGCAGGTTTCGGGCGCGCACAGTGCGGCCCGGCCCGCCAAGATTCGGGCGCGCACAGTGCGGCCCGGTCCACCACACAGCCCAGTCCGCTAACACCCCGGGCCCCACTGCACCCGGTGCACCTGCGCCCGCCAATGGCGACGCGACACGTGGCCCGGCCACCCGTGCACCGCGCACGTCGCGCCGTGGACCGCGCACGTCGCGGCTGACCCGGGCCCGTACGGCCACCTGCCCCGCCGTACGGCCACCTGCCCCGGTCAACGACCCCACCGATTGCGTGGACCGGGAGCACAACACCGGACCAACTACCTCCCGCCACGTGTCCACCCGGTCTACCGTGCACCACCGGCCTGCTCCGAGAACCCAGACCACAACACCGACCAGTGAAAACCTGCCACGTGTCCCTTCCTCGGGTGCACGACGGCCGCGTGGACCGCGCACCTGACCGCGCCCCCCGCGCCTGCCCGCGCCCCTGTGCGCCTGCCCGCGGCCGCGCGCCGCCTGCCCGAGCGCCCTCCGCCGCCTTCCGCCGCTGCCCGCCGCCGCCAACCGCCGCCGGCGATCGCCGGAAACACTGTTCCGGCGATGAACAGTAACCGCAGCCCAAAAACATCAAGTAAATAGCCCATCTTGACCGTTTTCGCGCGCTGATTCCAAAAACGACGTCCATTTTGCCAAATTCCAAACCTATAATTCGCCGGAGGCTCCCGCAAACCCCAAAACTACCAAAACTTCCGGGAGCCCGCTTTTGGGTATCCGGACTCAGAATTAAGCAAACAAAAAGCCATTTCCAAGCGTTTTTCCGCACCGAACCCAAATCCACCCTCTGTTTGGCCAAAATCCTTTCCTAAAATTCGGCAAAAGCAGCCGAAGGCCAATACACCCAACCAAAGCTCACAGGGTCCATCTCTTGTGTCCAAATAGGCGCGCGAACACCGCCGACAAGCCACGTAGGCTTCCAGAAGCTGCTGGTCACACTGTAGAAGCCCGGCAAAGGTCCGGGTCACCACAACCTCCCCCACTAAAAGAAAGTTTCGTCCCCGAAACTAAGGCAACTCCCAGGGAGTCTCAAAAACCAGGGGTCAAAATTCAACACCGCCGTCTCCAGCTCCCAAGTCACCAATCACTCCCCGTGATTACTCCACAGCAACAACAACAGCAACAACCAGTACGGCATAGCCCGATTGCGCAATTCCCTCACCTCACGAGTCGGAATTCGCAACGGGCGTCCCTCGTACTCCAAACTCTCACAGACCCCAAAAGGAACGAGTCAATCACGGGTGAGGGGTCCAAAACATGACACTCCAGAGCTGAGACGCAGAAAAACCTCAAAAACTCCAACAAAAGGCGGGGGAAAAGGAACAAACAGCCTGAGTAACACGCTCTAAAATCACACTCAAGAGCCAGCTCAACCAAAGCGACCCGAAACACATCCGCACAGACACCTGCACAGAAAAGGGGCCCAAACAAGCAGGGGTTCACACTCGGTCGCCCTCAAAACTCAACCACCTAAGTGGATTGCTCAGCCGCAGCCTTTCATCAAAAGGGATCCTCAGGGACACAACTCAAACCCTGCACACAAGGATGGCCCCACACAGTGCCAGCTATGGAACCGCCAAACCTGACTCCAAAGTAGCTCTTCTGCTCCAGGCATCCGCCACCACAGTGGCTCTGTCGGGGTGATACTGGATGCTCACAACATCCAAAGGTGGCTCTACAGCCACTACGGGAGGTATCACAACAACTCGCAAATCCATCTCCCACCACTGACAAGGTTAGAATCGGCGCTGGTACCAATCTCATCACCCGGTCATCAAGTTCTGCTGGCACTATCCGGTCCAAAAACTCCTCACCCCAACAATGACCGTCGATCTCGGCCAGTCTTATATAGCATCCACTTTGGCCGAATTTCCACCGCCGCCCCTTCGGCTAGAAGAAGTAGTCCAGGAAGATATGCTCTCGAAGCTAAAACTTGTACCACAACGACTAGGCATAAAGCTTCATCCCCACAGACTTGTCACAACGACTACAAATGCTGCACAAGCTCTAAACCACTCAGGGAGGGGGTAAAACCAAAATATCCCAGGAGAACGCCGCTATCAACCCGTTCAAGGCCCACAGAAATACAAAATTCCTCAAGCTAGAGGCAACAGGGCATTAGTCAATCCATTGGCTTCACTGTACTCGTAATGCCCCTACTGTGTCCTGAACACCATCTAGACAGTGCCCTCAGCTGAAATTCCAAATTGGCGCAGGCATCACACAATATCTGCCGAAATATACCTCCTTCAAAAGGTTCTAAATAATACCTGGACTTGCCTGGACTCCGATCCCAAAGGGCTCTCACCGTCGTGTATCAACGACGTGGCACTAGGTCAAACAGACCCTCTATCCATCAAATCCACGCACCTAAGAACTCAACTCTCGTAGCTCTAAAGGCGGTATCCAATGAGGGGCTAATGAAGTTGGCGCGGTTTCCAGAATCACGTCAATCGCAATCTTAATCTTCCTTTCTGGCGGCCTAATCATCGGCTTAGGTGGACTTACACCTGGGATTTCATGGACAATAGGGACATCCTTAAGTCCCGCTGCCGCCGTAGGCACCTCTCACACGGACGCTGTAACCTGTGTGCACAAAAAGTCTCAACAAACAAAATGCCTTCCATTATCCGCCTCGCAGAAAGTCAAAGTTCTTTCTCTCAGCAGTCAAACATCCTGTGGCACTATGCCAACCGATCCCAAGCACTGGGTCATAACACTGAGCTGCCGTAGAAACCAATAAGTCTGCCGGCATAACTTACGGCCTCTGCTGCACTGGACAAGCCTCCTCCACTTGCACAATGCCAACAGTAACCTGTACCTCAAGTGCAAGTGGTAACGACTCTACCGCTAGCCCATGCAGGAACGCAACATGTCCTAACTCCGACTGCTGTGAAGAAATCACACCTGCGACAACTCAATCCACTACCGTGGCGCCCTCCAACCGGGCGGCACAGATTCATCCGCTCGATGCAAGTGGTCGTCGCTCAGCCTGCCAAAATATCTAGACCAATCACAAAGGGAGCACGACCTCTGTCCATGCTCACACTGAGATGCCGAACGTGGTCTCTCGCAACCAACCAATCCACGCTACCGCTGCGCCACTCTGATAAAAGGGCTGTAGCTATCATCGGGGTCCACCCAACCCCTGACGTCTCAGAAATCCACCTGGGTATCATCATCATATGACCAAGCACAATTGATTCATGCAATTCCTTAAACAATTATCCTTACAAATCTCACCCCTCAATCACAAACATTGCACCCCAAACATGCCAGTTATCAATCACACAGGGTAACATCCCCCACGGGTAAGCTTTACATAATCCATTCACAAGGATATCCATCATCCAGGAAGGGAAAACAAAAATGTCTCTGCCGGCCGATCTGTCCTCCATCATCTGGCATCAAACGCCTCTAACCAGAACTTGCCTCTGGCAGCTGATCCCCATCCAAACGAACTGAAGCGCCAGGCTCCAAACACAATGCCAACTCTAACGCGGCATCCAAGATCCAAAAATCTGCACAGGAGGGACTAAATCAACTGAAAGGTAACCTGGCGCCATCCACTACTGGTCACATAAATCCTATGCGCCTCGTTCCATGGAACGCGCAGTTCAACAACTGTGTAAACCCTTGCCACAAGGGCTCTCAAGTAGCCTCTCCGACACTACCAACCACGATTCTGCCTCCTAAGGCTCCAACTCAATTCCATGAATCGGGGTGGTTCATCTACCAAGCTAGCTCCATCGATCAATAATGTCCCACAGCTCATCAGCTGTCAGAAATCCACCCTGCCTCAGTGCCTTGGCACTAACACTGGCACGGAGGGGGTAACTCGCTCCATTGGCGTCACAGAAATCCCTGCCGCTGAGGGTACTGCAACCTGGTGGTCTCAGGAGGAAAGCACTGTCAGGCTGCCCACTGCTCCGACAACTGTGTCACCAAAACTAGCTGGCCACACAAACACAGATATGCCTCCAAAATCCTGTCATCTGGGTCCGGAGCTCTCTGACCTCAATCCGGGTATCCGGCCCAAAACCAACCGCTCAAGCTCAACTGCTATGACAGGATGCACACGGGTCAAAACCCAGCGTCGGGGAGACACCGCTCGCCACGACGAAACCACAAATCAGCACACACAACAACGCTCGACCCAATCCAGCGAAAGTCTAGAGCATGTCACCCATTCCACAGCGTTATGTTGTCTGCAGCCAACATAACTACTTAGGAGAATAAACATGCCAATCACTCATCCCGTCCCTCGGGAGAGGTGTAAAACTCAATCAGGACTCTCGCTACAAATCACGACTCTCACGAAGTCATCCTAGGGTCCAACCACAAGCCTAGGGTTTCTAAGTCCACCATGACCTACAACCTAGGCTCTGATACCACCTAATCTGTCACGCCCCGGGGTCGAAACTGCGACCCGGGCTCGCCAACAGATCCGCCACCTATGCCAAACCCGCATAGGCGAAGCGTCCTACCTGCAAAAAGAACTACAGCTAACAGATATCAGAGCTAAAAGATAAAAACTGCTATAGAAATAAAATCAACCACTGTACAACTGAAGATAAAACAACAAGGTTCCTCTCCCAAAAAGATAATCATACAATAACCTCGAGTACAAAACTCATAGCTCAACAGGGAGATAACTCAAATAAAACATCAGTGTACAAGCTCTCAATACATCATATCCTCACTACATCAGTCTCTCAAAAGAGGAAATAAATACCACTCTACCGACTATACTGAAGATCTCCTCCAAAGGGGGTACCGCTACTCTCCAAAGATGGGTCTGGATCTAGCTCGCTACTCCCTCACCACGCACAGCAACCACAGAACGGCAACACCCGCCAAGACTCTGCAAAACAAAGAGGAGAAAGGACAAAAGGGGGAAAACCCCCAACGGGCGTGAGAACTACGCAATAAGGGAGTTCTCAGTGGGTATCGCCACTAGGCCCGACGATCTGCCCACCAAGACTACTAGAGGCAAAAGATAACCGATGCAGTAAAACTGAAAGAAGAAGCTGGAAACACTCTACAGCTACCATGCCTCTATCCAAATGCTCAAATGGGGAAACTCTGATGAAGATATGCAACACTCGCACACGAGGGGCTCAATCGACCCAATCGAGCTGACTGCCACATCGGGTCCAGTCAAACCTGCGCCCACCTACAACCACCTCCCGCTAACGGGCAGGAATTACGTAGGGCGTCCAAACGGACTAACTCGCTATCGAGTAGTGGCTAATGCAGGCTATAGTCAAATCCATGCCCTCTCTCTCTCAGAACGGAAAGACTCAAGATGCTCTACCTCTCACACAATGGTCAAAGAACTCACAACGACCACGGGACCACCGTCAAACCCCGAATGGTTCCCAACAATACTAGCACTGGTCTAAACACAGCTGCTAGACTCCACCCGGTCCCCCAGGCACGAGTGTAACAAAAAGTATCTGCCTGAATAAACCCAATCGATAGACCAGTAATCACTGGTACTGCCTGCTCTGCTGGTACGGTCGCATCCCAAGGTAAGTAATAGATCGGCATCGAACCGTCCGATCGCACACAAAAGTAAGTAACAGACTGGCCTCGATCCGTCCAGTCGCACACTCCGGAGTGGCACTCGAGGGGAGCGACCCACACGAGTAAAGTAACTCTGTCATCAGTATCACAAGTATCTCTGTAACCACTGTCTCATAATAGCAGGACTGGATCAAGACTATGATCAAAGTGGGAAATTTCGTCCCCTAACAAAACCCCGATCTGACGCAATAGTACTCAAAAAGTGGGAAACACCATCCACTAGAACAAATCTGATACCCAATCTGATGCAATAGTCAACATCCGGTCAACCGCCCAAAGTCCGCGGTCACCGCAATAACCCACGACCCACAATTGGGTAAAATAATCAAGATCCGGTCAACCGCCTACTGTCCGCGGTTGCCGCAATAACCCACGATCCAACATCAAGCACACCCTGTCTCTGACCCGAAGGTCCCAGCTACACTATCCCAAACCTCTGCTCGAACCCGAGCAACACAGACCGCCTGACTAACAAGAAGGAGAAAGGAATAACATGGTTTCTCCTAAGTCAAGTTCCAAAATGTAGTGCAGCAGTAAAAGATGGCCTAACTATATGTCCATACACATATGTCCATACAAGCATGCATTTGTCCTCAAGAAGAATAAGGAAAATAAACCTCATGCCAGAATTAGCAATGACCATACCTGTCCATGATTTTCGATCCATAATCACTCCTTGGAGTAGAACCTGCACATAACTACATAATCCTATCCCAATGCATAAACCAGCCTCATAAAAGGTTATGTGCTAATATGGCATGATAATTAATCCTGATATGGTAACCTTGCCTTAGGTGGGCTTCCACTAATCACCAACATGAATATTTGATTATACCATTGACATACTATGAGAAATTCACTTGCAATTTCCATAGAATCCTCACTGTTAAACTTACCGACCAACTTCAGTTATTGTACCGTACACCTGCATGCAATGCTAACATATAACAATATAGAGAACCGTCCACCGGTTCCGGGAATAAGGCACCCACCTGAAAAGCTGACTGTCCAAAGCCCAACAGCTGAAAACACCAGATAACTCTAATCCCTTGCTCCAATAAGTTCAGCACACCCGTAACTCTCCTGGCACAATACAAAGCTCACTAATTACACTAAGGCTCCCAAATATAACTCTTATAATCCCATACAACAACAGTCCCGAAACTGTTAAATTATCACCTGCAGAAAGTGCCCAGAAAATTCCAAGAAAAATACCACAGCGATCCTCGCGTCGATAGCTTCGCAACGGTACCTTGAACGCCCAAATCCGAGTTCGGTAAGTCAAGATAAAAATCCGGCAAGGTGGTACACTCAAAAGATTTCAGCACAAAAGACTGTAGCACTGTACACAGAGAAACAGTGATTCTCACCTCTGATGAAATCTCAGAAAAATCCAATAAAAATACGAGCGCGTTCCTTGCGATCTGTAGATGAAAAAGTTGTATAAGCTCGTTTCCGGCTGACGCTTGGGCGCAAAGATATGGCCAAAACACCTCGATGCTGTCCACAAAGCCAAACAGAAAAAGGGTCACAGTGTTGCCTCGGGATCCGTGCCAAAAACTCGCAACGGGAAAGCGCGATCAATACGAAAGATGAAGCCCTACCTCTTAGGAGTCTGTCGGCGCAAGAATCACAGAAAAAGGAGCTCGGGTAGCCCAGGGGAGCTAAAACACTGCTGCTGCGCCGAAGAAGAACACTAGAAAGCAACGTCGCGCCGCGCCGTAAAATGGGAAACCTCGGGATTCGAGCCTCCAAAAATCCCAGAACTTGGCAGGAAGATCAAGGACTTGAAGATGAAAATCTTCCAAGAAGGGAGCTCGGGGAGATCAAGCTTGGCCTGAGAGGAAAAAGCCCAAGAAGAGGGCTCGGGCTGCCTATTTATAGGCTGAGAAAAACATTAGGAGAAATACCCAATGTGTCCCAAGTTCCGGGCGCGCACAGTGCGGCCCGGCCCAGCCCGCAGGTTTCGGGCGCGCACAGTGCGGCCCGGCCCGCCAAGATTCGGGCGCGCACAGTGCGGCCCGGTCCACCACACAGCCCAGTCCGCTAACACCCCGGGCCCCACTGCACCCGGTGCACCTGCGCCCGCCAATGGCGACGCGACACGTGGCCCGGCCACCCGTGCACCGCGCACGTCGCGCCGTGGACCGCGCACGTCGCGGCTGACCCGGGCCCGTACGGCCACCTGCCCCGCCGTACGGCCACCTGCCCCGGTCAACGACCCCACCGATTGCGTGGACCGGGAGCACAACACCGGACCAACTACCTCCCGCCACGTGTCCACCCGGTCTACCGTGCACCACCGGCCTGCTCCGAGAACCCAGACCACAACACCGACCAGTGAAAACCTGCCACGTGTCCCTTCCTCGGGTGCACGACGGCCGCGTGGACCGCGCACCTGACCGCGCCCCCCCGCGCCTGCCCGCGCCCCTGTGCGCCTGCCCGCGGCCGCGCGCCGCCTGCCCGAGCGCCCTCCGCCGCCTTCCGCCGCTGCCCGCCGCCGCCAACCGCCGCCGGCGATCGCCGGAAACACTGTTCCGGCGATGAACAGTAACCGCAGCCCAAAAACATCAAGTAAATAGCCCATCTTGACCGTTTTCCGCGCGCTGATTCCAAAAACGACGTCCATTTTGCCAAATTCCAAACCTATAATTCGCCGGAGGCTCCCGCAAACCCCAAAACTGCCAAAACTTCCGGGAGCCCGCTTTTGGGTATCCGGACTCAGAATTAAGCAAACAAAAAGCCATTTCCAAGCGTTTTTCCGCACCGAACCCAAATCCACCCTCTGTTTGGCCAAAATCCTTTCCTAAAATTCGGCAAAAGCAGCCGAAGGCCAATACACCCAACCAAAGCTCACAGGGTCCATCTCTTGTGTCCAAATAGGCGCGCGAACACCGCCGACAAGCCACGTAGGCTTCCAGAAGCTGCTGGTCACACTGTAGAAGCCCGGCAAAGGTCCGGGTCACCACATTAGGAACCGGTACTCAAGACGAAGTTCTTTGGATTTGACAGATTTCTCCGTTGATTGAGTTCCCTCCAAACATATTCCCCTTATAACCGTTTGCCACATCGTGTTCGTCAAACTTTTTCCTTTCAAGTAGTTAATTCCTGTCTTGCTAGCTTGCATTCCTAAGACCTCGCTAATCAATTGTGGAGTTATTTTAAATCTCATGCCTTGGACATTCGTGTAAAACTCCATCGGACCGTTTTCATTTTCTCGAAGGTGCCGTGCATTTGTGTAGAAGATCCTTACGCGATGCAGACAATATCCAAGCATTTCTGGGAATTGGCATACTTGAAGAAGGTTTGCTTGTTCAATCAAAATACCAAACTCCGGGGAGTGGTCTCGTAGAGCCCCAATATTAACATGCCTCTCACCAATGCATTCACGATTCTCAAACGCCCTTAGACGATCTGCATTAACGAACACTTGTTCCTCACGGGGTGGAGAATCAGGAGCTATTGGTTCATTAATTTCAACCCCTTGTGCTCGTTCAAACCGTCGAGCCAGTCTTTTTCTTTTCATCGAGATAGATGATGATGTCATTGGTGCTTTACCTTTATCCACAGCAGTCTTTCTTTTTAGTGAATCAGGGGTCTTTCGCATTGACTTAATAGGCATTGTTTCATCGTTCATCAATTCGTCCCAGTTTACCTCTTCATTTTTAGATTTAGTCTCGGAATCATTAACAAGAACAAACTCACCCTTTTCGCAGAGTTTTC
>CM055072.1:11828052-11904788 GCA_029204045.2 Tillandsia leiboldiana
CAGGGTAAACATTCCCCACGGGTAAGCTTTACATAATCCATTCACAAGGATATCATCATCCAGGAAGGGAAAACAAAAATGTCTCTGCCGGCCGATCTGTCCTCCATCATCTGGCATCAAACGCCTCTAACCAGAACTTGCCTCTGGCAGCTGATCCCCATCCAAACGAACTGAAGCGCCAGGGCTCCAAACACAATGCCAACTCTAACGCGGCATCCAAGATCCAAAAATCTGCACAGGAGGGACTAAAATCAACTGAAAGGTAACCTGGCGCCATCCACTACTGGTCACATAAATCCTATGCGCCTCGTTCCATGGAACGCGCAGTTCAACAACTGTGTAAACCCTTGCCACAAGGGCTCTCAAGTAGCCTCTCCGACACTACCAACCACGATTCTGCCTCCTAAGGCTCCAACTCAATTCCATGAATCGGGGTGGTTCATCTACCAAGCTAGCTCCATCGATCAATAATGTCCCACAGCTCATCAGCTGTCAGAAATCCACCCTGCCTCAGTGCCTTGGCACTAACACTGGCACGGAGGGGGTAACTCGCTCCATTGGCGTCACAGAAATCCCTGCCGCTGAGGGTACTGCAACCTGGTGGTCTCAGGAGGAAAGCACTGTCAGGCTGCCCACTGCTCCGACAACTGTGTCACCAAAACTAGCTGGCCACACAAACACAGATATGCCTCCAAAATCCTGTCATCTGGGTCCGGAGCTCTCTGACCTCAATCCGGGTATCCGGCCCAAAACCAACCGCTCAAGCTCAACTGCTATGACAGGATGCACACGGGTCAAAACCCAGCGTCGGGAGACACCGCTCGCCACGACGAAACCACAAATCAGCACACACAACAACGCTCGACCCAATCCAGCGAAAGTCTAGAGCATGTCACCCATTCCACAGCGTTATGTTGTCTGCAGCCAACATAACTACTTAGGAGAATAAACATGCCAATCACTCATCCCGTCCCTCGGGAGAGGTGTAAAACTCAATCAGGACTCTCGCTACAAATCACGACTCTCACGAAGTCATCCTAGGGTCCAACCACAAGCCTAGGGTTTCTAAGTCCACCATGACCTACAACCTAGGCTCTGATACCACCTAATCTGTCACGCCCCGGGGTCGAAACTGCGACCCGGGCTCGCCAACAGATCCGCCACCTATGCCAAACCCGCATAGGCGAAGCGTCCTACCTGCAAAAGAACTACAGCTAACAGATATCAGAGCTAAAAGAAAAAAACTGCTATAGAAATAAAATCAACCACTGTACAACTGAAGATAAAACAACAAGGTTCCTCTCCCAAAAAGATAATCATACAATAACCTCGAGTACAAAACTCATAGCTCAACAGGGAGATAACTCAAATAAAACATCAGTGTACAAGCTCTCAATACATCATATCCTCACTACATCAGTCTCTCAAAAGAGGAAATAAATACCACTCTACCGACTATACTGAAGATCTCCTCCAAAGGGGGTACCGCTACTCTCCAAAGATGGGTCTGGATCTAGCTCGCTACTCCCTCACCACGCACAGCAACCACAGAACGGCAACACCCGCCAAGACTCTGCAAAACAAAGAGGAGAAAGGACAAAAGGGGGAAAACCCCCAACGGGCGTGAGAACTACGCAATAAGGGAGTTCTCAGTGGGTATCGCCACTAGGCCCGACGATCTGCCCACCAAGACTACTAGAGGCAAAAGATAACCGATGCAGTAAAACTGAAAGAAGAAGCTGGAAACACTCTACAGCTACCATGCCTCTATCCAAATGCTCAAATGGGGAAACTCTGATGAAGATATGCAACACTCGCACACGAGGGGCTCAATCGACCCAATCGAGCTGACTGCCACATCGGGTCCAGTCAAACCTGCGCCCACCTACAACCACCTCCCGCTAACGGGCAGGAATTACGTAGGGCGTCCAAACGGACTAACTCGCTATCGAGTAGTGGCTAATGCAGGCTATAGTCAAATCCATGCCCTCTCTCTCTCAGAACGGAAAGACTCAAGATGCTCTACCTCTCACACAATGGTCAAAGAACTCACAACGACCACGGGACCACCGTCAAACCCCGAATGGTTCCCAACAATACTAGCACTGGTCTAAACACAGCTGCTAGACTCCACCCGGTCCCCCAGGCACGAGTGTAACAAAAAGTATCTGCCTGAATAAACCCAATCGATAGACCAGTAATCACTGGTACTGCCTGCTCTGCTGGTACGGTCGCATCCCAAGGTAAGTAATAGATCGGCATCGAACCGTCCGATCGCACACAAAAGTAAGTAACAGACTGGCCTCGATCCGTCCAGTCGCACACTCCGGAGTGGCACTCGAGGGGAGCGACCCACACGAGTAAAGTAACTCTGTCATCAGTATCACAAGTATCTCTGTAACCACTGTCTCATAATAGCAGGACTGGATCAAGACTATGATCAAAGTGGGAAATTTCGTCCCCTAACAAAACCCCGATCTGACGCAATAGTACTCAAAAAGTGGGAAACACCATCCACTAGAACAAATCTGATACCCAATCTGATGCAATAGTCAACATCCGGTCAACCGCCCAAAGTCCGCGGTCACCGCAATAACCCACGACCCACAATTGGGTAAAATAATCAAGATCCGGTCAACCGCCTACTGTCCGCGGTTGCCGCAATAACCCACGATCCAACATCAAGCACACCCTGTCTCTGACCCGAAGGTCCCAGCTACACTATCCCAAACCTCTGCTCGAACCCGAGCAACACAGACCGCCTGACTAACAAGAAGGAGAAAGGAATAACATGGTTTCTCCTAAGTCAAGTTCCAAAATGTAGTGCAGCAGTAAAAGATGGCCTAACTATATGTCCATACACATATGTCCATACAAGCATGCATTTGTCCTCAAGAAGAATAAGGAAAATAAACCTCATGCCAGAATTAGCAATGACCATACCTGTCCATGATTTTCGATCCATAATCACTCCTTGGAGTAGAACCTGCACATAACTACATAATCCTATCCCAATGCATAAACCAGCCTCATAAAAGGTTATGTGCTAATATGGCATGATAATTAATCCTGATATGGTAACCTTGCCTTAGGTGGGCTTCCACTAATCACCAACATGAATATTTGATTATACCATTGACATACTATGAGAAATTCACTTGCAATTTCCATAGAATCCTCACTGTTAAACTTACCGACCAACTTCAGTTATTGTACCGTACACCTGCATGCAATGCTAACATATAACAATATAGAGAACCGTCCACCGGTTCCGGGAATAAGGCACCCACCTGAAAAGCTGACTGTCCAAAGCCCAACAGCTGAAAACACCAGATAACTCTAATCCCTTGCTCCAATAAGTTCAGCACACCCGTAACTCTCCTGGCACAATACAAAGCTCACTAATTACACTAAGGCTCCCAAATATAACTCTTATAATCCCATACAACAACAGTCCCGAAACTGTTAAATTATCACCTGCAGAAAGTGCCCAGAAAATTCCAAGAAAAATACCACAGCGATCCTCGCGTCGATAGCTTCGCAACGGTACCTTGAACGCCCAAATCCGAGTTCGGTAAGTCAAGATAAAAATCCGGCAAGGTGGTACACTCAAAAGATTTCAGCACAAAAGACTGTAGCACTGTACACAGAGAAACAGTGATTCTCACCTCTGATGAAATCTCAGAAAAATCCAATAAAAATACGAGCGCGTTCCTTGCGATCTGTAGATGAAAAAGTTGTATAAGCTCGTTTCCGGCTGACGCTTGGGCGCAAAGATATGGCCAAAACACCTCGATGCTGTCCACAAAGCCAAACAGAAAAAGGGTCACAGTGTTGCCTCGGGATCCGTGCCAAAAACTCGCAACGGGAAAGCGCGATCAATACGAAAGATGAAGCCCTACCTCTTAGGAGTCTGTCGGCGCAAGAATCACAGAAAAAGGAGCTCGGGGTAGCCCAGGGGAGCTAAAACACTGCTGCTGCGCCGAAGAAGAACACTAGAAAGCAACGTCGCGCCGCGCCGTAAAATGGGAAACCTCGGGATTCGAGCCTCCAAAAATCCCAGAACTTGGCAGGAAGATCAAGGACTTGAAGATGAAAATCTTCCAAGAAGGGAGCTCGGGGAGATCAAGCTTGGCCTGAGAGGAAAAAGCCCAAGAAGAGGGCTCGGGCTGCCTATTTATAGGCTGAGAAAAACATTAGGAGAAATACCCAATGTGTCCCAAGTTCCGGGCGCGCACAGTGCGGCCCGGCCCAGCCCGCAGGTTTCGGGCGCGCACAGTGCGGCCCGGCCCGCCAAGATTCGGGCGCGCACAGTGCGGCCCGGTCCACCACACAGCCCAGTCCGCTAACACCCCGGGCCCCACTGCACCCGGTGCACCTGCGCCCGCCAATGGCGACGCGACACGTGGCCCGGCCACCCGTGCACCGCGCACGTCGCGCCGTGGACCGCGCACGTCGCGGCTGACCCGGGCCCGTACGGCCACCTGCCCCGCCGTACGGCCACCTGCCCCGGTCAACGACCCCACCGATTGCGTGGACCGGGAGCACAACACCGGACCAACTACCTCCCGCCACGTGTCCACCCGGTCTACCGTGCACCACCGGCCTGCTCCGAGAACCCAGACCACAACACCGACCAGTGAAAACCTGCCACGTGTCCCTTCCTCGGGTGCACGACGGCCGCGTGGACCGCGCACCTGACCGCGCCCCCCGCGCCTGCCCGCGCCCCTGTGCGCCTGCCCGCGGCCGCGCGCCGCCTGCCCGAGCGCCCTCCGCCGCCTTCCGCCGCTGCCCGCCGCCGCCAACCGCCGCCGGCGATCGCCGGAAACACTGTTCCGGCGATGAACAGTAACCGCAGCCCAAAAACATCAAGTAAATAGCCCATCTTGACCGTTTTCGCGCGCTGATTCCAAAAACGACGTCCATTTTGCCAAATTCCAAACCTATAATTCGCCGGAGGCTCCCGCAAACCCCAAAACTGCCAAAACTTCCGGGAGCCCGCTTTTGGGTATCCGGACTCAGAATTAAGCAAACAAAAAGCCATTTCCAAGCGTTTTTCCGCACCGAACCCAAATCCACCCTCTGTTTGGCCAAAATCCTTTCCTAAAATTCGGCAAAAGCAGCCGAAGGCCAATACACCCAACCAAAGCTCACAGGGTCCATCTCTTGTGTCCAAATAGGCGCGCGAACACCGCCGACAAGCCACGTAGGCTTCCAGAAGCTGCTGGTCACACTGTAGAAGCCCGGCAAAGGTCCGGGTCACCACATTAGGAACCGGTACTCAAGACGAAGTTCTTTGGATTTGACAGATTTCTCCGTTGATTGAGTTCCCTCCAAACATATTCCCCTTATAACCGTTTGCCACATCGTGTTCGTCAAACTTTTTCCTTTCAAGTAGTTAATTCCTGTCTTGCTAGCTTGCATTCCTAAGACCTCGCTAATCAATTGTGGAGTTATTTTAAATCTCATGCCTTGGACATTCGTGTAAAACTCCATCGGACCGTTTTCATTTTCTCGAAGGTGCCGTGCATTTGTGTAGAAGATCCTTACGCGATGCAGACAATATCCAAGCATTTCTGGGAATTGGCATACTTGAAGAAGGTTTGCTTGTTCAATCAAAATACCAAACTCCGGGGAGTGGTCTCGTAGAGCCCCAATATTAACATGCCTCTCACCAATGCATTCACGATTCTCAAACGCCCTTAGACGATCTGCATTAACGAACACTTGTTCCTCACGGGGTGGAGAATCAGGAGCTATTGGTTCATTAATTTCAACCCCTTGTGCTCGTTCAAACCGTCGAGCCAGTCTTTTTCTTTTCATCGAGATAGATGATGATGTCATTGGTGCTTTACCTTTATCCACAGCAGTCTTTCTTTTTAGTGAATCAGGGGTCTTTCGCATTGACTTAATAGGCATTGTTTCATCGTTCATCAATTCGTCCCAGTTTACCTCTTCATTTTTAGATTTAGTCTCGGAATCATTAACAAGAACAAACTCACCCTTTCGCAGAGTTTTCTTTGCTCTTTTCAATTTGTTTGTTGCTCTCGTGTGAACCATGGCAGTAAGAAAAAAGATTTTCCAGGTGATCACCATCTCTGTTATTTGTGTGAAAAACCTGCGAGCAACAACTCAAGAACACGAGAAAAAATTATCTATTTTCAAAAATTGGAAAAATTGTACCCAAACAATCATTATCATGTAAAGAGACTAGGAATCAAATTAGTTTTGCAAAAAGAATTTTAAAAATAGATCAATTCCATTATTTTCAAAAATTTCTATTATATGCCCTAAAACCGAATTTTTAGAAATCGAAGCCTAAAAATCCGTTAATCAAAAGAAAATACCTAGCATATAATCAAAACTAATCTACCCAGAGTTCTTATTTCAAAAGAAATTTGACCAAAAACCAAGCTCAAACGAAAAAGTTACAAGATTTCCTCACGTTTTTGAGCAAAAATATGAAAAACTGTGAAAAACCGAGTTTTTGATCAAGAAAACTTACTTGGAATCGAAGAACCTGAGTTGAAAAGGCTCCAAATCAGTTGATTTCTAGAGAGAGAAGCTCTGGAGACTTAGGAACAAAAGATTGAAGTAAAAGGAAATCAAAACCCTTTTGTTCTATATAAAACCCTAGCCGCGGTCCGGATCGGATCGTGAATGTAGTCCGGATCGGCTACCCGCAGGAAATTCCTGCGTTCGAGATCCGGATCGGATTGTCCAGTCCGGATCGGCTCCAAACTTTTTCTACAGAAAAATTCAGAAAAATTCTAGAAAATCCAGAAAAAGATTGTAAGCACTTTTGCATGTCAACTTTAAATGAAAATCATCATTTCATAATAAAAGAAATAGATTATGCAAAATCTATCAAAAATATCCAACTAATTAAACGAAAATTTATAAAAATTAAATCCCTTAAAGTTGAGCAAGTTCAATTACATCCATCATGATCTTATGAGTAATGCCTTTATCAAATCATCAATTTGGTAAAGAAAATGAAATACCACGATCAATAGATGTTTGAAATCCTAGATAAATTAGATAATATATCTAGTCAAATTATTATAAGGAGTGGCTCTTTGAGCATCTTTCAATAAAATCCCCACCTTATACCAACTTTGGAATTTGACAGAGTCAAGTATTCCAAAAAGCATTTTATCTAAACAACTTGAAAAACCATGCTTGGTATACATGTGGTAGCTGCACACAGTACTCAGACGACCGAGGTGGTAGCTCTTTCCTCCATGTAGTGGTAGTTTTCACACTCCTCATTGGGATGTAACTCTTTCCACATCTTTTGAGCATAACAATTTGCATTAACTCCCCCTCAATTGGCTATCAATTATTTAAAATATAAAGTATTCAACCAAAAATTGATCTCGATTTCATACTCGACTCAATTGTCAAATAAGATAAAAACTAAACCAAGAGATCATTTGAGAGAGAAATTGACTTTGATCAAAACAAAGATGACTTAATTGATATAAATAATCATAGCATCAAATGAATTATTATGATATCCAAAGCATAATAAACTTCAAGTTATATAAAAGGATGCAGTTAAAGTCAATAGTACTAGTGCTCAATTGATGTTCTATGTACAAGCATAGATAATGAACAAAAACACAAAACAAAACCTAACCTAGCCAATGATTTCAAAAAGGAATTATTTCAAGGAAAGCATTCCAATTACCTTACGCAAATGAATAAATCATTTTTGATCCAAAGGTTTCGTTAAAATGTCAGCTAATTGATCCTCAGTTGAAATATAAGAAATTTGAAGAATATTCGATTCAACTAGCTCTCTTAGAAAATGATATCTAAGTTCAATGTGTTTTGTTCTCGAGTGCAACACAGGATTTTTAGAAATATTTATAGCACTTGTGTTGTCACAAAGTATCATTACCGAAGTTGCTGAAATCCGGAAGTCGCTCAACACGCTTTTCATCCAAATGAGTTGAGTTGAACAACTACCCGCTGAAATATATTCCGCTTCGGCAGTCGAGAGTGCAATGCAGTTTTGCTTTTTACTATGCCATGCAACAAGGCAATGGCCAAGATAAAAACATGCACCACTCGTACTCTTCCGATCATCCACTGATCCTGCCCAATCGGCATCTGAATATCCTATAATGTCAAGCGTTGTTCCCATAGGATACCAAATTCCGAAGTTCAGTGTTCCTTTGACGTATCGGATGATCCTTTTCACCGCTTTCAGGTGAACCTCCTTTGGTGCTGACTGATATCTCGCGCAAATCCCAACACTAAAGGATATATCCGGGCGACTAGCCGTGAGATAGAGGAGACTTCCAATCATGCTGCGGTAAAGCTTCTCGTCTACACTCTCACTAAGAGATTCACTTCCTAATCCCTTATTGCTAGTTCCCATAGGAGTCGGAAAATCTTTAGAGTTTTCTAAATCGAATTTCTTCACCAACTCCCTTGCATACTTGGATTGACACAAATGGATGCCATCATCATTTTGTTTCACTTGCAATCCAAGAAAGTATGTCAGTTCGCCCATCATTGACATCTCAAATTCGCTTTCCATGGTTTCCGCGAATTTAGAAGCATCATTATCTCTTGTTGCCCCAAATACATTGTCATCGACATAGATTTGTGCCACAATGAAGTTATCCTGATAATGCTTCACAAAGAGAGTCCGGTCTGCTCCACCTCGAGTATAGCCCTTTTCTAATAGGTGCTTTGTCAACCTTTCGTACCACGCTCGCGGTGCTTGTTTTAGACCGTAAAGAGCCTTTTTCAAACGAAAAATATGGTTAGGTTGTTTACAGTCTACAAAACCTTTCGGTTGAGCCACATAAACTTCCTCGTTTAAAAACTCGTTTAAAAATGCGCTCTTAACGTCCATTTGAAAGAGTTTGATTTTAAAATGACAAGCAATTGCGAACAAAATTCTAATCGACTCGAGTCGAGCTACCAGGGCGAATGTTTCATCAAAGTCTATACCTTCAATTTGTGAGTAGCCCTGAGCAACTAGGCGTGCTTTGTTCCTGATGATGGTACCATCCTCATTTTTCTTATTCTTGAAAATCCATTTAGTACCAATCACGTTGTGTTGCTTCGGAGGCTTCGTTAATTCCCAGACTTTGTTTCGTTCGAACTGATGGAGCTCTTCCTGCATTGCTTCAATCCAGTAGTCATCCTGAGGAGCTTCATCAATGTTCTTTGGTTCTATCATGGAGACGTAACATGCGACTCCACAAACCAACTGTCTCCGAGTCCTGACTCGTTCTTGTGGGTCTCCAATAATATTAGATTTCGGATGATCCTTGGAGATCCGTAACGTTTGAGGCAACGGAGTACTTGGAGGTACATGTGATAATTCCTGCACATCAGATAAACTTGAAGAACCATTAGATGCATCAATTTTATCGAAAAAGTTATTACGAGAAGATGCATCTACAGGAGTATCATCATCTAGAGACATATCAGGGGTAGATTTATCAAATGCAAAGTGAAAAGCTTCATCTACTTTAACATTTATAGATTCTACCATCGTTTTAGATTCCAAGTTAAATACCCGATATGCTCTACTGTTTGTAGAATAACCCATTAAAATCCCTTCGTCACTTCGAGAGTCGAATTTACCAAGATTTTCGCGATCACGCAAAATAAAACAACGACTCCCAAAGATACGAAAATATTTGATATTTGGTTTTCTACAAAACCACAGCTCATATGGTGTATTTAAAGTTCCCGGGCGCAAATACACTCGATTAATTACATAGACGGCGGTGTTCACAGCTTCAGCCCAAAAATATAACGGTAAATTCCGGCTATGAAGCATCACACGCGCCATCTCTTGAACAACCCTGTTTTTGCGCTCGACAACACCATTCTGCTGAGGTGTATAGGGTGCTGAGAATTCATGTTTTTTGCCATTGGAAGTGCAAAAATCAATGAATTTAGAATTAATGAATTCTCCACCTCTATCACTTCGAACACGAACGATCTTTTCATTTCTTTCAATCATAATACGATAACAAATCTCATGAAAAGAGTCGAAAGTACCCGCTTTCTCTTTTAAAAATGTTACCCATGAATACCTAGAGAAATCATCAACCAAAAGAAAAATATACCATTTACCTCCCAAAGATGGTTGACGAGTCGGCCCCATTAAGTCCATGTGCAGTAATTCCAAGGGCCGATTGGTACCAACGTGGTTCAAGTTCTTGTGTGCAGCCCTTGATTGTTTTCCCTTTTGACAACCACCACACACAATGTTTTCTTTAAATAAAAGTTTAGGAACCCCCTTAACCACGTCTTTATTTGAAATCCTTGCTAGTTCTTTAAAATTTATGTGACCTAGTCTTTCATGCCAAAGAGTTTCATTTTCTAAAGAAACTAGGTTACATTTTTTAGAAATTTTGTTTGAAACAACATAGCAATTATTTTCTGATCTAACCCCTTTCAAAAAGAATACATGGTCCTTATCAGTTACAATACATTCTACAAAAGAAAAATTAACTGAGAAACCATTGTCACAAAGTTGACTTATACTAATAAGGTTAGTCTTTAGGCCTTCAACAAATAAGACATTGTTCAAAACCGGGCCTTCTGGAATAGCGATTGTTCCCTTTCCAACAATTTTGGAAGAACGACCGTCTCCGAAAACAACATGTCCTCCGGAGATTTTCTCTAAATTTTGAAAGCAGTTTTTGTCACCGGTCATGTGACGGGAACATCCACTATCCAGATACCAAGACGAGTTGTCATAAGCATGTAAAGAAGTATGAACAACAAGACAAGGGAAGATTTCACCTTTGCGCACCCAAACCTTTTTGGAATGCGTCGGCAATGTTCATGAAGTTATTCTCCTTGGTGAAAGCGTCTTATTTGATTCATCACTTTTCCTTGACGTCGTCATCTTATTTGATGTACTACCAATGTTCTTTCCTTTTGAAAGATACTTCTTTGATTTCCGGGGAGACAACTTATTGGTAGTAGTTGCAAGAGGTGCTTGATTTGATCGTTTTGGTCCCATCTTGCAATTTCTTCGAATGTGCCCTGCAAAACCACAACGAAAACATACCTTTGAACTTGACGATCCCGAAGAGGGTGAGGTAAGGTGGTTGTCGTTGTATACAGTGATTTCCGTCGTCGGAGGAGAAGTTACCGACTGGGGCACAAAAACTGTTCCACTCGAACTAGGACTGTCTCCAGTTTGAGTGTATCCGAGGCCGAATCGGTTTGTTTGACCAAGACCAAGCATCTTATCCAACTTACTCCTTCCAGAAGAAAAACGCTTTAAATCATCCTTGAGTTGGAAAATGGTCTTCGTCATCTCCATTTTTTCTTGTCGAGCCTCGGTGTAGAGCTTCAAGAAGTAACCAGCTTTATCAACCATTTTTACATGTTCCTTCTCGAAATGCTCATTTTTCTCTTGAGGTGAAACATTTGCTTTTATCAGATTATCCCTTTCCACTTCAAGACCGGTTGCGAGAGAAGTTGCCCTTTTTACTTCTTCTTCGAGATCCTGCAATCTCCCTCTCAACCCCTTATTTTGCTTAGCCAGTTTCTTTGAATCCCTCAAAAGTTTATGATAGGCTAAAACAAAATCTTCACCTTCAGAATTATCCGATTCATCATCCGTTGTAGTTTTTTCAATTTGGGAGGAGTTGGACAATGACTCAAATGTGCTTGCCATAAAGCATATGAACGGTGAAGATGTGGATGCGTGGAACGCCGTTGCGTTATTCTCTTCATCACTTGAAGATGACTCATTTTTCGTTGAGGTGTCATCCCAAGTGATGGCTTGCATCGCTTTCTTCTTTGCCGGATTCTTATTGGGACACTCCGTTGAGATATGGCCGTATCCTCGGCACTTGAAGCATTGGACTTGTCCCTCTGAGCTTTTCTTATCCTTAGAAAAACTCTCTTGCTTTCTTGACTTGTGTCTTGAAAAACCTTTGCCTTTCCTTGACTTTTCGAAGGATGGAGTTTTACTTGAATTACCCCTTCGAAAGTTCCGGCGAAATTTTCTGGTCAAGAGAGCAAGCAGCTTCTCGAAATCCTCCATAGATAAGGTTCTCGTTGTCGTCTGAGGAGGATGAATCTGTGTCTTCTTCTTTTGTTGTTTTCAACGCATAACCTGAAGACTTAGAAGGGGATGCCTTTCCCGAAGAATAGTTAGTAGGAAATGTCATTTCATAAGTTTGTAATGATCCAACTAATTCTTCTACACGGATTTCGTCCGGGTGTTTAATTGTTTCAATGGCCGTAACCTTGGAACGAAATCTTTCAGGAAGAGTCCTTAAAATCTTTCTTACAATTTTAAATTCTGGAATTTTCTCTCCCAAGTTAGCACATGAATTCACGATGTCTTGCAATCGTGTGTAATAATCTGTGAACAATTCATTTTCTGCCATGAAAATGGAGTCAAACTTGCTCGTAAGCATTTGCAGTTTCTGAATCTTCACAAGGTTAGTTCCCTCATGTGTAACTTGAAGAACATTCCAGATTTCTTTCGCAGTCTCACATGCCGAGACGCGAGAGAACTCAGTTTGTGGCAAGGCATTAAATAAAGCGTTAATTCTTTTGCCATTGTAAGAAGATAAGTCAACCTCTTCCTTGGTCCATTTCGACCTAGGTTTGATGGTGTGAACATCAACAATAACTTCAGTTGGATTTGACCATCCTAACTCGATAGATTGCCACACCCGTTCGTCGATGGAAATTAAAAAGGCTTTCATCCGTACTTTCTAGTAGGCATAATTTGTTCCATCGAAGAACGGGGGTCTGTTGATGTTTCCACCTTCAACCATTGTTTACAACCCTATTCCCTCTCTGATACCAATTGTTGGCTTATGTTAAAATATGGATCTAAATAGGAGAAAAACCCACCTAGAGGGGGGGTGAATAGGTGTAAACAATAAACACTCAAAAATCGTTGCGCAATAAAACCCAATGCGGAAATGAAAATATGACACGCAAGATTTTTACGTGGAAAACTCCAAAACCGGAGTAAAAAACCACGGGACTGATAACACGGCGAAATCCACTAGAATTATAACACGTACAAAGGTGATATACCGTACTCACAGACGACTCGACCTTTTTCCATACGCTCCTAGTAGATCTTCTCCGCTCGCTCCGCAACGCTCCTCGAATCCACGATTAGCGTCCAACGCCGAATCCACGGCGTCCAACGTCGAATCCACGATGTCCAACCGAATCCACGGTCTTCACCCAGTAGCACGTCTCGAATCCACGAACGTACCTCGCTCCGAATCCACGAGAGCGGTAGCACCTTGAATCCACAAGGCCGCGCGAGTCCACGCGCCGATTTTGGGAAAATCGTTGTTTTTGGGTTGTGATGATCCGCCGAATACTTAGATCAAAGATAGATCGGAAATACCATCTAAGTATTCATTAATTTGATTCTACTCAAAATCTGAATATGAAAACCTAGAATCAAATTAATCAATATAGATGAAGAAACATAGAATTAAATCTAGTTATTTCCTTTCTTCTCTATATGTGGATTTCTCTTTTTGACCGTATTTTGGGTTCCCCTAAAAAAATGAATCGTAGGGTTTATTTATAGGTTAGAAACCGTTGGAAGAGGATAAGAATCAAAAACTGAACTAATCTGGAATTTTTCAGGACGACGGTCCGGACTGGAATCGGCGGTCCGGACTGTCGTGGCTAAACAGACAATTTCCAGAAAAACATACGTTCGGGGTCCGGACTGAAGTACCATGGTCCGGACTGTTCATGCAGTTTCTGCAAAATCCACGTTCGGGGTCCGGACTGAAGATCCACGGTCCGGACTGGATTTGCGCATGAACAAACAACGTTCGGGGTCCGGACTGTGATCACTTATCCGGATCCTGAACATGTCCCATGTCCAGTTTTTGATTTTTTATGTAATTAAAAATCCATCCAAGTGTTTCTACACTATAAGAAGTATTCGGATCATCAAAATTAATTAGTTAAACGTACCTGATCCTTTTGAATTCTTCTTTCTTGAGATTGAGGTATATGATCCAAACTTCTTTATCTTCAATCTTCAAGACTTAACACTTTCACGAAATACGCCAAAACAAATTCCGTAACAGAGAAGTGGGTGGACACGATAGAAAAGCTATTTGAGGACTTGATGATGGAGGAACATGAAAGAGTTCCCCTAGCGGTTCATTGTCTTGAGGGAAACGCTCGGATGTGGTGGAAAACGGTGCGCCCGGACTCCACGAAGGGCGACGCCTTACCGACATGGACCGAGTTCAGAGAAAAGCTTTTCGGAGCGTTCTTCACCAACAGTGTGAAACAACAGATGGAGGACGATCTAAAGCACATTCGGCAGGGGAACAGATCCGTCATGGAGTATCAACGAGAGTTTGTGAGGTTGGCTAATTGCATCCCCTTCGTCATAAGGGATGAAGCTCATAAAGCCCGTCTCTTCGTTGACGGATTATGAGGCAACATCTTCGAAGTGGTGCAAGCAGCGGACCTCCACACCTTTCAGAGGGTGGTGGATAGGGCTACCATTGTAGAGCGCGGTTTCGCAGTGACGCGCGCTCGGCGAGAAGACTCGGATTTCAACAGAGACAAGAAACGACCGCAGTCCTTCACTGGAGGGGGACCAACCAGCGGGAGTCGGCCCCCTAAGCACCCAAAGTCGCGCCACGGGGCTAGGAGCGCGCCGGCAGGTAGTCAAAGGCCAGGGGACAGACCCTGTGTTATCTGAAATGGAGCCCACAAAGTTACGGAGTGCGCGAAGAGGAACGACCACTGCTTCCGTTGCGGCAAGCAGGGCCACTTCCGTTTCAACTGCCCCACAAACCCGGGAACAGCCTCATCCGCAGCCTCCGCCCCACCGCCACAACAGTCAGGGAGGGGAAGGACCCCCACGGGACCCACGGCACGCCCTCCGTCCACCCGACAGGAGGGGGAGACGCGTTCGCAATCAGGAGGGAGGATCTACTCGATGGCCCACCAAGGGGCAGATCCACCGGAGGACGTAGTGGCAGGTACTACTCTAATCTCAGACTCTCGAGCCAGAACATTATTCGACACTGGGGCATCGCACTCCTTTGTATCTAGTACTTTTGCCCATACTCATGACTTGGTAATGAAACCCCTATGCCTTTCCTTTACCGTCCGGACTCCTGGGGGGCCTATCGAGGCCGTCAACTATTTGCCTTCCTGCCCAATAAGGTTGGGAAGGTTAGACTGCCCCGGAGACCTAGTGGTCATTCCACTGAAGGAATTCGACGTAGTTCTGGGAATGGATTGGCTCACCAACTACCAGGAGGAGATTGATTGTGACAAACGTCAAGTACGACTGCGGGAACCGAGATTCTCGAAAAATGTTTACCTCGCGTGTAAGAGTACCTTCTTTTCGACCGTCATCTCCGCAACCCGGGCGAGGAAAATGATGGAGAGTGGATGTGTGGCGTACTTAGCCTCTGTAGATCTGGCAACCCGACCCACCACCCCACTGTCCGACATCGCAGTCGTAAGGGATTTCCCGGATGTTTTTGCGTCCGAACTTCCGGGGATGCCGCCTGGACGCGAGGTTGACTTCTCTATCGAGCTAATCCCGGGGACGAAACCCATCACGAAGGCGCCATACCGAATGGCCTTCGCCAAACTCAAGGAACTGAAGGCGCAACTTGAGGACCTCCTAGACAAGGGGTTCATCCGACCGAGTGTGTCACCATTGGGAGCGCCTGTGCTCTTCGTAAGGAAGAAGGACGGGAGTTTGCATTTATGCATAGACTACCGGGAAATAAACAGGGTCACGGTGAAGAATAAATACCCCTTGCCACATATTGATGACCTGTTTGATCAACTCCAAGGGGCGACGGTGTTCTCAAAGATCGACCTCCAGTCGGGCTATCACCAACTCAGAATCAGGGGTGAGGATGTACCGAAGACGGCGTTCCGAACTCGTTATGGCCATTACGAGTTCACGGTGATGCCATTTGGGCTTACCAACGCTCCCACGGTGTTTATGGACATGATGAACCAGATTTTTATACCTTACCTGGACCAATTTGTGGTGGTCTTTATCGATGATATCCTCATCTATTCCCGCACGGATAGAGAGCATGAGGAACACCTCCGAGTGATCCTCCAGACCCTAAGGGATCAGAAACTGTATGCCAAACTCAAAAAGTGTGAGTTTTGGCTCCGTGAGGTCGATTTTCTGGGACATATTGTCTCGGGCACGGGAATTGCGGTGGATCCAAGGAAGATAGAATCGGTGACCAACTGGGCTCGCCCGACCACGGTGACAGAAATTCAAAGTTTTCTCGGGCTAGCAGGATACTACAGACGTTTTGTGGAGGGCATTTCAAAGATAGCCACTCCCCTTACTCGACTAACCCGAAAAGGAGAGAAATTCGTCTGGACGGCTCAATGCCAGAAGAGCTTCGAGGAGCTGAAGGACAGACTCACGCGGGCACCGGTACTCACGTTGCCACAGCCCGGTGGGGACTACGAGATTTATTGTGATGCATCTCGAAGCGGACTGGGAAGCGTATTGATGCAACAGGGGAAAGTCATAGCATATGCATCAAGACAGCTTAAGGATTATGAGCAGAACTATCCTACACACGACTTGGAGCTCGCGGCAGTCGTGTTTGCGTTAAAGCTCTGGAGGCACTACCTCTACGGGGCGCACTATAATGTGTACTCCGACCACCAGAGCCTCAAATATTTGTTTACGCAAAAGGAATTGAACTTACGGCAATGGCGGTGGTTGGAACTACTGAAGGACTACGATTTGTCCATCCATTACCACCCCGGAAAGGCAAACGTGGTGGCCGATGCCTTGAGTCGGAAGGGACAGGCGGGGGAAACGGCACTGAGCGCCCTCACCCGACAGGATCGGCTAATTGCACAATTCTCGCAACTGAGACTGGAGGTAGTGCCAGCAGGAGCGGTTGCGAAATTTCTGTCCTTAGTAATAAAGCCTACGCTGATGGAGAGGATCGCGGAAGGCCAAGCGACGGACACACAACTACAGCAAGTAAGGGACAGGTTATCATCGGAACCAAGTGGGGATTTTGTGATCGGCGCGGACGGTGTGTTGAGGTTCCGGGGACGGGTCTGTGTGCCCGAGATATCGGAATTGAGAAAAAAATTCTGGCAGAAGCGCATAATGCCCCTTACACTGCGCATCCCGGAGGTACAAAAATGTATAGAGACCTGAGGCAGACCTTCTGGTGGCCTAAATTAAAGAATGATGTGACGTAGTTCGTGGCACGATGCTTAGTGTGCCAACAGGTGAAGGCGGAACATCAGCGACCGGCGGGAAAACTATAACCATTACCCATACCGGAGTGGAAATGGGAATGGATCACTATGGATTTTGTGACCGGATTTCCGCGATCGCAACAAGGAAATGATGCGATATGGGTCATTGTGGACCGTCTGACGAAATCGGCCCACTTTATACCGATTCACACGACGTGGAGTAGGGATCGGCTGGCGCAGACCTATATCGACGAGGTGGTGAGGTTGCATGGAGTACCGTCATCCATAACCTCGGACAGGGACACACGCTTTGTGTCAAACTTCTTTCGGAGTCTGCAGCAGGCACTGGGAACCAAACTGCAATTTAGCACGACTTTTCACCCACAGGCGGACGGGCAATCGGAACGAGTGATCCAGATTCTCGAAGATATGCTTCGAGCTTGTGTGCTAGACCTGGGGTAGGGATGGTCACGTTACCTACCCCTTGTGGAATTTGCCTACAATAATAGCTATCAGGCTAGTATACAGATGGCCCCGTACGAAGCCCTGTACGGACGCCGATGTTGATCGCCTATTTGCTGGGACGACTTAGGAGAGCGGAAGCTTTTGGGGCCAGACCTCGTAGAGGAAATGGAATCAAAGGTGCGCCTTATTAGGCAGTAGTTGTTGACCGCCCAGAGCCGGCAGAAAAGTTACGCGGACCAGAGGCGACGGGAATTGGAATTTGCGGTAGGGGATCATGTGTTGCTACGCGTGTCACCGTCTAAGGGGACAAGACGGTTCGGCATACGAGGGAAGTTGAGCCCACGGTACGTGGGACCGTTCGAGATTTTGGAGCGCGTGGGCGCGGTGGCTTACCGGTTGGCCTTACCGCCAAACCTCGAACGGGTGCACAACGTTTTCCACGTTTCGATGCTCAGGAAGTACTTATTCGACCCGTCGCACGTCCTCGACGCCTCGGCCGTTGAACTGCGGGAGGATTTGAGCTTCGAGGAAACGCCGATGCGGATTTTGGCAAGAGAAGAAAAGAACCTTCGAAACCGGACGATTTCCAACGTAAAGGTGCAATGGAGTAACCACGAGGAGCGTGAGGCGACGTGGGAACTTGAAACGAAAATGAGAGAGTGTTACCCCGAGTTATTTAGCGAGGGTTGAGGTTAAGTTTCGAGGACGAAACTTCTTTTAAGAGGTGAGTGGTGTAATATCATAGATTTTTGCAACACTTTATACCTCCTGCTAATAAAGTTTTCGTTTAAAGTAATGAATGTAACGGGTTTTACTTAAGTCGATAATTTGGAGGTACAGGTATTTTTCTGCGATAGAGCTCGGAAAACGGAGAATGGCGGTGCGATCGGATCCGGATTCCGACTTACGGAACTCCCAGAAAGGGGTAGAAAGTGATCGCAATGGCCAGGGGGTGCATCAAAATCCGTGTAAGTGATTTGGCACGCTTTCTGAGGAAAAAGAGGGATTTATCTTTAAGAATTATCCCGAAGGATTTTATCTGAGGATTTAATTAATTGAGGAATTAATTAATTGATGAATTAATTAATTAGGATTTTAAAATACCCGATGTGGATTTATCGTACAAAAAGATTAATTTGTGACTTCTCCCGAAAGAAAGAAAAAAAAGGAAAAGGCTAAACCCTAACCGGAAGGAGACGAGAGGAGGGAACGAGCGAAAGAAAAGGGAAAAGGCGAAACCCTAATCGGAAGGAAACGGTGGGAAAGAAGGAGAAGGCGAAAGGACCCCAAACCCTCCCAACGAGCATGCCGAAGCCGGGAGCGTGAACGGGTCACCATCTCCGACGATTAGAGGTAAACTAGATTTATTTTTCGTATAGTTTTCGCTCAATTTTCGGTTGGGTCTTTTACGGAGTTTTAGGGTAGCCGTTTGCTATGCTACGCGTCGCCGCCGCGAAGCCCTAGGGCGATCACCGCCGCGACCGTGATACGCGCCGCGCAGGACGGTACCCACGCGGCCGCGACCGGTGCCGCGCGGGACCAAGGTCCCCGCGTGGCCGCGGCTAGAGTAAGCGCCGCGCGGGGCCGGTGCCCGCGCGGCCGCGGCAAGTGCCGCGCGGGCCGGTGCCCGCGCGGGCGGGCGCCTGCGCGGCCGAGGCGCGCGCCGCGCGGGGCGCATGCCCGCGCGGCCGCAACAGGTGCTGCGCGGGCGGGTGCCCGCGCGGCGGCAGCACGGGCCGCGCGCGGGGCTTCGCGCCGCGCGGGCGAGTGCCCGCGCGGCGGCGGCGGCGCATGCCGCGCGGGGCCATGCCCGCGCGGCTGCGATTGGTGCCGCGCGGGCGGGCGCCCGCGCGGGGACGGTGCCCGCGCGGCCGCGGCAAGTGCCGCGCGTGGCCGGTGCCCGCGCAGCCGCGGCTCACACCGTGCGGGGCTAAGGCCCGCACGGTTGCGGAGGGTGCCGCGCGGCCGCGACTTGCACCGCGCGGAGCTTCGGCCCGCGCGGTCACAGCAAGTGCCGCGCGGGGCTGGGGCCCGCGCGACCATACGACCGCAACGCCGCGGGGGGCGGGGGCGGCCGTGTCGCTCGACGCGCGTGGGCGCCACCGCCGGGTCAAGTTGTCATTAGTGTTTTTGAGTTTTTGGACTCGTTTTATATGCCATTATATATCTGATCTGACCGCGGCTCTTTTGGGGACTACTTCTAGGTCCGGGCGTCAATAGAGAGCAAAGTTCGGTCTCCGGAGTGCAGGCTTCGCACAATCGAGGTGGGTAGTTTTGGTTATTACGGGCGTGGTGTCGTTCCCGAATATTCGTTTTGATAAAGTAGACATATTTGGTATTTTGACTAACCCCATAGCATGTGAATCCCTTTTATCGTGTTAATCAAAGCGGTTGCGGTCGCGAGATCGTTGTCATGTTAATCAAAGCGGCTGCGGTCGTAGGATCGTCAGACTATTCTGACTAAAGCGGCTGAGGTCGCAACGCTATTATGACACTCATATTGCTTACACGCACACCGGCAGTTTGGTCACTGCGCAGGGTGTATTTTTCCGGAAAGATGGTAAGTTACTTTACCCGTGTACCCCACAAGGGGAGGTTAGTGGGGACCCCTCAAGTAGAGGCGACTGCTAGTTGGGCAGTGGAGGGGTTGGGGGCACCAAGGAGATTAGTACGGTATTGGGGTTGGGGCCCAAAACATTCTGAAAGCTGGGGTAGGTGCCCAGGGTGACTTTTGACAGGGATTTAGCGATACATGAGAGGAGGAGGGGAGGGAAGTAAATGCTCCAGTGTTTCGGTGTGTTCTTTCTGTTATTGCATTTACTTATATGTTTCTCTACTTTATCAGTCACTGACAACCCACTCTGTGACAGGTTCGAATAGGGGTGGGGTTCGGGACGACGGGGAGGCATCCGTTAGAGGACCCTAGCCATGAGGGCTAGTAAACGATACGTTATCTTCTTTACTTTTGGTTATCTCGTCATACTACGGTTAGTTAAACTGTGATACATATACTGTGGTTGCTGATGGATGTTGGAATAATGTTTTCCTATAACTAATTGGTAAATGTAGGATGTGTATTTGCGGCTAGTTTTCAAATGCAAACCCGGTTTCAAAAGTGTTTTCAAAGCAGGTGCCGTGTGGGCACCGATTTTAAAACCCGTGGATTTATCCTTTCAAGTTAATGGCCGCCCAAAGAGTTTGCGAAAACGTTTCGGAAAAGCTGGGTGTCGAGTGGGCACCGATTTACAAAACCCATGGGTTTATGTTATAGGCTGTATGAGATAGCGGTGATGGTATGATTTATTGTATTCTTTCCTCTTTGACTATCATGGTTGGAATGGTTAAAGTATGTGCTCTATTGGTAACGCCGTGCATATACAAAGGAGACTCCGCCCGTTTGGGGAGTGAATTTGTATATGTGGCGGGTCTGATACGTGCCGGGGGCGAGATCTATTCAAAAAAAAAAAATGGGTACGTTTTCCGCTCTTTTAGAACCTCCGGGGCGTGACATGTGGCTTCAGCGGTTTTGGGTTAGGTGCTACCTTTTGAGCGTAGGTGACGTTTAGGACTAGAGGTTGTGTCCCTAGGGGTCACGGTTAGATTGTAGCTTTCATTTTTGTAGCCGCGGCAGGAACGACTTCAACACTTCTCTCCCTTTTCTCGTCTTTGAGCTGAAATTTACGAATGGGACGAAAACTTCGAAAGGCTGCTCCAGAAATGGAGACGGTGCCCGAACCTGTTCTTGTTTAATTGGGGCGAAGGCACTGACCTTTCGAAATTTTTGAACTTTTCGCTAATTTCAGCTGTTTTCAAAATTGAGAGATGGGGTTGACGACCTTCCTGCTGGTGGGGCCTTTACCCTTCTTGTTTGGTTGTGTAGGCGTACTTCGTGTAGTATTGGACTCCTTACAGTGTGGACTCTTTTCGCGGAGTGTGGGTAGCGACTGGGGAGCTGGAGACGGTGTTGATGGATACTTACCCTTGGCTTTGGGACTCCCTTTTTGAGCCGTGTTAGTTTCGAGGACGAAACTTTCTTTTAGTGGGGGAGGATGTGAGGACCCAGATCCCCGCGTTGAGTTTTCTGGTTGTTTGGCAGCTTTTGGTGGCCTGCGTGGTGTCTCGATGGAGTTAGTGCACAATTTGGACACAAGTGGTGGACTTCGGGCTTAAAAAGGGATCACGTCGGTAATTGGAGGACCCGTCGAGTGTTTAGAAGTGGTTCCGCGCGAAACGGTGATTAAAATGGGACTCAGTGCGAAGTTTGGACAAAAGATCACCTTTCCGGATGCCTTCGGGAAAATTGAGGTTTGGAATTTGGCAAAACGGACTTCGGATTTGGATTCAGCGCGCGAAAACGATGAGAATGGACTATTCACTTGTATTTTTCGGAGCCCGGATAACGCAAACGTTTTTCGAGGCAAATGGTACTGTTCTGGCCGTCGGCGGGCAGCGGAGGCGGCGGCGGGCAGCGGCGGAGCGCGGCGGCGCGCGGGCAGGCGCGCGGCGCACGGGTGCGCCTTGCCACGTGGCATCTTTTCACTGGTCCCCTGTGGACACGTGGTAGGCTTGTAGTGGCCGGTGCAGTGCACCGGGACCACGGAGCAGGCTGGACCGCCTCGGGGCGCGTGCCTGGCAGGGTGCGCAGGCGGCGCTGGCGCGCACACGTGGGCGCGCCATGCGCGCGTTGACTAGGTTTTGGGCCACACGTCACCCTCCGGTGCAGGCCACGTGTCGTGCAGAGGGTGGTCGAGGTTGTTGTGCGCTGTTTGGCGGGCTACATGGAGGCCCGTGAGGGATTCGGGCGCGCACAGTGTTGGGCCGGGCGCGAAAGTGAGGATATATCGGGTATTTTTGGATTTGTTTTCTTTGGCCTATTTAAAGGATCCGAGCCGCCTTGTTCTCCCCTTTTGCCACATTTCCGAGCTTCCCCTCACCCCGAGCCCTTAAGCAATGTTGCTCCCCTTCGTGTTCTGCATCTTCCAGAAGATTCCTAGGATTTTTGGTGGCACGCACTTCAAGATTTCCATTTTCTTGGCGCGTCGCGACGTTCCTTCGCCGGTGTTTCTCCCGTCGCGTTTTGGTGCGCGAGCTCCCCTGGCCTACTCCGACTACCTTTTCGAGCGATTTCTTTGCCTCTGGATCTGCGACGAACAGAGCTACAATCTAGGTACTTTCAGCATCCCCTAGTTTCACGCTTTTCGAGGAGTTTTTCCATGCTTACTGGGACCCTTGTTGCTGTGAGGTTTTTTGGGACAGCAGGGTTGTTGTGAGGAGTTCTCCGCGCTCGAGCGTCGGATTGAGACGAGCCTTTGCACTTTTTGCATCTGCGCGACGCGAGGATTATCACCGTATTTTTCTTGGATTTTTTTGAGACTTGCCCGGAGGTATAATTTTCTCCCTTAACTGTGCATGGATTTACAGTCGTGTTGTTGTGAGGTTGTGAGCACCCAGTGTTGTGGAATTTGTAACTTGGCCTACGGTGCTCGGAATTGGGCGTGCAGGTACCCGTTTCGAAGGTCTCGACGCGAGGATCGCTGTGGTATTTTTATCGGATTTTTCGGAGCCCTTTCTGCAGGTGAATAATTGGCATCTTTGGGACTGAATTTCAGATTGTGATTACTTGGTTTAATTTTGGAATAAAGTGTAATTGTAAGCCTTGTGTTGTACCCAGGAGGATTTGCGGGTATTGCTGGGCCTGTTGGATCTGGAGTTATTGATTTCGGGGTAATTTCAGCTGTGGGACTTTTGACAGTTAGCGCCTTCAGGTGGGTGGTCTTGTCTCCAAGTTTGATGGACTGGACATTAAATCTGCTATAGTAGGACCCTGCATGATAGTAGATTCTTGTGTAGCATGCTAGAATGTAGGAATTGTTATTCCTTGTATTTATCTGATAATCTTATGATCTCTTTTGCTTCCTACCACCTGTTAAATATTAGTTATTGGAACTTGACCTAGCACCCCCGTCATATGTTGCATGTGTAACCAAACTAGTAGAAAACCCTCATCTGGGCTAGGTTTACTTATGCTTAGACATCCACACTGTTCTTCTATTCCTGGACATAGTTTCTTCCTCACCCGGTTAGTGGGCTGAGTGGTTGGGTTCTTTTAGTGTGGGATGCATATTACACTCGTGCTTGGGAGCATAGTGGAGTCTGGTAGGTGTAGTTGGTCGTTTATCTGTGGCGGGAGCCGTTGGGGTAGACGGTGATCCCGAGATGTCGTGTTCCTCGATTTGGGTGTCGCTACAGTGGTAGTGGCAGTAGTGTACCAGTGACAGCAGGACCTTGAACCCAGAATCTTCTTGGACACACATGATTTTTAGTCAATCAATGTTTTCTTCCAAGCATCGTAGGGTCGCCTGAGTCTGTTCTTATTTGATTGGACGAAGGCATTAGCTCTTCGAGGTTTGGACATAAAACTTGTTTTCAAACTGTTTTCCTAAAATGAACTAAAAATCATTAAAAATGGATTTCTCTCAGATCAAATGGCTTTTAGTAATAAATGTCACCTTTTCCTATAAACTTACCCACTCGAGATGGTTCGAGTGGTCTAGGTTCTAAGGGCTGCCTTTTCTCTGGGCCGAGAACAACGAGGGGCTATGCCTAGAGCCTGTTCTTGTTTGATTTGGGTTGTTGGTTCTAGCCTTTCGGGGTTCTCGGACCCTTCATTGTTGTCGGTTGTGGAGTCTACCCGACTAGTGAGTCGCATGTCGAGCTGTTATTCATCTAGGTGCCTTTTCTTTTTCTGTTTCAGGACGGAAGCTACGGGGACCGTGCCTGGAACCTGTTCTTGTTTGATAGGGTTGTAGGTGTTGGTCCTTTGGAACTTTCGGGCCCTGGTTGGTTCCCTCCGCATGTTTTACCGAGGGAGTTGTGTTCCCGAACTGTAAGGGGGTCGGGAACTTCGATAGGCGAAGCCTAGAGTCTATTCTTGTTTGATAGTGTTCTAAGCACCGACCTATTGGGTTTTCGAACCCTTATGGTTTCGGTCTTTCCTGTGAGTTTAGTGTTCTGTTGTGGGAGCCGTCTGGTGGACGATGGCCCCGGCTGTGTGGTTTTCCAGCCTGTGAGTGAGCGTTGGTGTTGTTAGTCGATCTTGTTGATCGTGGTTTGGACTATAGCCTGCATGAGCCATATTGAGCTCGACAGAGATGCGCGGATACTTTCCTCGGTGGGGTCGTGCCCCTCGAGTGCCACTCCGGAGTTGGGCCTGTTACTTGCTATCGCGACTTGTTGACGCAGTCCCTCTGGCTGGGCCAGCTTTGGCAGTCACGGACACCCTACGGTAGACCCGTCCTGTTGAGGATGTGAGGCAGTAGGTGGGCGCAGGTTTGACTGGACCCTATGCGGCAGTCAGTATAGATTGGGTGAGTATACTGTGTGAGTTAGTAGATGCATCATGTTTCCATCTGTTTCACTTTTTGAGCATCTAGATAGAGGCATAGTAGATGTAGAGTTACTTTTCCAGCCCTTTCATTTCAGTTTTATATTGTTACTTTATGCCTCTAGTAGACTTAGTGGGCAGACCGTCGGGCTTGTTGGCGGCACCCACTGAGAACTACTTGGGACGTAGTTCTCACACCCGTCGTGGTGTCTTTTCCCACAGGGACTTCTACTCCTGTTCCTGTTGCTCCAGTTGCTGTTTCTTCTAACCGAGGCGAGGATGTCGCGAGCTAGTTCCCTACCCGTCGTTGGAGTGCAGCGATACCCCTTCGGAGGAGAGCTTCAGTAGATTAGTTGTTTTTTTCCTCTTTTGAGAGACTGTTGTAGTGAGGATGTTTTATGTATTGAGAGCCTGTACACTGATGTATTTATTGGAGATATCTCCCTGTTGAGTTCTGAGTTTTGTATTAGAGGACTTTGTATATAATCGTATTTGGGAGATGGACATTGTATCCTTATTTCCAGTTGTACAGTAGTTGATTTTACTTTTACAGCAGATTATTTTACTTTCAGCTCTGATATCTGTATAGTATAGTTGATCTTTTGCAGATTAGTCGCTTCGTCTATACGGGGCTTCCTGTATGGGCGGCGGATCTGTTGGCGAGCCCGGGTCGCAGTTTCGACGCCGGGGCGTGACAACTATCACAAGGGACCCCCAGGGACACAACCTCAAGCCCTGATCACCTCAATAGTTCCACACAGCGCCTGCTGTGGAATCATCAAACTCAACCCTAGGCAGCTCTCCAACTCAAGGTATCCGCCACAACAGTGGCTTTGTCGGGGTGATACTGGACGCTCAACAATAATCCAACAGCTACTTAACAGCCACTAAGGGAGGCATCACTAAAACTCACGAATCCAACTCCCATCACTGGCAATGCAAAAATTGGCGCTGGTATCGGTCTCATCATCCATTCGCCAAGCTCTGCTGGCACTGCCCAGTCCAAGAAACTCCTCACCTAAACAATTAATGTCGGTCTCGGCCAATCTCGAATAGCGTCCATTTTGACCGGATTCCCTCCGCCGCTACTACGGCCAGAATAATGTAGCCTAAGAAGGTATGCTTCCGAAGCTAAAACTTATACCACAACAGCTTGGCATACAGCTTCCTCCTCGCAGACATTGTAGCACCATCCACAAGTGCTCCTCATGCTCCAAGTCACTCTCGGAGTAAATCAAAATATCCCAGGAGAATACCGCTATCAATCCGTCCGAGTACAGCTGGAACACACAATTCCTCAAATCATAAAAAATGGCAGGGCATTAGTGTCACGCCCCGGGTGTAAACCAGAACCCGGGCCCGTCCACAAATCCGCTGTGCACACGAAATTTTCCGTGTACACGAAGTGCTGGTAACCTGCTCAGATATAAGAGATATAATAAAAGAGCATAAAAATAAAGCTGAACTACAACTAATACATCTCATACCAAACCTGGAAATAATGTGGTGTCCCGGAATTCCCATCCGACTCGACCGTGTGCTTGGCGGTGAGAAAACACCTATTTTTGGTGTACCGAGTGCGTTGTGCGTCAAATGGATGCCAAAAAACGGACTCAGCGCGCGAAAATAATCAAAATCGACTATTTCCGGGCTTAAACGGGCTAACGGGCCTATTTTTGGTCGCGGGCCGGTCCACCGCCCACCCGCGTACACCGGGAGCAACGAACCCGCGCCGCTACCACGTAGCAGGCGCGGGTTGGTCGATCCGGTCGCAGACGCGGGCGGGGTGCGGTGACCTAGGCGATGGCGCGGGGCGTGGGCGCGCAAGGGAGGCGCCACGTGGCCGAACCGCGTTGGGCGCGTCAACCCGCGCGTTGACGCGCGCGCGGGGAAGCAGCGCGGGCCAACGCGGGATGCGCGCGGGTGGTGACACGCAGCGCGGGCCAGAGCGGGAAATGCGCGGATCGCGACACGTGGCAGGCGCCCGTTCGCCCGCGGCGCGCGAGGGGACGCGACCCGTTTGGACGTGCCTGCGCGCGGGGAGAGTGGTGCGGCCACGTGGCGCTGCGGTGGCATGCTCGGCGCGGGGGTTTTTGGTGGGATCACTGTAGCTCGCCCGAAATTGGGGTTTCGGGCGCCCGAATTCCAGATTCGGGCGCCCGAATCTGCGCACCTTGGGCTATTTAAGCCCAAAATGCCCCCTTTTTCTCTTTTTTTCTCTTCTGTTCCATCCGTGCACGTGAGGGGGAGAGAGGAAGAGCGTTGGGGAGGTTTTCAGGGTGCCGTGAGCGCACCGTTTGTGCCGTGGAGCGCGCGTGAGGTGTCCCTTGGAGCCGGGCGAACGCGCGGGTGCTTGTTTGACGACGCGCCGACTAAGGTTGGTTCCGCTCGTCTTTTCGTGGTGTTTTTCAGCACAGTTTTGGGGTTCACCCTTTTGGATTTTTGATTTTTACCCTTTGTCCTTGTGTTTGTTAGGGACTGTTGTTTACCCCACCGTTTTGCGTGCGGACTCCGGCACCGTGCTCCGTTTTGCGTGCTTACTCCGGCACCGTGCTCTGTTTTGCGTGCGGACTCCGGCACCGTGCTCTGTTTTACGTGCGGACTCCGGCAGCATGCTCCATTTTGCGTGCGGACTCCGGCGGCGTGCTCCGTTTTGCGTGCGGACTTCGGTGGAGGCAAAGAATCGCGTGGAGGCCAATTGCAAGTGTCTACGAGCAATTGGTGGCATACCGAGGTGGGTTGGATTTTTCTCCAAGTCTGCGGATTTTTTTCTAATTCTATTATGATAGGATTCAGCATGCTAGAAATAGTGTTTTATTGGAACCTTGACTAGCACCCCCGTCATATGTTGCATGTGTTTAACCAGACCAATAGAGAACCTTAATCTGGGCTAGGTTCTTTTATGCTTTAGTCATCTCACACATTGCATTTCTTTCTGGACATAGAGTTCCCCGCCCGGGTAGTGGGCCGAGTGGTCAGGACATTGTGGGACGTATGTTGCACTCGGGCCTGGGGGCTGAGTGGGGTCTGGTAGCTATGTTAGGCCAGTGTTAGTGTTTTGGGAACCGTTTTGGGTAAAACGGTGGTCCCGGATCTTTGGGTATTTCTCTTTTTGGTTGTCACCACCAAGTTGTGATCATGGTAAGCGTGTCTAATCATGACCTTGAACCCAGAATGTTTTTTTGGACACTCATGATTTTAGTAAACCAGTGTTTTTCCTTCCGAATTTCTAGGGGTCGCCGAAGCCTGTTCTTGTTTGATTGGGCAGGGGCATTAACCCTTTGGAGTCCAAAAAATAAACTTGTTTTTAACTGATTTTCTCAAGAACTAAAATCTATAAAAGTTGGTTTTCTCAATTCAAGACGGTATTTTATAATAAAGGTCACATTTTCTCCTAAATTGTTCCTCACCCGACAGGAGTGAGTGATCTGGGTTCTAAGGGCTGATTTTTTTCTGGGGTCGAAAGCAACGGGAGGCTACGCCTATAGCCTGTTCTTGTTTGATTGGGGTCGTAGGTATTAGTCTCCCGGGGTTTTCGGACCCTCCGCTATTTGGTTGTAGAGCATTTCCAGCCCGTGAGTTTAGCATGTTGTGTTAGTTTCCCACTTTAACCGAGGGAGCCGAATCCCTGAACGGTAAGGGATCGAGAACTTCGATAGACTAAGCCTAGAGTCTGTTCTTGTTTGATTGGGGTTCTAGGCACCGGCCTAACGAGATTCTCGGACCCTTGCTGCGTCAGACGGTTCTTCTCGTCTATGAGTGGGGTGTCGTTTTGGGGAGCCGTTTGGGCTAACGGCGGTCCCAGTGGTTATGTACTTTCTTTTAGTGGGTTAGCTTTCTGAGGTTGAGTCGTGGAGGGTTCTCCGACTGAGTGATGGTTATTTGGGTGTTCGAGTTTCCGATCTGTTTGATCATGGATTATAGCCTGCATGTGCCGCTTTTGCCAGATAAGACACGCTTGAGCTCGGTGGGGTCGCTCCCCACGAGTTACGCTCTGGATGCGATGATGATGATGCGCCTAGTTGATACACTAGAGGTCGCTTTGCGTGATACTGAGATAGTCCGATGGGACGCCCTGGTTGATACACTAGGGGGCGCAGGCTTGACTAGACCCGATGTGGCAGTCACCGAGATTTGGGTTACTGTGAGTGAGTGGTTGCATAGCATGTGACTTAGTAGAGTTTCCATTGAGCATGGTATTTGAGACATATTAGTAGTATCGAGTGGATGCATACCATCATCTGGGTTTTTCCTATTGAGCATAATAGATAGAGGCATGATAGCTGTAGATACTTTTCCAGCTTAGTTTTCATTATCACAGTCATTTTCTATTGTCTTTGCCTCTAGTAGACTTAGTGGGCAGACCGTGGGTCTTGGAGACGGTACCCACTGAGAACTACTGTAGGATGTAGTTCTCACACCCTCTGTCGGTGACAGGTTGCTGAGGCTTTTCTTTCCATTCTTGCCGGAGCTGGCGCGACGGACCGAGGACAGGGAGTCGCGAGATAGTTCTCTACCAGCATAGTTCCTTTAGATTGAGGTAGATGTACCATCCCGGACTGTGGGATTCATTGTTTATTGCTATATTTTTTCCAGTTTTAGTTATCTCCCTTTTTGGTTTCATAGATGTTGTATAGGTGGATTTTTATTTGTATCTGCCCTTGTATTATTCAGGTATTTGGGAGAAAGACTTTGTATTTATTTTCAGCTTATTAGTAGTTTGATTTTATATTACAGCTTTTATTTTTTTCGCTCTGATATCTGTGTAGCTATAGTTCTATCTTTTGCAGGTTAGACGCTTCGTCGGTGCGGGGCTTCCCGTGCCGACGGCGGATCTGTTGGCGAGCCCGGGTCGCAGTTTCGACCCCGGGGCGTAACAGATTAGAGTGGTATCAGAACCTAGGATGTAGGTCGTTGTGGACTTAGAAACCCATAGGCTTGTGGTTGGACTTTAGGATGACTACGTGAGAGTCGTGACTTGTAGCGAGAGTCCTGATCGAGTTTTTACCTCTCCCAAGGGATGGGATGAGTGATTTTACATGTTATTCTCTTAAAGTGGTTATGTTGGCTGCAGACAACATAATGCTTTAGGAAGGGTAACCTGTTTTAGACTTTCTCCTGATTGGGTTGAGTGGTTGTTTTGTCCTGACGTGTGTGTTTTGTTGCAGTTGACTGCGATGCCGCCGAGACGTCGTGCAGCGGCAAGGGTGCGTTCGACCTTGGATGAGAGCCTGAGCAACGGGAGGCCGAGCAGTTGGAGCAGAGTGAAGTCCGGGAGCTGCGGGCTCAGGTAGCCCAGTTGGCAGAGGCGACCAGGCGCCAAGGGGAAAACATGGAGCTCATGATGCGTATGATGGAGCAGAGAGCATTCCCTGCAGCGCCACCAGCAGTATCTCCGGTTGCGGCATCATCGACCTCGACTCGGATTGCCCCACTGACAGCTGAGGAGCAAAGGGAGCTCACCGACAAGTTGGCTTATTTTAGCCAATTCCACCCTCCGCGGTTTTCAGGGCAGAGTTCGGAGCCGTGGGAAGTTGAGAACTGTATTGCGGCAATGGAAAAGTTGTTTGAGAACCTCTTCATTAAGGTAGAACATCAGGTGCATTTGGGGGCGCACTATTTGGATAAGGACGCTGAGACTTGGTGGCATCGAGTCCGCCCAGTTGGACCACGGGGAGTTCAGTTGATGACTTGGCCAGAGTTTCGAGCTTTGCTACGCGGGGCCTATTTTCCCGATAGTGCAAAGCAGAAACTGGAAGGGGATCTTCGACGGTTGCAGCAGGGTAGTCGGCCTCTTCAGGAATACATTCGGGAGTTTCAGCGGTTGCTGAACAGTGTGCCACATGTTGCCCCAAATGAGGCTCAGATGGTAGATTTGTTTGAAAGAGAGCTGCACCAGGACATTTATCACCTTGTTCACTCGCATCGGCCACCGACTCTGGATGCAGCCATAGAGCGTGCTCGGTGGGCTTCCCGAGGGACAGTGATTATGTCAGAGAGGGACGGAGCGCCAGGGACCGGCTCCGGGGAGAGGCATCCGGTGTCGCCTGATTTTGGACAGTCGAGTAGATTGAGACCCCCGGGGCCGCCACAATCCCAGTCTGAGGGTCGTGGATTTCAGAGGAGACAGAGATCAGGAGGTCCTCCGCAGCCGAGGCACCAGCAGCAGTATCATGATGAGTGTGTCATCTGCGGTGGGCCGCATGCAGTGCAGCAGTGTGACCATAGGCAGTGGCGATGCTTTTCGTGTGGACAGTCGGGACATTTTCAGGCAGCATGCCCTCGAGCAGTGCTTACGGCAATGCCGCTTGCGACGGCACCCCCGCTACCTCTTCAGGATGAAGGAGCTCCTCCGATTTACCGCCAGGCAGATAGGACCACGACGTCGGGGCATACAGAGCGACGACCACCCACATCGAGAGGATGAGTTGGGCCGTCCGGTTGGAGGGCGGCAGGATAGCGGATCGCATTGTATCAGGTATGACTTTCTTTTCTAGTTGTCGAAGCTAGAGCTTTGCACCCCTGCATGGCCTGAGGAGGTTTGTGATGGTAGATTGTAGTTTTTGTTTGCGGCCACAGCAAGGACAGCTTCAACACCTCTCTCCTCGTTTTCTCGTCTTTACGCCGAAACTGGCGAACGGGACAAAAATTTCAAAAGGGCTACTCCAGAAATGGAGACGATGCTGGAACCTGTTCTTGTTTGATTGGGGTAAAGGCATCGGTCTTTTGGAATTTCCGGACTTTTCGCTATTTTCGGCTGCTTTTCAAATAGAGAGTTGGGGTTGATGATGTTCCTGATGTTGGGCTTCTCTTTCCTTGGTTGGGAAAGGGGTGTGTTTTAGTTTCGAGGCCGAAACTTCTATTTTAGTGGGGGAGAGTGTGGTGTCCCGGAATTCCCGTGCGACTCGACCGTGTGCTTGGCGGTGAGAAAACACCTATTTTTGGTGTATCGAGTGCGTTGTGCGTCGAATGGATGCCAAAAACGGACTCAGCGCGCGAAAATAGTCAAAATCGGCTATTTCCGGGCTTAAACGGGCTAACGGGCCTATTTTTGGTCGCGGGCCGGTCCACGGCCCACCCGCGAGCACCGGGAGCAACGAACCCGCGCCGCTGCCACGTGGCAGGCGCGGGTTGGTCGATCCGGTCGCAGGCGCGGGCGGGGCGCGACGACCCAGGCGCTGGCGCGGGGCGTGGGCGCACGTGGCAGGCGCCACGCGGCCGAACCGCGTTGGGCTCATCAACCCGCGCATTGACGCTCGCGCGGGGAAGCGGCGGGGGCCAACGCGGGATGCGCGCGGGTGGCGACACGAGGCGCGGGCCAGCACGGGAAGCGCGCGGATCGTGACACGTGGTGGGCGCCCGTTCGCCCGCGGCGCGCGAGGGGACGCGACCCTGGCGCGTTGGTCGCGGTGCGCGCTGGCGCTGCCACGCGTCGGCCCCCGTTTGGTCGCGCCTGCGCGCGGGGAGCGTGGTGCGGCCACGTGGCGCTGCGGTGGCACGCACGCCGCAGGGGTTTTTGGCGGGATCACTGTAGCTTGCCCGAAATTGGGGTTTCGGGCGCCCGAATTCCAGATTCGGGCGCCCGAATCTGCGCAACTTGGGCTATTTAAGCCCAAAATGCCCCTTTTTTCTCCTTTTTTCTCTTATGTTCCGTCCGTGCACGCGAGGGGGAGAGAGGAAGAGCGTTGGGGAGGTTTTCGGGGTGTCGTGAGCGCACCGTTTGTGCCGTGGAGCGCGCGTGAGGTGTCCCTTGGAGCTGGGCGAACGCGCGGGTGCTTGTTTTACAACGCGCCGACTAAGGTTGGTTCCGCTCGTCTTTTCGCGGTGTTTTTCCGCACAGTCTTGGGGTTCACCCTTTTGGATTTTGGGTTTTTACCCCTTGTCCTTGTGTTTGTTAGGGACTGTTGTTTACCCCACCGTTTTGCGTGCGGACTCTGGCACCGTGCTCCGTTTTGTGTGCGGACTCCGTTTTGCGTGCGAACTCCGGCACCGCGCTCCGTTTTGCGTGCGAACTCCGGCACCGTGCTCCGTTTTGCGTGCGGACTCCGGCGGCGTGCTCCGTTTTGCGTGCGGACTCCGGCGGCATGCTCCGTTTTGCGTGCGTGCTCCGTTGAAGGCAAGGAATCGCGTGGAGGCCAATTGTAAGTGTCTACGAGCAATTGGTGGCATACTGAGGTGGGTTCGGTTTTTCTCCAAGTCTGCGGATTTCTTTCTAATTCTATTATGATAGGATTCAGCATGCTAGAAATAGTGTTTTATTGGAACCTTGACTAGCACCCCCGTCATATATTGCATGTGTTTAACCAGACCAATGGAGAACCTTAATCTGGGCTAGGTTCTTTTATGCTTTAGTCATCTCACACATTGCATTTCTTTCTGGACATAGAGTTCCTCGCCCGGGTAGTGGGCCGAGTGGTCAGGACATTGTGGGACGTATGTTGCACTCGGGCCTGGGGGCTGAGTGGGGTCTGGTAGCTATGTTAGGCCAGTGTTAGTGTTTTGGGAACCGTTTTGGGTAAAATGGTGGTCCCGGATCTTTGGGTATTTCTCTGTTTGGTTGTCACCACCAAGTTGTGATCGTGGTGAGCGTGTGTAATCAGGACCTTGAACCCAGAATGTTTTTTTGGACACTCATGATTTTAGTAAACCAGTGTTTTTCCTTCCGAATTTCTAGGGGTCGCCGAAGCCTGTTCTTGTTTGATTGGGCGGGGCATTAACCCTTTGGAGTCTGGAAAATAAACTTGTTTTTAACTGATTTTCTCAAGAACTAAAATCTATAAAAGATGGTTTTCTCAATTCAAGACGGTATTTTATAATAAAGGTCACCTTTTCTCCTAAATTGTTCCTCACCCGACAGGAGTGAGTGATCTGGGTTCTAAGGGCTGATTTCTTTCTGGGGTCGAAAGCAACGGGAGGCTACGCCTATAGCCTGTTCTTGTTTGATTGGGGTCGTAGGTATTAGTCTCCCGAGGTTTTCGGACCCTCCGCTATTTGGTTGTAGAGCATTTCCAGCCCGTGAGTTTAGCATGTTGTGTTGGTTTCTCACTTTAACCGAGGGAGCCGAATCCCTGAACGGTAAGGGATCGAGAACTTCGATAGGCTAAGCCTAGAGTCTGTTCTTGTTTGATTGGGGTTCTAGGCACCGGCCTAACGAGATTCTCGGACCCTTGCTGCGTCAGACGGTTCTTCTCGTCTATGAGTGGGGTGTCGTTTTGGGGAGCCGTTTGGGCTGACGGCGGTCCCAGTGGTTGTGTACTTTCTTTTAGTGGGTTAGCTTTCTGAGGTTGAGTCGTGGAGGGTTCTCCGACTGAGTGATGGTTATTTGGGTGTTCGAGTTTCCGATCTGTTTGATCGTGGATTATAGCCTGCATGTGCTGCTTTTGCCATATGAAACACGCTTGAGCTCGGTGGGGTCGCTCCCCACGAGTTACGCTCCGGATGCGATGATGATGATGCGCCTAGTTGATACACTAGAGGTCGCTTTGCGTGATGCTTAGATAGTCCGATGGGACGCCCCGGTTGATACTGTGGTGACCCGGATCTTTGCAGGGCTTCTACAGTGTGACCAGCAGCTTCTGGAAGCCTACGTGGCATGTCGGCGGTGTTCGCGCGCCCATTTGGACACAAGAGATGGACTCGAGGCTTAAAATGGATCACGTGGGTAATCGGGGGACCCCGTCGGATGTTTAGAAGAGTTTACGCGCAGAGTGGATATCAAATTTAGGCTCGGCGCGGAATTCGGATTAAAAATACCTTTCCGGGAGCCTCCGGCAAATTATAGGATTGGAATTTGGCAAAATGGACGTCGTTTTTGGAATCAGCGCGCGAAAACGGTCAAGATGGGCTATTTGCTTGATGTTTTTGGGTTGGCGGATACTGTTCATGCCGGAACAGTATCTCCGGCAGTCGCCGGCGGCGGCGGGCGGCGCCGGCGGGCGGCGGCGCGGCCTCGGGCAGGCGGCACGCGGCGGCACGCGGCGCGGGCAGGGCGCGGGCAGGCGCCCGGGCGCGCGGGCAGGCGCGCGGTCCACCGCGGAGGACGTGCACCGGGGGCGGCCACGTGGCGCTCTCTGGTTGGCCGGTGCAGCAGGCGCGGTCCACTGAATTTGGGCCCGGGTGCACGGTAGACCGGGTGGACACGTGGCGTGTGGTAGTTGGTCCGGTGTTGTGCTCCCGGTCCACGCAATCGGTGGAGTTGATTGACCGGGGCAGGTGGCCGTACAGCGGGGCAGGTGGCCGTACGGGCCCGGGTCAGCCGCGACGTGCGCGGTCCACGGTGCGACGTGCGCGGTGCACGGGTTGCCGGGCCACGTGTCGCGTCGCCATTTGCGGGCGCAGGTGCACCGGGTGCAGTGGGGCCCGGGGGAGTAGTGGACTGGGCTGTGTGGTGGACCGGGCCGCACTGTGCGCGCCCGAAAGTTCTGGGCCGGGCCGCACTGTGCGCGCCCGGAAGTTTCCGGGCGCCCGAAAACCCGGACTTAGTGGGAATTATCCCAATTGTTTCCTCAGCCTATTTAAAGGCAGCCCGAGCCTCTGTTTTGGGCTTTTTTCTCCCAAACCACACCTCCTCTGCCCGAGCTCCCTTAAGCAAAGTTTTTCACCTCTAATTGCTTGATCTTTCTGCCAAGTTCTAGGATTTTAGGAGGCACGAATCCCGAGGTTCCCCATTTTACGGTGCGGCGCGATGTTGCTTTCTAGTGTTCTTCTTCGGCGCAGCAACAGTGTTTTGGCTCCCCTGGGCTACCCCGAGCTCACTTTGCTGTGATTCTTGCACCGGCAGACTCCTAAGAGGTAGGACTTCATCTTTCGTTTTGGTCGCACTTTCCCGTTTCGAGGTTTTGGCACGGATCCCGAGGCAAACTGTAACCCCATTTTCTGTGTGGACTTCCTTGACAGTAGCGGGGTATTTTGGCCATATCTTTGCACACGAGCGTCTGACGGAAACGAGATTATACAACTTTTTCATCTACGGATCGCAAGGAACGCGTTCGTATTTTTATTGGATTTTTGTGAGATTTATTTCGAGGTGAAAATTACTGTTTTCTCAGTGAACAGTGTACAGTTTTAACACAGATTTTTGTATGAGTGTACCCCCTTGCCAAATTTTTATCTTGGCTTACCGAACTCAGATTTGGGCGTGCAAGCTACCGTTGCGAAGCTATCAACGCGAGGATCGCGGTGATATTTTTCTGGGAATTTTTTGGGCTCTTGCTGTAGGTAAAAATTAAGCATTTCGGGGACTGTTGTGGTATGTGTGTGTGAGAGCAGCTTTTGGAATGTATGTGTAATAGTGGACTTTGTATTGTGCCAGGAGAGTTACGGGTGTGCTGAACTTATTGGAGCAAGGGATTAGAGTTATCTGGTGTTTTCAGCTGTTGGGCTTTGAACAGTCAGCTTTTCAGGTGGGTGCCTTATTCCCGGAACCGGTGGACGGTTCTCTAAATTTTCATATGTTAGCATTGCATGCAGGAGAATGGTACAATAGCTGGGATTGATCGGTAAGTTTAACAATGAGGATTTTATGAAAATTGCAAGTGAATTATTCACAGTATGACAATGGTATTAATCAAATAGTCATGTTGATGATTAGTGGAAGCTTATCTAAGGCAAGGATACCCTATATGATTAATTATCATGCCATATTAGCACATAACCTTTTATGAGGATGGTTTATGCATTGGGATAGGATTATGTAGTTATGTGCAGGTTCTACTCTGATGAGCCATTATGGATTGAGAATTATGGACAGGTATGGTCATTGATAATTTTGGCATGAGATTTATTTTCTTTATTCTTCTTGAGGACAAATGCATGCTTGTATGGACATATGTGTATGGACATATAGTTAGGCCATCTTTTACTGCTGCACTACATATTGGAATTTGACTTAGGAGAAACCATGATTGCTTTCTTTCTCCTTTTTATTTAGACTTTTGAGTCATGTTGCTCGGGTTCGAGCAAAGGTTTGGGATAGTGTAGCTGGGACCTTCGGGTCAGAGACAGGGTGTGCTTGATGTTGGGTTGTGGGTTATTGCGGCAACCGCGGACAGTAGGCGGTTGACCGGATCTTGATTATTTTACTCAATTGTGGGTTGTGGGTTATTGCGGTGACCGCGGACTTTGGGCGGTTGACCGGATGTTGACTATTGCATCAGATTGGGTATCAGATTTGTTCTAGTGGATGGTGTTTCCCACTTTTTGAGTACTATTGCATCAGATCGGGGTTTTGTTAGTGGACGGAGTTTCCCACTTTGATCATGGTCTTGATCCAGTCCTGCTATTATGAGACAGTGGTTACAGAGATACTCGATACCGTGATACTTGATACAGTGATGCTTGATACAGTGATACTTTACTCGTGTGGGTCGCTCCCCTCGAGTGCCACTCCGGAGTAGGCTTTCCACGGTGTGAGCGCCGGGCACCAGGCGGGGTTCTTGAGTTCGACAGCAGAGCAGGCAGTACCAGTGATTACTGGTCTATCGATTGGGTTTATTCAGGCAGATACTTTTTGTTACACTCGTGCCTGGGGGACCGAGTTGAGTCTAGTAGCTGTGTTTAGACCAGTGCTAGTATTGTTGGGAACCGTTCGGGGTTTGACGGTGGTCCCGTGGTCGTTGTGAGTTCTTTGACCATTGTGTGAGAGGTTGAGCATCTTGAGTCTATCCGTTCTGAGAGAGAGAGCATGGATTATGACTATAGCCTGCATGAGCCACTACTCAATAGCGAGTTAGTCCGTTTGGACGCCCTACGTAATTCCTGCCCGTCCGCGGGAGGTGGTTGTAGGTGGGCGCAGGTTTGACTGGACCCGATGTGGCAGTCAGCTCGATTGGGTCGATTGAGCACCTCGTGTGCGAGTGTTGCATATATTTATCAGAGTTTCCTCATTTGAGCATTCAGATAGAGGCATGGTAGCCGTAGAGTGTCTTCTGCTTCTGCTTTAAGTCTTACTGCATTAGTTATCTTTTGCCTCTAGTGGTCTTGGTGGGCAGATCGTCGGGCCTAGTGGCAATACCCACTGAGAACTGTAGGTTTTTATCGGATCCACAAGGATCTAAATAGGTACTATCAAACAACTAGAGGGGGGGTGAATAGGTGTAATACTTAAAAACTCAATCTCAGTGCAAAATAAAAACCAATGCGGAAAATAAAAACAGCACACCGAGATTTACGTGGAAACTCCAATCCAGGAGAAAAACCACGGGACCAACACGCAATAACAATCCACTAAGAATAGAAGAATAACAAGGTGATTACCGACTCCACGGACTCAAACCCCTCCTTCAGCTTCTTCGGACCTTGCGCTGACCGGTTGGATATCCACGCAATAACAATCCCTAAGAAAAGAAGAATAACAAGGTGATTACCGTCTCCACGGATTTAACCCCTCCTTCAATTTCTTGGACCTCGCGCTCCACCGATTTTGCACGCCCACTGCACACGTTCGAATCCACGAACGCCACTCGAATCCACGAGCACACGTTTTGAATCCACGAAACGCCTTTAGCACACCGAATCCACGATGCCACGTCGAATCCACGACGCAAACTCAGTCGATAAGAATATTGACTTCGATGGTGATCCTTTGCTTAGATTCTCATTGAGGAACCGTAGAAGAAATGTCTAAGCAAATATTAGATCAATTCGACAAAATATATGTTCTTGAAAGAACCATCGAATTGACCTAAAAGAGGCTATAAAGAAGATCGATAAAAACCTAGCCTCTAGGGTTGCTCTCAAGAGTTTTATGAAAAGATCGGCCGTAGCTACCACGTTTTTGAGAAACCCTAAATGTCTATTTATAGTTTAGAAACCTTTGGAAAGAGATAAGAATCAAAAACATACCTTATCTGGAAATTTTCAGGACGGCGATCCGGATCGGATTTACTGCGATCCGGATCGTCGTAACGAGATTGACGATTCCAGAAAACCAAGGGTTCGGGATCCGGATTGCAAGGTCCGATCCGGATCGTTCATGCAATTCAGCAAAGTCCCATGTTCGGGATCCGGATCGGAATGGCCTAGGATCCGGATTGAAATTGCCAATGAACAAGTACCCTTCGGGATCCGGATTGCAAGGTCTGATCCGGATCCTGAACATGTCCCATGTCCAGTTTTTGATTTTTATGCAATTAAAAAATCATCCAAGTGTTTCTACACTATAGGAAAGTATTCGGATCACCACAATTATTTAGTTAAACGTACCTGATCCTTTTGAATACTTTCTTCTTGAGATTGATGTAACTGATCCACAATTCTTCAACTTCAATCTTCAAGACTCAAGACACTGAGTGTCAACTTGAGCTCTTGTTGAATCTTCTCTAAGTCTTTGATTGCTGATTGACAATTTGATCCCTTTAAGACTCCGACTCAACTCACTGACTTGACTCACGAAATATGCCAATACCAAAATGCCGTAACAATCTCCCCCTTTGGCAATTTCGTGACAAAACCCAAAAATACATAAAAGCGCTCAAGTCACTCATCTTAAACCAAAAAATCGAAACTCAATGTCATCACCAAAACATTGATTTTCTTTGCGTGAAAGATCCAATAAATACAAAATTACATTTGAACCAAACAGTCCTAGAACATACTCTATGACTTAGGACTTGGAGTCTTAAAGTGATGTAATTCCTGCAAAACAAAACTCCAAACGAAATCAAACGTTAGTCGTTAGAAATTAGAATCCTGCATTTGATCCGTCTTCCTTTTGGTTCTTTTGTTTTTCGGCTCTTTTAATTTTTCTTTGTCTCCCCCTATCTTGAGCATCTCTAACATGTTTTCCATGTTCTCCATGTTCTTGAGCATCTATGTTCTCCCCCTTTGTGGTACGATCATCATTTTCCGTTCTCCCCCATTTTTCCATTTTCATTTCGTTTGGCCTCTCTTGATGATCTCATCTCCGTCATTTCTCTTCTCCCCCTTTTTGTCACAAATTGTCAAACAGTGAACATACTAGACAAAAGGAAATCACTAACAACATTAGTTCATAGAGAAAGAGAGATAAAAGCTCAGTTCTGGTATATAACAAAAATGCAGATTGCGTACCTGTACCAGAAAGCAAAAACCAATTAATTTCTTGAAACAAATCCAGATTTTAGAATCTTTTCAAATACCGATTTGTATTCCATCAAGAAATCAATTTAAGTGCTTTAAACAGGGAATTCACACAGATGTCATTCAATCCAATTAATTTCACAAAATTAAAAAGATTTACTCCAAAATCATGAAAAATAAAGGTAAAACATTATAAACCGTTTTTCATGTTATATTCATCAAACACAAGTCATCAAAAATAATCTTGAGATCCAAAGTCTATCAAGATGTAACGGATGTACAAAGATGACTTACAGAGATTTCCAAATGACATCAATTTGATTTCTTACCCTTTCAAATTTGAGATAAGCACTAAAATACCTAAGGGTGACTCTTTGAGCATCTTTCAACTATCCCACCTTATACCAACCAGGAGATTGTTCAAAATATAAGAGTTTTGCATATAAATCTCCAAATGCTTCAACTAAAGATTTTTTCATAAAATACTATCAAGCATCCATAGCATGTGGTAGCTTCACACACAAACCGGACGACCGGGGTGGCAGCTCTTTCCAGCATGTGGTGGTAGTTTTCACACTCCTTTCGGATGTAACTCTTTCCACATCTTTTATAATTCAATTATTTGCCCTTGTAAGAATGCAATCTCTTACGTGAAAGAATTAAATCCCAAATTTCAATCAATCGGTTGTCTCACGTTTATCACAATGAATTCACACAACCGAGATAGATTAAGCATCTAAAGATCACACATGATTTCTAAAATTTGATGCTTATAATATCAAAAACTCCTATAATGAAGTATCTTCAAGATTATGATTAAGGAGTAAAGTTGATAATCCAAATAAAATTAATTTGGAGTGAATAAAAGTGAAGCCCTTTTTATTCAATGCACTTGTTCAGTAAAAACCCTTTTGTTCAAAAACAAAGTATAAAAACGAAGAGCATTGAAAAACATGTAATGCAAAGATTAAGAAAGATATAAAGGGAAAACCAATCAAAGCATTACATACAGTCATAAGCTATTTAGAACTTAAGACAAGGAAAGATATCACCTTTCCGAATCCAAAATCGCTGGATTTTGGGTTGTCTTGATTCGTTGTGGCCGGGGGTTGTCCGCTTTGACTGTTGGTCCACCTTAGGTCTTTGCCTCGCAATGATCCACTTGTATGATTGATGTTGTGGCTCGGACCTTTGGTGGGTTGAGTGAACTCCTTTGACTTGATGTGTCTTTTGATTCCGTTGAGTTCGCTCCGTAGATGAAGTTGCCGAAGAATTCTTCTTTCTCTTTTTCGGGCAATCCTTCACCAAATGTCCTTCAAGTCCACATAGGTGACAAGTTCTTCCTTTCAATTTAGTTGTGGAACTTGAAGCCTTCACAGTTTGGTTATTTTTAAATCCCAAACCAACCTTGCTTGATTGACCTAATCCGGACATACAATCAAGTTTCTTGGAACCAGTTGAAAGCCTTTGTATGTCGGATTTAAGTTCATGAACTTGCTTGGTCAAAGCTTGGTTGGTGACATGAATCTCCTCAAACTGTTTTTCTAGAAAATCAATCTTGTTAATATGGGAATTAACGACCGTTTCCGATTGATTTATCTTTTCTTGGAGGATTTTATTATTATTCAATAAAAGCTCTCGTTCCTCCTCGAGATCATGAAGTTTGATCTTTAAAGCATGATTCTCGTCTTGATTCTCAAGTCGTTGCTTCCTCAACTTCTTGATATGTTTGGCCATCTTCTTAGATTCCGCAAGAAGTTGTTGATATGCCTCAACAAGTTCTTCCTCGTCCGACTCCCCCTCACTTGATGACTCTCCGCCGGTTGTTGATGTTTCATACAAAATCAAAGGAGTAGAGTCAGCGACTAAAGATGATAAACAATTATTAGAAGAGGGAAAATGAGAGGCATGAGAAGCAACGATTTTTTCTTTTTCCTCTTTACTTGAGGTTGATTCATTAGAAGTAGAATCGTCCCAAGTTTTCGCCTGCAAAGCCTTCTTTTTATATGATTTCTTAGAAGGGCAATCCATTGAAAAATGGTCGTAGCCTTTGCATCGATAGCATTGGATTTCCCCTTCGAAATCATCTTTTTCTTTTTCTTTAGAAGGTTTTGCAAAGCTTTTGAGTTTAGAGGATTTAGAACCCGATGATCCTTTAGGAGATTTCGTGGATGAAGATCCATCGGTTCGATTCTTCCAAAATTTCCGACGAAATTTCTTTGTGATCCGCGCCAATTGTTCTTCAAAATCAACAAATGAGATTTCATCGTCGGAACTTGATTCGCTATCTTCTTCCTTTGTTGATTTGAATGCAATACCTGTAAGCTTAGAAGAAGACTTGGAAGAAACTTGATTAGTAGGAAAAGTCATTTCATAAGTTTGCAAAGCACCTACTAATTCCTCTATACTCATCTCATCCGGATGACTAACGGTTTCAATGGCGGTAACCTTTGCCCTAAACCGTTCCGGAAGAGTCCGAAGTATCTTTCTTACAATTTTCGACTCCGGGATCTTTTCTCCTAAATTGGCACATGTATTTATTACATCTTGAAGTCTAGTGTAATAATCTGTAAACAATTCATGCTCTTCCATATGAATAGAGTCAAATTGACTTGTAAGCATCTGGAGCTTTTGAATTTTTACAAGATTAGTACCCTCATGTGTAATTTTGAGAATATCCCAAATTTCCTTTGCGGTTTCACACGCGGAAATTCGTGTGAACTCAGTCGAGGAAAGAGAATTAAATAAAGCGTTCATACCTTTTCCATTGTAAGAAGATCTTTCGAATTCCTCTTTGGACCATCTAGAGCGAGGTTTTGGGGTAGTAGAATTTCCTACTTCCTCAACAGGATGCACCCAACCGTATCCCACGGATTGCCATACCCGCTCATCAATTGCGATGAGAAAAGCTCTCATCCGCACTTTCCAATAAGCATAATTAGTCCCATCAAAAAGAGGAGGTCTATAAATATTACCACTTTCACCCATCATGATAGATAAACCTAAAACCCGCTCCGATACCAATTGTAGGTTTTTATCGGATCCACAAGGATCTAAATAGGTACTATCAAACAACTAGAGGGGGGGTGAATAGGTGTAATACTTAAAAACTCAATCTCAGTGCAAAATAAAAACCAATGCGGAAAATAAAAACAGCACACCGAGATTTACGTGGAAACTCCAATCCAGGAGAAAAACCACGGGACCAACACGCAATAACAATCCACTAAGAATAGAAGAATAACAAGCTGATTACCGACTCCACGGACTCAAACCCCTCCTTCAGCTTCTTCGGACCTTGCGCTGACCGGTTGGATATCCACGCAATAACAATCCCTAAGAAAAGAAGAATAACAAGGTGATTACCGTCTCCACGGATTTAACCCCTCCTTCAATTTCTTGGACCTCGCGCTCCACCGATTTTGCACGCCCACTGCACACGTTCGAATCCACGAACGCCACTCGAATCCACGAGCACACGTTTCGAATCCACGAAACGCCTTTAGCACACCGAATCCACGATGCCACGTCGAATCCACGACGCAAACTCAGTCGATAAGAATATTGACTTCGATGGTGATCCTTTGCTTAGATTCTCATTGAGGAACCGTAGAAGAAATGTCTAAGCAAAGATTAGATCAATTCGACAAAAGATATGTTCTTGAAAGAACCATCGAATTGACCTAAAAGAGGCTATAAAGAAGATCGATAAAAACCTAGCCTCTAGGGTTGCTCTCAAGAGTTTTATGAAAAGATCGGCCGTAGCTACCACGTTTTTGAGAAACCCTAAATGTCTATTTATAGTTTAGAAACCTTTGGAAAGAGATAAGAATCAAAAACATACCTTATCTGGAAATTTTCAGGACAGCGATCCGGATCGGATTTACTGCGATCCGGATCGTCGTAACGAGATTGACGATTCCAGAAAACCAAGGGTTCGGGATCCGGATTGCAAGGTCCGATCCGGATCGTTCATGCAATTCAGCAAAGTCCCATGTTCGGGATCCGGATCGGAATGGCCTAGGATCCGGATTGAAATTGCCAATGAACAAGTACCCTTCGGGATCCGGATTGCAAGGTCTGATCCGGATCCTGAACATGTCCCATGTCCAGTTTTTGATTTTTATGCAATTAAAAAATCATCCAAGTGTTTCTACACTATAGGAAAGTATTCGGATCACCACAATTATTTAGTTAAACATACCTGATCCTTTTGAATACTTTCTTCTTGAGATTGATGTAACTGATCCACAATTCTTCAACTTCAATCTTCAAGACTCAAGACACTGAGTGTCAACTTGAGCTCTTGTTGAATCTTCTCTAAGTCTTTGATTGCTGATTGACAATTTGATCCCTTTAAGACTCCGACTCAACTCACTGACTTGACTCACGAAATATGCCAATACCAAAATGCCGTAACAAGAACTCCCTTTTTGCGTAGTTCTCACGCCCGTCGGGGGTTTTTCCCCCTTTTTGTCCTTTCTCTCCTTTGTTTTGCAGAGTCTTGGCGGGTGTTGCCGTTCTGTGGTTGCTGTGCGTGGTGAGGGAGTAGCGAGCTAGATCCAGACCCATCTTTGGAGAGTAGCGGTACCCCCTTTGGAGGAGATCTTCAGTATAGTCGGTAGATTGGTATTTATTTCCTCTTTTGAGAGACTGATGTAGTGAGGATATGATGTATTGAGAGCTTGTACACTGATGTTTTATTTGAGATATCTCCTTGTTGAGCTATGAGTTTTGTACTCGAGGTTATTATATGATCATCATTTTTTGGGAGATGGACCTTGTTGTTTTATCTTCAGTTGTACAGTGGTTGATTTTATTTCTATAGCAGTTTTATCTTTTAGCTCTGATATCTGTTAGCTGTAGTTCTTTTCGCAGGTAGGACGCTTCGCCTATGCGGGTTTGGCATAGGTGGCGGATCTGTTGGCGAGCCCGGGTCGCAGTTTCGACCCCGGGGCGTGACAGATTAGGTGGTATCAGAGCCTAGGTTGCAGGTCATGGTGGACTTAGAAACCCTAGGCTTGTGGTTGGACCCTAGGATGACTTCGTGAGAGTCGTGATTTGTAGCGAGAGTCCTGATTGAGTTTTACACCTCTCCCGAGGGACGGGATGAGTGATTGGCATGTTTATTCTCCTAAGTAGTTATGTTGGCTGCAGACAACATAACGCTGTGGAATGGGTAACATGCTCTAGACTTTCGCCGGATTGGGTCGAGCGTTGTTGTGTGCTGATTTGCGGTTTCGTCGTGGCGAGCAGTGTCTCCCCGACGCTGGGTTTGGGACCCTGGTGCATCCTGTCATGGCAGTTGAGCTTGAGCGGTTGGTTTTGGGCCGGATACCCGGATTGAGGTCAGAGAACTCCGGACCCAGATGACAGGATTGTCAGAGGCATATCAGCGGCAGAGTGAGCAGCTAGTTTGGTGACGCAGTTGTCAGAGCAGTGGGCAGCCCGACAGTACTTTTCTTCTGAGACCACCAGGATGTAGTATCCTCAGCGGCAGGGATTTCTATAGCGCCCATGGAGTGAGTGGCCCCCTCCGTGCCAATGTTTAGTGCCAAGGCACTGAGGTAGGGTGGATGGTTGACAGCAGAGGAGCTGTGGGGCATGTTTGATTTTGCAAGCCAGATTGGCAGATGAACCACCCCGACTCGTAAGATTGAGTTTGGAGCCTTTGGAGGCAGAGTCGTGGTTGGGGGTGATGGAGTGATCAATTGAGAGCCTCCCTGTGTTAGAGAGTTTATGCAGTTGTTGAACTGGCGCTCCAGGTTTAGAGGGACGAGGCACATAGGATAAGTGATATTGGGAGTGGATTGCGCCAGGATACTCCTTAGTTTCTTTTCGGTCCCTCCTGTTCGGGTTTTGGACTGTGGATGCCTCGTCGGAGTAGGCATTGTGTTTGGAGCTGGACACTGCAGTTCCTTGGATGGGGATCTGCCGCTAGAGGCGAGTTCTGGAGGGAGGCGCTTGGCGCTAGGTGATGGAGGACAGATCGGCAGGCAGAGGCATTTTCGTTTTGCTTTCCTGGGTGGTGGATATCCTTGTGGATGGTTAATGTAAATCTTACCCAAGGGGGATGTTACCCTGTGTGATTGATAACTGGCATGTTTGGGGTGCATTATATGTGATTGAGGGGTGAGCTTAGTAAGGATAATTGTATAAGGAATTGCATGAATCAATCGTGCTTGGTCGTATGACGATGATACCCAAGTGGATTTCTGAGACGTCAGGGGTTGGGTGGACCCCGATGACAGCAACAGCCATTTTATCAGAGTGGCGCAGCGGTAGCGTGGATTGGTTGTTTGCGAGAGACCACGTTCGGCATCTCAGCGTGAGCAGAGACAGAGGTCGTGCTCCCTTGTGATTGATTGGATATTTTCGGGTGGACTAAGCGACAACCGCTTGCATCGTGTGGATGAGTTTGTGCCGCCTGGTTGGAGGGCGCCACGGCAGTGGATCGGGTTGTCGCAGGTGTGATTTCATCACAGTAGTCGGAGTTAGTGCACTTTGCATTCCGGCATGGACTAGAGGCAGAGTTGTTACCACGTGCACTAGAGGTACAGGATACCATCGGTGTTGTGCATGTGAAGGAGGCTTGTGGATTATGTTCAGTGTCGTTGAGACCATGAGTTATACCGGCAAACCTTTTGATATGGGTGGCAGTTTGATGTTTTGACCCAATGCTTGGGAATGGTTGGCACGGCACCACTGGATGGTTAAGTGCAGAGAGGGTGCTGATTGTGACTTTTGCGAGGCAGACAAAGGAGGCTTGTTATGGGGAGATTGTTCGAGCACACAGGGTTTAGCGACTGTGTGAGAGGAGCTTGTGGTGGCGCCGGGACCAAAGGATATTTCTATTACTGCGGAATCTCGGGTGTGAGTCCACTCGAGTTGATGATTATGCCGCCTGTTAGGAAGATTAAGATTGCGATTGACGTGATTCTGGAAACCGCGCCAACTTCATTAGCCCCTCATTGGATATCGCCTTTAGAGCTGTGAGAGTTGATTTCTTAGGTGCGTGGATTTGATGGATAGAGGGTCTGTTTGACCTAGTGCCACGTCGTTGATACACGACGGTGAGAGCCCTTTGGGATTGGAGTCCAGGCAAGTCCATGTATTATTTAGAACCTTTTGAAGGAGCTATATCCCGGCAGTCATTGTATGATGCCTGCACCAATATGGAATTTCAACTGAGGGCTTTGTTTAGATGGTGTTCAGGACACAGTAGGGGCATTACGAGTATAGTGAAGCCAATGGATTGACTAATGCCCTGTTGCCTCTAGATTGAGGAATTTTGTATTTCTGTTGGCCTTGAACGGTTGGTTAGCGGCATCCTCCAGGGATATTTTGATTTTACCCCCTCCCTGAGTGATTTAGAGCTTGTGCAGCATTTGTATATGGTGTGACAAGGTCTGTGGGGAAGAAGCTTTTTGCCCAGTCGTTGTGGTGCTAGTTTTAGCTTCGAGAGCATATCTTCCTGGATTACTTATTCTAGCCGAAGGGGCGGCGGTGGAATTCGGCCAAAGTGGATGCTATTTAAGACTGGCCGAGATCGACGGTCATTGTTGGGGTGAGGAGTTTTTGGACTGGATAGTGCCAGCAGAGCTTGATGACCGGGTGATGAGATTGGTACCAGCGCCGATTCTAACCTAGTCAGTGGTGGGAGATGGATTTGTGAGTTATAGTGATACCTCCCGTAGTGGCTGTAGAGCCACCATTGGATTTTGTGAGCATCCAGTATCACCCCGACAGAGCCACTGTGGTGGCGGATGCCTGGAGCAGAAGAGCTATTTGGGAGTCGAGTTTGACGGTTCCATAGCTGGCACTGTGTGGGGCCATTCTGGTGTACAGAGTTTGAGTTTGTGTCCCAGAGGATCCCTTTTGATGAGAGGCTGCGGCTGAGCAATCCACTTAGGTGGTTGAGTTTTGAGGGCGACCGAGTGTGAACCCCTGCTTGTTTGGGCCCCTTTTCTGTGTAGGTGTTTGTGTGGTTGTGATTCGGGTCGCTTTGGTTGAGCTGGCTCTTGGGAGTGATTTTAGAGCGTGTTACTCAGGCTGTTCGTTCCTTTCCCCCAGTCTTTTGTTGGAGTTTGGAGGTTTTTCTGCGTCTCAGCTCAAGAGTGTTATGTTTTGGACCCCTCGCCGTGATTGACTCGTTCCTTTTGGGGTCTGTGAGAGTTTGGAGTACGAGGGACGCCCGTTGCGAATTCCGACTCGTGAGGTGAGGGAATTGCGCAATCGGGCTATGCCGTACTGGTTGTTGCTGTTGTTGTAGCTGAGGAGTAACCACGGGGAGTGATAGGTGACTTGGGAGCTGGAGACAGCGGTGTTGATTATTGACCCCTGGTTTCTGAGACTCCTTGGGAGTTGCCTTAGTTTTGAGGACGAAACTTTCTTTTAGTGGGGGAGGATGTGGTGACCCGGATCTTTGCAGGGCTTCTACAGTGTGACCAGCAGCTTCTGGAAGCCTACGTGGCATGTCGGCGGTGTTCGCGCGCCCATTTGGACACAAGAGATGGACTCGAGGCTTAAAATGGATCACGTGGGTAATCGGGGGACCCCGTCGGATGTTTAGAAGAGTTTACGCGCAGAGTGGATATCAAATTTAGGCTCGACGCGGAATTCGGATTAAAAATACCTTTCCGGGAGCCTCCGGCAAATTATAGGATTGGAATTTGGCAAAATGGACGTCGTTTTTGGAATCAGCGCGCGAAAACGGTCAAGATGGGCTATTTGCTTGATGTTTTTGGGTTGGCGGATACTGTTCATGCCGGAACAGTATCTCCGGCAGTCGCCGGCGGCGGCGGGCGGCGCCGGCGGGCGGCGGCGCGGCCTCGGGCAGGCGGCACGCGGCGGCACGCGGCGCGGGCAGGGCGCGGGCAGGCGCCCGGGCGCGCGGGCAGGCGCGCGGTCCACCGCGGAGGTCGTGCACCGGGGGCGGGCCACGTGGCGCTCTCCGGTTGGCCGGTGCAGCAGGCGCGGTCCACTGAATTTGGGCCCGGGTGCACGGTAGACCGGGTGGACACGTGGCGTGAGGTAGTTGGTCCGGTGTTGTGCTCCCGGTCCATGCAATCGGTGGAGTTGATTGACCGGGGCAGGTGGCCGTACGGTGGGGCAGGTGGCCGTACGGGCCCGGGTCAGCCGCGACGTGCGCGGTCCACGGCGCGACGTGCGCGGTGCACGGGTTGCCGGGCCACGTGTCGCGTCGCCATTTGCGGGCGCAGGTGCACCGGGTGCAGTGGGGCCCGGGGGAGTAGTGGACTGGGCTGTGTGGTGGACCGGGCCGCACTGTGCGCGCCCGAAAGTTCTGGGCCGGGCCGCACTGTGCGCGCCCGGAAGTTTCCGGGCGCCCGAAAACCCGGACTTAGTGGGAATTATCCCAATTGTTTCCTCAGCCTATTTAAAGGCAGCCCGAGCCTCTGTTTTGGGGTTTTTTCTCCCAAACCACACCTCCTCTGCCCGAGCTCCCTTAAGCAAAGTTTTTCACCTCTAAGTGCTTGATCTTCCTGCTAAGTTCTAGGATTTTAGGAGGCACGAATCCCGAGGTTCCCCATTTTACGGTGCGGCGCGATGTTGCTTTCTAATGTTCTTCTTCGGCGCAGCGACAGTGTTTTGGCTCCTCTGGGCTACCCCGAGCTCACTTTGCTGTGATTCTTGCGCCGGCAGACTCCTAAGAGGTAGGACTTCATCTTTCGTTTTGGTCGCACTTTCCCGTTTCGAGGTTTTGGCACGGATCCCGAGGCAAACTGTAACCCCATTTTCTGTGTGGACTTCCTTGACAGCAGCGGGGTATTTTGGCCATATCTTTGCACACGAGCGTCTAACGGAAACGAGATTGTACAACTTTTTCATCTACGGATCGCAAGGAACGCGCTCGTATTTTTATTGGATTTTTGTGAGATTTATTTCGAGGTGAAAATTACTGTTTTCTCAGTGAACAGTGTACAGTTTTAACACAGATTTTTGTATGAGTGTACCCCCTTGCCGAATTTTTATCTTGGCTTACCGAACTCAGATTTGGGCGTGCAAGCTACCGTTGCGAAGCTATCGACGCGAGGATCGCGGTGATATTTTTTTGGGAATTTTCTGGGCTCTTGCTGCAGGTAAAAATTAAGCATTTCGGGGACTATTGTGGTATGTGTGTGTGAGAGCAGCTTTTGGAATGTATGTGTAATAGTGGACTTTGTATTGTGCCAGGAGAGTTACGGGTGTGCTGAACTTATTGGAGCAAGGGATTAGAGTTATCTGGTGTTTTCAGCTGTTGGGCTTTGAACAGTCAGCTTTTCAGGTGGGTGCCTTATTCCCGGAACCGGTGGACGGTTCTCTAAATTTTCATATGTTAGCATTGCATGCAGGAGAATGGTACAATAGCTGGGATTGATCGGTAAGTTTAACAATGAGGATTTTATGGAAATTGCAAGTGAATTATTCACAGTATGACAATGGTATTAATCAAATAGTCATGTTGATGATTAGTGGAAGCTTATCTAAGGCAAGGATACCCTATATGATTAATTATCATGCCATATTAGCACATAACCTTTTATGAGGATGGTTTATGCATTGGGATAGGATTATGTAGTTATGTGCAGGTTCTACTCTGATGAGCCATTATGGATTGAGAATTATGGACAGGTATGGTCATTGATAATTTTGGCATGAGATTTATTTTCTTTATTCTTCTTGAGGACAAATGCATGCTTGTATGGACATATGTGTATGGACATATAGTTAGGCCATCTTTTACTGCTGCACTACATATTGGAATTTGACTTAGGAGAAACCATGATTGCTTTCTTTCTCCTTTTTATTTAGACTTTTGAGTCATGTTGCTCGGGTTCGAGCAAAGGTTTGGGATAGTGTAGCTGGGACCTTCGGGTCAGAGACAGGGTGTGCTTGATGTTGGGTTGTGGGTTATTGCGGCAACCGCGGACAGTAGGCGGTTGACCGGATCTTGATTATTTTACCCAATTGTGGGTTGTGGGTTATTGCGGTGACCGCGGACTTTGGGCGGTTGACCGGATGTTGACTATTGCATCAGATTGGGTATCAGATTTGTTCTAGTGGATGGTGTTTTCCACTTTTTGAGTACTATTGCATCAGATCGGGGTTTTGTTAGTGGACGGAGTTTCCCACTTTGATCATGGTCTTGATCCAGTCCTGCTATTATGAGACAGTGGTTACAGAGATACTCGATACCGTGATACTTGATACAGTGATGCTTGATACAGTGATACTTTACTCGTGTGGGTCGCTCCCCTCGAGTGCCACTCCGGAGTAGGCTTTCCACGGTGTGAGCGCCGGGCACCAGGCGGGGTTCTTGAGTTCGACAGCAGAGCAGGCAGTACCAGTGATTACTGGTCTATCGATTGGGTTTATTCAGGCAGATACTTTTTGTTACACTCGTGCCTGGGGAACCGAGTGGAGTCTAGTAGCTATGTTTAGACCAGTGCTAGTATTGTTGGGAACCGTTCGGGGTTTGACGGTGGTCCCGTGGTCGTTGTGAGTTCTTTGGCCATTGTGTGAGAGGTTGAGCATCTTGAGTCTATCCGTTCTGAGAGAGAGAGCATGGATTATGACTATAGCCTGCATGAGCCACTACTCAATAGCGAGTTAGTCCGTTTGGACGCCCTACGTAATTCCTGCCCGTCCGCGGGAGGTGGTTGTAGGTGGGCGCAGGTTTGACTGGACCCGATGTGGCAGTCAGCTCGATTGGGTCGATTGAGCACCTCGTGTGCGAGTGTTGCATATATTTATCAGAGTTTCCCCATTTGAGCATTCAGATAGAGGCATGGTAGCCGTAGAGTGTCTTCTGCTTCTGCTTTAAGTCTTACTGCATTAGTTATCTTTTGCCTCTAGTGGTCTTGGTGGGCAGATCGTCGGGCCTAGTGGCAATACCCACTGAGAACTCCCTTTTTGCGTAGTTCTCACGCCCGTCGGGGGTTTTTCCCCCTTTTTGTCCTTTCTCTCCTTTGTTTTGCAGAGTCTTGGCGGGTGTTGCCGTTCTGTGGTTGCTGTGCGTGGTGAGGGAGTAGCGAGCTAGATCCAGACCCATCTTTGGAGAGTAGCGGTACCCCCTTTGGAGGAGATCTTCAGTATAGTCGGTAGATTGGTATTTATTTCCTCTTTTGAGAGACTGATGTAGTGAGGATATGATGTATTGAGAGCTTGTACACTGATGTTTTATTTGAGATATCTCCCTGTTGAGCTATGAGTTTTGTATTCGAGGTTATTATATGATCATCATTTTTTGGGAGATGGACCTTGTTGTTTTATCTTCAGTTGTATAGTGGTTGATTTTATTTCTATTGCAGTTTTATCTTTTAGCTCTGATATCTGTTAGCTGTAGTTCTTTTCGCAGGTAGGACGCTTCGCCTATGCTGGTTTGGCATAGGTGGCGGATCTGTTGGCGAGCCCGGGTCGCAGTTTCGACCCCGGGGCGTGACAGATACACTAGGGGACGCAGGCTTGACTGGACCCGATGCGGCAGTCACCGAGATTTGGGTTACTGTGAGTGAGTGGTTGCATAGCATGTGACTTAGTAGAGTTTCCATTGAGCATAGTATTTGAGACATATTAGTAGTATCGAGTGGATGCATACCATCATCTGGGCTTTTCCTATTGAGCATAGTAGATAGAGGCATGATAGCTGTAGATACTTTTCCAGCTTAGTTTTCATTATCACAGTCTTTTTCTGTTATCTTTGCCTCTAGTAGACTTAGTGGGCAGACCGTGGGTCTTGGAGACGGTACCCACTGAGAACTACTGTAGGATGTAGTTCTCACACCCTCTGTCGGTGACAGGTTGCTGAGGCTTTTCTTTCCGTTCTTGCCCGAGCTGGCGCGACGGACCGAGGACAGGGAGTCACGAGATAGTTCCCTACCAGCATAGTTCCTTTAGATTGAGGTAGATGTACCATCCCGGACTGTGGGATTCACTGTTTATTGTTATATTTTTTCCAGTTTTAGTTATCTCCCTTTTTGGTTTCATAGATGTTGTATAGGTGGATTTTTATTTGTATCTGACCTTGTATTATTCTGGTATTTGGGAGATGGACTTTGTATTTATTTTTAGCTTATCAGTAGTTTGATTTTATATTACAGCTTTTATTTTTTCGCTCTGATATCTGTGTAGCTGTAGTTCTATCTTTTGTAGGTTAGACGCTTCGTCGGTGCGGGGCTTCCCGTGCCTACGGCGGATCTGTTGGCGAGCCCGGGTCACAGTTTTGTGATGACCTGGATCTCCGCAGAGCTGTGGTAGAGTCATTGGTGACTTCTGGGGGGCCTATACTGTGTGTTGGAGGTGTTTGTGCACCAATTGGACACAAGTGTCGGACTTCGGGCTTAAAATGGATCACGTGAGTGATCGGAGGACCCCGTGGAGTGTATAGAAGTGTTCTCGCGCGGAACAGATATCAAAATTAGACTCGGCGCGAAATTTGGGGTAAAAACACTTGTCTGGATGCATTCGGCAAATTTTGGAATTAGAATTTGGCAAATCGGACACCGGATTTGGATTCAGCGCGCGAAAACGATGAGATTGGGCTACTTACTTGATTTTTGCGCCACTGGTTACTGTTCACGCCAGAACAGTAACTCCGGCGGCCGGCGGGCAGCGGCGGCGGCGGCGGGCAGCGGCGGAGCGCGGCGGACGGGCTCGGGCAGGCGGCGGAGAGCCGGCGTGCACCGGAGGGCAGGACACGTGGCGTGTTTGGGTTGGTCGGTGCAGTGGACTGGGACCACGGAGCAGCGCGGAGTGGTGCGTGGACCGGGCGGACACGTGTTGGCTTTTGGTTGGCGGGCTCAGGTAGGCGGGGTCCACCGTGGCGCGGGGGTCGTCTCGGGAACCGTGCCTGGCAGGGGCGCCAGGCGGCGCGCTAGGGTTGGTCGAGGGGGGTAGTGCGGGCCAGGTGGCGCCCTGCGATTCGCGGGCGCCACCCACCCGCGTTGACCGGAAGTGGCCGCGCGGCGCCTCGCGTGCGGCGGGATTGGCTGTCGCCTGTTCGGGGCGACGTGGCGCTCCCCGGGCGTTCCGGGCGCTCGTCGCAGGCCGGCCCGTAGGTCTTTCGGGCGCCCGAAATCGGCCTTGCGCCCGAAAGTTGGGACAAATCCGGTATTTCCGGATTTGTCGTTTTGGGCCTATAAATAGAGCCCGAACTTCTCCCTGGAGCTCTTTTTCTGGCATGTTTCTTGTAGTGTGTTCTACAGAAATTCTTCTCATCTCTCAGAGCTGGTTCCACCTGTGGATCGCTGGACTTTTTTGTGGCTCGCATTTCCAGGTTTTCATTTTTACGGCGCGGCGCGACACTCGTTCGTTTGTGACCTCCTTCGTCGCGTTTCAGTGCGAGGACTCCCCCGGCTTACTCCGACCTCCGATTGAGGCAATTCTTACGCCGTTGGACTCACGACAGGTAGGGCTTCGATCTTTGTGTTTTTATCTCCCCCTCTTTTCGAGTTTATCTTGGAGTTTCCTGAGCTTTCTTTTGACCCATTTTCGTGGGCGGAGTTTTGGACAGCACCACAGTGTTTCGGCGATAACTTTGTGCACAGGCGTCGGATTAAGGCGTGCCAATAGGTGTTTTTCATCTACACAGTGCAAGGAACATCCTCGAATTTTCCTGGATTTTTATGGATTTTTCCCGAAGGTGAAAAAGGCATTATTTTCAGTGTTAGGTGCTACAGATTTCTGTACAGAGTTCTTTGGGGTGTTTCCCTTGCAGAATTTATATCTCAGTGTAGGAAACTCGGATTTGAACGTGCAGATACTCGTTTCGACCGGCTCGTCGCGAGGATCGCGACATTATTTTTTTGGGAATTTTTCGAGCAGAACTCGTAGGTGAAAACAGGGCAACTCTGATTGATGTGTTTTGGACAGATTTTTGTCAAGCATTGTATGTTTAAATTATGTATGTTCTTTTGGGGTTTGTTGTGCAGTGTTGTGGTGACTGTTTGGACCGAGCGTGGATTTCACCTTTGGACAGGGAATTAGCGCTCCAGGTGGGTGGTTGTTGCTTACCTCTATTTTGACATGCTCACTAGGATTATTAGAGTGATCTCATTATGTTACTATTATTGATTAACAAGTGGGGATGGAACTTATGCATGCTTGTTTGGACATATGGTTGGCTATGTTAGCGGTTAACTTTGCATGTGGAATTGAATCTTAAATTGGGATAATTAAATTACCTTGATGGTTGGTACTATTTGAGGATTTTATGACATGCATAGGTGGATAGTAATGCTTTATTATGGAACATGGATTATAGACATGTGTGGTTGGATAATATTTTAGCATGATGGTTATATCTATGCGGAACTATTAATTGTTACACATGTGGAACCACTATTGGTCACCTTTTCTTTTATCTTCCTTGAGGACATATGCATGCTTGTATGGACATCTAGATAGGCCATTTCTTTTCGCTACACTATCATGTTGGAACTTGACTTAGGAGAAACCATGTTTGCTTCTTTTCTCCTTTTCGTTAGTCAGGTGGTTCTTGTTGCTCGGGTTTGAGCAGGGGTTTGGGATAGTGTAGCCGGGGCCTGGATTGTGGATTATGGGTTTTGGCGGCGACCGCGGATATTGGGCGGCTGACCGGATGTCGGTTATAGGACATCGGTGTTAGGGCATGATTATGGACTAGAGGGCTTTGTGGCAACCGCGGATTTTGGGCGGTTGACCAGATACATATTATTTTACCCGATTTGGATTGGTGAATTATAGCGGCTACCGCGGATAGTAGGCGGTTGACCGGATGTCGGATGTGGGACATGATTGTGATTGTGAGTTATTCCGGCGACCGCGGATATTGGGCGGTTGACCGGAGGTCGGTTGTGAGACTTGGTTGTGGATTGTGAGGTAGTGCGGCGATCGCGGATTTTGGGCGATTGACCGGATGATCACTTATGCATCAGATTGGGGATCAGTTTTCTTTTAGTGGAGGGGTGTGTTCCACTGGGGTTTTATATTGATCCAGTCCTGCTTTTGATACTTATCACACCGGCGCGGTTATTGCCCGGTGATGCTTTCCTCGTGTGGGTCGCTCCCCTCGTGATCCCCTCCGGAGGCTCGGGCCAGACAGTTATTGACAGTTTTGCTATCACATCGGCGCGGCTTATTTGCCCGATGATGAGGGCGGTACAGATTGGGTCCATCTGGGGCGGTCGGTTACTGTTGCATACGGTTATTCCAGTCTAGGACTGCATTTTAGAGGCATAGTAGCGGTAGTTTCCTTTCTTCAGCAGTCATTATTGCTTACCACACTTCTTTCCTTTTTGCCTCTGGTAGCCCTAGTGGGTGTGTCAGAGTTTGAGGTTTTACCCACTAGGGCAGGCTACTGGTTTACTAGTAGTAGTTTTCACCCCCATTCTTCTTTCCTCTTTTTCTTCTCCCTTGTTTTGCAGTGTCTTCTGCGGGTGCTGCTGGGCTTTCAGCGGCGGGTCGAGGAGAGAGGACGGCTGAGTAGATAGATCTCGAGGCAGGAAGAACGAGTTAGCTGGACTGTTGGTGTACCCATATTTCCTCAGACGGTTGTACTTTTACTTTGGGACTGACTTTTGCCAGCAGGTTATATTTATTTTGGTGAGCTGGGAGAGACTGATGTATCATTTATACAGATGTATTGTATTTTATTTCCAGCTTCAGTCTGAGATGTATTAGTTTTTAGTTCAGCTCTGTTTTTATTGCTCCTTTATTATTATCTCTTATATCTGAGCAGGTTTGGTGCTTCGTGTACGCGGGAAATACCGTGTGCACGGCGGATCTGTAGACGGGCCCGGGTTCAGGTTTACACCCGGGGCGTGACAGATTAGTTGGTATCAGAGCTTAGGGATAGGTCAGTTGGGACTTAGGAAACCCTAGGCTTTTGGGCGGACCCTAGGATGTTAGTGCGTGAGAGACGCGACATTTTACGAAAGTCGTTGATTTATTTGTTTAACTCTTCCTGTGAGTGAAGAGGGATCGACATATCCTATTTTTGTGGGACAGTTATGTTGGCTGCAGACAACATAAAGTTACAAAAATAGGGGGATGTCTTTGACTTTCGCTAGATTGGGTCGAGTGTTTGGGGTGTGCTGATTTGCGGTTTTGTCGTGGTGAGCGGTGTCTCCCCGACGCTGGGCGCTGACCCGGGTGCACCCTGGTGCGGCAGTTGGGTCAGAGCTGGTTGTTTCGGGCCGGATACCCAGATTGGAGTCTGAGAGCTCCGGACCCGAAGGGTAGGAGGGTTGGAGGCAGATCAGCGGCGCAGTGACACAGTTGTCGGAGCAGCGCAGTGGCACAGTTGTCGAAGTAGCGAGTAGCCCCCTCTGTCCCGACGTTTAGTGCTGGGGCACGGAGGCAGGGTGGATAGTTGACAGCGGGAAAGCTGTGGGATTGCATTGTTAGAGAGAGCCAGTTTTGGCGGATGAGTCACCCCGATTTGTGGGATTGAGTATGGAGCCTTTGGAGACAAGGTGTTGTTCGGTGGGGGATGGAGAGTACTTGGAAGCCTCTTTGCGTCAAGAGTTAACGCAATTGCTGAACTGCACGCTCCATGTGTAGAGGGACGGGGCGCATAGGATATGAGTGTCTGAGAATGGATTGCGCCAGGATACAGTTTAATTCATTGGGTCCCTCCATTACGGATTTGGGATGCCTCATTGCGCCAGGATACCGGGTATGGAGCGTGGCATTGTAGTTCCTTTGGATTGGGATCTGCCGCCTGAGGCGAGTTCTGATTGAGGCGCTTGGCGCCGGGTGATGGAGGACAGATCAGTCGGATGAGGCATTCCCAATTTCTTTTCCCAGGATAGTGGATTTCTGAGACTGTCAGAGCACATAGGTTACAGCGGTCGGGGTGGTGGTAGGTTTGAGTTGTTCCAGGCTTTTGGGTTCGTATCTTTTTGATACGGGAGTATTCCCTTCTTGGTGGGTAGTGCTTTTGCTTCATTGCTTGGGTTAGGGGTAGGATGGTCACCACGTGCACGGGAGGCTTATTTTCCCGATCACACTTGGCACGTGGAGGAGAGTTGTTAGTCCTGCCCGGTGCAGCTTGAGTCCTGGATTTTGCCGGTAAACCTGATGGTCTTGACTCAGCTGCGGGGTGTTGTTGTGGTACTCGTTGGGCTGGCTGGTTCGGTTTTTCTTTCGCGGCGGTTGATTATGCCGCGAGGACGGTTTCCTTGGGGAGCCAGGCCCGGAGGTGTTGGTGTACCTGGGTTGCTTGAGGGTTATCTTCGCCTCTATAGTTTTGACTTCGTGAGCGAGGCGAATGTTTCGCGGGGGATGCGTAGCCTTTTTGGCTAGTGTGGTTGAGGGACCTGCGGCGGCGCCGGGACTCGGGGATACCCCCTTTGGTTGCGAGTTCCCGGCTGTTCTCCTATCGGAGTTGTCTAGCATGTCACTAGTTTGAGAGTTGAGGACACAACTCCAGGATTCGACGTTTTGGAAATTTTGTCAGACCAAGTGTGTCGCCTTTGGGGGCGCCGGTGCTATTCGAGTTGTGGAAGGTTGGTTCACTTCAGATTTGTGTGGATCCCCGGAAATTAGATGAAGTGACCATCCGGAGCTAGCACCCTTATCGAGCATGGAGGATTTGATTTACCAGCTGTAAGGGTCCCGGGTCTTCCTGAAGGTGGATTTGTAAGCTAGTTTTCTCGACTGCATATGGCTGTGTGTTGATGCCGGAGAGTTGGGGAATTGCTTCTACATCCCGACGGTTTAAAGATTGGAGATCAGGGTTTACGTGATCAGTTGGGGGACTTTTATTGGATACCTCGGGAGTACGGAGGTACTCGGATCGAGTTTTTATGCCTTTGGACTTGGTGGTTGGATTTTCGAGGCCCTGGGAGGAGCGGATGCTTTTGCCGATGTAGGCTACTTGGTAGCTCGAGCGGTTAGCCTAGCTGTACTTGGATGAGGTGGTGCGGTTTTTCTGGAGTACCCGCCTCTACTTTGTTCTAGTTAGAGACCCGAGGAGTGCATCGCGTCTCTGGAGGAGGTATTAGACAGCCTTGGGAGCTTGAGTGGTGGATGATTGGATATTTACCCCCTCTACTTGGTTGAGGTTCCGGGTTGAGGAATGACTTTAGTTTCGAGGACGAAACTTTCTCTTAGTGGGGGAGGATGTGATGACCTGGATCTCCGCAGAGCTATTGTAGAGTCATTGGTGACTTCAGGGGGGGGCCTGTACTGTGTGTTGGAGGTGTTTGTGCACCAATTGGACACAAGTGTTGGACTTCGGGCTTAAAATGGATCATGTGAGTGATCGGAGGACCCCGTTGAGTGTTTAGAAGTGTTCTCGTGCGGAACAGATATCAAAATTCGACTCGGCGCGAAATTTGGGGTAAAAACACTTGTCTGGATGCATTCGGCAAATTTTGGAATTAGAATTTGGCAAATCGGACACCGGATTTGGATTCAGCGCGCGAAAACGATGAGATTAGGCTACTTACTTGATTTTTGCGCCACTGGTTACTGTTCACGCCGGAACAGTAATTCCGGCGGCCGGCGGGCAGCGGCGACGGCGGCGGGCAGCGGCGGAGCGCGGCGGACGGGCTCGGGCAGGCGGCGGAGCGGCCGCGGGCAGCGCGCGGGCAGGAGCGCGGGCGCGCGGGCAGGCGCGCGGTCCACGGGCCGGCGTGCACCGGAGGGCAGGACACGTGGCGTGTTTGGGTTGGTCGGTGCAGTGGACTAGGACCACGGAGCAGCGCGGAGTGGTGCATGGACCGGGCGGACACGTGTTGGCTTTTGGTTGGCGGGCTCAGGTAGGCGGGGTCCAACGTGGCGCGGGGGGTGCCTCGGGAACCGTGTCTGGCAGGGGCGCCAGGCGGCGCGCCAGGGTTGGTCGGGGGCGGTAGTGCAGGCCAGGTGGCTCCCTGCGATTCGCGGGCGCCACCCACCCGCGTTGACCGGAAGTGGCCGCGCGGCGCCTCGCGTGCGGCGGGATTGGTTGTCGCCTGTTCGGGCGACGTGGCGCTCCCCGGGCGTTCCGGGCGCTCGTCGCGGGCCGGGCCGTAGGGCTTTTGGGCACCCGAAATCGGCCTTGCGCCCGAAAGTTGGGACAAATCCAGTATTTCCGGATTTGTCGTTTTGGGCCTATAAATAGAGCCCGAACTTCTCCCTGGAGCTCTTTTTCTGGCCTGTTTCTTGCAGTGTATTCTACAGAGATTCTCCTCATCTCCCAGAGCTGGTTCCACCTGTGGATCGCCGAACTTTTTCGTGGCACGCATTTCGAGGTTTTCATTTTTACGGCGCGGCGCGACGCTCGTTCGTTTGTGACCCCCTTCGTCGCGTTTCAGTACGAGGACTCCCCCGGCTTACTCCGACCTCCGATTGAGGCAATTCTTGCGCCGTTGGACTCATGACAGGTAGGGCTTCGATCTTCGTGTGTTTATCTCCCCCTCTTTTTGAGTTTATCTTGGAGTTTCCCGAGCTTTATTTTGACCCATTTTCGTGGGCGGAGTTTTGGACAGCACCACAGTGTTTCGGCGATAACTTTGCGCACAGACGTCGGATTGAGGCGTGCCAGTAGGCGTTTTTCATCTACACAGCACAAGGAACATCCTCGAATTTTCTTGGATTTTTCTAGATTTTCCCCGAAGGTGAAAAAGGCATTATTTTCAGTGTTAGGTGCTACAGATTTCTGTACAGAGTTCTTTAGGGTGTTTCCCTTGCAGAATTTATATCTCAGTGTAGGAAACTCGGATTTGAACGTGCAGGTACTATATTCGACCGGCTCGTCGCGTGGATAACGACGGTATTTTTTTGGGAATTTTTCGAGCAGAACTCGTAGGTGAAAACAGGGCAACTCTAGACTGATGTGTTTTGGATAGATTTTTGTGGAGCATTGTATGTTTAAATTATGTATGTTCTTTTGGGGTTTGTTGTGCAGTGTTGTGGTGACTGTTTGGACCGAGCGTGGATTTCACCTTTGGACGGGGAATTAGCGCTCCAGGTGGGTGGTTGTTGCTTACCTCTATTTTGACATGCTCACTAGGATTATTAGAGTGATCTCCTTATGTTAGGATTATTGATTAACAAGTGGGGATGGAACTTATGCATGCTTGTTTAGACATATGGTTGGCTATGTTAGCGGTTAACTTTGCATGTGGAATTGAATCTTAAATTGGGATAATTAAATTACCTTGATGGTTGGTACTATTTCAGGATTTTATGACATGCACAGGTGGATAGTAATGCTTTATTATGGAACATGGATTATACACATGTGTGGTTGGATAATATTTTAGCTTGATGGTTATATCTATGCGGAGCTATTAATTGTTACACATGTGGAACCACTATTGGTCACCTTTTCTTTTATCTTTCTTGAGGACATATGCATGCTTGTATGGACATCTAGATAGGCCATTTCTTATCGCTACACTATCATGTTGGAACTTGACTTAGGAGAAACCATGTTTGCTTCTTTTCTCCTTTTCGTTAGTCAGGTGGTTCTTGTTGCTCGGGTTTGAGCAGGGGTTTGGGATAGTGTAGCCGGGGCCTGGATTGTGGATTATGGGTTTTGGCGGCGACCGCGGATATTGGGCGGCTGACCGGATGTCGGTTATAGGACATCGGTGTTAGGGCATGATTATGGACTAGAGGGCTTTGTGGCAACCGCGGATTTTGGGCGGTTGACCAGATACATATTATTTTACCCGATTTGGATTGGGGAATTATAGCGGCTACCGCGGATAGTAGGCAGTTGACCGGATGTCGGATTTGGGACTTGATTGTGATTGTGAGTTATTCCGGCGACCGCAGATATTGGGCGGTTGACCGGAGGTCGGTTGTGAGACTTGGTTGTGGATTGTGAGGTAGTGCGGCGATCGCGGATTTTGGGCGATTGACCGGATGATCACTTATGCATCAGATTGGGGATCAGTTTTCTTTTAGTGGAGGGGTGTGTTCCACTGGGGTTTTATATTGATCCAGTCCTGCTTTTGATACTTATCACACCGGCGTGGTTATTGCCCGGTGATGCTTTCCTCGTGTGGGTCGCTCCCCTCGAGATCCCCTCCGGAGGCTGGGGCCAGACAGTTATTGACAGTTTTGCTATCACATCGGCGCGGCTTATTTGCCCGATGATGAGGGCGGTACAGATTGGGTCCATCTGGGATGGTCGGTTACTGTTGCATACGGTTATTCCAGTCTAGGACTGCATTTTAGAGGCATAGTAGCGGTAGTTTCCTTTCTTCAGCAGTCATTATTGCTTACCACACTTCTTTCCTTTTTGCCTCTGGTAGACCTAGTGGGTGTGTCAGAGTTTGAGGTTTTGCCCACTAGGGGAGGCTACTGGTTTACTAGTAGTAGTTCTCACCCCCATTCTTCTTTCCTCTTTTTCTTCTCCCTTGTTTTGAAGTGTCTTCTGCGGGTGCTGCTGGGCTTTCAGCGGCGGGTCGAGGAGAGAGGACGGCTGAGTAGATAGATCTCGAGGCAGGAAGAGCGAGTTAGCTGGACTGTTGGTGTACCCATGTTTCCTCATACGGTTCTACTTTTACTTTGGGACTGGCTTTTGCCAGCAGGTTGTATTTATTTTGGTGAGCTGGGAGAGACTGATGTATCATTTATACAGATGTATTGTATTTTATTTCCAGCTTCAGTCTGAGATGTATTAGTTTTTAGTTCAGCTCTGTTTTTATTGCTCATTTATTATTATCTCTTATATCTGAGCAGGTTTGGCGCTTCGTGTACGCGGGAAATACCGTGTGCACGGCGGATCTGTAGACGGGCCCGGGTTCCGGTTTACACCCGGGGCGTGACAAGTTTCGACCCCGGGGCGTGACAAATAAAGTACAATAACTCTCAAACAAGTAGAAGTGTCTCTCCCAGCTCACCAAATAAATACAACCAGCTGGCTGAAGCCAGACCCGAAATAAAAGAAAATACAATTGTCTGATTGTATAAGGGATACAATCAAAATACTGCTATGCTCGCAGACGGGGTAGACGACTATCTAGTCCGCTATCCTCTTACCTCGATCTGCCGAAGACGGCCCAGCTACTCCCGCAGAGGACTCTACAAAACAGGGGAGAAAAAGGAAAAAGGACAATGGGGGTGAGAACTACTATAAAAACAGTAGCCTCCCCTTGTGGGTTAAGCCTCAAACTCTGACATGCCCACTAGGTCTACCGGAGGCGAAAAGGAAATAGAGGTGGTATGCTATGAAGGTAACTGCTGATGAAAAAGCTACCACTAATATGCCTCTAAATGCCAAGCCAATAAGAATAGCTAAATGTATGCATCAGTATATAAATGCCTGCCTGAATAAACCCAATCCAACCACCAGTAAACACTGGTACTGCCTGCTCTGCCTGCCGCATCGGGTATGCCAGCCTACGCATAACACCGATGCAAAGAAGGAGTCTCAAGGACTCAAAGCCTGCCTGTCGCACACTCCGGAGTGGCACTCGAGGGGAGCGACCCACATGAGTAAAATAATAAGCCATAAGTACATAAAAATAGCAGGACTGGATCATGACTCTAATCGAGTCGGAAAAACCCTCCACTAAAGAAAGCCCGATCCCCCCTCCCTCAATCTGATGCAATAGTAACCACCCGGTCAACCGCCCAAAGTCCGCGGTCGCCGCAACACCCTGCCATCAAGCCCAGCCTGTCCTAAATCCCAAGGATCTGACTACACTATCCCAAACCCCCCGCTCGCACCCGAGCTATAAATACCCAGAGTCTAAAATGAAAAGTAGAAAAGTATAGAGCATGGTTTCTCCTAAGTCAATTCCCAGCATGATAGTGTAGCAGAAAAAGGTGGCCTATCTAGATGTCCATACAAGCATGCAAATGTCCTCATGATGGTAAAAGAAATACAGGTATCAATGTTCATATAATTATCAGAGCATGCTATTCCAAGATAATAATAATCGCGTAAAAACACTATGTACTAATATGACATATGTCAGCCTATACAACATGCATACTATCCACAAAGTACTAGTTGGCATATCTATTAGCATGATACTACATTTCCCGATAACCAATTTCACATGAAGGCGAGTACTAATATAGCGACCTGGAACTCATACAAGCATGCCAATTTTATCCATAGGTGCAATTTAACCTTTTAATACAAGGATTACTCCAATATGCCTAGTGGGTAGTCAAAAATAAGAGGTTCACAACAACACCCACCTCGATCGCTAAATCCAAGTCCAAAATGCACTCTCGTCCAAGAAGAAGGTCGCCCGCCGCGATAACTGCAAAAGTGTCCAAAACGGTGCCCAAATAAACAAACAATTTCACACTTAACCGCTGTCCACAAAACCAGTCCAGAAAGTGCTCAGTTTTCACCTGCGATATTAAATCTAAAATTCCGAAAAAAATACCGCTGCGACCGTTACGACGAATAGATAGAAAACGAGTACTTGCACGTTTCGATCCGATACCTGTAGGCCGAGTTATAAAATAAACAAAGTGGTAAGCTCGGAAATTCCAGAAAATATATGCTGTCAAAAATCCGCCCAGAAAAGTGGAATTTTCACTTTCGGAAAATCTCAAAAAAATCTAGAAAAATCACGATGACATTCCCTGCGAAGTGTAGATGCGAAACGAGTACTTGCACGCCTTAATCCGATGCCCGTGCGCGAAGAAATCGCAGAAAAACCTCAACATTGTCCAAAACTCCGTCGCAGAAAAAGGGGGTGACAAGAAGGCTCGGAAACTCCAAGAAAAACTCGAAATGAGGGGGAGCTAAAATATGAAAATCATAGCCCTACCTGTCGTGAAGCCAACAGCGCAAGAATAGCCAAAAAATATCGTCGGAGTAGCCTGGGGGAGCCCGCGCACCGAAACGCGACGGATAAGATCACCGGTGAAGGAACGTCGCGACGCGCCGAATCACCGTAGATCTCAAAAAACGTGCCACCAAAAATTCCAGAAATCCTCCAAGTGATGCAGCACAGGTAGGTGAAGATTTCCTCTGAAGAACACTCTGTCAAAAACCAGCCAGAGAAAAGAGAAACAGAGGTATTTCGGGCTCTATTTATAGGCCCAACTGGATAATTCGGGAAATTCCCGTTGTGTCCACACTTTCGGGCACTCGACCCACTTTCGGGCGCCCGAAAGTTCTGTGGACCGGCCCGCGAGGAGCGCCCGGAACTTCCTGGGCTTGACACGTGTCCCGAACACGGGACAGCATGTGCAAGCCCAACCGCTGAGCGCCGCGTGGCGCGCCCCGGTCAAAGGGGGTAGGTGGAGACCGCCAATGTCACGCCCCGGGGTCGAAACTGCGACCCGGGCTCGCCAACAGATCCGCCACCTATGCAAAATCCCGCATAGGCGAAGCATCTAACCTGCAAAAGATAGTACTATAGCTATGCAAATATCAGAGCAAAAATAAAGTGCTATAAAATAAAATCCAATCACTGTACAACACAAAATAAAGTATAACATCCATCTCCTCAAATACAGATAATCATCATACAATGTCCTCAGTACAGCATCTCTCAACTATAAAAGGGAGATAACCTAAAACTATAGTACATCAGTCTCTCCAAATACAAAAGATCCCTCTCAAAGTAAACAATAAAAACCAGCTGACAGCTACAAGGAATCTCCAACCAGGGGATACAGCTACACTCCTCGGGCGGTAAGGATCTAGCTCGTGACTCCCTCGCCTCGAACAACAACCGAAAGATCAGCAACTCCCGCAGAAAACTCTGCAAAACAGGAGGAAGAAAAGAGGGAAACAACAATGGGGGTGAGAACCACTAGTAAACCAGTAGCCTCCCCCTGTGGGTAAAGCCTCCAACTCCGGCGTACCCACTAAGTCTACCAGAGGCAAGAAAAGGAATAAGTGGTAAAGTTGTAAACAGAACTGCTGAAAAGGGGAAAACCACCACTAGCATGCCTCTAAATGCAATACCGAAAGGAAAGACTGTATGTATGCATCGGTAACCCAATCTATCCACCAGTAAAAACTGGTACTGCCTGCCGCTGCCCTCATCATCGGGCAATAACCACGCCGATGTGATGGCGAAAACTCAAGAACTCAGTAGGGGACCAGCACACAAGGCTCGAAATCCCAATCAGATGGACCGGTACCCGTCACGGTCTAAAGCCTACTCTGAAGTGGCACTCGAGGGGAGCGACCCACACGAGTAAAGTATCTCAGTAACTAGTAACATAAGTATCGTAAAGCAGCAGGACTGGATCACGACTATGATCAAAATGGAAAAATCCATCCACTAGAGAAATCTGATACCCAATCTAATGCAATAGTACTCAATAGGTGGGAAACTCCATCCACTAGAGAAATCTGTTGGGTTATATGTAATACGGATCTAAATAGGGGAAAAAACACCTAGAGGGGGGTGAATAGGTGTAAACGCATAAACACTCAAAAAATCGTTGCGATAAAAACCCAATGCGGAAATAAAAATAATACGCAAGATTTTTACGTGGAAAACTCCATCACCGGAGTAAAAAACCACGGGACCGATAACACGGCAGAAATCCACTAGAATTAAAACACGTACAAGGTGATTTACCGTACACACTTACGACTCAACCTTTTCATACGCTCCTAGAGGATCTTCTCCGCTCGCTCCGCGACGCTTCTCGAATCCACGATCTGCGCCCAACGCCGAATCCACGGCGTCCAACGTCGAATCCACGACGTCCGACCGAATCCACGGTCTTCACCCAATAGCACCCTTCGAATCCACGAACGTGCCTCGCTCCGAATCCACGAGAGCGGTTGAACCTTGAATCCACAAGGACACGCGAATCCACGCGCCGATTTTTGGGGTAAATCGTTGTTTTGGGTGGTGATGATCCGCCGAATACTTAGATCAAAGATAGATCGGAAATACCATCTAAGTATTCATTAGTTTGATTCAACTCAAGATGTGAGTATGAAAACCTAGAATCAAACTAATCAATATAGATGAAGAAACATAGAGTATTCTCTAATGATTTCCTTTCTTCTCTATATGTGGATCTATAGCCGTATAAAATGATATATGAAAATGACGGCTATTCACTATGTGGATTCACCCTAGAAAAAGAGTCATAGGGTGTATTTATAGGTTAGAAACCCTAGGAAGGAGATAAGAATCAAAAACCTAACATTTCTGGAAATTTTACGGACGGTGATCCAGATCGGACTAGCTGTGATCCGGATCGTCGTAACGAGTCAGCCAGTTCCAGAACAACGAAGGTTCGGGATCCGGATCGAAGTGCATGATCCGGATCGTTCATACAGTTTACCAAACATCAACGTTCGGGATCCGGATTGCGAAGCATGATCCGGATCGTTCAAGGAAAATGGTAAACTCACTGTTCGGGATCCGGATCAAGAGACTACGATCCGGATTGAACTGGTGTATGAACGAACCACCTTCGGGATCCGGATCGAACAACCTGATCCGGATCCTGAACATGTCCCAAGTCCAGTTTTTGATTTTTATGCAATGAAAGATTCTTCCAAGTGTTTCTACACTACAAGAAGTATTCGGATCACACAAAATCTTTAGTTAAACATACCTGATCCTTTTGAATTCTTCTTTCTTGAGATTGAGTTAAATGATCCAACTTTCTTCACCTTCAATCTTCAAGACTTGACACTTTCACGAAACTACGCCAACTCAAATTCCGTAACAATCTCCCCCTTTGGCGGTTTCGTGACAAAACACAGATCCACTAAAGAAAATTCAAAAAGATATTTTTGTTGCTATCACCATACAACAAAAATTTACAATGGAGATCCAAAAAATTTAAAAACATGAGATAAACTCCTAAAACAGACTCTAGACTTAGACATCTGTACTTTCTGCACAAAGAAATCATTCTTGACAAAAAGAGATCGTTAGATACCTTAGATACCTCAAGAATATTTAGCATACAAAACCTAGTACAGAAATAGAGTTTATCTAATCATCATGACATTTGAGAATTCAGATATGTAAGAGAATCATAGTCAAAAACCAACATATCTTCTATGCAACTAAAAACCAAATGTCACAAAAAGTTAGTCCAACATCAACTTGTTAGTTATATTACATGCCCAAATAGTTAGTCGAATAGTTAGTCGAGACATGCAAACAATCACAAGATGAAAACCAAAGTTGAAGTTGAAAAGATACTTACCTTGATGTCTACAAAATCTTCATCATCAAGTTTCACAATCATTGTTCATTGTTCTAAACATTGTTCTAAACTCTCTCCCCCTTTTTGTCACAAATAAAGCCAAAGATTACAGAAGTGGAGAGAATGGTTAACAGTTTAAGTTCGAGAACTAAAAACTCAAATTAAAACTTAAAAACCTGCACAACAGAAGGATTTAAGCATATGCATAATAAACAGAAATTAGAAGGATGCGGATTATTCAGACTCGTCTGAACTGATACAGCCGAGGATTTGGAAAATCTTCTTTATTCGCTTGTTCATTGCTGATTGATGTTTATTTACCTTCTTTATTTCTTCCTTTACCTCAATTAGTTCATTTGATATACGTTCTTGCTCGTTGGAGAGCCTTTGCTGTTCTTTATAGATTGAGGTAACAGATGCATCATCATCAGAAGTTGATTGTGGTGCTTCTTGTGCCGGAGGTGCTGGTTGAACTGGAGGAGCTGCTGCCGGTGCAGAGGTTGTTGCTTGTTGTCGTTGTTCTCGTTGCCGGTGAAGAGGTATGAAAGGTTCATCTGGCTTCGTCGAAAGAGACTTTACAATTGTTGTGTCATTGATCGTTCCTAAACTGTGCAGATAGGAACTCGCATTTGTGTCAGCTTTAAATTTGCGAAGAATGCGCATGATGATCATTGGAAAAGGTAGTCTCTCTGACGGATGAGCTTGCTCCACATATCGTGCCATCCTTGACCAGATGACGTAGGGAATGTTTAAGTTAGCTCCCATTGCTGCTGCGGGGTTTCCAAGTAGATAAAGAAATATCATTCTTTCCCACCGAAGAACCTTTGTGTTCATGTTTGGAATAATATTGTAACAAACAATGAGATTTAAGATGCGGTACTCTGGTCGTAGTTCTTTCGAGAAAACGGAGTTTCCTGTCGACCGAGTATCTGGAACACAGATTCCATCAACTACCACTCTCCAGGAGAAGGTGTTGAAGACTTGATTCTTCAGGTAATGAGTACCATCGGCTCGGGCGTCCATCCCTAGTACTTCACCAATTAGCTGAGGCGTTACTTTGATTCTGACATTCTTGACTAATGTTTGAAAATCCCGACGCCCGCTTTCCTGATCAACTAGATAGCAGGCATTCTGATAAAACATCCTCACTGAGTGAAGACAATATCCAGTGGTCTCCGGGAACTCGCAAATGGAAGCAAGACCTCTCTGGTCAAATAAAGTTCCAAACGTCTGAGAACGCTGCTTTAAGGCTTTTACATCAACATGCCTTTCTCCAATGCATTCTCTGTTTTCAAAATCCTTTATTCTGGCCGAGCTGACAAAGTCTTGTGCAGGTGCTTGGCCAGCAGCTGGTTGCTCAATGGTGATTCCTCGAGCACTTCCTCTCTTGCGAGCAACACTTTTTCTTCTTGTCTTCCCAGAAGTTTCTTCCATTGGAGCTTTCCCTTTTTCAGCAGCAGTAGGCGGAGCCTTCGATGTTTCCGCAGGCGCTTTTCCCTTTGAAGCAGTGGGAACAGTCGTTGCTTCAACTTGCAGTTCATCCCAATCAATTGATTCTGTTTCAGATTCTGTATCGGAATCATCTTTAGCTTTCTTCGCTCTCTTAGCCTTCTTAGCCCTCTTGGGCTTGACGGTGTCTCTTGTATGAACCATAGCCGCAAGTAGAAAGACAATCCAAGTGATCACCATTGCTAATGGTTTCTTGAGAAAAGGAATCCTGTGTAGACCAACTCAAGAACACATGAAAAAATTGTTAATTTTCAAAGATTGAAAAATTGTATCCAAAGAATCATAATCATGTAGAGAGACTAAGAATCAAATTAGTTTTGCAAAAGGACTTTTAAAAATAGATCAATTGCATGATTTTCGAAATCCTTATTATATGCCCTAAAACCGAAATTTTAGAAATCGAAGCCTAAAAATCCGTTAATCAGGAGAATACCTAGCATATAATCAAAACTAATCTACCCAGAGTTCTTATTTCAAAAGAAATTGATCAAAAACCATCCACAAAACAAAGTTGATCCAAGAAATTCATCACGTTTGAGGAGAAAAAGAGAAAAACGGTGAAAACCGAGATTTTGATCAATAAAACTTACTTGGAACTGAAGAACTTGAGTTTGAAAGCTTCCAAGAAGGATGAAATCTAGAGAGAGAGGCTCTGGAAACTTTGGAACAAAAGATTGGAGTAAAGAAATCAAAAACCCCTTTCGTTCTTTATAAAACCTAGCCGCGATCCGGATCAGTTCATAACTGCGATCCGGATCGGCTACCCGCAGTGAGAAACTGCGTTCTGGATCCGGATCGGCAGATACAATCCGGATCGTCAGCCCGCAGAAGAATTCCTGCGTTCGGGATCCGGATCATCTAGCCCGATCCGGATCGGCCCCAACTTTTTCTTTAGAAAATTTCAGAGAAATTCAAGAAAAACCAGAAAAAGATTGTAAGCACAAATGTGTATCAACTTTAAACAAAAATCATCGTTTCATACAACAAGAATTAGATTATGCCAAATCTATCAATAATATCCAAAAATGAAACGAAAATTTACAAAAATTAAATCCCTTAAAGTTGAACACCTTCAATCACATCTAACTTGATCTTATGAGTAATGCCTTTATCAAATCATCAATTCAGTAAAGAAAATGAAATACAAAGATCAATAGATGTTTGAAATCCCAAATATAGTAGATAATGTATCTAGACAATCTGTTGAAGAGAGTGGCTCTTTGAGCATCTTTCATTAAAAACCCACCTTATACCAACCTTGAAATTTGACAGAGTCAAGTATTTCAACATGCATTTTACTTAATCAAAAATTTGAACAACCATGCTTGGTATACATGTGGTAGCTGCACACAATACTCGGACGACCGAGGTGGTAGCTCTTTCCTCCATGTGGTGGTAGTTTTCACACTCCTCATTGGGATGTAACTCTTTCCACATCTTTTGAGCATTTTACCTTTTCTATGACTCCCCCTCAATTGGCTATCAATTATTTAAGATATAAAGTATTCAACCAAATATTGATCTTGATTTCATACTCGACTAAGCAGTCAAATAAGATAATGACTATACCAAGAGATCATAGAGAGAGTGAAATTGACTTTGATCACTTTAGAAGATGATTTAATTAACATAAATGATCATTGCAACAGTGAAATATTATGATGGCAAAAGCATAATAAATTTCTAAATGTGCGAAAAGATGCAATTAAAGTCAATTATGATCTATGCTCAATTAATGTCCTATGTACAAACATAGATAATGAACAAAAACAAAAAAAAACAAATACAAAACCTATCCTAAGCAAAGATTTCAAAAAGAAGATTATTTCAAGGAAAGCATCCCAATTGCTTTTCGTAAATGAATAAAACGTTTTTTGATCCAAAGGTTTTGTTAGAATGTCAGCTAATTGATCCTCAGTTGAAATATATGAAAGTTGAAGAGTATTTTTGATTCAACTAGCTCTCTAAGGAAATGATATCTAAGTTCAATATGTTTTGTTCTAGAGTGCAACACAGGGTTTTTAGAAATGTTAATAGCACTAGTGTTGTCACAAAGTATTGTTACCGAAGATGCTGAAATGCGGAAGTCGCTCAGTACGCTTTTCATCCAAATGAGTTGAGTTGAGCAGCTTCCAGCTGAAATGTATTCCGCTTCGGCAGTCGAGAGTGCTATGCAGTTCTGCTTTTTACTGTGCCATGCAACAAGGCAATGGCCAAGATAGAAGCATGCACCACTCGTGCTTTTCCGATCATCCACTGATCCTGCCCAATCGGCATCTGAGTATCCAACAATGTCCAAACTTGTTCCCATAGGATACCAAATTCCGAAATTAATTGATCCTTTGATATACCGGATGATCCTTTTCACCGCTTTCAGGTGAACCTCCTTTGGTGCTGATTGATATCTCGCGCAAATCCCAACACCAAAGATATATCCGGGCGACTAGCCGTGAGGTAAAGTAGACTTCCAATCATACTTCGATACAGTTTCTCGTCTACATTCTCACTATGTGATTCACTTCCAAGTCCCTTTGTGGCTAGTTCCCATTGGAGTCGGAAAATCTTTACAATTTTCTAGATCAAACTTTTTGACCAACTCCATTGCATACTTGGATTGACTCAAGTGAATACCTTCATCATTTTGTTTAATTGCAATCCAAGAAAATAAGTCAATTCGCCCATCATGGACATCTCAAATTCGCTTTCCATGGTCTCCGCGAATTTAGAAGCATCATTATCTCTTGTTGCGCCAAATACTATGTCATCGACATATATTTGTGCTACAATGAAATTGCTTGATAATGCTTCACAAAGAGAGTCCTATCAGCTCCCCCTCGAGTATAGCCCTTCTCCAAAAGGTGCTTTGTTAACCTTTCGTACCATGCTCGCGGTGCTTGTTTAGACCGTAAAGAGTCTTTTTCAAACGAAAAACATGGTTAGGTTGTTATGATCTACAAACCTTCGGTTGAGCCACATAAACTTCCTCATTTAAAAACCCATTTAGAAATGCGCTCTTAACGTCCATTTGAAATAATTTGATTTTAAAATGACAAGCAATAGCGAATAGTATACGAATGGACTCGAGTCTAGCTACAGGGGCGAAAGTTTCATCAAAGTCTATACCTTCTACTTGAGAGTAGCCCTTGAGCAACTAATCGTGCCTTGTTCCTGATGATAGTACCATCCTCATTTTTCTTGTTCTTGAAGATCCATTTGGTACCTATCACATTGTGTTGCTTTGGAGGCTTCGTTAATTCCCAGACTTTGTTTCGCTCAAATTGATGGAGCTCTTCCTGCATTTGCTTTAATCCAGTAGTCATCCTGAAGAGCTTCATCTATGTTCTTTGGTTCGATTAAAGATACGTAGCAAGCGGAATCCACAACCAACTGCCTCCGAGTTCTGACTCCTTCTTGTGGATCTCCAATAATATTCGATTCCGGATGATCCTTGGAGATTCGTAGCGTTTGTTGAAACGGAGTACTCGGAGATATATGAGATGATTCCTGCACATCAGATAAACTAGAAGAACCATTAGATGCATCATTAATATTGGAAGTATTATTATGAGAAGATGCACTAGCAGGAGAATCATCATCTAGAGAGATATCGAGGGTTAGATTTTCCAGTTTCAAAGTGAAAAGCTTCATCTACTTTAACATTTATAGATTCTACGATCGTCTTAGTTTCAATGTTAAATACTCGATATGCTCTGCTATTCGTAGAATAACCCAAAAAGATCCCTTCATCACTTCGAGAGTCGAACTTTCAAGATTTTCACGGTCACGTAAAATGTAACATCGACTCCCGAAGACACGAAATATTTGATATTGGGTTTTCTACTAAACCACAGCTCATATGGTGTATGAAAGTTCCTGGGCGCAAGTAAACTCTATTAATGACATAGACAGCGGTGTTCACAGCTTCCAGCCCAAAACTGTAACGGTAAATCCGGCTATGAAGCATCACACGTGCCATCTCTTGAACAACCCTGTTCTTGCGCTCAAACAACACCATTCTGCTGAGGTGTATTAGGGTGCCGAGAATTCATGTTTAATTCCATTTGAAGTGCAAAAATCAATGAATTGGGATTTATGAATTCTCCACCCTCTATCACTTCTAACACGATGATCTTTTCATTCTTTTTCAATCATAATACGATGGCAAATCTCATGAAAAGAGTCAAACGTATCAGCTTTCTCTTTTAAAAATGCTACCCAAGAAAACCGAGAGAAATCATCAACCAATAAAAAAATGTACCATTTACCTCCCAAAGATGGTTGACGGGTCGGCCCCATTAAGTCCATGTGCAAAAGTTCCAAGGGCCGTTTTGTACCAACGTGGTTCAAGTTCTTGTGTGCAGTCCTAGACTGTTTTCCCTTTTGGCAACCACCACACACAACGTTTTGTTTAAATAAAAGCTTTGGAACCCCCTTGACCACGTCCTTGTTTGAAATTCTAGTAAGTTCCTTAAAATTAAGTGACCTAGCCTTTCATGCCAAAGAGTTTCATTATTCAAAGCGGCTAAGTTACAATTTTCAGAAAATTTATTAGGAACAACATAACAATTGTTTTCAGATCTAACCCCTTTTAAAAAGAAGACATGGTCCTTATCAGTTACAACGCATTCAACAGATGAAAAGTTAACTGAAAAACCATTGTCGCAAAGTTGACTTATGCTTATGAGGTTAGTCTTAAGGCCATCAACAAATAAGACGTTTTTCAAAATCGGGCCATCTGGAATAGCTACCGTCCCTTTTCCAACAATTTTGGAAGATCGACCGTCTCCGAAAAAACGTGTCCTCCGGAGATTTTCTCAAGATTTTGAAAACTATTTTTGTCACCGGTCATGTGACGGGAACACCCGCTATCCAGATACCAAGACGAACTATCATATGCATGCAAGGAAACATTGGAAACAAGACAAGGGAAAATTTCACCTTTGCGCACCCAAACCCTTTGGAGTGCGTCGGTAATGGTCGTGAAGTTATATGCCTAGGTGAAGGCGTCTTGTTATAGCGATTGTTGTTCCTTGATGAAATCGTCTTGCGCGATGAACTACCAAGTCTCTTTTCATTTGAAAAGTTTTGCTTTGATTTTCGGGGAGGAGCCTTTTTGGTAGTTGTTGCAAGAGGTCCTTGAGATGAGCGTTCGACTCCCGTCTTGCAATATCTTCTTATGTGCCCTGAAACACCACAACGAAAACATACCTTAGATCTTGACGATCCCAAAGAGGATGAAGTAGGTTTGTTGTCGTTGTTTGTCTTGAATTCCGGTGTCGGAGGAGGAGATACCGACTGAGGCACAAAAACTGTCTCACTCGAACTTGGACTGTTTCCAGTTTGAGTGTATCCGAGGCCGAACCTATTTGATTGACCAAGACCAAGAAGTCTATCCAACTTACTCCTTCCTGAAGAGAATCGCTGTAAGTCATTCTTGAGTTGGAAAATGGTCTTTGTCATTTCCAGGTTATCCTGTCGAGCCTCGTTGTAGAGCTTTGAGAAGTGATTCGCGTTATCCACCAGATTTGTATGTTCCTTCTCAAGTTGCTCATTGGACTCTTGAAGGGAAGCATTTTCTTTATCAGGTTTTCCCTTTCCACTTCAAGAGCGTTTGAGAGAGAAGTCGCTCTTTTTGCTTCTTCTTCGAGATCATGCACTCTCCCTCTCAAACTCTTGTTTTGCTTAGCCACTTTCTTTGAGTCCCTCAAAAGTCTGTGGTAGGCTAGAGCAAAATCTTCACCTTCCGAATCATCCGATTCGTTGTCCGTTGCATTCTTTTCAACAGTGGAGTTGGACAACGACTCAGATGTACTTGCCATAAAGCACATGAAGGGTGAAGATACGGACGCGTGGAATGCGGTGGAGCTTTTCTTCATCACTCGAAGACGACTCATTTGACGTTGAGTTGTCATCCCAAGTGACGACTTGCATCGCCTTCTTCTTTGCCGGATACTTGTTAGGACACTCCGTTGCAATGTGGCCGTAGCCTCGACATTTGAAGCATTGTAGTTGTCCTTCTGAACTTTTCTTATCCTTTGAGAAGTTCTCTTGCTTTCTTGACTTGTAACCTGAAGTACCCTTGCCTTTGTTCGACTTTCCGAAGGATGGAGATTTGCTTGAATTACCCCTTCGAAAGTTGCGGCGAAACTTCCTTGTCAAGAGAGCGAGCTGCTTCTCAAATTCCTCCATAGAAAGGTTCTCGTCATCGTCTGAGGAGGATGTATCCGCGTCTTCTTCCTTAGTTGTTTTCAACGCATAACCTGAAGACTTAGAAGTGGATGCCTTTCCAGAAGAATTGTTAGTAGTAAATGTCATTTCATAAGTTTGTAATGAACCAACTAATTCTTCTACACGTATTTCGTCCGGGTGTTTAATAGTTTCAATGGCAGTAACCTTTGGGCGAAATCGTTCAGGAAGAGTTCTTAAGATTTTCTTACAATCTTAAATTCTGGAATCTTCTCTCCCAGATTAGCACATGAGTTTACGATGTCTTGCAATCGTGTATAGTAGTCCGTGAAAGATTCATTTTCTGCCATAAGATAGAGTCAAACCAGCTTCTAACCTCTATTTGCTTTTAAAGAGTTAAAGTATTAGTTTTTGGCCAAAAGTGGAGAGATATGGGTCAATAGTGGGCCAGAAATATGATTTTGATCGATGGGTCTGATCTGAAAATCTGAGATCACCATTGCGATCGTCTCGTCGAAAAATAGAAGTTTCATATCATATGTTTTCGATCCGACCGGTCGGATCTTCCAGAAATCAGAAATCAAAAAGTGGGCCCCGCGACTTATGTGAATAGTAACCTTTGATTTTTAACCCCTCTGTGACATGACATGGTCGAACCACTATCTAGAATTTAACATAGGAGTATGAGTAATGGATATTAGATAATTCGACGTTCTGAGCGCAATGGCACTGTCGGATTTCGCGTTTGGAGAACCCGGGTGCCATCGAAGTGCGTGCCACGCGCTATATTGAGTCGAACTGTATGGAACAACTTTTAATC
>CM055072.1:11904888-12002776 GCA_029204045.2 Tillandsia leiboldiana
GGGGGGGGGGGGCGGTGGCGGAGTCGGGGGGGGCTTGCAGGGAGTGGGGGGGTGGGAGGAAGAAGGCAGAAGGCCCTCCCGAGGGGCCCAGAAGGGACGGGTCCGAGGTAGGAGGCCCCCCAAGAACCAGCGCGCCCACAAGGGCCGGCGGTGGGTGGGCTGGGGCCATGGCGGAGGTCGGCCCAAACGGGCCGATCAGGCCGGGCAGGGGAGCGGGCCCAGACTTAAACGGGCCCGGCCAGGGTCAGGGTCCAACCCCCAGCGGTTGGGCCAGGGCCTCCAGTCGCAATGGGGCGCCCAGCCCGCACGGGCCAGGAGGCAGGGGGGGGGCACACAGCGCAAAACGATGGGGGGGGGCCCGCGTCGGGTGGGCTGGGCCGGGGATGAGGAGGCCCAGCAAGGGCCCCGACCGTAACGCGCAGAGGGATCCCAAGTTGAAGGCAGGGCCCGGCAACGGCCCCAGGCCGAGCCTCGTGCGAGGGAGAGAGGCAGGAGGAGGATTGAACAGTCAACGGGGGACGCAACACCCGAGGTGAGAGTAGCGAAACCCTGGCAAGGGAAGGGAGCTCGAAGAGGGCGAGGGCAGGAGCCGCTCGAGGAGGTAAGCGGGACCGCAGGCCACCCGCTCGAGAGAAGGGATGAGGTACCTCGATTCCAGCAGAAACAGAAGATTTGAAACTAAGCAGAAAGCAGAAAGGTTCCGAGCTCGAGGTCCGTCAGCTCCCAGCTCGAACTCCAAGTGCAGATCGAGGCTGCCTCGGGCGGGTGTGTCAACGGTAGGGGCCGTCAGCACAGGGGTGCCTCGGAGGAAGTACTCCGGCCATTGTGTCCGCGGTCCAAGGAGTTCATCCCCGCCGCAGACATCGCCGGAGAGAGAAGGCCCCGTAGAATCATGCGCCTCGGAGGGGGTCAGTGGTCCACGCCGGCGATCCCGGATCTCAGAGGAATCCCAGGTAGCGCTCTGTCCCCCGCGGGTGGCGTCCCTGGAATCGCTCGCTGTGCGTTTCCCCCAGATCGACGAGGGCCACCCGCCTAGCGATCCGCACACCTTGGGGATCCGTTTGGTCTCCCCCTTCACTAGGCCCCCCACCAATGAAAGGAGTGCCACGATCATCCCCGCCGAAGGGGCGGTGCTGTCGATCTGGACCGACACGGGGACAACAACGTTGCCCAAGGAAAAGAGAGAGTCACCGGTATGTCGGCTAAGTCGTCCACCGCAACCAGGCAGCGGTATAGCCCGTCAGGTCATCCATGTTGGTGCTGATCTCGGCGGGGATTCGAGAAAGCGGCCGAACCCACTGACGAGCGCCGTGACGCGTTCGCGCGACCAGCATTCGTAGGGGAGGTCGACGAGCTTCAGCCAGGCCTTGTAGTAAGCCTAGAGCGCTCAGTACCCAGATGCGGCACCCAAGAGAAACAGTGGAGTCGGCAATGCCGGAGTCGCAGGAGACCGACGTCGATAATCTCAGCGGGGCGGACCCATTCCGGGAGGAAGATAATGTAATCCCTCTCCCGGAAGGTCGCCACCAGAAAGTCTGTGGGATAGCCGCCGAATCTGTCAGCCAGGTCAGCCGAAAGCGTTCCCTGGGGGTAGGCACCCAGGTTTGGCGCCCCACAACATCCGCCAACACAGCATTCTGGCATCTTACCTGCCGAGAGCGGAAGTCTTTCGTCAAGGGGACGAAGGACTTGGAGACATGCGGACGGAAGTTCCTGATCATCCTGACGCTATGCTGACTAAGAGAGCAGTGCCTGGCCTTGTGCCCCACCCGCATGCACACCGACAGCGAATGGGGTCCTGCAGAACCGAACCAAGTGGTCCGAGGCTAAGCACCTAAAGCACCTTTTGTAGCCGATGGTGTAGGGAGGGGTAGATGCGTAGCGAATGCGGGAGGGAATAGCAGGAGGGTGGCGGCGTATGGAGTGGGTCCGCTCAGGAGAGCTGTGGCCCGAAGCAGGACGAAGAAGGATGTCTTTATAGGAGTGGGGGCCAGGCGCGGGAGGGTTGCCAAGTGCGCTGGCGGCAGTTGAAGCCCCGGGGGGACCCCTTCGTGCTGCGGAGAGGAAGCGTGGCTCCTGGGGCAACCGCCAGGTCCTCTCGAAGGAGCAGGTTGAGTGGACTGCTCGGATGACCCGAGGTTGGAACAGAGAGGCTCCGCCCAGGAGACCTTGGAGGCGACCCTCGAGGTGAGAGGACAGGGCTCAGAAGAAGAATCCAGCCTTAATCTAGGACATCGATGAGATGGGGGCACCCAGTCAGTGGGGCCCCGTGTACGAAGACGCCGAGCGGGGAGAGAAGGCCCAGCACCAAGGATACCAGGCGTGTTCGCACAACCTCCCCAAAGCACGCGACCGCGACAGCCCAAGCGACGCGGCTAGAGCAGCGGATTCCCGTCCGTCCCGAGGGAGAGGGACCCCTGCGGTGTCCCGTCGCACCTCGCGAGGTCCGTCCACCATGACGGGGAGACTCACTCCGTCCCCCAGCAGTCCGACGCCCACACCCAGCCTCGCGCCTCTCTCCCTAACCCGCCCTCTCTCCCTAACCCGCCCTCTCTCTCTCTCTCTCTAACATTTTTTCTCCACGTGATCACCATTGCTATTGGTTTCTTGTCTTGAGAAAAGAAATCCTGTGAGCAACAACTCAAGAACACGAAAAAATTGTTAATTTTCAAAGGTTAGAAAAATTGTACCCAAACAATCATTATCGTGTAGAGAGACTAAGAATCAAATTAGTTTTGCAAAAAGAATTTTAAAAATAGATCAATTGCATGATTTTCAAAAATTCCTATTATATGCCCTAAAACCGAATTTTCAGAAATCGAAGCCCAAAAATTCGTTAATCAAGAGAATACCTAGCATATAATCAAAACTAATCTACCCAGAGTTCTTATTTCAAAAGAGATTTGACCAAAAATTATTCACAAATGAAAAAGTTCCATGATTTCTACTCACGTTTTGAGGAAAACAAGGAAAACAGTGAAAAAAACCGAGATTTTGATCAATAAAACTTACTTGGAATCGAAGAACTCGAGTTTGAAAGGCTCCAGGAAGGATGAATTCTAGAGAGAGAAACTCTGGAGTCTTAAGAACAAAAGATTGGAATAAAAGAAATCAAAATCCCTCTTGTTCTAATAAAGCCCTAGCCGTGATCCGGATCGGATCGAGATTTCGATCCGGATCGGCTACCCGCAGGAAACACATGCGTTCGGGATCCGGATCATTCATGTCCGATCCGGATCGGCTCCAACTTTTTCTTCAGAATAATTTAGAAAAATTCATAAAATCCAGAAAAAGTATGTAAGCATTTTAGCACATCAACTTTAAACAAAAATCATCGTTTCATGTCAAGAGAAATAAATTATGTTAAATCTATCAATAACATTCAAATAATGACATGAAAATTTACAGAAATTAAAACCTTTAAAGTTGATCAAGTTCAAACACATCCATCATGATCTTATGAGTACGACGTTTATCAAATCATTAAAATGGTAAAGAAAATGAATTACCAAGATCAATGGATGTTTGAAATCCCAAATAAATTATATAATGTATCTAGTCAATCTGTTGAAGAGAGTGGCTCTTTGAGCATCTTTCATTAAAAATCCCACCTTATACCAACCTTGAAATTTGACGGAGTCAAGTATTTCAATCATGCATTTTATTTAATCAAAAATTACAAACCCATGCTTGGTATATATGTGGTAGCTGCACACAGTACTCGGACGACCGAGATGGTAGCTCTTTCCTCCATGTGGTGGTAGTTTTCACACTCCTCATTGGGATGTAACTCTTTCCACATCTTTTGAGCATTTTACTTTTCTTTGACTCCCCCTCAATTGGCTATCAATTAATTTAAGATATAAAGTATTCAACCAAGGATTGATCTCGAATTCATACTCAACTAAATAGTCAAATAAGATAAAAACAATACCAAGAGATCATTGAGAGAGAAATTGACTTTGATCAATTAAAAATGATTTAATTTAAATAAATGATCAATGCATCAACTGAATTATTATGATATCCAAAGCATAATAAAATTCTAATTATATGAAAGGATGCAAGTAAAGTCAATAATACACATGCAATTAATGTACTATGTATAAACATAGATAAAGAACAAAAACACAAAAAACAAAACCTAACCTAAGCAAAAGTTTCAAAAGATGTTTATTTCAAGGAAAGCATTCCAATTGCTTTACGCAAATCAATAAAACGTTTTTGATCCAAAGGTTTTGTTAAAATGTCAGCTAATTGATCTTCAGTTGAAATATATGAAAGTTGAAGAGTATTTGATTAAACTAGCTTTCTAAGAAATGATATCTAAGTTCAATGTGTTTTGTTCTAGAGTGCAACACAGGGTTTTGGAAATGTTTATAGCACTAGTGTTGTCACAAAGAATTGTTACCGAAGTTGCTGAAATTCGGAAGTCGCTCAACACACTTTTCATCCAAATGAGTTGGGTTGAACAACTACCCGCTGAAATATATTCTGCTTCGGCAGTCGAGAGTGCTATGCAGTTTTGCTTTTTACTGTGCCATGCAACAAGGCAATGGCCTAAATAAAAGCATGCACCACTCGTGCTTCTCCGATCATCCACAGATCTTGCCCAATCGGCATCTGAGTATCCAATAATATCTAAACTTGTTCCCATAGGATACCAAATTCCGAAATTTATGGTTCCTTTAATGTATCGGATGATCCGTTTCACCGCTTTCAGGTGAACCTCCTTTGGTGCAGATTGATATCTCGCGCAGATCCAACACCAAAAGATATATCCGGGCGACTAGCCGTGAGGTAAAGTAGACTTCCAATCATACTCCGATAAAGTTTCTCGTCTATATTCTCACTAAAAGATTCACTTCCTAATACTTTATTGCTAGTTCCCATTGGAGTCGGAAAATCTTTACAATTTTCTGGATCAAACTTTTTGACCAACTCCATAGCATACTTGGATTGACACAAATGGATGCCTTCGTCACTCTGTTTCACTTGCAATCCAAGGAAATAAGTCAATTCGCCCATCATTGACATCTCAAATGTGACACCCCCAGAATTTGGATTAGTCCTCTATATAAATGATATAATAGGACTAAATCTCTAACCCGGCTATAGCATTTTGGATGGTAGCAAGATCCAAGAGGAATATGAGAGTTAAGCGTGCTAGAGCTAGAGTAGTTCTAGGATGGGTGACCCCCTGGGAAGTGGGGCGTCACAGTTGGTATCAGAGCCATTCACCAGCCCGAAATGTGAGATGAGTCTCGGCTGAGCCAGGGTATATAGCGGGTAGAGCGAGGCTCCCCGGCTAATGACCGTTGTGAGTGGAGTGCAGCTCCTCACAAGGTCGGCTAAGGCTAGCGAGACGAGTCTCACATCCTGGTGCTTGTGAGTGTGCTTGAGCCTGACGTGGACGTCAGGGCTTAAAGGGGGAAGAATGTGACACCCCCGGAATTTGGATTAGTCCTCTATATAAATGATATAATAGGACTAAATCTCTAACCCGGCTATAGCATTTTGGATGGTAGCAAGATCAAGAGGAACATGAGAGTTAAGCGGCTAGAGCTAGAGTAGTTCTAGGATGGGTGACCCCCTGGGAAGTGGGGCGTCACAGTCACGCCCCGGGGTCGAAACTGCGACCCGGGCTCGCCAACAGATCCGCCACCTATGCCAACCCGCATAGGCGAAGCGACCTACCTGCAAAAGAGCTACAGCTAACAGATATCAGAGCTAAAAGATAAAACTGCTATAGAAATAAATCAACCACTGTACAACTGAAGATAAAACAACAAGGTCCCTCTCCCAAAAAGATAATCATACAATAACCTCGAGTACAAAACTCATAGCTCAACAGGGAGATATCTCAAATAAAACATCAGTGTACAAGCTCTCAATACATCATATCCTCACTAGATCAGTCTCTCAAAAGAGGAAATAAATACCACTCTACCGACTATACGGAGATCTCCTCCAAAGGGGGTACTGCTACTCTCCAAAGATGGGTCTGGATCTAGCTCGCTACTCCCTCACCACGCACAGCAACCACAGAACGGCAACACCCGCCAAGACTCTGCAAAACAAAGAGGAGAAAGGACAAAGGGGGAAAACCCCCAACGGGCGTGAGAACTTCGCAAAAAGGGAGTTCTCAGTGGGTATCGCCACAAGGCCCGACGATCTGCCCACCAAGACTACTAGAGGCAAAAGATAACCGATGCAGTAAAACGAAAGAAGAAGCTGGAAACTCTCTACAGCTACCATGCCTCTAATCAAATGCTCAAATGGGGCAACTCTGATGAAGATATGCAACACTCGCACATGAGATGCTCAATCGACCCAATCGAGCTGACTGCCGCATCGGGTCCAGTCAAACCTGCGCCCACCTACAACCACCTCCCGCTGACGGGCAGGAATTACGTAGGGCGTCCAAACGGACTGACTCGCTATCGAGTAGTGGCTCATGCAGGCTATAGTCAAATCCATGCCCTCTCTCTCTCAGAACGGAAAGACTCAAGATGCTCAACCTCTCACACAATGGTCAAAGAACTCACAACGACCACGGGACCACCGTCAAACCTCGAACGGTTCCCAACAATACTAGCACTGGTCTAAACACAGCTACTAGACTCCACTCGGTCCCCCAGGCACGAGTGTAACAAAAAGTATCTGACTGAATAAACCCAATCGATAGACCAGTAATCACTGGTACTGCCTGCTCTGCCGCGACGGGTATGCCAGCCTACGCATAACACCGAAGCAAAGGAGTCCCAAGGACTCAAAACCAGCATGGTGCCCGGCGCTCTGCACCGTGGAAAGCCTACTCCGGAGTGGCACTCGAGGGGAGCGACCCACACGAGTAAAGTATCACTGTATCAGCATCACTGTATCGAGTATCTCTGTAACCACTGTCTCATAATAGCAGGACTGGATCAAGACTATGATCAAAGTGGGAAACTCCGTCCACTAACAAAACCCCGATCTGATGCAATAATACTCAAAAAGTGGGAAACACCATCCACTAGAACAAATCTGATACCCAATCTGATGCGATAGTCAACATCCGGTCAACCGCCCAAAGTCCGCGGTCACCGCAATAACCCACAACCCACAGTTGGGTAAATAAATCAAGATCCGGTCAACCGCCTACTGTCCGCGGTTGCCGCAATAACCCACAATCCAACATCAAGCACACCCTGTCTCTGACCCTAAGGTCCCAGCTACACTATCCCAAACCTCTGCTCGAACCCGAGCAACATGACTCAAAAGTCTAAATAAAAGGAGAAAGAAAGCAATCATGGTTTCTCCTAAGTCAAATTCCAATATGTAGTGCAGCAGTAAAAGATGGCCTAACTATATGTTCATACACATATGTCCATACAAGCATGCATTTGTCCTTAAAAAGGATAAAGAAAATAAACCTCATGCCAGAATTAGCAATGACCATACCTGTCCATGATTTTCGATCCATAATCACTCCTTGGAGTAGGACCTGCACATAACTACATAATCCTATCCCAATGCATAAACCAGCCTCATAAAAGGTTATGTGCTAATATGGCATGATAATTAATCCTGATATGGTAGCCTTGCCTTAGGTGGGCTTCCACTAATCACCAACATGAATATTTGATTATACCATTGCCATACTATGAGAAATTCACTTGCAATTTCCATAGAATCCTCACTGTTAAACTTACCGACCAATTTCAGTTATTGTACCGTACACCTGCATGCAATGCTAACATATAACAATATAGAGAACCGTCCACGGTTCCGGGAATAAGGCACCCACCTGAAAAGCTGACTGTCCAAAGCCCAACAGCTGAAAACACCAGATAACTCTAATCCCTTGCTCCAATAAGTTCAGCACACCCGTAACTCTCCTGGCACAATACAAAGCTCACTAATTACACTAAGGCTCCCAAATATAACTCTATAATCCCATACAAACAACAGTCCCGAAACTGTTAAATTATCACCTGCAGAAAGTGCCCAGAAAATTCCAAGAAAAATACCACAGCGATCCTCGCGTCGATAGCTTCGCAACGGTACCTTGCACGCCCAAATCGGAGTTCGGTAAGTCAAGATAAAAATTCGACAAGGTGGTACACTCAAAGATTTCAGCACAAAAGACTGTAGCACTGTAACAGAGAAACAGTGATTCTCACCTCTGATGAAATCTCAGAAAAATCCAATAAAAAACGAGCGCGTTCCTTGCGATCTGTAGATGAAAAAGTTGTATAAGCTCGTTTCCAGCTGACGCTCGTGCGCAAAGATATGGCCAAAACACCTCGATGCAGTCCCACAAAGCCAAACAGAAAATGGGTCACAGTGTGCCTCGGGATCCGTGCCAAAAACTCGAAACGGGAAAGCGCGATCAAACGAAAGATGAAGCCCTACCTCTTAGGAGTCTGTCGGCGCAAGAATCACCGCAAAATGATCTCGGGGTAGCCCAGGGGAGCTAAAACACTGCTGCTGCGCCCGAAGAAGAACACTAGAAAGCAACGTCGCGCCGCACCGTAAAATGGGGAACCTCGGGATTCGTGCCTCCAAAAATCCCAGAACTTGGCAGGAAGATCAAGGACTTGAAGATGAAAATCTTCCAAGAAGGGAGCTCGGGGAGATCAAGCTTGGGCTGAGAGGAAAAAGCCAAAGAAGAGGGCTCGGGCTGCCTATTTATAGGCTGAGAAAAACATTTGAGAAATACCCAATGTGTCCCAAGTTCCGGGCGCGCACAGTGCGGCCCGGCCCAGCCCGCAGGTTCGGGCGCGCACAGTGCGGCCCGGCCCGCCAAGATTCGGGCGCGCACAGTGCGGCCCGGTCCACCACACAGCCCAGTCCGCTAACACCCCGGGCCCCACTGCACCCGGTGCACCTGCGCCCGCCAATGGCGACGCGACACGTGGCCCGGCCACCCGTGCACCGCGCACGTCGCGCCGTGGACCGCGCACGTCGCGGCTGACCCGGGCCGTACGGCCACTGCCCCGCCGTACGGCCACCTGCCCCCGGCCACCCACTCCACCGGTTGCGTGGACCGGGAGCACAGCACCGAACCAATAACCTCACGCCACGTGTCCACCCGGTCCACCGTGCACCCGGACCAAATTGTGGACCGCGTCTGCAGCAACGGCCAACCGCAAAGCGCCACGTGGCCCGCCCCCCGGCGCTACGAACCTACGCGGTGGATTTCCGCTCGCTGCCCCGCGCTCCCGGGCGCCTGCCAGCGCCCTTGCCCGCGCCCTGTTTGTAGCCGCGCATGCCGCCTGCACGACGGCGCGACGCCGCCGCGCGGCGATCGCGGAACCACTGTTCCGGCCTCGTGAACAGTAACCGCAGCCACAAAACAGTAAGGTAAATAGCCCATCTTGACCGTTTTCGCGCGCTGATTCCAAAACGACGTCCATTTTGCCAAATTCCAAACCTATAATTTGCCGGAGGCTCCCGCAAACCCCAAAAACTGCCAAAACTTCCGGGAGCCCGCTTTTGGGCATCCGGTACTCAGAATTAAGCAAACAAAAAGCCATTTCCAAGCGTTTTTTCCGCCACTGAACCCAAATCCACCCTCTGTTTGGCCAAAATCCTTTCCTAAATTCGGCAAAAGCCAGCCGAAGGCCAATACAGCCAACCAAAGCTCACAGGGTCCATCTCTTGTGTCCAAATAGGCACGCGAACACCGCCGACAAGCCACGTAGGCTTCCAGAAGCTGCTGGTCACACTGTAGAAGCCCGGCAAAGGTCCGGGTCACCACATCCTCCCCCACTAAAAGAAAGTTTCGTCCTCGAAACTAAGGCAACTCCCAAGGAGTTCTCAGAAACCAGGGGTCAATATTCAACACCGCCGTCTCCAGCTCCCAAGGCACCTATCACCCCCCCGTGATTACTTCTCAGCAACAACAACAGCAACAACCGGTACGGCATAGCCCGATTGCGCAATTCCCTCACCTCACGAGTCGGAATTCGCAACGGGCGTCCCTCGTACTCCAAACTCTCACAGACCCCAAAAGGAACGAGTCAATCACGGGTGAGGGGTCCAAAACATGACACTCCAGAGCTGAGACGCAGAAAAACCTCAAAAACTCCAACAAAAGGCGGGGGAAAAAGGAACAACAGCCTGAGTAACACGCTCTAAAATCACTCCCAAGAGCCAGCTCAAACCCAAGCGACCCGAAACACAACCACACAACACCTGCACAGAAAAAGGGGCCCAAACAAGCAGGGGTTCACACTCGGTTGCCCTCAAAACTCAACCACCTAAGTGGATTGCTCAGCCGCAGCCACACATCAAAAGGGATCCTCAGGGACACAAACTCAAACTCGACTCCCAAATAGCTCTTCTGCTCCAGGCATCCGCCACCACAGTGGCTCTGTCGGGGTGACACTGGATGCTCAACCAAATTCAATGGTAGCTCATCCGCCACAGTGGGAGGTATCACTAAACTCACAAACCCATCTCCCACTACTGGCAGGTTAAAATCGGTGCTGGTACCAATCTCATCACCCGGTCATCAAGTTCTGCTGGCACTATCCGGTCCAAAAACTCCTCACCCCAACAATGACCGTCGATCTCGGCCAGTCTTATATAGCATCCACTTTGGCCGAATTTCCACCGCCGCCCCTTCGGCTAGAAGAAGTAGTCCAGGAAGATAAGCTCTCGAAGCTGAAGCTGGTGCCACAACGACTAGGCATAGGGCTCCTTCCTCACAGATCTTGACACACCCTCTACAAATGCTGCACAAGCTCTAAACCACTCAGGGAGGGGGGTTAAAACCAAAATATCCCTGGAGGATGCCGCTAACCAGCCGTTCAAGGCCAACAGAAATACAAATTCCTCAATCTAGAGGCAACAGGGCATTAGTCAATCCATTGGCTTCACTGTACTCGTAATGCCCCTACTGTGTCCTGAACACCATCTAGACAATGCCCTCAGCTGAAATTCCAAATTGGCGCAGGCATCACACAATATCTGCCGGAATATAGCTCCTTCAAAAGGTTCTAAATAATACCTGGACCTGCCTGGACTCCAATCCCAAAGGGCTCTCACCGTCGTGTATCAACGACGTGGCACTAGGTCAAGCAGACCCTCTATCCATCAAATCCACGCACCTAAGAAATCAACTCTCGTAGCTCTAAAGGCGGTATCCAATGAGGGGCTAATGAAGTTGGCGCGGTTTCCAGAATCACGTCAATCGCAATCTTAATCTTCCTTTCTGGCGGCCTAATCATCGGCTTAGGTGGACTTACACCTGGGATTTCATGGACAATAGGACATCCTTAAGTCCCGCTGCCGCCGTAGGCACCTCACACACGGACGCTGTAACCTGTGTGCTCAAAAGTCTCAACAAACAAAATGCCTTCCATTATCCGCCTCGCAGAAAGTCAAAGTCCTTTCTCTCAGCAGTCAAACATCCTGTGGCACTATGCCAACCGATCCCAAGCACTGGGTCATAACACTGAGCTGCCGAAGAAACTAATAAGTCTGCCGGCATAACTTACGGCCTCTGCTGCACTGGACAAGCCTCCTCCACTTGCACAATGCCAACAGTAACCTGTACCTCAAGTGCAAGTGGTAACGACTCTACCGCTAGCCCATGCAGGAACGCAACATGTCCTAACTCCGACTGCTGTGAAGAAATCACACCTGCGACAACTCAATCCACTACCGTGGCGCCCTCCAACCGGGCGGCACAGATTCATCCGCTCGATGCAAGTGGTCGTCGCTCAGTCTGCCAAAATATCTAGACCAATAACAACGGGAGCACGACCTCTGTCCATGCCCACACTGAGGTGACGAATATGGTCTCTTACAGACAGCCAATCCATGCTACCGCTGCGCCACTCAGATAAAAGGGCTGATGCTGTCATCGGGGTCCACCCAACCTCTGACATCTCAGAAATCCACCTGGATATCATCATCATACGACCAAACACAATTGATTCATGCAATTCCTTAAACAATTATCCTTACAAATCTCACCCCTCAATCACAAACATTGCACCCCAAACATGCCAGTTATCAATCACACAGGGTAACATCCCCCACGGGTAAGCTTTACATAATCCATTCACAAGGATATCCATCATCCAGGAAGGGAAAACACAAATGTCTCTGCCGGCCGATCTGTCCTCCATCATCTGGCATCAAACGCCTCTAACCAGAACTTGCCTCTGGCAGCTGATCCCCATCCAAAAGAACTGCAGCGCCAGGCTCCAAACACCATGCCAACTCTAACGCGGCATCCAAGATCCAAAAATCTGCACAGGAGGGACTAAATCAACAGAAAGGTAACCTGGCGCCATCCACTACTGGTCACATAAATCCTATGCGCCTCGTTCCATGGAACGCGCAGTTCAACAACTGTGTAAACCCTTGCCACAAGGGCTCTCAAGTAGCCTCTCTGACACTACCAACCACGATTCTGCCTCCTAAGGCTCCAACTCAATTCCATGAATCGGGGTGGTTCATCTACCAAGCTAGCTCCATCGATCAATAATGTCCCACAGCTCATCAGCTGTCAGCAATCCACCCTGCCTCAGTGCCTTGGCACTAACACTGGCACGGAGGGGGTAACTCGCTCCATTGGCGTCACAGAAATCCCTGCCGCTGAGGGTACTGCAACCTGGTGGTCTCAGGAGGAAAGCACTGACAGGCTGCCCACTGCTCCGACAACTGTGTCACCAAAACTAGCTGGCCACACAAACACAGATATGCCTCCAAAATCCTGTCATCTGGGTCCGGAGCTCTCTGACCTCAATCCGGGTATCCGGCCCAAAACCAACCGCTCAAGCTCAACTGCTATGACAGGATGCACACGGGTCAAAACCCAGCGTCGGGGAGACACCGCTCGCCACGACGAAACCACAAATCAGCACACAACAACGCTCGACCCAATCCAGCGAAAGTCTAGAGCATGTCACCCATTCCACAGCGTTATGTTGTCTGCAGCCAACATAACTACTTAGGAGAATAAACATGCCAATCACTCATCCCGCCCCTCGGGAGAGGTGTAAAACTCGATCAGGACTCTCGCTACAAATCACGACTCTCACGAAGTCATCCTAGGGTCCAACCACAAGCCTAGGGTTTCTAAGTCCACCATGACCTAAAACCTAGGCTCTGATGCCACCTAATCTATCACGCCCCGGGGTCAAAACTGCGACCCGGGCTCGCCAACAGATCCGCCACCTATGCCAACCCGCATAGGCGAAGCGACCTACCTGCAAAAGAGCTACAGCTAACAGATATCAGAGCTAAAAGATAAAACTGCTATAGAAATAAAATCAACCACTGTACAACTGAAGATAAAACAACAAGGTCCCTCTCCCAAAAAGATAATCATACAATAACCTCGAGTACAAAACTCATAGCTCAACAGGGAGATATCTCAAATAAAACATCAGTGTACAAGCTCTCAATACATCATATCCTCACTACATCAGTCTCTCAAAAGAGGAAATAAATACCACTCTACCGACTATACGGAAGATCTCCTCCAAAGGGGGTACTGCTACTCTCCAAAGATGGGTCTGGATCTAGCTCGCTACTCCCTCACCACGCACAGCAACCACAGAACGGCAACACCCGCCAAGACTCTGCAAAACAAAGAGGAGAAAGGACAAAAGGGGGAAAACCCCCAACGGGCGTGAGAACTTCGCAAAAAGGGAGTTCTCAGTGGGTATCGCCACAAGGCCCGACGATCTGCCCACCAAGACTACTAGAGGCAAAAGATAACCGATGCAATAAAACGGAAAGAAGAAGCTGGAAACTCTCTACAGCTACCATGCCTCTAATCAAATGCTCAAATGGGGCAACTCTGATGAAGATATGCAACACTCGCACATGAGATGCTCAATCGACCCAATCGAGCTGACTGCCGCATCGGGTCCAGTCAAACCTGCGCCCACCTACAACCACCTCCCGCTGACGGGCAGGAATTACGTAGGGCGTCCAAACGGACTGACTCGCTATCGAGTAGTGGCTCATGCAGGCTATAGTCAAATCCATGCCCTCTCTCTCTCAGAACGGAAAGACTCAAGATGCTCAACCTCTCACACAATGGTCAAAGAACTCACAACGACCACGGGACCACCGTCAAACCTCGAACGGTTCCCAACAATACTAGCACTGGTCTAAACACAGCTACTAGACTCCACTCGGTCCCCCAGGCACGAGTGTAACAAAAAGTATCTGACTGAATAAACCCAATCGATAGACCAGTAATCACTGGTACTGCCTGCTCTGCCGCGACGGGTATGCCAGCCTACGCATAACACCGAAGCAAAGGAGTCCCAAGGACTCAAAACCCAGCATGGTGCCCGGCGCTCTGCACCGTGGAAAGCCTACTCTGGAGTGGCACTCGAGGGGAGCGACCCACACGAGTAAAGTATCACTGTATCAAGCATCACTGTATCGAGTATCTCTGTAACCACTGTCTCATAATAGCAGGACTGGATCAAGACTATGATCAAAGTGGGAAACTCCGTCCACTAACAAAACCCCGATCTGATGCAATAATACTCAAAAAGTGGGAAACACCATCCACTAGAACAAATCTGATACCCAATCTGATGCGATAGTCAACATCCGGTCAACCGCCCAAAGTCCGCGGTCACCGCAATAACCCACAACCCACAGTTGGGTAAATAAATCAAGATCCGGTCAACCGCCTACTGTCCGCGGTTGCCGCAATAACCCACAATCCAACATCAAGCACACCCTGTCTCTGACCCTAAGGTCCCAGCTACACTATCCCAAACCTCTGCTCGAACCCGAGCAACATGACTCAAAAGTCTAAATAAAAAGGAGAAAGAAAGCAATCATGGTTTCTCCTAAGTCAAATTCCAATATGTAGTGCAGCAGTAAAAGATGGCCTAACTATATGTTCATACACATATGTCCATACAAGCATGCATTTGTCCTTAAAAAGGATAAAGAAAATAAACCTCATGCCAGAATTAGCAATGACCATACCTGTCCATGATTTTCGATCCATAATCACTCCTTGGAGTAGGACCTGCACATAACTACATAATCCTATCCCAATGCATAAACCAGCCTCATAAAAGGTTATGTGCTAATATGGCATGATAATTAATCCTGATATGGTAGCCTTGCCTTAGGTGGGCTTCCACTAATCACCAACATGAATATTTGATTATACCATTGCCATACTATGAGAAATTCACTTGCAATTTCCATAGAATCCTCACTGTTAAACTTACCGACCAATTTCAGTTATTGTACCGTACACCTGCATGCAATGCTAACATATAACAATATAGAGAACCGTCCACCGGTTCCGGGAATAAGGCACCCACCTGAAAAGCTGACTGTCCAAAGCCCAACAGCTGAAAACACCAGATAACTCTAATCCCTTGCTCCAATAAGTTCAGCACACCCGTAACTCTCCTGGCACAATACAAAGCTCACTAATTACACTAAGGCTCCCAAATATAACTCTTATAATCCCATACAACAACAGTCCCGAAACTGTTAAATTATCACCTGCAGAAAGTGCCCAGAAAATTCCAAGAAAAATACCACAGCGATCCTCGCGTCGATAGCTTCGCAACGGTACCTTGCACGCCCAAATCGGAGTTCGGTAAGTCAAGATAAAAATTCGACAAGGTGGTACACTCAAAAGATTTCAGCACAAAAGACTGTAGCACTGTACACAGAGAAACAGTGATTCTCACCTCTGATGAAATCTCAGAAAAATCCAATAAAAATACGAGCGCGTTCCTTGCGATCTGTAGATGAAAAAGTTGTATAAGCTCGTTTCCAGCTGACGCTCGTGCGCAAAGATATGGCCAAAACACCTCGATGCAGTCCCACAAAGCCAAACAGAAAATGGGTCACAGTGTTGCCTCGGGATCCGTGCCAAAAACTCGAAACGGGAAAGCGCGATCAAAATGAAAGATGAAGCCCTACCTCTTAGGAGTCTGTCGGCGCAAGAATCACCGCAAAATGATCTCGGGGTAGCCCAGGGGAGCTAAAACACTGCTGCTGCGCCGAAGAAGAACACTAGAAAGCAACGTCGCGCCGCACCGTAAAATGGGGAACCTCGGGATTCGTGCCTCCAAAAATCCCAGAACTTGGCAGGAAGATCAAGGACTTGAAGATGAAAATCTTCCAAGAAGGGAGCTCGGGGAGATCAAGCTTGGGCTGAGAGGAAAAAGCCAAAGAAGAGGGCTCGGGCTGCCTATTTATAGGCTGAGAAAAACATTTGGAGAAATACCCAATGTGTCCCAAGTTCCGGGCGCGCACAGTGCGGCCCGGCCCAGCCCGCAGGTTTCGGGCGCGCACAGTGCGGCCCGGCCCGCCAAGATTCGGGCGCGCACAGTGCGGCCCGGTCCACCACACAGCCCAGTCCGCTAACACCCCGGGCCCCACTGCACCCGGTGCACCTGCGCCCGCCAATGGCGACGCGACACGTGGCCCGGCCACCCGTGCACCGCGCACGTCGCGCCGTGGACCGCGCACGTCGCGGCTGACCCGGGCCGTACGGCCACCTGCCCCGCCGTACGGCCGCCTGCCCCCGGCCACCCACTCCACCGGTTGCGTGGACCGGGAGCACAGCACCGAACCAATAACCTCACGCCACGTGTCCACCCGGTCCACCGTGCACCCGGACCAAATTCCGTGGACCGCGTCTGCAGCACCGGCCAACCGCAAAGCGCCACGTGGCCCGCCCCCCGGCGCACGAACTCCGCGGTGGACCGCGCGCCTGCCCGCGCTCCCGGGCGCCTGCCCGTGCCCTGCCCGCGCCCTGTGCCGCCGCCTGCCGCCTGCCCGAGGCGGCGCCGCCGCCCGCCGGCGCTGCCCGCCGCCGCCGGCGATCGCCGGAAACACTGTTCCGGCGTGAACAGTAACCGCAGCCCAAAAACAGTAAGTAAATAGCCCATCTTGACCGTTTTCGCGCGCTGATTCCAAAAACGACGTCCATTTTGCCAAATTCCAAACCTATAATTTGCCGGAGGCTCCCGCAAACCCCAAAAACTGCCAAAACTTCCGGGAGCCCGCTTTTGGGCATCCGGACTCAGAATTAAGCAAACAAAAAGCCATTTCCAAGCGTTTTTCCGCACTGAACCCAAATCCACCCTCTGTTTGGCCAAAATCCTTTCCTAAAATTCGGCAAAAGCAGCCGAAGGCCAATACAGCCAACCAAAGCTCACAGGGTCCATCTCTTGTGTCCAAATAGGCACGCGAACACCGCCGACAAGCCACGTAGGCTTCCAGAAGCTGCTGGTCACACTGTAGAAGCCCGGCAAAGGTCCGGGTCACCACATCAAATTCGCTTTCCATGGTTTCAGCGAATTTAGAAGCATCATTATCTCTTGTCGCACCAAATACAATGTCATCGATATAGATTTGTGCTACAATGAAGTTATTCTGATAATGCTTCACAAAGAGAGTCCTGTCAGCTCCCCCTCGAGTATAGCCCTTATCCAATAGGTGCTTTGTTAGCCTTTCGTACCATGCTCGCGGTGCTTGTTTTAAACCGTAAAGAGCATTTTTCAAACGAAAAACATGGTTAGGTTGTTTACAGTCTACAAAACCTTTCGGTTGAGCCACATAAACTTCCTCGTTTAAAAACCCATTTAAAAACGCGCTCTTAACGTCCATTTGAAATAATTTTATTTTAAAATGACAAGCTATCGCGAATAAGATACGAATGGACTCGAGTCTAGCTACAGGGGCGAACGTTTCATCAAAGTCTATACCTTCTATTTGAGAGTAGCCTTGAGCAACTAAACGTGCTTTGTTCCTGATGATGGTACCATCTTTATTTTTCTTATTCTTGAAAATCCATTTGGTACCTATCATATTGTGTTGCTTTGGAGGCTTTGTTAATTCCCAGACTTTGTTTCGCTCAAACTGATGGAGCTCTTCCTGCATTGCTTTAATCCAGTAGTCATCCTGAAGAGCTTCATCCAGATTCTTTGGTTCTAACATGGAAACGTAACAAGCGAATACACAAACCAACTGTCTCCGAGTTTTGACTCCTTGTGAGTCTCCAATGATGTTTGATTCAGGATGATCATTGGAGATGCGTAACGTTTGAGGTAACGGAGTACTCGGAGGTACATGAGATGATTCCTGCACATCAGATAAACTTGAAGAGCCATTAGATGCATCATTATTATTGGAAGAATTGTTATGAGAAGATGCATTGGCAGGTGTATCATCATCAAGAGAGATATCGAGGGTAGATTTTTCAGATGCAAAGTGAAAAGCTTCATCTACTTTAACATTTATAGATTCTACAATCGTTTTAGATTCCATGTTAAATACCCGATATGCTCTGCTATTTGTAGAATAACCCAAAAAGATCCCTTCGTCACTTCGAGAATCGAACTTACCAAGATTTTCGCGATCACGCAAAATAAAACATCGAATCCCAAAGATACGAAAAAAATTTGATATCCGGTTTTCTACTAAACCACAGCTCATATGGTGTATTTAAAGTTCCTGGGCGCAAATACACTCGATTAATGACAAAGACAGCGGTGTTCACAGCCTCAGCCCAAAAGTATAACGGTAAATTCCGGCTATGAAGCATCACACGCGCCATCTCTTGAACAACCCTGTTTTTGCGCTCAACAACACCATTCTGCTGAGGTGTATAGGGTGCTGAGAATTCATGTTTTATGCCGTTGGAAGTGCAAAAAACAATGAATTTGGAATTAATGAATTCTCCACCTCTATCACTTCTAACACGAATGATCTTTTCATTCTTTTCAATCATAATACAATGGCAAATCTCATGAAAAGAATCAAACGTATCAGCTTTCTCTTTTTAAAAATGCTACCCATGAAAACCTAGAGAAATCATCAACCAATAAGAAAATATACCATTTACCTCCCAAAGATGGTTGACGAGTCGGTCCAAAGAAAGAAAAATAGTCTACATAAACTACACAACATTTAATCGTAGAAAGATTAAGGACAAGGAAAGATTTCACCTTTGCATACCCAAACCTTTTGAGTTTTAGAGTATGTTGGCAATGGTTGAGAAATTTTCCTTGATGAAGACGTCTTGTATGATTGATCTTTTTTTTTTGTCATTGTCTTGTTTGAAGTACTACCAATGTTCTTTTCTTTTGAAAAGTCCTTCTTTGATTTCTGGGGAGTGAACTCATTGGTAGCAGTTGCAAGATGTGATTGATTTGATCTTTGAGCTCCCATCTTGCAATTTCTCCTTATGTGCCCTGCAAAATTACAACGAAAACATACCTTAGTGCTTGACGATCCCGAGGAGGGTGAAGTAGGCTTGTTGTCGTTGCTTGTTGTGAATTCCGGTGTCGGAGGAGGAGATACCGACTGAGGCACAAAGACTGTCCCAACCGAACTAAAATTGTCTTCAGTTCGATTGTATCCGAGGCCGAACTTGTTTGATTGACCAAGACCAAGAAGCTTATCCAACTTACTCCTTCCTGATGAAAATCGCTGCAAGTCATCCTTGAGTTGGAGAATGGTCTCTGTCATTTCCAATTTTTCCTGTCGAGCCTCGCCGTTGAGCTTCAAGAAGTAATTTGCTTTGTTAACCATATCTATATAATTCTTCTCGAGTTGCTCGTTGGACTCTTGAAGGGAAACATTTGCTTTTATCAGATTATCCCTTTCCACTTCAAGATCGGTCGAGAGAGAAGTTACCCTTTTTAGTTCTTCTTTGAGATCCTGCAATCTCCCTCTCAACCCCTTGTTTTACTTAGCCAGTTTCTTTGAATCCCTCAAAAGTCTATGGTAGGCTAGAGCAAAATCTTTACCTTCCGAATCATCCGATTCATTGTCCTGGCATCGACGGGGTGCGACACTCTGATTAACCACTAACGCTCGATCCCAATCCGTTGCCCCTCCGAGCACCGGGCATCGAATCGAGCGGTAAAACTCCAAACCAAACAGCGACACCCCCACTAGGGAACTTCTAAGCTCAAAACCTACTAAAACAGTGGCCTCCATGTACAGTCGACTATCCATACGAAACCTATCGGGTCGAAAAGAAAACATGCAACGAAACAGCGAGACAGACCTGTCCAAAAAGGTTGCCTAGGTTTTCCAAGCGCACTCGAGGGAACACGCGCTCACCCACCCGCAGGACAACCTAATCGACCCTCTTGTGCGGAAGACAGGAACTCGACCCAGAGCTACCGGGCATCACCCAGCGTCAAAAGCTAAACCCCCCCCCCCCAAAAAAAAAGTCGCCACTTACGCGCACTTGTGCAAAGCGAGACACGGCCTCTCTAACCAAAATCGAGCCCAAACGAACAAGATTTACTAGCCTTGGGGGTCTCCTTTTTCAATCCAAAGGAGAATCCCAAGACCCCCATCACGTCGATAAAAAGCCGAACTATGGGTAACAACCGCAAGGGGAAGAGTCCCCGTTCCCAGCCCTACCTTATCCAAGATGCAAAACGAATCGGCCGACTAGCCGCCGTAGTCTAACACCCGAAGACGCAGAAGGTACAAATTTAGACAAAAGGCTAGCCAGTTACTCACGACCGACCAAACGGCCGACACACTAACAAACGCCGGTGGGTTACACTACCACCCGCCACCGTTACTAATGATGACCAGAACATCGGCGGAGGAAAAGGGGTTCGGGAAAACGAGAGCCGGCGCAACGATCTGTGGTACTAACAGCCGCAGCAAGTGCATGAACACCGTCAGCAGACCCACCGTGTCCTGTGCTGGTTGCCTAATCCATTGATTCATAGCAACCATCAAGACCCCGGTGGTAGCCGGCCTCGACCCCAACCTCCAAATTAACCCGACTACACTAGCACAACACCCGAGCTAAATCGAAAAACCAAACTTGACAATCCCGCCCTCTCGCATCTCTACGCATCTATACCCTGATCATTTCATTGGTTAGTAGCTAGTGATGATGTACCCCGTGGATGTTGGACAGCGTCTACTGTGGTTAAAGTTGTTTTTCTCTGATACCATTTTAATCTGTCACGCCCCGGGAGTTTTTACGCGTGGAAGGGTAGCCACCGATGCTCCAAAAATTTTTCATATATATATATATTTTTTGAAACCAATCTCCCCCGGTGCGTGCCCAGACCCGCCGTGTCACGCCCCGGGTGTAAACCAGAACCCGGGTCCGTCTACAGATCCGCCGTGCACACGGTATTTCCCGTGTACACGAAGCGCCAAACCTGCTCAGATATAAGAGATAACAATAAAAGAGCAATAAAAACATAGCTGAACTAAAACTAATACATCTCAGATTGAAGCTGGAAATAAAATACAATACATCTGTATAAATGATACATCAGTCTCTCCCAGCTCACCAAAATAAATACAACCTGCTGGCAAAAGCCAGTCCCAAATGTAAAAGTACAACCGTCTGAGGAAACCTGGGTACACCAACAGTCCAGCTAACACGCTCAACCTGCCTCCAGATCTACCTACTCAGCCGTCCTCTCTCCTCGACCCGCCGCTGAAAGCCCAGCAGCACCCGCAGAAGACACTGCAAAACAAGGAAGGAGAAAAAGAGGAAAGAAGAATGGGGGTGAGAACTACTAGTAAACCAGTAGCCTCCCCTAGTGGGTAAAACCTCAAACTCTGACACACCCACTAGGCCTACCAGAGGCAAAAAGGAAAGAAGAGTGGTAAGAAATGAAACCGCTGCAAAAGGGAAATCTACCACTACTATGCCTCTAAAAAATACAGTCCTAGACTGGAATAACCGTATGCAACAATAACCAACCGTCCCAGATGAACCCAATCTGTACCGCCCTCATCATCGGGCAAATAAGCCGCGCCGATGTGATAGCAAAATTCCTGCTGCCGCCCTCATCATCGGGCCAATAAGCCGCGCCGATGTGATAGCAAAATCCTGTCCATAACTGTCCAGCCCCGGCCTCCGGAGGGGATCTCGAGGGGAGCTACCCACACGAGTAAAGCATCACCGGGCAATAACCGCGCCGGTGTAATAAAAGCATCACCGGGCAATAACCGCGCCGGTGATAAAAGTAGGATTGGATCACAACTATAAAGCTCCAGTGGAACACAACCCTCCACTAAAAGAAAACTGATTCCCCAATCAGATGCAAAAGTAACCATCCGGTCAATCGCCCAATATCCGTGATTGCCGCAATACCCCACAATCCACGACCAGGTCTCACAACCGACCTCCGGTCAACCGCCCAAAATCCGCGGTCGCCAGAATAACCCACAATCACAAACATGTCTCACATCCGACATCTGGTCAACCGCCTACTATCCGCGGTTGCCACAAAACCCTCTAGTCCATAATCATGCCCCATCACCGATGTCCTATAACCGACATCCGGTCAACCGCCCAATCTCCGCGGTCGCCGCCAAAACCCATGATCCATAATCCAGGCGCCGGCTACACTATCCCAAACCCCTGCTTAAACCCGAGCAAACCCACCTGACTAACGAAAAGGAGAAAGAAGCAAACAAGGTTTCTCCTAAGTCAAGTTCCAGCATGAAAGTGTAGCGATAAAAGATGGCCTACCTAGATGTCCAAACAAGCATGCAAGTGTTCTCAAGGAAATAAAGGAAAAGGCGACCAATAGTGGTTCCACATGTGTAACAATTAATAACTCCGCATAGATATAACCATCATGCTAAAACATTATCCAACCACACATGTCTATAATCCATGATAAAGCATCACTATCCACCTATGCATGTCATAAAGTCCTCAAATAGTAACAACCACTAACAAGATAATCATAAAGCCCATAATAAATAATCCAACCCACATGCAAGGTTAAACGCTAACATTCCATCCATACCAACATGTATAAGTCCCAACCACTATCAAATATCCACAATAGTAATTTCCATAGGAAAGGCTCACAATTTATACCACTTAAGCATGCATGTCCAAATAAAGGGATCACTCTAATATTCCTAGTGAGCATGTCAAAATAGAGGTAAACAACAACCACCCACCTCGATCGCTAATTCCAAGTCCAAGAAGTGCTCTCGCCCAAACCGATAAGCCGCCGCGATCGCTGTACAAAATTCCCAAAAAAACATACATAATTAACATACAATGCTCACACAAATCTGCCCCAAACACAACAGCCCAATATTTCCCTGTTTTTACCTGCGAGAAATGCCCGGAAAATTCCAAGAAAAATACCGTCACGATCCTCGCGACGAACCCGTCGAAACGACTACCTGCACGCTCAAATCCGAGTTTCCTACACTGAGAAACAAATCCGACAAGGGAACCACCCTGAAATAAACTGCTCTCAAAAACTGAACCACAAGGTTCTGTAAACAGGGATATTCACCTTCGGGGCAAAATTCAAAAAATTCCAAGAAAATTTGGGCATATTCCTCGTGATGTGTAGATGCAAAATGCCTGAATCGCCCCAATCCGATGCCTGTGCGCGAAGATATCGCCAAAATACCACACCGCTGTCCCAAAACTCCGCCCCAGAAAATAAGGTCACAAGATGATCCGAAAAACCCATGAAAAGCTCGGAATGGGAAAAACCAGTAAACATGGGAAACGTAGCCCTACCTGTCGTGAAGCCAACGGCACAAGAACCACAGAAAAATGTGCTCGGGGCAAGCCGGGGGAGTCCTTGCACCAAAACGCGACGAAGAAGACCACAAACGAACGAGCGTCGCGTCGCGCCGTAAAAATGGTAACCTCGGGATGCGTGCCGCTGAAAAATCTGGAAATCTGCAGATGGAATCGCCACAGGGAGAGGAGGATTTCTTGTGAAGGTTGCACTGTGAAAAGATGAACAGGGAAGAAGCTCTCTTCAGTTGAACTCGGCCTTTAAATACAAGCTGGAAACAAATCAGATAATTCCCATTAAGTCCCAATTTCCGGGCGCTCCCACTTTCGGGCGGCTACAGTGTTGGGCCCGGCCCAACACTGTGCGTGCCCGAAAGCCTCCCGGGCCTCCACGTCGCCCCCCGCACAGCGGACAGCCGCGCTGGCCGTCCACTGCGCGACGCGTGGGCCAACGCTGCGGCGACACGTGGCGGGCCCGAGCGCGGGAAAGCCCGGTCAGCGCGCCCACGTGCCGCCTGCGCCCGCCGCCTGCGCCCCCTGCCAGGCGCGAATCCCGAGGTGCCTCGGTTCACCTCCGTGGACCCAGACTCCATGAGCCCACCAACCAAAAGACGCCACGTGTCCCGCCGGTCCATGCACCACGCGCGCCTGCTCCGTAGACCAAGTCCACTGCACCGACCAATCCAAAGAAGCCACATGTCCAACCCCTGGTGCACGACGGCCCGTGGACCGCGCGCCTGCCCGCGCACCCGCGCGCCTGCCCGCGCGCTGCCCGCGCCCACGCGCTGCCCGCGGCCGCCCCGCCGCCTGCCCGAGCCCGTCCGCCGTGCTCCGCCGCTGCCCGCCGCCGCCGCCGCCGCAGCCCGCCGGCGGCCGGAAACACTCTTCCGGCATGAACAGTACCCGATGCTCAAAAATAACAAGTGGGTAGTCCGTTTTGACCGTTTTCGCGCGCTGAATCCGAATTTGATGTCCATTTTGCCAAATTCCAACCCCAAAATTTGCCGATGGCATCCGGAAAGGTATTCCTTGGTCCAAACTTCGCGCTGAGTCCATTTTTAATATCCGCATCGCGCAAAACCACTTCTAACGATCCGACGGAGTCCATTGATCACCCACATGATCCAGTAAGCCCGAAGTCCGCCACAACTGTCCAATTGGTGCACAAACACCTCCAACACACAGTACAAGCTCCCCAGATGTCACCAATGACTCTACCACAGCTCTGCAGAGATCCAGGTCATCACACGCCGCATATACAAATTCACTCTGCAAACGGGCAGAGTCTCCTTTATATATGCACGGCGTCCTGATTACAAAGTTCACATAAACATGCCTTTAACCACACTAGACCGATTACCAATTACATACAACCATTCTCAACCACATACAATAAATTTCCACAAGTAATAAAGAGGCCGACCATTTTCGAAAGGATAAAACCACAGGGTTTTAAAAGCGATGCCCACTTGACATCAGGTTTTAATAAAACTATTTTCGAAACCACATAAATCCACAAAATTTGAAAGCGGTGCCCACACGGCACCCATATTTTTAAAACAGTTTTCACAACAGTTTCCTTGTTCCTCGTTTGTAGTTTGAAAGCGGCCAAGCCAAGAAATAAGGGCAAAACACCCATCCAAAAGAGTTATCGAATAGCCCAACATCCACATCGATCCCACGGGGGTATCGCGATCCACAACTAGCTACAATGCGTAATGAAATGAACAAAGTGTTGGGTTATATGAAATAATGGATCTAAATAGGGGAAAAAACACCTAGAGGGGGGTGAATAGGTGTAAACAATAAACACTCAAAAAATCATTGCGCAATTAAAACCCAATGCGGAAATATAAATGAACACGCAAGATTTTTACGTGGAAAACTCCAAACCGGAGTAAAAAACCACGGGACCGATAACACGATGAAATTCACTAGAATTAAACACGTACAAGGTGATATACCGTACTCACAGACGACTCAACCTTTTCCATACGCTCCTAGTTGATCTTCTCCGCTCGCTCCACAACGCGTCTCGAATCCACGATCTGCGTCCAACGCCGAATCCACGATCTGCGTCCAACGCCGAATCCACGGCGTCCAACGTCGAGTCCACGACGTCTGACCGAATCCACGGTCTTCACCCAGTAGCACGCTTCGAATCCACGAACGTACCTCGCTCCGAATCCACGAGAGCGGTTGCACCTTGAATCCACAAGGCCACGCGAGTCCACGCGTTGATTTTGGGGAAATCGTTGTTTTTTGGGTGGTGATGATCCGCTGAATACTTAGATCAAAGATAGATAGGAAATACCATCTAAGTATTCATTAGTTTGATTCAACTCAAGATGTGAGTATGAAAACCTAGAATCAAACTAATCAATATAGATGAAGAAACATAGGGTAATATCTAATGATTTCCTTTCTTCTCTATATGTGGATCTTAGGCCGTATAAAAGATGACGGCTTTTTGGATTAACGGCTTACCCTAGAAAAATGTATCATAGGGTCTATTTATAGGTTAGAAACTATTGGAAGGAGATAAGGATCAAAAACTGTCCGTTTCTGGAAATTTTTACGATGGCGATCCGGATCGGATTAACTGTGATCCGGATCGTCGTAACGAGTCAGACAATTCCAGAAAAACAGGATTCGGGATCCGGATTGAAAATGCTCGATCCGGATCGTTCATGTATTCCAGCAAATTCCCATGTTCGGGATCCGGATCGAAATGGCCTTTGATCCGGATCGGATTTGCCAATGAACAAGCACCCTTCGGGATCCGGATTGGACTGTCTGATCCGGATCCTGAACATGTCCCATGTTCAGTTCTTGATTTTTATGCAATAAAAAATTCTTCCAAGTGTTTCTACACTACAAGAAGTATTCGGATCACCAAAAATATTTAGTTAAACTTACCTGATCCTTTTGAATTCTTCTTTCTTGAGATTGAGGTATATGATCCAAACTTCATTCATCTTCAATCTTCAAGACTTAACACTTTCACGAAATGCGCCAAAACAAAATCCGTAACACAAAGGAGGTAAAGAAAACAGTATCTGTAGCCTCTAAGGGCCAGAAGATCGCTCACGCGGCCTCACCAACGCCCTAGCACTCGCCCCTGGACGAACCTGTCACGGAGTGGGAAGTCAGTGACCAGAAATAATAATAATAAAAGCAATGAGGGCTAAAGTAAGGCAGACCATGGTAAAAACCAAAGCAACCACCTTCCTCAACGTGCAACCAACAGTGAAGAACCCTGTGCAAACCAGACCGGGCACCTCCCCCGGCAACCACACCGAGCACCTGCCTCGGAAACCCCTGCCGAGCACCTGCCTCGGCCGCCAAGCACCCGCCTCGGCATCACCACTCACACCCCCCACCTACGGGGGCCCCCATTACGTCACCATCACGTGGGGTAGACGGGTCAACGTACCACTTTTCCGGAAAAGCACACCCTCACGGTGGCCAAACCGCCGGTGTGCGTGTAGCAATCTCGAGCCTCGACCGAGCACCAACCTCGGCCAACCAGACCGAGCACCAACCTCGGTAAACCAGACCGAGCACCTGCCTCGGCCATCTCGCAGAACATGATGTATCGTCGAACACAGCGACCCTTAGTCGCCATAAACGTAGTGATAATAAAAACATAAGCATAAACGGGGGTTAGCAACATTTCAACGTGTCAAACCTTTGCTCTTACCAATTTCCCTCGTTTCCCGACTCAAGAACTGTCGGGAGAGGAACCCACCTTTCGACGTCCGACTGGTCACACCGATCACCGTCCTCATCGCTAGCATGCTCCAAACAACCCTACTGTTGTTCGGAGAGGCGAACTGCCCGTCCAGTCTCCCACCGTGACGTTCATTAAACCAGAGGTCCACGTCACCCCTTACAAGATTTAAATAACACTAATGGAAACATGCATAAAGAGGTTCTAAGGGGTACCCACCTGAAACGCGAAGGAGAAGGTGTGCGGAACTCCCGCTAAAAACACTCCCACCCTGTGCCCGAAAAAGCTACAGTAAGTAATAATGCTAAAAATATCGTCATGGTCAAAAACACTGAAAAACGGGGTGAAACGGGCCACAAACAGAGCTTCTGGACTCTTTTTCTGTAGTCTGGTTCACGGGACCAGGCGTGGACCGGGTCCACGACGCAGAGGAGGCGGCGGCGCAGACCGGGCTCACCCCGAGAGCGTGCACCAGGAGGAAATGGGCCGGGCCGGTGCACGGGTTGAGCGCGCACCGGGCTCGCGCGTCCCCGGTCGCGGCGGCAGCGGCGGGTGCACGCCTATGCGTCGACCGCGCTTGCGGGCCGGGCTGGCGCACGCGCCCGTGCGCCGGGTCCGCGCATTCGGGCTGCGGGCACGTGCGCCGGGTGCACGCCAGCCCGGTGGACCACGCGGTGCGGAGGCGGGTTGGCGCACGCACCCGTGCGCCGGGTCCGCGCCTTCGGGCCGCGGACACGTGCGCCGGGTGCACGCCGGTCCGGTGGACCGCGTGAGGGCCAGCCGTACGGGATGAACAGTATGTCCCCGTTTTCGCCCTTCGCGGCTCCGGTTGTGACCCCGCGACCACGGCGACTGCGGCGATGACCCCGAGAACACGATAACGGCGGCGGCAGCCTCTCGTTTGACAACGGCGGCGGCGGCTTCCCGTTGTCAACCTCGCATCGCACGCGACAACGACAAGAAAACCCCACGACGGAAAAACCCAAAAATATGAACCACTCACCTTGATTTGTTGGAGAAGGAGTAAGAAAAATAATCGCCCCCTCCTCGCCTCCTTGCTCGATCAAAACCACGGAAGGGAGCCGTTCTCCTTCCCTCTCCGTGTCTCTCCGCCTGGATCCCTACGCCGCCTTCTTGGAAAGAGAGAAAAATGTGAAATAGGGTTTTTGGGTTTTTTTTTTTCCCGCACCCCCCGGTCGGCTTAAACGATACAAAGAGAAATTAAAATTAAACCCAGTCAACAAACCTAGCCATTTAAAAATTGAACGAGGGGTCCAGATCACCTCGGAAAACGTGCCGATCGCCGGCACGCATTCCGATGCACCCAAGCTGATAGAAAACTTCAAAAATTATTTCTGGGAGATCCCGGGGTCGGAATTCAAATCCGATCGCGCCACCGTTCACCGTTTTGCGAGCTCTACCACCTAAAAATATCCACAAACCCCGACGTTCAGCCCAGAAATTCTCGAACTTCAATCCCCCCCGTTACAACTGAAAGGATTCAATTAGGACCCAAAACGGAAAACCGAAAGGTCGAGGTGCTACGAAAAAAAATAAAATAACCCACTGACATAAATAAGATAAAAAGTCCGATCGCAGAAGGATCCCGTCCGATCACCTCGAAAAGCATGCCGACCACTTAGCACGGATTCTGGTGCACCACTCAAAGGCAAACGCTTTGACCCCCTATTCCGGGAGATCCGTAAATCGGAATTCGAATCCGTTCGCTTTGCCGTTCTCCGTTTTCCGAGCTCAGACGCAAAAAAATACCCGCGGTCCAGGCCGGTTGTGACGCCCCACTTCCCAGGGGGTCACCCATCCTAGAACTACTCTAGCTCTAGCACGCTTAACTCTCATATTCCTCTTGGATCTTGCTACCATCCAAAATGCTATAGCCGGGTTAGAGATTTAGTCCTATTATATCATTTATATAGAGGACTAATCCAAATTCCGGGGTGTCACATTCTTCCCCCCTTTTAAGCCCTGACGTCCACGTCAGGCTCAAGCACACTCACAAGCACCAGGCGATGTGAGACTCGTCTCGCTAGCCTTAGCCGACCTTGTGGGGAGCTGCACTCCACCCACAACGGTCATTAGCCGGGGAGCCTCGCTCTACCCGCTATATAACCCTGGCTCAGCCGAGACTCATCTCACATTTCCGGCTGGTGAATGGCTCTGATACCAACTGTGACGCCCCACTTCCCAGGGGGTCACCCATCCTAGAACTACTCTAGCTCTAGCACGCTTAACTCTCATGTTCCTCTTGGATCTTGCTACCATCCAAAATGCTATAGCCGGGTTAGAGATTTAGTCCTATTATATCATTTATATAGAGGACTAATCCAAATTCCGGGGTGTCACACCGGTCCATTGTAGAAAACACAGTGAAAAGCTTCCCTAACAACTCCGTCACAAAAAGAGGGTATTCAAAAGCATTGGAACGCCAGGACTCTACAGTTACGTCAATGAAAAAGTTGATGAAGAAAATGTTCTCGAAGATGGGCTGTACGAGCTCTGAGGACTCTGAGTCCGATGATTGATTCTTACTAATCATTTTTGTTTTGCAGGTTTCTCATTTGTTTTTAAGTTTTAGTTCTTATCTTTTATTTTTGCACTTTTATCACTCTCTTTTTATTTTTGTAATTTTGGCTACTTTAGTGACAAAAAGGGGGAGAGATATAAGAACAATTGGAACAATGGGTGTGAGAACTGTGAACTTTGAAACTTTGAAGGTAAGTATCAAACCAACTTTTGGTTCTGTATTGTGTTTTGAATGCATGCCTCGACTAACTATTCGACTAACTATTTGGGCATGTATTATTACTAACAAGTTGTTTGATTACTAACAAACTTATGACATTTGGATTTTAATGCTTAGAAGATATGTCTATTTCTGATTTTGATCTTAATACATATCTGAGTTCACAAATGTCATGGTAAGTATAAACTCTATCTCTGTTTGGTTTTGAATGCTAAATATTCTTGAGGTATCTAACGATCTCTTTTCTCAAGAATGATTTCTTTTGCAGAGAGTACAGATGTCTAAGTCTAGAGTCTGTTTTAGGAGTTTATCTCATGTACTTAATTCTTGGTTCTCAAATGTAAATTTTTGTTGTATGGTGATAGCAACAAAAATATCTTTTTGAATTTTCTTAAGTGGATTTTCTGTTTTGTCACGAAACCGCCAAAGGGGGAGATTGTTATGGAATTTGTTTTGGCGTATTTCCTGAAAGTGTTAAGTCTTGAAGATTGAAGATAAAGAAGTTTGGATCATATACCTCAATCTCAAGAAAGAAGAATTCAAAAGGATCAGGTACGTTTAACTAATTAATTTTGATGATCCGAATACTTCTTATAGTGTAGAAACACTTGGATGGATTTTTAATTGCATAAAAAATCAAAAACTGAACATGGGACATGTTCAGGATCCGGATAAGTGATCACAGTCCGGACCCCGAACGTTGTTTGTTCATGCGCAAATCCAGTCCGGACCGTGGATCTTCAGTCCGGACCCCGAACGTGGATTTTGCAGAAACTGCATGAACAGTCCGGACCGTGGTACTTCAGTCCGGACCCCGAACGTATGCTTTTCTGGAAATTGTCTGTTTAGCCACGACAGTCCGGACCGCCAATTCCAGTCCGGACCGTCGTCCTGAAAAATTTCAGATTAGGTCAGTTTTTGATTCTTATCCTCTTCCAACGGTTTCTAACTTATAAATAAACCCTACGATTCATTTTTTTAGGGGAATCCAAAATACGGTCAAAAAGAGAAATCCACATATAGAGAAGAAAGGAAATAACTAGATTTAATTCTATGTTTCTTCATCTATATTGATTAATTTGATTCTAGGTTATCATACTCAGATTTTGAGTAGAATCAAATTAATGAATGCTTAGATGGTATTTTTGATCTATCTTTGATCTAAGTATTCGGCGGATCATCACCACCCAAAAACAACGATTTTCCCAAAATCGGCGCGTGGACTCGCGTGGCCTTGTGGATTCAAGGTGCTACCGCTCTCGTGGATTCGGAGCGAGGTACGTTCGTGGATTCGAGACGTGCTACTGGGTGAAGACCGTGGATTCGGTTGGACGTCGTGGATTCGACGTTGGACACCGTGGATTCGGCGTTGGACGCTAATTGTGGATTCGAGGAGCGTTGCGGAGCGAGCGGAGAAGATCTACTAGGAGCGTATGGAAAAAGGTCGAGTCTTCTGTGAGTACGGTATATCACCTTTGTACGGGTTATAATTCTAGTGGATTTCGCCGTGTTATCGGTCCCGTAGTTTTTTACTCCGGTTTTGGAGTTTTCCACGTAAAAATCTTGCGTGTCATATTTTCATTTCCGCATTGGGTTTTATTGCGCAACGATTTTTGAGTGTTTATTGTTTACACCTATTCACCCCCCCTCTAGGTGGTTTTTTTCCCTATTTAGATCCATATTTTAACATAACCCAACATTCTCCACGACCCAAGGGTCGGTCGTCTCGCCTTCGAATACTGGCGGGTCATGTTTCTTGAACTCGGCCAGGTTCGCTCTCACCCGGTCCCGTTCCGTCCGTTGGGTGGAGGCTTCGCCCATAACGGGTCCCGAAGCCGTTGGGCTGGGTGCGGCCGATGGCGCCGTCGGCTGGTCCATCGACACCCCGGTGGTCGCCGTCTGGGGAGGAGCGGCCGTTGTTTCTTCATGAGTTCCAGATGGTCCTGCCGCGGGCGCCGTTGCTTCAGGTGGCAGAACCCGGGCGCTCTCCCCAGGCACGGCCTGTTGCTGCTGCGTCAATTGACGCACGTGCTCTGTGAGGGTCGACAGTTGTCCGGCCATCTCACGTAGCTGTTGTCGGATTAGTTCATTCTCCGCAGTTGTTGGAGCCGCATTACCGGCTCCTGCATTCTCAGTCGACGATCTTGTACGAGCCATTCTCCACTGTGAGCAAAGAAGAATCGTTAATCATAATTCGATCGGTCTAGCACCTTGACCAACTAACCCTGGGACTCTTTCCCTTATTTCCCCGCACTCACGCTCGTACGTTACACACCTATACTTTGGTTATCAACTTGGTTAGACACTCGTGATAATGCATTCTGTGGATGTTGGTTACTAGCCATAGTGGTTAAAGTCGTTTTCTCTGATACCATATAATCAGTCACACCCCGGAGGTTCTAAAAGAGCGGAAAACGTACCCATTTTTTTGTTTTTGAATAGACCTCGCCCTCGGCGCGTATCAGACCCGCCATATATACAAATTCACTCCCCAAACGGGCGGAGTCACCTTTGTATATGCACGGCGTTACCAATAGAGCACATACTTTAACCATTCCAACCATGATAGTCAAAGAGGAAAGAATACAATAAATCATACCATCACCGCTATCTCATACAGCCTATAGCATAAACCCATGGGTTTTGTAAATCGGTGCCCACTCGACACCCAGCTTTTCCAAAACGTTTTCGCAAACTCTTTGGGCGGCCATTAACATGAAAGGATAAATGCACGGGTTTTAAAATCGGTGCCCACACGCCACCTGCTTTGAAAACATTTTTGAAACCGAGTTTGCATTTGAAAACTAGCCGCAAATACACATCCTACATTTACCAATTGGTTATAGGAAAACATCATTCCAACATCCATCAGCAACCACAGTATATGTATCACAGTTTAACTAACCGTAGTATGACGAGATAACCAAAAGTAAAGAAGATAACGTATCGTTTACTAGCCCTCATGGCTAGGGTCCTCTAACGGATGCCTCCCCGTCGTCCCGAACCCCACCCCTATTCGAACCTGTCACAGAGTGGGTTGTCAGTGACTGATAAAGTAGAGAAACATATAAGTAAATGCAATAATAGAAAGAACACACCGAAACACTAGAGCATTTACTTCCCTCCCCTCCCCCTCTCATGTATCGCTAAATCCCTGTCGAAAGTTACCCTAGGCACCTACCCCAGCTTTCAGAATGTTTTGGGCCCCAACCCCAATACCGTACTCATCTCCTTGGTGCCCCCAACCCCTCCACTGCCCAAATAGCAGTCGCCTCTCCTTGAGGGGTCCCCACTAACCTCCCCTTGTGGGGTACACGGGTAAAGTAACTTACCATCTTTCCGAAAAAATACACCCTGCGCAGTGGCCAAACTGCCGGTGTGCGTGTAAGCAATATGAGTGTCATAATAGCATTGCGACCTCAGCCGCTTTAGTCAGAATAGTCTGACGATCCTGCGACCGCAGCCGCTTTGATTAACATGACAACGATCTCGCGACCGCAGCCGCTTTGATTAACACGATAAAAGGGATTCACATGCTATGGGGTTAGTCAAAATACCAAATATGTCTACTTTATCAAAACGAATATTCGGGAACGACACCACGCCGGTAATAACCAAAACTACCCACCTCGATTGTGCGAAGCCTACACTCCGGAGACCGAACTTTGCTCTCTGTTGACGCCCAGACCTGGAAGTAGTCCCCAAAAGAGCCGCGGTCAGATCAGAAATATAATGGCATATAAAACGAGCCCAAAAACTTGAAAACACTAATGACAACTTGACCCGGCGGTGGCGCCTGCGTGCGTCGAGCGACGCGGCCGCCCCCGCCCCCCGCGGCGTTGCGGTCGTACGGCCGCGCGGACCACAGCCCCGTGCGGCACATGCCGTGACCGCGCGGGCCGAAGTTCCGCGCGGTGGAAGCCGCGGCCGCGCGGGCACCAATCCCGCGGGGCACCCTCCGCAACCGTGCGGGCCTTAGCCCCGCACGGTGTGAGCCGCGGCCACGCGGGCACCGGCCCTGCGCGGCACTTGCCGCGGCCGCGCGGGCGCATGGCCCTGCGTGGCACGAAGCGCAGCCGCGCGGGCATGGCCCCGCGCGCTACGCGCTGCCGCCGCCGCGCGGGCGCCGGTCCGCGCGGCACGAAGCGCAGCCGCGCGGGCATGGCCCCGCGCGGCACGCGCTGCCGCCGCCGCTCGGGCGCCGGCCCGCGCGGCACGAAGCGCAGCCGCGCGGGCATGGGCCCGCGCGGCACGTGCTGCCGCAGCCGCGCGGGCGCCCGCCCGCGCGGCACGAAGCGCAGCCGCACGGGTATGGCCCCGCGCGGCACGTGCTGCCGCCGCCGCGCGGGCGCCCGCCCCCGCGGCACGAAGCGCAGCCGCGCAGGCATGTCCCCGCGCGGCACAGCCCCGCGCGGCACGCGCTGCCGCCGCCGCGTGGGCCCCGCGCGGCACGCGCTGCCGCCGTCGCGCGGGCACCTGCCCGCGCGGCACGAAGCGCAGCCGCGCGGGCATGGCCCCCGCGCGGCCCGTGCTGCCGCCGCGCGGGCACCCGCCCGCGCGGCAACGGTTGCGGCTGCGCGGGCATGCGCCCCGCGCGGCGCGCACCTCGGCCGCACGGGCGCCCGCCCACGCGGCACTCGCTGCGGCCGCGCGGCGCTTGCCGCGGCCGAAACTCCGTAAAAGTCCCAACCGAAAATCGAGCGAAAACTATACGAAAAATAAATCTAGTTTACCTCTAATCGTCAGAGATGGTGACCCGTTCACGCTCCCGGCTTCGGCACGCTCGTCGGGAGGGTTTGGGGTCCTTTCGCCTTCTCCTCCTTTCCCACCGTTTCCTTCCGATTTGGGTTTCGCCTTTTCCCTTTTCTTTCGCCCGTTCCCTCCTCTCGTCCCCTTCCGGTTAGGGTTTAGCCTTTTCCTATTTTTTCTTTCTTTCGGGAGAAGTCACAAATTAATCATTTTGTACGATAAATCCACATCGGGTATTTTAAAATCCTAATTAATTAATTCCTCAATTAATTAAATCCTCAGATAAAATCCTTCGGGATAATTCTTAAAGATAAATCCCTCTTTTCCTCGAAAAGCATGCCAAATCACTTACGCGGATTTCGATGCACCCCATGGCCATTGCGATCACTTTCTACCCCTTTCTAGGAGTTCCGTAAGTCGGAATCCGGATCCGATCGCACCGCCGTTCTCCGTTTTCCGAGCTCTATCGCAGAAAAATACCCGTTCCTCCAAATTATCGACTTAAGTAAAACCCGTTGCATTTATTACTTTAAACAGAAACTTTATTAGCAGGAGGTATAAAGTGTTATAAAAATCTATGATATTACACCACGGCTGCAGGAAGGATACCCCGATGATCTGTGAAAATGAACTCCTATTGTCCAACTCGCGGAAAGGTCACTGTTCTCCTTCCACAAATAGCTGTTGCACGATACTGCACCAACTGGTCCATCCCGTGTGCTCAATCTGAGTCGTGGAGCTGTCACTGAACCGTAACACCTGCCGGTATAATTCCAAGTCTCTACTGTGCTGGACATGATCCACAAGGCTCCCCCACATGCACAACACCAACATGAACATGTACCTCTAATGTACGTGGTAACAGCTCTACCTCCAGTCCAGACAGGAAAGCCAATTACACCAATTCAGACTGCTGTAAAGAAATCATGCTGGTGACAACTCGATCCGCTGCTGTGGCGCCCTCCAACCGGGCGGCACAGACTCATCCGCTCGATGCAGGTGGTCGTCGCTCAGTCTGCCTCGACGTCAGCGTCCAGTCTGTCAGAAAATATCTAGACTATCCACATAGGGAGCACGGTCTCTGCCTCTGCTCACACTGGGGTGACAAATGCGGTCCTCCGTAGATAACCAATCCATGCTACCGCCGCGCCACTCTGATGTAGATGCTGATACTGCCATCGGGGTCCACCCGATCTCTGGCAACTCAGAAATCCGCTACCCTGGAAAAAGAAATCAGAAATGCCTCTGCCGACCGATCTATCCTCCATCACCCGGCACGAAACACCAAAATCCAGAACTCGCCTGCGGCGGTAGATCCCTATCCAAAGGAACTGCAACGCCACGCTCCATACACCATGCCTACTCCATTGAAGCGTCAATAATCCGTAACGGAGGGACCAACTAAACTGAAAGGTATCCTGGCGCTATCCACTTCCAGTCACACATATCCTATGCGCCTCGTCCCTCGAAACCTGGAGCGCGCAGTTCAGCGACTGCATAAACTCCCTAGCACAGGGAGGCTCTCAAATAGTCTCTCCATCACCACCAACCCCAATTCTGCCTCCAAAGGCTCCCACTCAAACCTATGAATCGGGATGGTTCAGACCGTCGGGACTGGCTCCATCGATCGATGATGTCCCAAGCTCATCTACTAACCGCTATCCACCCTGCCTCGGTGCCTCGGCACTACTCATCGGCACGGAGGGGGCTGCTCGCTCCATCGGTGCCGCTGGTACAACTGAATATGCCACTGCATAGGAAGAAAGTGCTGGAGGACACTCAAGCGGTACTGCAACTAGCTGTGCTCTCTGTTCCAACAAGCGCATCAAACGTTCCATGGCTTCCTCCTGGCATCAGACAGCCTCCGACATCTGTGCCATCTGGATCCATGACTCCTGGGTCTCGCTCTGCTCTGATAGCTCTGCCTCCCGCTGCTCGGGTTACTCATCAGATGCGGGATGTGCCCTCTTCACTACACAACGTCTCAGGGGCATCGTAGTCCACTACACAATAACAAACATCAGGACATAAAACCAAACGACCCAATCCAGCGAAAGTCTAAGACATGCCATCCATTCCATAGCATTATGTTGTCTGCAGCCAACATAATCGCTTAGGAGAATAAACATGCCAATCACTCATCCCGTCTCTTGGGAGAGGTATAAAACTCAATCAAGACTCTCGCTAAAAGTCACAACTCTCACGTAGTCATCCTAATGTCCAACCCCAAGCCTAGGGTTTCTAAGTCCACCATGACCTACAACCTAGGCTCTGATACCACTCTAATCTGTCACGCCCCGGCGTCGAAACTGCGACCCGGGCTCGCCAACAGATCCGCCGCCCATACAGGAATCCCCGTATAGACGAAACGACTAACCTGCAAAAGATCAACTATACTACATAGATATCAGAGCTGAAAGTAAAATAATCTGCTGTAAAAGTAAAATCAACTACTGTACAACTGGAAATAAGGATACAATGTCCATCTCCCAAATACGATCATATACAAAGTCATCTAACACAAAACTCAGAACTCAACAGGGAGATATCTCCAATAAATATATCAGTGTACAGGCTCTCAATACATAAAACATCCTCACTACAACAGTCTCTCAAAAGAGGAAAAAAACAACTAATCTACTGAAGCTCTCATCCGAAGGGGTACCGCTACACTCCAACGACGGGTAGGGAACTAGCTCGCGACTCCCTCGCCTCGGTCAGAAGAAACAGCAACTGGAGAAACAGGAACAGGAGTAGAAGTCCCTGTGGGAAAAGACACCACGACGGGTGTGAGAACTACGTCCCAAGTAGTTCTCAGTGGGTGCCGCCAACAAGCCCGACGGTCTGCCCACTAAGTCTACTAGAGGCATAAAGTAGCAATATAAAACTGAAATGAAAGGGCTGGAAAAGTAACTCTACAACTACTATGCCTCTATCTAGATGCTCAAAAAGTGGAACAGATGGAAACATGATGCATCTACTAACTCACACAGTATACTCACCCAATCTATACTGACTGCCGCATAGGGTCCAGTCAAACCTGCGCCCACCTACTGCCTCACATCCTCAACAGGACGGGTCTACCGTAGGGTGTCCGTGACTGCCAAAACTGGCCCAGCCAGAGGGACTGCGTCAACAAGTCGCGATAGCAAGTAACAGGCCCAACTCCGGAGTGGCACTCGAGGGGCGCGACCCTACCGAGGAAAGTATCCGCGTATCCCTGTCGAGCTCAATATGGCTCATGCAGGCTATAGTCCAAACCACGATCAACAAGATCGACTAACAACACCAACACTCACTCACAGGCTGGAAAACCACACAGCCGGGGCCACCGTCCACCAGACGGCTCCCACAACAGAACACTAAACTCACAGGAAAGACCGACACCATAAGGGTTCGGAAACCCGATAGGTCGGTGCTTAGAACCCTATCAAACACGAACAGACTCTAGGCTCCGCCTATCGAAGTTCCCGACCCCCTTACAGTTCGGGAACACAACTCCCTCGGTAAAACATGCGGAGGGAACCAACCAGGGCCCGAAAGTTCCAAAGGACCAACACCTACAACCCTATCAAACAAGAACGGGTTCCAGGCACGGTCCCCGTAGCTTCCGTCCCGAAACAGAAACAGAAAATGCCCCTAGATGAATAACAGCTCGACATGCAACTCACTAGCCGGGTAGACTCCACAACCGGCAACAATGAAGGGTCCGAGAACCCCGAAAGGCTAGAACCTACAACCCAAATCAAACAAGAACAGGCTCTAGGCATAGCCCCTCGTTGTTCTCGACCCAGAGAAAAGGCAGCCCTTAGAACCTAGACCACTCGAACCATCTCGAGTGGGTAAGTTTATAGGAAAAGGTGACATTTATTACTGAAAGCCATTTGATATGAGAGAAATCCAGTTTTAATGATTTTTAGTTCTTTTTAGGAAAACAGTTTGAAAACAAGTTTTATGTCCAAACCTCGAAGAGCTAATGCCTTCGTCCAATCAAACAAGAACAAACTCAGGCGACCCTACGATGCTTGGAAGAAAACATTGGTTGACTAAAAATCATGTGTGTCCAAGAAGGTTCTGGGTTCAAGGTCCTGCTGTCACTGGTACGCTACTGCCACTACCACTATAGCGACACCCAAATCGAGGAACACGACATCTCGGGATCACCGTCTACCCCAACGGCTCCCGCCACAGATAAACGACCAACTACACCTACCAGACTCCACTATGCTCCCAAGCACGAGTGTAATATGCATCCCACACTAAAAGAACCCAACCACTCAGCCCACTAACCGGGTGAGGAAGAAAATATGTCCAGGAATAGAAGAACAGTGTGGATGTCTAAGCATAAGTAAACCTAGCCCAGATGAGGGTTTTCTACTAGTCTGGTTACACATGCAACATATGACGGGGGTGCTAGGTCAAGTTCCAATAACTAATATTTAACAGGTGGTAGGAAGCAAAAGAGATCATAAGATCATCAGATAAATACAAGGAATAACAATTCCTACATTCTAGCATGCTACACAAGAATCTACTATCATGCAGGGTCCTACTATAGCAGATTTAATGTCCAGTCCATCAAACTTAGAGACAAGGCCACCCACCTGAAGGCGCTAACTGTCAAAAGTCCCACAGCTGAAAATACCCCAAAATCAATAACTCCAGATCCAACGGGCCCAGCAATACCCGCAAATCCTCCTGGGTACAACACAAGGCTTACAATTACACTATTCCAAAATTAAACCAAGTAATCCCAATCTGAAATTCAGTCCCAAAGATGCCAATTATTCACCTGCAGAAAGGGCTCCGAAAAATTCGATAAAAATACCACAGCGATCCTCGAGTCGAGACCTTCGAAACGGGTACTTGCACGCCCAATTCCAAGCACCGTAGGCCAAGTTACAAATTCCACAACACCGGGTGCTCACAACCTCACAACAACACGACTGTAAATCCATGCACAGTTTAGGGAGAAAATTATACCTCCGGGCAAGTCTCAGAAAAATCCAAGAAAAATACGGTGATAATCATTGCGTCGCGTAGATGCAAAAAGTGGAAAGGCTCGTCTCAATCCGACGCTCGAGCGCGAAGAACTCCTCACAACAACCCTGCTGTCCCAGAAAACCTCACAGCAACAAGGGTCCCAGTAGGCATGGAAAAATTCCTCAAAAAGCGCGAAACTAGGGGATGCTGAAAATACCTAGATTGTAGCTCTGTCCGTTGCGGATCCAGCGGCGAAAAATCGCTCGAAAAGGTAGTCGGAGTAGGCCGGGGGAGCTCGCGCACCGAAACGCGACGGGAGAAACACCGGCGAAGGAACGTCGCGACGCGCCAAGAAAATAGAAATCTCGAAGTGCGTGCCACCTAAAATCCTAGGAATCCTCCAGAAGATGTAGAACACGAAGGGGAGCAACATTGCTTAGGGCTCGGGGTGAGGGGAAGCTCGGAAATGCGGCAAAAGGGGAGAACAAGGAGGCTCGGATCCTTTAAATAGGCCAAAGCAAACAAATTGAAAAATACCCGATATATCCTCACTTTCGGGCGCTCGGAGAATTCGGGCCGCTACAGTGTTGGGCCCGGCCCAACACTATGCGCGCCCGAATCCCTCACGGTGTTACGGCTTTTTGTGTTGGCATATTTCGTGAGTTGAGTCGGAGTCTTGAAGTGACAAATTGTCAGTTAGCAATCGAAGACTCAGAGAAGATTCAACAAGTGAAGATTGAAGATAAAGAATTGTGGATCAATTACAGCAATCTCAAGAAGAATGGATTCCGAATGATCAGGTACGTTTAACTAAATAATTTTGGTGATCCGAATACATTTGTGTAGTTTAGAAACACTTGGATAAGTTTTCTTTGCTTAAAAATAAAAAACTGGATAAATTGGATGTTCAGCATCCGGATCAGACCAATCCAGTCCGGACCCCGAACATAGTTTAGTTCATGCGGAAATTCAGTCCGGATCAGCCCCCTGTTTTAGTCCGGATCGGATTCCTATTTCAGTCCGGATCGGATTCATGTTTCAGTCCGGACCCCGAACTGTTTTTTCAGGAAAATTGCTGAAAAAAGACGACAGTCCGGATCAGCCAAATTCAGTCCGGACCGTCTTGCGGAAAAAATTATGTTAAGTCAGTTTTTGATGCTTATCTCTTTCCAAAGGTTTCTAACCTATAAATAGACACTTAGGGTTCCTCAAGAACCATTGACTAATTCAGAAAACACTTGAGAGCAACCCTAGAGGCTAGGTTTTTATCGTTCTTCTTTTAGCCTCTTTTAGGTCAATTCGACGGTTCTTTCAAGACATACTTTTTGTCGAATTGATCTAATCTTTGCTTAGAGATTTCTCCCATGGATCTTCATTGATAATCTAAGCAAAGGATCACCATCGAAGCTTTTATCAAGTTTGCGTCGTGGATTCGACGTAGCATCGTGGATTCGATGTGTTGAAGGAGTTTCGTAGATTCGAAACGTGTGCTCGTGGATTCGAGTGGCGTTCGTGGATTCGAACGTGTGCAGTGGACGTGCAGTCGGTGAGCGCAAGATCCGAAGAAGTTGAAGGAGGGGTTTGAGTCCGTGGAGTCGGTAATCACCTTGTTATTCTTCTTTTCTTAGTGGATTGTTATTGCGTGTTGGTCCCGTGGTTTTTCTCCTGGATTGGAGTTTCCACGTAAATCTCGGTGTGCTGTTTTTATTTTCCGCATTGGTTTTTATTTTCCACTGAGATTGGCTTTTGAGTATTACACCTATTCACCCCCCTCTAGTTGTTTGATAGTACCTATTTAGATCCTTTGGGATCCGTAAAACCAACACACGGGCCTCCACGTAGCCCGCCAAACAGCGCACAGCAACCTCGACCACCGTCTGCACGACACGTGGCCTGCACCGGAGGGTGAAGCATGGCCCAGCACCCAGTCAACGCGCGCCTGGCGCGCCCACGTGCGCGAGCCAGCACCGCCTACGCACCCTCCAAGGCACGCGCCCCGAGGCGGTCCAGCCTGCTCCGTGGTCCCGGTGCACTGCACCGACCACTACAAGCCTGCCACGTGTCCACAGGGGACCAGTGAAAAGATGCCACGTGGAAAGGCGCACCCGTGCGCCGCGCGCCTGCCCGCGCGCCCGCGCGCCTGCCCGCGCCTGCGCTCCGCCGCGCACCGCCGCTGCCCGCCGCCGCCGCCGCTGCCCGCAGGCAGCCGGAACAGTACAATTTGCCCCGAAAAACATGCGCGTCATCCGAGCTCCGAAAAATACAAGTGAATAGTCCATTCTCATCATTTTCGCGCGCTGAATCCAAATCCGAAGTCCGTTTTGCCAAATTCCAAACCTCAATTTTCCCGAAGGCATCCGGAAAGGTGATCTTTTGTCCAAACTTCGCACTGAGTCCCATTTTAATCTCCGTTTTGTGCGGAACCACTTCTAAACACTCGATGGGTCCTCCAATTACCCACGTGATCCCTTTTTAAGCCCGAAGTCCACCACTTGTGTCCAAATTGCGCACTAACTCCATCGAGACTCCACGCAGGACACCAAAAGCTGCCAAACAACCAGAAAACTCAACGCGGGGATCCGGGTCCTCACAATAGTACCCTGCAGTTGAGCAGCCCACTCGGGTGGCCTGGATCCGAGAGTGACCGAGTGAGGACCCCAGCTTGTTGGACTCTTTCCTTCTTGGATGATCGTGTAGGTGCATTTCGGGTCGCCTTGGTTGAGTTGGCACCAGGGTGTGGTTTTGGTGCGTGTTGCACCGGTTGTTCTTTCTTTCCCCCCAGCTTCATTGTTGGAGTCCATGATGTTTTTCCACGTCTCAGCTCAGAGGTGTTATGCGTTTGGATCTCTCGCCCGTGATTGACTCGCTCCATTTGAGCTTTGTGAGTGTTTGGAGTACGAGGGACGTCGGTTGCGAATTCTGGCTTGTGAGATGAGAGGATTGTGAAATCGGGCCATGCCGTACTGGTTATTATTGTTGTTGAGGAGTAATCACGGGGAGTGAGTGGTGACTTAGGAGCTGGAGATGGTTATGATGAGTACCTACCCTTAGTATTTGAGACACCCTTTTGAGTTGTGTTAGTTTCGAGGACGAAACTTTCTTTTAGTAGGGGAGGATGTGATGACCCGGATCTCTATAAAACATTTGCAGTGTGATTAGCAATGACTTCTAGAGACTTATTCGGTGTGATGGAGGTGCATGTGCGCAAATCGGACCTCAGGATTGGACCCAACGCGAAATTTGGATTAAGATTACCTATCCGGATGCCTTCGACAAATTTTAGAAGTGGAATTTGGAAAAACGGACATCGGATTTGGACTCAGCGCGCGAAAATAATGAAAATGGACTACTTGTATTTTTCGGAACCCGGATACCAAAACACGGATTTCGAGGTACTTTGCTACTGTTACGGCAACCGGGGCAGCGTCGGCGGCGACGGGCAGCGGCGGAGCACGGCGGAGCATGCGCGGGCAGGCGCGGGCAGCGGCGCGGGTTGGCGGGTCCACGGGGCTTGGGCGTGCACCGAGCGCAGCCAACGCGGAGGCTGCCACGTGGCGAGCTCCCATTGGCTTGGCGGCGGCGTGGGAGTCGAGGCACCAATCGCGCCAGGTGCGGCGAACGGTGGACCGCGCCAGGACGCGTGGCGCGCGCCCATTGGTGGGCGCAGCGACCCTGTCACGCCCCGGGTGAAAACCAGAATCCGGGCCTGTCTACAGATCCGCCGTGCACACAAAATTTTTCGCGTACACGAAGCGCCAGCAACCTGCTCAGATATAAGAGATATAATAAAGAGCAATAAAAACAGGGCTGAACTAAAACTACTACATCTCAGACTGAAGCTGGAAATAAAATACAGTACATCTGTAAAAAATATACATCTGTCTCTCCCAGCTCACCAAAATAAATACAACCTGCTGGCAAAAGCCAGTCCCAAAAGTAAAAGTACAACCGTCTGAGGAAACATGGGTACACGCACAGTCCAGCTAACTTGCTCATCCTGCCTCGAGATCTATCTACTCCGCCGTCCTCTCTTCTCGACCCGCCGCTAGAAGCCCAGCAGCACCCGCAGAAGACACTGCAAAACAAGGGAGAAGAAAAAGAAGAAAGAAGAATGGGGGTGAGAACTACTAGTAAACCAGTAGCCTCCCCTTGTGGGTAAATCCTCAAACTCTGACACACCCACTAGGTCTACCAGAGGCAAAAGGGAAAGAAGAATGGTAAGCAATAATGATTGCTCAAGAAAGGAAACTACCACTACTATGCCTCTAAAATGCAGTCCTAGACTGGAATAACTATATGCAACAGTAACCAACCGTCCCAGATAAACCCAATCTGTACCACCTTCATCATCGGGCAAGTAAGCCGCGCCGATGTGATAGCAAAACTCCTGCTGTCGCCCTCATCATCAGGCAAATAAGCCGCGCCGATGTGATAGCAAAAACTCAAGACCTGTCAGACGCCCACGCTCTAGAGGGGAACTCCCCAACGCTCTAGAGGGGAACTCGAGGGGAGTTACCCACACGACGAAAGCAACACCGGGCATATAAAGCCGCGCCGGTGTGATAACCAAACTCAATCACTATCTGACCCCCATGCTCTAGAGAGGAACTCCCTAACGCTCTAGAGGGGAACTCGAGGGGAGTTACCCACACGAGTAAAGCAACCATGTCACAAGTATCATAAAAGCAGGACTGGATCACTACAATGTCTAAGTGGAACAAATCCCTCCACTAAAGAAAAACCCCGATCCCCAATCTGATGCATAAATGAACATCCGGTCAATTGCCCAATATTCGCGATTGCCGTTATACCCCGCAATCTATAGCCAAGCCCAAAACCGACACCTGGTCAACCGCCCAATATCCGCGGTTCCCACAATACCCTGCCATCCACAATCATATCCCACAATCGCCATCCGGTCAACCGCCTAATATCCGCGGTCGCCGCAATATCCCAGAATCCATAATCCAAGCCCTGACTACACTATCCCAAACCCCTGCTCAAACCTGAGCAACAACAACCACTTGACTAAATAATAAGGAGAAAAGAAACAAACAAGGTTTCTCCTAAGTCAAGTTCCAGTATGATAGTGTAGCGATAAAAGATGGCCTATCTAGATGTCCATACAAGCATGCAAATGTTCTCAAGGAAAAATAAATTAAGTCATTGATCATTAACAGTATCCACCTATGCATGTCACCTATCCTCAAGTAATACCACTAACAGGATAAATCATCTTGACCCAATATAATAAATAATTCCACATGCAAGGTTAAGTGCTAACACAGAAATCTATATATCGACACGAGCATGCAAATATTCCACCATCAAGGTAAATTACATGGCCTCAATATTATAATCAAATCCACATGCAAGGTTTAGTGCAAACATAGCAATCCATAATTCCACACAAGCATGCACAAGTTCCAATTACAATTATGTTTCCCACATAGTGATTCCCTAATAACATTTTCAACATGATGTGTCTCACATGACAAACTCATAAGAATAGCAATTACCGATCATAGATGTTCCAAAAGAATCTCTCTAATACTCCTAGTGGGTAAGTCAGAAAAGAGGGATATAACAACCACCCACCCGGAAATTTGCAATCCATAGCTGTAAAAGCCTCCTCGCTCTCCAATACCCAATTTGTCACGCCCCGGGGGTTTTACTTTAGCGGAAACGATACCTCAAAGTACGCGTAGAGTGCGTACAAATTTTTTTGTTTAAAAACCTCCTTCCCCGGCGCGTGCCCAGACCCGCCACATATACAGATTTACTCGAAAAATCGGGCAGAGTCTCCTCTGTATATGCACGGCGTCGCGGCTGTTACAATAGTCGAACATAAGCAATCATTTTCCCATTTAATCACAACAGTTCGAAGTAGTACGGTGCATGAAGACTAAACAATACCCGTGGCCAGTCAAGTTGAAAGTATAATCTCACCGTTTTGAAAACAGGCCCACACGGCCTTAGGTTTTGAAAACAGATTGGAAAACGGCATAAATCCACAAGGTTTAGAAAACGGCCAAACGGGAATAATAAAGGAAACAGTAGTGCATAACCAGAATGAAAGTACTCAACATCCACACGACCCCACAAGGGTCTCGAGAACCACACAATAACCTACAATTCCGAATGAAATGCAGAGAAAGTAAATACAACAGCATACTAGGGCTCCCTCAGCCCGACTGCTACCACCTCGGCCTCACCGTCGCCTACCTCTACCCCCTGGAGGTACCTGTCACAGAGTGGGTAGTCAGCGACACTATCATAAAAATAGTACTAAAGCAGTAAAGTAATACCAAGCCACAAAAGTAAGACTAGCCGGAACAACCGCTCTACTCGTAACGGTAACTCGCAACCACCTGTACCACCGGTAACACCTGCAACCCCGGTAACACCTGTAACACCTGACCGCGTCGGGCACCTATCCCGGCGGTCGCACACCTGACCTCATCGGGATCCAATCCCGACAGGTCGCACACCTGACCTCATCGGGATCCAATCCCGACAGGTCGCACCGCTCGCACCTTGCTGCCTCAAACCCCACACCTACGGGGGCCCCCACTACATCACCTCGTGGGGTAACACGGGTCGAAGACCGCCTTTCCGGAAAAGAGCACCCTTTGCGGTGGCCAGACCGCGGGTGCGCGTGTCGCAACTCGAGCATAAGTAACCAAAACACGGGGTAATATAGTACATCATAGAAACTGTCAGTGTTAGTACCGATTTACAATAAAAAGTCCCTTTCAGTTCACCAACACAATACTCTGCCTCGACCATAAACCCACCTTGTTGTCGCGCTCCTGACTGATGTTAGGTTCTCTCGCGTCTCGGGTGCCCGCCCGGACCTACACGAATCTGTCATATAGGAGTCAGAAACTTAAGACTTTGTCAGATTAACGACTAGAGCACCCGGCGCCCCCTCACCTTGCGTACAATTCGCACACGTACGCGCCTGGCCCCGCACGGCTGGGCGGCGTACTAACGGCCTGCGGCCGTCCGCATGCGGTGACGCCCGCATGCGGCGTTGTCCGCATGCGGTGCCGCCCGCACCCGCATGCGGAGGCGCCCGCAAGCGGCGGCGCCCGCATGCGGCAGCCCGCATGCGGTGCCGCCCGCACCCGCATGCGGAGGCGCCCGCAAGCGGCGGCGCCCGCATGCGGCAGCCCGCATGCGGTGCCGCCCGCACCCGCATGCGGCGGCGCCCGCAAGTGGCGGCGCCCGCATGCGGCAGCCCGCATGCGGTGCCGCCCGCAAGCGGCGGCGCCCGCATGCGGCAGCCCGCATGCGGTGCCGCCCGCACCCGCATGCGGAGGCGCCCGCAAGCGGCAGTGGCCGGTAGTTGGGGGAAGTGGTGGGAAGTTGGGGCGGTTCGTGGGGAGTTGTGGGGAAGTGGTGGGAAGTTGGGGGCGGTTCGTGGGGAGTTGTGGGGAAGTGGTGGGAAGTTGGGGGCGGTTCGTGGGGAGTTGTACGATGGGAAAACGCGGGAGTGATTAAGGTGGCGGGAGCGGTTAAATTGGGTAAAGGGAATGAACCCAGTTCAAGTTAAAACGGGTACAAGTCGGGTGCGAACCAGAGTCCGGTCTGTCTGAAAAACCGCGTTAACCACCTGAACCGTTAGTTACCTTCCGGAATTTATTCCGGGAGATTCCGGCGTCGGAATTCAAAACCGATTTCGCCGCCGTTCTCCGTTTCGCGAGCCCTATTAACTAAAAATACCCGCGGGCCCCGACGGTCTGTCCGGAAACAAGTAATTATTCGATCACCCTCCAGCCCCCCGAAACGAAATGCGGAATTAACGAAACCAAAAGTAGACCCTTAAAATATTTTAAACCAGCGGCTACTACACCACTCACCTCTTAAAACGAGTTTCGTCCTCGAAACTCAATCCTGGTTCGCGGTAAAGAGATAAGGATAGCCCTCTCTCATCTTTGATTCTAGTTCCCACGTCGCTTCCCGCTCTTCGTGGTGGTTCCAGTGCACCTTCACCTAGCGGATGTCTCGGTTTCGAAGCGTCTTACTTTCTCTTGCTAGTATTCGCACAGGGGTTTCCTCGAAGCTTAGGTCCTCCTTTAGTTCGAGTGTCGAGACGTCCAGGACATGCGACGGGTCGGGGAGGTATTTCTTGAGCATCGAAACGTGGAACACATCATGAATCCGGTTGAGGTTTGGTGGTAGGGCAAGGCGGTAAGCCACTGGGCCAATCCGTTCCAGGATCTCGAATGGCCCCACGAACCGCGGGCTTAGCTTGCCTTTTAACCCGAATCGCTTGATTCCCCTGGACGGCGAGACCCGCAAAAACACGTGTTCTCCCACCTGGAACTCTAAATCGCGGCGTCTTCGATCCGCGTAGCTCTTTTGTCGACTCTGGGCGGTTAGTAAGCGCTGTCTGATGAGGCGCACCTTCTCTTCTGTTTCTTCCACCAAGTCGGGTCCCAAGAACTTCCGTTCTCCCAAGTCGTCCCAACAGATCGGGGATCGGCAGCGTCTCCCATATAAGGCTTCATAGGGTGCCATCAGTATGCTGGCCTGGTGGCTATTGTTGTAAGCGAATTCTACAAGTGGTAGGTAATGCTCCCAACCGACTCCCCAATCAAGTACACAGGCCCGAAGCAGGTCCTCTAACGTCTGTATCACTCGCTCCGACTGCCCGTCTGTCTGAGGGTGGAAGGCTGTGCTGAAGTGCAATTTAGTCCCCAAGGCTTGTTGCAGACTCTGCCAAAACTTTGAGACAAAACGCGTGTCTCTGTCTGATGTGATCGATGCCGGTACCCCATGCAGTCTTACAATCTCGCTGAGGTAGACTTGAGCCAACCGCTCTCTGGTCCAGGTTGTGTGAATCGGCAGGAAGTGCGCTGACTTAGTTAGCCGGTCCACCACAACCCATATTGTGTCGTGTCCTTGTGGTGAACGTGGGAACCCGGCGACAAAGTCCATGGTGATATGATCCCACTTCCATTCCGGTACCGGTAAGGGTTGTAACTTTCCCGCCGGTCGTTGATGTTCCGCCTTTATTTGTTGACACACCAGGCAATGAGCTACAAATTGAGTTACATCCCTCTTCATCTTGGGCCACCAGAAGGTCTGCTTGAGGTCCCTGTACATCTTTGTGCCTCCTGGATGCGCTGCATAAGGGGCGCTGTGTGCCTCGGACAGAATTTCCTTCTTCAATTCCGGGGTATCCGGCACACAAATCCGCCCGCGGAACCGTAGGGTGTCATCGCCTTCCAATGAAAAGTCCCCTTCCTGCTCAGAATGTCCGCTACCACGTTTGCTTTCCCGGGGTGATATTGGATCGTTAGGTCGTAATCCTTCAATAATTCAAAACACCGCCTCTGATGTCGTCGTCGGGGGTGGTGACACCTTGTCTGCTACAGTCGCGGTAGTGGCTACTCCCGCGAAGTTCCTCCTCCGGGGTTTTGAACAAACCAACAAACTAGGTAGGGTTCTCTCCTCAGAACCACTTGTAAGGGTTCCTACCTAGCGTTCACAACTCCTCAGGCGGACTAGGGGAGTAACCCCGCTCCTATCCTATATAAACCCCCCCCCGACACAACCGCACAGTACGCGGAGAAAGAAAAAGACAAAAACGGAAGATGGGAATCGATGCCTAACCAAAGAAAAACGATGAAGGGAAGAAAAAAAATATATATATATACCTGTTCTAGGCTTCTGCATCACTGCTCCCCGGGGCGGCTGGGGAGGTCCGTCCACAACCTCTGGGCCAGCTACGTTCGACGTGGCGGGGTGGGGTCTCGGTATCGGAAGAGTCCGTCAGGCGTGGGTCGTCGGGTCTCGGTGCCGGGGGTCTGGTGACACCCGGCCTCCGGGGGCACTCGTAACGTGTGTGGCCCGGCCTGCCACACCGGAAGCAATGCTCATCCCGCCAAGGGCAATCCATCATTGGATGCGCACCGTCACAAATGACGCATGGCGTCGGTGGTGCAGGTCCCTCCCTCATCGCCTGCCCGGGTTTCGGCCCGTTCCTCTGGCGCTTGGTCGCTCTGCCGCACTAGTAGGGGCCCCCTATCGGGCCGGGGTAGGGGTGTGCCCGTCGTGTACGCTCTAGCTCCGCGCGCACGGCCAAGTTGACCGCTCCCTGAAAGGTGGAAACGCCAGTCGGTGGTATCCCACGGGGGTTAACACCACCGGTGCCGTGCTGGGCGCGGTCGACACTCTCGAGCTCCTGAGTCAGTATACACACGTGCTCCGCGAGAGTTAGCAATTGCCCAGCCACGTCGCGCAGCTGGTTGCGTAGTAAGCGGTTCGCCTCTGCCGCAAGGTCCATGTCTGGCAGTAGTTACCTACCCAAAATCGGGCTTCTATCTGTGCACACCAAGGAGACACATTAGTCCCAGCATACCAAGAAAACCGTGCGTAAATAATTCACACAAATTCCCCTTCCCCCACGTTCACTCACGTCCTACACCCTTACGTCCCACGCATTTCATTTATTCGTAGTTAAGTGTGATATCTCGGTGGATGTTGGGCCGTCACTGTCGTGATTAAAGCAAAGCTCTCTGATACCATCTCAATCTGTCACGCCCCGGGGGTTTTACTCTAGCGGAAACGATACCTCAAAGTACGCGTAGAGTGCGTACAAATTTTTTTGTTTAAAAACCTCCTTCCCCGGCGCGTGCCCAGACCCGCCACATATACAGATTTACTCGAAAAATCGGGCAGAGTCTCCTCTGTATATGCACGGCGTCGCGGCTGTTACAATAGTCGAACATAAGCAATCATTTTCCCATTTAATCACAACAGTTCGAAGTAGTACGGTGCATGAAGACTAAACAATACCCGTGGCCAGTCAAGTTGAAAGTATAATCTCACCGTTTTGAAAACAGGCCCACACGGCCTTAGGTTTTGAAAACAGATTGGAAAACGGCATAAATCCACAAGGTTTAGAAAACGGCCAAACGGGAATAATAAAGGAAACAGTAGTGCATAACCAGAATGAAAGTACTCAACATCCACACGACCCCACAAGGGTATCGAGAACCACACAATAACCTACAATTCCGAATGAAATGCAGAGAAAGTAAATACAACAGCATACTAGGGCTCCCTCAGCCCGACTGCTACCACCTCGGCCTCACCGTCGCCTACCTCTACCCCCTGGAGGTACCTGTCACAGAGTGGGTAGTCAGCGACATTATCATAAAAATAGTACTAAAGCAGTAAAGTAATACCAAGCCACAAAAGTAAGACTAGCCGGAACAACCGCTCTACTCGTAACGGTAACTCGCAACCACCTGTACCACCGGTAACACCTGCAACCCCGGTAACACCTGTAACACCTGACCGCGTCGGGCACCTATCCCGGCGGTCGCACACCTGACCTCATCGGGATCCAATCCCGACAGGTCGCACACCTGACCTCATCGGGATCCAATCCCGACAGGTCGCACCGCTTGCACCTTGCTGCCTCAAACCCCACACCTACGGGGGCCCCCACTACGTCACCTCGTGGGGTAACACGGGTCGAAGACCGCCTTTCCGGAAAAGAGCACCCTTTGCGGTGGCCAGACCGCGGGTGCGCGTGTCGCAACTCGAGCATAAGTAACCAAAACACGGGGTAATATAGTACATCATAGAAACTGTCAGTGTTAGTACCGATTTACAATAAAAAGTCCCTTTCGGTTTACCAACACAATACTCTGCCTCGACCATAAACCCACCTTGTTGTCGTGCTCCTGACTGATGTTAGGTTCTCTCGCGTCTCGGGTGCCCGCCCGGACCTACACGAATCTGTCATATAGGAGTCAGAAACTTAAGACTTTGTCAGATTAACGACTAGAGCACCCGGCGCCCCCTCACCTTGCGTACAATTCGCACACGTACGCGCCTGGCCCCGCACGGCTGGGCGGCGTACTAACGGCGTGCGGCCGTCCGCATGCGGTGACGCCCGCATGCGGCGTTGTCCGCATGCGGTGCCGCCCGCACCCGCATGCGGAGGCGCCCGCAAGCGGCGGCGCCCGCATGCGGCAGCCCGCATGCGGTGCCGCCCGCACCCGCATGCGGAGGCGCCCGCAAGCGGCGGCGCCCGCATGCGGCTGCCTGCATGCGGTGCCGCCCGCACCCGCATGCGGAGGCGCCCGCATGCGGCAGCCCGCATGCGGTGCCGTCCGCACCCGCATGCGGCGGCGCCCGCAAGTGGCGGCGCCCGCATGCGGCAGCCCGCATGCGGTGCCTCCCGCACGCGGCGCCGCCCGCATGCGGATGCACGCGGCGCCGCCCTCATGCGGCGCCGCCCGCATGCGTGGCTCCGGTAATGGCGCCGACTCCCCTCCCTTTTTCCTAAGAAAACCAAGAAACGACCACATCAAGAACCCTAAGCCATGCTTACCTGGGTTTCGTCGGCTAGGGTTGATCTAGGGAATGATCGTCCTGTTCTTGGGTGAAGGGTATGCCGGCGATCTTCCTTCTCCTCACCCGCTCCGCCTTGCTTCTCCTCTCGATCGATTGGGGAAAGGTAAGGTTCGGTTGGGAAACTGAAAGGTTGGGGAAGTGGGTTTTCGTTCCTTTAGGGTTTCGTACGCAGGGGGAGTTGTAGGGAGTGGCCGGTAGTTGGGGAAAGTGGTGGGAAGTTAGGGCGGTTCGTGGGGAGTTGTGGGGAAGTGGTGGGAAGTTGGGGGCGGTTCGTGGGGAGTTGTGGGGAAGTGGTGGGAAGTTGGGGGCGGTTCGTGGGGAGTTGTACGATGGGAAAACGCTGGAGTGATTAAGGTGGCGGGAGCGGTTAAATTGGGTAAAGGGAATGAACCCAGTTCAAGTTAAAACGGGTACAAGTCTGGTGCGAACCAGAGTCCGGTCTGTCTGAAAAACCGCGTTAACCACCTGAACCGTTAGTTACCTTCCGGAATTTATTCCGGGAGATTCCGGCGTCGGAATTCAAAACCGATTTCGCCGCCGTTCTCCGTTTCGCGAGCCCTATTAACTAAAAATACCCGCGGGCCCCGACGGTCTGTCCGGAAACAAGTAATTATTCGATCACCCTCCAGCCCCCCGAAACGAAATACGGAATTAACGAAACCAAAAGTAGACCCTTAAAATATTTTAAACCAGCGGCTACTACACAATTCCAGGCAAAACACCCCAAAACTGCAAAGATAACCAAACGGCGTACAATTAATCCCAAATAATGTACAACCTGCCGCTGTCCATACAACCAGCCCCGAAAATGGGTAAATCTCTCCTGCGAGATAAACTCAGAAAAATCCGAAAAAATAACCGCTGCGTTCGTCGCGTCGAGCCGATCGAAACGAGTATTCGTGCGTCCAAAACCGACACCTGTAGGTCAAGATACAAAATCGGCAAGGTGACTACCTCCAAAAATCCCAAGTACAAAATCTGTAACACTTCGTCCAGAAAAAGTGGGATTATCACCTACGGAGAAAACTCAGAAAAATCCAGGAAAATTCGAGGATGCTCCTTACGATGTGTAGATACAAAACGACTACTGGTACGCCTCAATCCAAAGACTGTGCGCGGAGATATCGCTGAAAAACCGTGGTGCTATCCAAAATCTCCGCAGCAGAAAAGGGTCTTAAGAAGGCTCGGAACACTCCAAGAAAAACTGGAAAAGAGGGGAAGCTTAAAACACAAAAGTCATAGCCCTACCTGTCGTGAAGCCAACGGCACAATAATTACTGAAAAAGATGGTCGGAGTAGGCTAGGGGAGCCTGTGCACCAAAATGTGACGGAGGAGCTCACCGATGCAAGAACGTCTCGCTGCGCTATAAAATCGAAAACCTCGAAGTGCGTGCCACCAAAAATCCCAGAAATCCTCCACAAGGTGTAGATCAAAGAGGGGAACAACTTCTCTATAGAAGTCTCCCAGAGAGACAGACCAGAAAAGGAGAAAACGGAGTTGGAATGGGCTTATTTATAGGCCCAGCCAAACAATTGCCTTATTACCCAGGGTGTCCCCGGTTTCGGGCGCCCGAATGTTTCGGGCGCCGCAAACCGGGTTGCACCGAGCCCGTCCGACAGCGCCCGAATGCTCCCCGTCGTGCCACGTCACCACCAAACAGCGAACAGCAAATCCCACGGCTCACTCCGCGCCGCGTGGCCCACCGCGGAAGCCGACGCGTGGCATGCCCACGCGCGGGAACCGCGCGTCAACGCACCCACGTGCCGCCTGCGCCCGCCGCCTGCGACCCCTGCCAGGCACGAATCCCGAGGCCACCTTACCAGCTCTATGGACCGGGCACGCGTGGACCGGCCAACCAACGGTCGCCATGTGGCCCCGCCTCGGTCCACGGCTCCCCGCACACCCCGTAGACCGCGCCTACAGAACCAAGCTCTCCTCCACTGCCACGTGCCCCAGGCCCACCAACGAGAATCCGCCATGCGGTGCACTCCCCCCGCTCCACCGCGCGCCTGCCCGCGCGCCTCCGCGCTGCCCGCGCCTGCGTGCTGCCCGCGACGCTGCCCGCCGCTGCGCCGCCGTGCTCCGCCGCTGCCCGCCGCCCACGGCGCTGCCCCCGCGGCGCCGGAACAGTACCCAAGCCTCGAAATCCGTGCACGAACATCTGGGCTCTGAAAAATACAAGTAAATAGTCCATTTTCATCGTTTTCGCGCGCTGAATCGAAATCCGCTGTCCGATTTGCCAAATTCTAACTCCAAAATTTGCCGAATGCATCCAGACAACTGGTTTTAACCCAAATTTTGCATTGAGTCCAATTCTAATATCTGTTTCATGTGAAACCCCTTCTAAACATTCGACGGGATCATCCGATTACCCTCGTGATCCATTTTAATCCCTGAGTCCAACACTTGTGTCCAATTTGTGCACAAACACCTCTAACATACAGCACAGGCCCCCAGAAGTCACCCATCGCACTGCAACAGCTATGCGGAGATCTAGGTCATCACAGACCCGGCAGTCCCGGCGTGGATCGTGGCCCGTGTGCCCCGCCATGAACCCCGCAGCCACCCGTCGCGCCGTGATTCGCGGGGGCGCGTGCGCTCGGCGCGCGGGGTGCGGAAAGGCCACGTGGCACACCTAAGGAATTCCGGGGGCGTACAATAGCGGGCCGGGGCCGGATTCGGGTGCCCGAATCCGGCGCCAGAATCCGGATCCTCTTGTGTGGACCTTGGGCTATAAATAGCCCTTTAGGCTTCTTTTTTAGGGCTTTCCGGAGCTCCTCTTGGGTTGAGGCCTTAAGGAAGGTTGTTCCTCACCTTGTCCTCTACTTCTTGATGGATTCCCAGAATTTTTGGAGGCCGCAGCATCGGCGTTTTCTGCGATGCAGCGCACTTCGACACTCCTTCGATTGTGGCTTCTACCGGCGCATTTCAGTGCGCGAGGCCCCCTGAGCTACCCCGATGGAATTTTGAGCCGATTTTTGTGGCAGTGCGTTCACGAGAGGTTCTATTTGTATTTTGGCCTACAGGTGTCAGAACGAGGAGTATAAATACTCGATTTGTATCTACTCATCGCGAGGATCGCAGCCGTGATTTTTTTGGATTTTTCGGAGGACTGCAGGCAGGTGAAAAATTCCCTTTTCTGTGCTAGTTTGTAAAAATAGCAAGTGTTGTTTTTGGGATGTGTTTGTGGTGTCGTTTGATTGTTGGCTATGATGATGGTTGGAGCAGAGGCTTGTGCGACCGAGTACCGACGGTGCGGTTTTGGCGGATTTTGATAGCGTGGCTACGCACTTCACCAACTTCGGCTTTGCCTGCGGAAAGCATTTCAGGTGGGTTGCTTCGTCTCCAAAACCGGTGAATGGTTCTCTAATTCTGTTTGATAGAATGCATGCATTTTTATGTACCCATATATGGTTGAGGGGTAAGCTTAGGAATGATAATTGTAGAAGGAATTGCAAGATAAATATTCATGTTATGACTTATGGGAACTTGCAAGATTTAAATATCCATGATGATGGTTAAGGAAAGCTTACCTAAGGAAATATTGCTCTTTTGATTGATAGCATGCATAATTAATGTACAACCAATAGGATTGAGATGTAATGTCACGCCCCGGAGGTTCTAACATTGCGGAAAACGTACCCCTTTTTTTTTTTTTAAATCTTTTACCGAACTTCGCCTCCGGCGCGTATCAGACCCGCCACATATACAAATTCACTCCCCAAACGGGCGGAGTCTCCTTTGTATATGCACGGCGTTGCCAACAAGTCGAATACTTTAACCATTCCAACCATGACAGGCAAAGAGAAGAGAACATATTATTTCACATCATCACCGCTATTCTATAAGACTATAGCATAAACCCATGGGTTTTGAAAATCGGTGCCCACTCGACACCCAGCTTTCTAAAACGTTTTCGCAAACTCTTTGCGCGGCCATTAACTTGAAAGGATAAATCCACGGGTTTTGAAATCGGTGCCCACATGGCACTTGCTTTGAAAACGCTTTTGAAACTGGTTTGTATTTGAAAACAAGCCGCAATTACACATCCTAACATTCACAGTTAAATACAAGATAATCCTCATCCCAACATCCATCAGAAACCACAGTAAATGAATCACAACTAAACTAACCATAGTATAACTAAATAACCAAAAGTAATGTCACGCCCCGGGGTTTGATTTAGCGGAAACGATTCATAAAAGTCGAATGTTTGACGTGTAAATTTTTTTTTTTTGTTTAAAAGAGAACCCCTCTTCCCCGGCACGTGCCCAGACCCGCCACACATACAGGATCACTCTGCAAACGGACGGAGTCTCCCCTGTATGTGCACGGCGTAGCGTTCAGTACATGTTCCAGCATTCACAGCCATTCAATCACAACAATTAACCAGCATTCTAAACTAATAACAGAAGAACCTATGGCCGGTCAATTTGGAAAGGATAAATCCACAGTTTTGAAAGAGCGCCTACCCGGCGCTTACGTTTTGAAAGCTAGTTTCGAAATCAGCATAAATCCACAAGGTTCGAAAGCGGTGCCCACCCGACACCAAGTTTTGAAATCCCTTTCGCAATCCATAAATCCACAGGGTTTTGAAACCAGCGCCCACACGACACTTAGATTTTAAAAACGGTTTTCGCAATCTTTTCTTTGGCTTCTGCCTTTTTGATTTTTAAATGGCCGATAGAAATAAAAGGGAAAAATATTCCACCAGGGGCACTAAATGTAGCCCGTACCGACATCCATGCCGACCCCACGAGGGTATCGCGAACCACTCACATAACTACAACGTAATGAAAAGCGAGAATAAAAGAATAAACACAGTCCAGGGTCCCCAGCGACCCAGCTGCTCCTGTCCCGTCCTCACCACCGCCTACCTCTCTCCCCGTCTGGACCCTGTCACGAAGTGGGATGTCAGTGACGCAGAAACAGTAAAGCAGGAGAATATAGTAAAACAAACCGTGAAGACAACTGGAGCAACCATCCTCCCAAGGAGGAAAGGCAACCTGTACACCTGCATCCTGTAATACCCGGCCGCGTCGGTCCACTACCGACGGCCCCATACCGTACCTGCAACACCGCGACCGCGCCGGACAACTAAACCGGCGGGTCGCTCCGCTCGCACCTAGGCGCCTCAACCCCACAGCTAATAAGGGGCCCCCACTACGTCACCTCGTGGGTTACACGGGTTCTACGACCTCTTTTCCGGAAAAGCGCACCCTCTGCGGTGGCCAAACCGCGGGTGCGCGTGTGGCAACCTCGAGCCAAGTAACCGTAACCACCATCATGTCAGTATCACAATAAGAATAATAAGAGTAATGAGGTAAATGAGGTAAAGTGCATAATCGAAAACAAGGTAATACTGCGCGCACTCGAAGGTGGCCCGCTGACATATATGGGTTGAAAAAGAAGAACACCGTCGGCAATCGACGCTAGTCATTATAGCGAACCCACTAACATGCATAAGCTATCACCCGTCATTATGTAACCCCAGTACACTTAGAATAGACCCCGTCCAATAAGATAGAATTTAGAGGCTAGGCATAAAGTAAAAACAACCCACCTGAATGAAGGCCGATCCCGAACTCCCGCTAGACTACCGGGAGGCTGGTGCTGAACAACTGGGCCCTGAACAAGGGGCTAAAATCAGTAATAGTCTCACACAAACCCAGCCCGATGACACAACAGTAGTGCGATGCTAATAAGGAGCAATGTCGTCGATTTATTGAATACAAATCCGATTTCCGATTAGCGAGAGTCCACGGGACTCTAACAAAGTGTCTAGTGGTGTAAAAAAAAACACTGTCTAAAGTCAGCCTGTGTGTCTAATTTGCAATTAGGTCCGTAGTACATTTTAATTCGCATTATTATCCTATTTTATTATCCGTTTCGACTCGTTCTTGTAATCCGGGCGTCCAAAATTGGCGCCGTAAGTTTCAGCGTGATCATTACGTCAAGACGGAGCCCGTGCTCACCAGTTTGGACTGACACGGACCCCGAAATCGGAGTTGGCCCATAACACATCCCTGGCTCAAATACAACTATGTAATATCTTAACTTATACTTGATCAAATCGAACCATAATTGGAGCATCATATTCAGGAGACTAGGTAGGGTCGAGGGCTCACCTGAGGCTTGCCTGAGATCGGCCGGAGGAGGTGGCCGGAGCTAGGTGACGCACCACTAACGCAAGCCAAGGCTCGGCTTGGGTTCACCTTGAGCAGCACAGGTTCAGACCTGCCACAAAGTGGAGCACCAGATCAATGGAGGTCCCTGAAGGTGTCTGGTTCAGGCCCGGTCAGGCGCCGGTGGCCGGGGGCGGCGGCGGCGGGGGGCAAACCCGAGATGGGTGGCTCGGGTGCAGCATTGGGAACCGGGTTACAGGGATGCTCTAGGCCTAAAACCGAAAAAAAGGAAAGCATATAAAGGGCCTCTAGGTATTACCTGTAGGGGTGGCCGATGCCCAGACCGCCGGGGGTCGCCGGAGCCCAACCCGAAACTGAATCGGGTGCAAGTTCTGGGGATAGAGATTCCGACGTTAGGGATGCCATGCAATACTGCATTCGGCCATGAGGTAATACAATGAGCTTACCTGCAGAACTTCCCGGCGTCAGGAGGCGCCGTCGACGCGCGGCGGCGGAGTCCGGGGAAGCCTCGGTGGCTGTTAATGGCGGATTCCGGCGGGGTGGCTCCGGGCCGGTGCGCGTTGGACCAGGAGCTCCGTCTCAGTGCTGCGGAGCTCGGTGCAGTGGTGGCCGGCGCCGGGAGGCCGCGGTGGCGCCGGGCGGCAGAGCTCGGCCGAGGTTGAAGAAGGCCGGTATCTAGGGCACACTCGACTGGCCCCGATCTTCGTCCGATCACCCTCCGCTCTTGAGGAGATGTTGCAGTCGTTCAGGGAGAAGATTCAACGGTGATGATCTCCGGTTTGCCGGTCGGATGGCGGTGGCGCTGGGGATCGGTCACGAGAACGATAATCCGGCGGGGTTGCTCCCGCCGGCGATCGGGACGGCGGCTGCAGCGGGGTCTTCACCCGAAGGGTGGCCTCGATGTCAGGAGTGCAGTGGTCGTGCCCAAAACCCCGAGAGACAAAGAAAGTTGCAAGAACTTACCTTCCCGGAGCAATGGAAGGAGAAGGTCGCTCCTGCGGCGGCGCTCGGCGGCGGCGCGGCGCGGGGTCACCTCCACATCGTCTTCTGCTACGTCGATGGTCGCTCCAGAGAAGGTTGGGACCCTCTGGAGCTCCCGCGTGGATCTCACCTTCTCCAACCCGAGAGGAGGAGGTATCTTGATCCCCTCTTCTCCGGCGGCTGGGGGGGGGGCGGCGGCCGGTGCGGGGAGGTTCCGGGAGGTGAGGCAGAGGGGAGGAGGTTTGTTGCAGGTGCGGCTAGGGCTGAGGGCTCGGGGGATCTAGGGTTTTCTTCCCAAAACCCCACACGTACATATATATATATATATGCGAGGTCACCTTGCATAATTGCAATAACACCCCTCCACACTTGGTATTTGCAGTACAGTCCCTCACAGCACTTTAGTTTCCCACTTAAGTCCCTCCCTATACAGTGGCACGCTTTCCGAGGCACGTTTATTAGGGATTTTAGAATGCAGAATACGCCTTTTTCGACGTGTTTCACGCTTTTCGAGGTGATCCGGTCGTCGAAACGGAAAATGGACTGCGCCATGACGTCCGGCTCGACGAGACCTGTCAGGTAGCGATCTCTGATCTTCGCGAAACTGCCCGGATAAAATCTCGGTCCATAATAACTGTGTCAAAATACAGTTTTCGCGCTTTTCGAGATTCCAGAGTCGTCAAACAGAATTTTCGACTGCGCCATTGCGTTCAGAACATCGAAACGGATCAAAACGACTACCTGAATTACTATGTTTGGGTTCCGAACAGTGAATTAGTCAGCGTTGCAACCGCCGAAGTCCCGAAATTGAGGTTTACTGTTCATCTACAGTGGCCACTTAAGTGACACTGTGCACAGGCACTGTCACCATGATTGCATTTATTCACTTGCTTCTTCATCGGTTTCTGGAAGATCCGACCGTCAGCTCGAAAAGTGCTGAATATGAATCTCGCTCAGTTCGACAAGACGATCGCAACGGTCAACTCGGATTTCCAAGATCATGTCCGGATTGGAAAGTAGCCTTTTTGTCGCGTAAAACGTGCAACTCGCACACTGGCAAATGACTAAATAAATCAACATAGGTCTTTTGAAATCAAAACCAGGTCAAAATTTCACCTTTTTGACTATTTATTAAAAATAAAATATTTCGAGTTCTTACATCACTTACAACTTAAAAGAAGTTTCGTCCCCGAAACTTACAACTTAAAGGAGTTTCACCCCCGAAGTTACATCCCGAAGTCATACTTTATGAAAATGCTCAAAAAGTTTACTCGAGGGCTACACGTCAGTCGCCAGGTATCTACAAGTCCCAGGCTACTAATCTAAACCCATTCTGATACTCCCCATTACAGGGCAGAGTATTTTCTCAGTTCTTTCGACAGTCCATTGCCTGCAGCCAACGTGCTTCCCAAAAGGAACAGCGAAATACCATAGATCCGTCGCCAACAACTAGTTGGGGACGTAACTCCTATCGGAAGGTGTATCACATACCTCCCAACACGACCTCAGTGCTAAAAGCATAACCTTTATCGAGAATTACTACCACCTCGTGGTCACAACCATCACCATGACTAACACATAGGCGAGTCCACGTCGATCCACAAAATCTGTGCAAAAGGTGGGGTCAATTTGCATCCGCCCCCAAACAGGGTTACTATCGGGCCCATAGGCCAACGAAATAAGACACGGAGTCACTGAAAGGTCGGCAACTTGTTCAACCTCTAAGTGAACTGTGAGGCTAGTGCAACAATAGCAGTCATCTACTGCTGTGCCACCAGCTGGACGATTACGAGGAGAACAGTGATTTAACCCTTAACCACCGTCACTGATCCGAGCACTCTGGATCCATGAAACATCAGCCCACAGCCGAAACCATGACCGCGGCTAACCCTGCACTAACAACGATCCCGAAAACCGGAGTGCGTACGACTAATAACCGGAACGACGAGACTCAACTGTATGACACACACCAGAGCTCCAAACCACTATGCCAATGCCCTACGCTCCCTTGTGAACAGAAGTCATCCTAGGGGTCGTTCCTAACCAAATACCCAAGTATCGGATCGGGAAGGCGGAATTTCGTGCATCGGAGACTGTGCAATTCACGCACCGGTATGCAAATCGCTAAGGTTAGATTTGCTTCCTCGCCCGTAAGCACACTAGACCGGAACGGTCGACGAAACGAGAGGTAGAGCTAAAGGCAGGAGGGCTCGCAAGGGTCTGGTAGGGTCGGGTTGCTCCGGCCCAAACGGAGCTTCTATGAAGCCAAGGGAAGGGAAGGTAAACGGAAAGAGAAAAAGTAGAAAACAAAGAGAGATAAGTACCTGTCATTCCCTATTTCGGGACGACGCGTCGTCTGCCGGGGCGGCCGGGGGAGTCCGCCCACAATCCTTGGGCCAGCGTCGCACCGCGTGTTGGGGTGGGGGTTTGCTGTCTAAAGAGTCCGCGCATCGTTGGTCGTCGGGCGAGTTCTTTGTCTGCACGGGGGCCGCCGCGCTCTCTGTTCCTCTTGGCGGTGGTGGCACGGCGGCGGAGGCGGGGGTGGGCCCTAGAGGGCAGGAGAGGTGATTGTGATCTGGCAAGCCGCACCGGTTACAATAGTGGTACCTCCAAGTGCATTCCGTCACTGGGTGCGCGCCCTTGCAGATGACGCAGGGTCCCGGTTGCGCGTGCGCGCTCCCCTTAAGTCCTCGTTCGACCTTCGGTGCTTGCGTCGGGCGTGGGTTAGGTCGGCTCTCTGGATCGGTGCCCCCTTGAGGGGTGTAGGCGGCGGTTCCCTTGGGCTCGACACGTCGCGGCGCCGGGGGTCTTCTGACAGACGGCTTCAGAGGGCACTCATAACGCGTGTGGCCCGGCTTGCCACATCGGAAACAGTGCCCGTCCCGCCACGGGCAGCTCGTCATGAGGTGTGCGTTGCCGCATATGACGCACGGTTTCTGCGGCCTAGGTCTCTCCTCCGTCGTCTGCCCGGGGTTCTGCCCGGCTCTCGGGCGTTTGCTCGCCCGGCCCCTCCGATGGGGGTCCTCGGCCGACTCGGGGTAAGAGCATTCCTGCCGGGCGCACTCTGCGTTGGTGTGCACGGTCAGGTTAGCAGCCTCCTGGACGGCGGGAGGGCCCGTCGGTGGCATCCCGGGAGTGGCAACGCTTCTGCTGCCGCCCCGGAACCGGTCGACGCCCTCGAGTTCCTGTGTCAGCATGCTCAGGCGCTCCGCGAGAGTCAACAGTTGCCCAGCCACGTCGCGCAGCTGGTTGCGGAGCAGGCGATTGGCTTCGTCGGCGATGTCCATTTCCGTCGTCGGTTGCTGGCGGAGTCGGCCCTCGATCTGAATGCACACAAAGAAGGTCGGCTTTAGTCTTTGCTAATCATCAACGGTACATCGCACCACTTAGCGAGGGAAAGGACTCGGACTCTGACTCTGCGTCCCCGGCCGATGATCTAGTACGGCCATGTCTGTCACACATCACAAGAGTCAACTTTAGACTACCCTACTAACAACAACCATAAAGTGAGAGAAAGGACTCAACATTTCCCCCCCCCGGTCACTCACGTTCTACAGTCCTATGCCCTACCCATTTCATTCGTATGTAAGCAGGTGAGGGTTGTCCACGGATGTCGGCACTAACTGTTGTGATTGAAAGAACTGCTCTGATACCATTAAATCTGTCACGCCCCGGGGTTTGATTTAGCGGAAACGATTCATAAAAGTCGAATGTTTGACGTGTAAATTTTTTTTTTTTGTTTAAAAGAGAACCCCTCTTCCCCGGCACGTGCCCAGACCCGCCACACATACAGGATCACTCTGCAAACGGACGGAGTCTCCCCTGTATGTGCACGGCGTAGCGTTCAGTACATGTTCCAACATTCACAGCCATTCAATCACAACAATTAACCAGCATTCTAAACTAATAACAGAAGAACCTATGGCCGGTCAATTTGGAAAGGATAAATCCACAGTTTTGAAAGAGCGCCTACCCGGCGCTTACGTTTTGAAAGCTAGTTTCGAAATCAGCATAAATCCACAAGGTTCGAAAGCGGTGCCCACCCGACACCAAGTTTTGAAATCCCTTTCGCAATCCATAAATCCACAGGGTTTTGAAACCAGCGCCCACACGACACTTAGATTTTAAAAACGGTTTTCGCAATCTTTTCTTTGGCTTCTGCCTTTTTGATTTTTAAATGGCCGATAGAAATAAAAGGGAAAAATATTCCACCAGGGGCACTAAATGTAGCCCGTACCGACATCCATGCCGACCCCACGAGGGTATCGCGAACCACTCACATAACTACAACGTAATGAAAAGCGAGAATAAAAGAATAAACACAGTCCAGGGTCCCCAGCGACCCAGCTGCTCCTGTCCCGTCCTCACCACCGCCTACCTCTCTCCCCGTCTGGACCCTGTCACGAAGTGGGATGTCAGTGACGCAGAAACAGTAAAGCAGGAGAATATAGTAAAACAAACCGTGAAGACAACTGGAGCAACCATCCTCCCAAGGAGGAAAGGCAACCTGTACACCTGCATCCTGTAATACCCGGCCGCGTCGGTCCACTACCGACGGCCCCATACCGTACCTGCAACACCGCGACCACGCCGGACAACTAAACCGGCGGGTCGCTCCGCTCGCACCTAGGCGCCTCAACCCCACAGCTAATAAGGGGCCCCCACTACGTCACCTCGTGGGTTACACGGGTTCTACGACCTCTTTTCCGGAAAAGCGCACCCTCTGCGGTGGCCAAACCGCGGGTGCGCGTGTGGCAACCTCGAGCCAAGTAACCGTAACCACCATCATGTCAGTATCACAATAAGAATAATAAGAGTAATGAGGTAAATGAGGTAAAGTGCATAATCGAAAACAAGGTAATACTGCGCGCACTCGAAGGTGGCCCGCTGACATATATGGGTTGAAAAAGAAGAACACCGTCGGCAATCGACGCTAGTCATTATAGCGAACCCACTAACATGCATAAGCTATCACCCGTCATTATGTAACCCCAGTACACTTAGAATAGACCCCGTCCAATAAGATAGAATTTAGAGGCTAGGCATAAAGTAAAAACAACCCACCTGAATGAAGGCCGATCCCGAACTCCCGCTAGACTACCGGGAGGCTGGTGCTGAACAACTGGGCCCTGAACAAGGGGCTAAAATCAGTAATAGTCTCACACAAACCCAGCCCGATGACACAACAGTAGTGCGATGCTAATAAGGAGCAATGTCGTCGATTTATTGAATACAAATCCGATTTCCGATTAGCGAGAGTCCACGGGACTCTAACAAAGTGTCTAGTGGTGTAAAAAAAAACACTGTCTAAAGTCAGCCTGTGTGTCTAATTTGCAATTAGGTCCGTAGTACATTTTAATTCGCATTATTATCCTATTTTATTATCCGTTTCGACTCGTTCTTGTAATCCGGGCGTCCAAAATTGGCGCCGTAAGTTTCAGCGTGATCATTACGTCAAGACGGAGCCCGTGCTCACCAGTTTGGACTGACACGGACCCCGAAATCGGAGTTGGCCCATAACACATCCCTGGCTCAAATACAACTATGTAATATCTTAACTTATACTTGATCAAATCGAACCATAATTGGAGCATCATATTCAGGAGACTAGGTAGGGTCGAGGGCTCACCTGAGGCTTGCCTGAGATCGGCCGGAGGAGGTGGCCGGAGCTAGGTGACGCACCACTAACGCAAGCCAAGGCTCGGCTTGGGTTCACCTTGAGCAGCACAGGTTCAGACCTGCCACAAAGTGGAGCACCAGATCAATGGAGGTCCCTGAAGGTGTCTGGTTCAGGCCCGGTCAGGCGCCGGTGGCCGGGGGCGGCGGCGGCGGGGGCAAACCCGAGATGGGTGGCTCGGGTGCAGCATTGGGAACCGGGTTACAGGGATGCTCTAGGCCTAAAACCGAAAAAAAGGAAAGCATATAAAGGGCCTCTAGGTATTACCTGTAGGGGTGGCCGATGCCCAGACCGCCGGGGGTCGCCGGAGCCCAACCCGAAACTGAATCGGGTGCAAGTTCTGGGGATAGAGATTCCGACGTTAGGGATGCCATGCAATACTGCATTCGGCCATGAGGTAATACAATGAGCTTACCTGCAGAACTTCCCGGCGTCAGGAGGCGCCGTCGACGCGCGGCGGCGGAGTCCGGGGAAGCCTCGGTGGCTGTTAATGGCGGATTCCGGCGGGGTGGCTCCGGGCCGGTGCGCGTTGGACCAGGAGCTCCGTCTCAGTGCTGCGGAGCTCGGTGCAGTGGTGGCCGGCGCCGGGAGGCCGCGGTGGCGCCGGGCGGCAGAGCTCGGCCGAGGTTGAAGAAGGCCGGTATCTAGGGCACACTCGACTGGCCCCGATCTTCGTCCGATCACCCTCCGCTCTTGAGGAGATGTTGCAGTCGTTCAGGGGAGAAGATTCAACGGTGATGATCTCCGGTTTGCCGGTCGGATGGCGGTGGCGCTGGGGATCGGTCACGAGAACGATAATCCGGCGGGGTTGCTCCCGCCGGCGATCGGGACGGCGGCTGCAGCGGGGTCTTCACCCGAAGGGTGGCCTCGATGTCAGGAGTGCAGTGGTCGTGCCCAAAACCCCGAGAGACAAAGAAAGTTGCAAGAACTTACCTTCCCGGAGCAATGGAAGGAGAAGGTCGCTCCTGCGGCGGCGCTCGGCGGCGGCGCGGCGCGGGGTCACCTCCACTCGTCTTCTGCTACGTCGATGGTCGCTCCAGAGAAGGTTGGGACCCTCTGGAGCTCCCGCGTGGATCTCACCTTCTCCAACCCGAGAGGAGGAGGTATCTTGATCCCCTCTTCTCCGGCGGCTGGGGGGGGGCGGCGGCCGGTGCGGGGAGGTTCCGGGAGGTGAGGCAGAGGGGAGGAGGTTTGTTGCAGGTGCGGCTAGGGCTGAGGGCTCGGGGGATCTAGGGTTTTCTTCCCAAAACCCCACACGTACATATATATATATATATGCGAGGTCACCTTGCATAATTGCAATAACACCCCTCCACACTTGGTATTTGCAGTACAGTCCCTCACAGCACTTTAGTTTCCCACTTAAGTCCCTCCCTATACAGTGGCACGCTTTCCGAGGCACGTTTATTAGGGATTTTAGAATGCAGAATACGCCTTTTTCGACGTGTTTCACGCTTTTCGAGGTGATCCGGTCGTCGAAACGGAAAATGGACTGCGCCATGACGTCCGGCTCGACGAGACCTGTCAGGTAGCGATCTCTGATCTTCGCGAAACTGCCCGGATAAAATCTCGGTCCATAATAACTGTGTCAAAATACAGTTTTCGCGCTTTTCGAGATTCCAGAGTCGTCAAACAGAATTTTCGACTGCGCCATTGCGTTCAGAACATCGAAACGGATCAAAACGACTACCTGAATTACTATGTTTGGGTTCCGAACAGTGAATTAGTCAGCGTTGCAACCGCCGAAGTCCCGAAATTGAGGTTTACTGTTCATCTACAGTGGCCACTTAAGTGACACTGTGCACAGGCACTGTCACCATGATTGCATTTATTCACTTGCTTCTTCATCGGTTTCTGGAAGATCCGACCGTCAGCTCGAAAAGTGCTGAATATGAATCTCGCTCAGTTCGACAAGACGATCGCAACGGTCAACTCGGATTTCCAAGATCATGTCCGGATTGGAAAGTAGCCTTTTTGTCGCGTAAAACGTGCAACTCGCACACTGGCAAATGACTAAATAAATCAACATAGGTCTTTTGAAATCAAAACCAGGTCAAAATTTCACCTTTTTGACTATTTATTAAAAATAAAATATTTCGAGTTCTTACAAGTAAAGAAAGTAACGTATTGTTTTACTAGCCCTTTCGGCTAATGTCCTCTAACGGATGCCTCACCGTCGTCCCGGGTTCCACCCCTACTCGAATCTGTCACAGAGTGGGTTGTCAGTGACTGATAAAGTAGAAACATGTAAGTAAACGCAATGACAGAACGAACACACCGAATCACCGGAGCATTTACTTTCCCCCTCCCCCTCATGTATCGCTAAATCCCTGTTGAAAGTCCCGCTGGGCACCTACCCCAGTATTCAGAATAATTTGGGCCCCAACCTCAATACCGTACTCATCTTCTTGGTGCCTCCAACCCCTCGACTGCCCAAGTAGCAGCCGCCTCCCCTTGAGGGGCCCCCACTAACCTCACCTTGTGGGGTACACGGGTAAATGACTTACCATCTTTCCGGAAAAATACACACTCTGCAGTGGCCAAACTGCCGGTGTGCGTGTAAGCAATATGAGTGTATTTATTGCCTTGCGACCTCAGACGCTTAAATCAGAATAATATACCGCACCTGCGACCGCAGCCGCTTTGATTGACATCATAAGAGGGATTCACATGCTGTGGGGTTAGTCAAACTTTAAACATATCTACTTTATCAAAACGAGTATCCGGAAACGACACCACACCGGTAATAACCAACACCTACCCACCTCGATTATGCGAAACGCGTATTCCGGAGACTGAACCTTGCTCTCTGTTGACGCCCGGACCTAGAAGTAGTCCCCAAAAGAGCCATGGTCAGATCAATAATATAGTAGTGGATAAACCGAGCCCAAACAACTCAACAACACTAAGGACACTTGACCCGGCGGTGGCGCCCGCGCGCGTAGAGCGACGCGGCCACCCCCCGCGGAGTTGGGTGTCGTACGGTCGCGCGGGCACCGGCCCCGCGCGGCATTTATCGTGACCGCGCGGGCCCTAGCTCCGCGCGACGCACGCCACGGCCGCGCGGGTACCAACCCCGCGCGGTTTCATCCGCCGCCGTGCGGACCTCAGCCCCGCACGACGCAAACCGCAGCGGCGCGGTAATCGCCGCGGCTGCGCGGGCACCAACCCCGCGCGCCGCAACGGCACGGGCGCCCGCCCGCGCGGGCATGGTCCCGCGCGGCACGTGCTGTCACTGTCCCTGCGGGCACCCGCCCGCGCGGCACAAACTGCAGCCGCGCGGGCAGGGCCCCGCGCGGCATGCACCGCCACCGCCGCCGCCGTGCGGGCACCCGCCCGCGCGGCACAAGCTGCAGCCGCTCGGGCAAGGCCCCGCGCGGCATGCAACGTCACCGCCGCCGCCGCGCGGGCACCCGCCCACGCGGCACAAGCTGCAGCCGCACGGGCAAGGCCCCGCGCGGCATGCAACGTCGTCGCCGCGCGGGCAAAGCCCCGCGCGGCATGCAACGTCGCCGCCGCACGGGCACCCGCCCGCGCGGCATGTGCTGCAGCCGTGCGGGCAAGGCCCCGCGCGGCATGCAATGCCGCCGCCGCGCGGGCATCCGCCCGCGCTGCACAAGCTGTAGCCGCGCGGGCAAGGCCCTGCGCGGCATGCAACGCCGCCGCGCGGCACGCGCCGCGGCCGCGCGGGCACCGGACCCGCGCGGCTTTTGCCGCGGCCGCGCGGGCACCGGTCCCGCGCGGCGTTTACCCTAGCTGCGGCCACGCGGGGAGCTTGATCCCGCGCGGCTCTAGCCGCGGCCGCGCGGGCACCGTCCCCGCGCGGTGCGCATTACGGTCGCGCGGCGACGCCTTAGGGCTTCGCGGCGCGACAAGTTCGGTAGCAAACGGCTACTCCTAAACTTCATGAAAGACCGATACCCAAAAACCGAGCGAAACTATACCAAAATAAAATTAGTTTACCACTAATCGTAGGAGACGGCTCTCCGTTCTCGCTCCCGGTTTTAGCGCGTTCGTCGGGAGGGTTTGGATCCTTTAGCTTTCACCTTCTTCTCCACCGTTCTCTTTCGATTAGGGTTTCGCCTTTCTTCTTGTTTCCTCCGGTTAGGATTTCGTCTTTCTTTTTCTTTTTCTCTCTCTCTCTTTCGGAAGAAGATAACGAAATATCTTTTCGTACGACAATAACCACTTTGGGTATTTTAAAATTCCCAATTAATTAATTCCTTAATTAATTAATTCTCTAATTAATTAATTCTCCAATTAATTAATTTCTCATTTTAGATTCTTCAGGATAATTCCTTAAAGATAATTCTATCTTTTTCCTCGGAAAGCGTGCCAAATCACTTACGCGAATTTCGATGCACCCCTGGCCATTGCGATCGCTTTCTACCCCTTTCTGGGAGTTCCGTAAGTCGGAATCCGGATCCGATCACACTGCCATTCTCCGTTTTCCGAGCTCTATCGCAGAAAAATATCCGCACCTCCGAATTAACGACTTAAGTAAACCCGTTACGTTAATTACATTAAATGAAAACTTTATTAGCAGGAGGTATTAAGTGTTACAAAATCTATGATATTACATGTAAGCATGAGAATGGCCTAGATCATGAGAATTGACATACTATAGTAGTGATATATTAGCATGCCATGTTAGCACATAGTCTTTTATGAGATTTGATTACTCGATGGGGTAAGATGATATATCTATGTGCGGGTATCACTCTAATGATTTACGATGGACCATGGATTATGGACAGGTGTAGTTGATTAGTGATTTTGGCATGTGATTATACCTTTGTGGAGCTACTATTTGTTATACTCCCTTTTATCTTTCTTGTGGAGAATTGCATATTTGTATGGACATCTAGATAGGCCACCTTTTTCTGCTACACTATCATGTTGGGACTTGACTTAGGAGAAACTATCTTTGCTTCTTTTCTCCTTTTTAGTCAGACATGTGATTCATGTTGCTCGGGTCCGAGCAGGGGTTTGGAATAGTGTAGTCGAGACTTTGTGTCTGGGACAGGTTGGATTTGATTGTGGGTTGTGGGGTGTTCCGGCAACCACGGATATTGGGCGGTTGACCGGGTGCTGGTTGTTGTACCAAATTGGGGACTTGTGGGGTATTGCGGCGACCGCGGACATTGGGCGGTTGACCGGATATTTACTTATGCATCTGATTGGGGATCGAATTTCCTTACTGGATGGATTTTCCCACTTCGATCAGAGTCGTGATCCAGTCCTGCTATATCGTGATACTTGTTACAGTGATAATTTTCTCGTGTGGGTCGTTCCGCTCGAGTGCCACTCCGGAGTGTGCGACCGTGCCGGTCAGGAGCCGGTCTGTTACTTATTTTGGGATGCGACCGTGCCGGTTAGAAGCCGGTCTGTATCCCGTGGGTGAGTTCTTGAGTTCGACAGCATAGCAGGTAGTGCTAGTTTTTACTGGTGCATTGATTGGGTTTATTCAGGCAGATACTTTTATTGTTGCACTCGTGCCTGGGGGCCGAGTGGAGTCTAGTAGCTGTGATTAGACCAGTGCTAGTGTTGTTGGGAGCCGTTCGGGTTGATGGTGGTCCCGTGTCATTGTGAGTACTTCGACCGTTGTGCGAGATGCTTGAGGATCTTGAGTCTATCCGTTCTGAGAGAGAGCGCGGATTTCGACTATAGCCTGCATGTGCCATTATTCGATGGCGAGTTAGTCCGATTGGACACCCTACATTGATATACTAGGGAGGCGCAGGCTTGACTGGACCAGATGTGGCAGTCAGCTCGATTGGGTCGATTGAGCACCTTGTGTGCGAGTGGTTGCATATCTTTCATCGGTTTTCCCCATTGAGCATTTAGATAGAGGCATGATAGCTGTTGAGTATCTCCAGCTTTTCTTTTCAGTCTTTACTGCATCGTTATCTTATGCCTCTAGTAGACTTAGTCGGTAGACCATCGGGCTTGGTGGCGGTACCCACTTAGAACTTCCTATTGGTGTAGTTCTCACACCCGTGGGGGTTCTCCCCCTCCTTTTTCTTTCCTCTTATTTGTTTTGAAGAGTCATTTGCGGGTGTTGCAGATTCTGCTGTTGCTGTTCGAGACGAGGGAGTCGCGGGCTAGATCCCTACCTGTCTTTGGAGAGTAGCTGTACTCCACATTGGAGATTTGTAGTACAGTCAGTAGACTAGTTTTATTTCCACTTTTGAGAGACTATTGTATTGTGAGGATCTGACTTCTACTGAGAGCCTGTACACTGATGTATTATTTCAGTTTACCTCCCTGTTGAGTTATGGGTTATTGTATCAGAGGATTTTGTATATGATCATATTTGGGAGATGGATATTGTATCATTATTTCCAGTTGTACAGATGGTTGGATTTTAGTTTTACAGTAGTTTTCTTTATAGCTCTGATATCTGTTTAGCTGTAGTACCTTTTCTTGCAGGTTAGATGCTTCGCCTATGCGGGGTTTTGTATAGGCGGCGGATCTGTTGGCGAGCCCGGGTCGCAGTTTCGACCTCGGGGCATGACAGGTGTAGTTCTCACACCCTCTGTTGGTGACAGATTTTCCAGAGGCATCTACCCCTGTTTCTACTCCTGTTGCTGCCCCAGCTGATCGAGGTAAGGGAGTCGCGAGTTAGTTCCCTACCCGTCTTTGGAGTATAGCCATACCCCTTTTGGAGCTTTGTAGTACAGTCTTTTGGATTATTGTAGATAGTTGCTGTTGAGAGTTTTATTTTTGAGTGACTTATGTGGTGAGGTTCAAACTTGTACTATTTGGAGTTGTATTTTCATATTTCAGTAGTTTACTTTTTAGCTCTGATATCTGTATAGCTGTAGTAGTATTATCTTTTACAGGTTAGATGCGTCGTCTATACGGGGCTTCCCGTATGGGCGGCGGATCTGTTGGCGGTCTCGGGTCACAGTGTCGACCCCGGGGCGTGACACCGCCTGTGCCTTGGCGCGCACCATCGGGTGCCGACTGTGCATTGTCGGACGCAAGCAGGCGTTGCCTGCGTCCTGCCGGCGCGCAGTAGGCTCCGCTCTTCCGCATCCAGCCGCCGCTGCCGCCGCCGCTGTCGTTTCTTGCGGCCTAGCAGCACGCGCACCGCCAAGCGTGCTGTTACGCGCGCTGCCAGGCGGCAGTCGCCGCGCGCCACTGGCCACCTGCGCCCTGCCGTGCGCCGGAGGGTGCCGCCTACGCGCTGCCGCACGCCAGCAGGCATTGCTCGCGCCCTGCTCACGCAGCCGCATGCAGCCGCTGCCGCTGCTTGTGGCCTAGCCATGCGCGTGCGCCAAGCGTGCTGTCGCGTGCGCTGCCAGGTGGTAGTCACCGCGCGCTGTTGGCCACCTACGCCCTGCCGCGTGCCATCGGGCGCTGCTTGCGCGCTGCCGCACGCCAGCAAGTGCTGCTCGCGCCCTGCCCGCGCGCAGTAGGCGCCGCTCTTCCACATGCAGTTGCTGCTGCCGTGCCGCTTGGCCTGGCCATGCTTGCACCCTTTCGCGCCGCTCCGTCAGGCTGCGCCGCTAAATCGGCCATGCTTGCAGACTGCGCCGCCGCCAACGAGTGTTTTCAATTTTGCTTTTGGTTGATGGAGTTGGTTTTTGGTTTTCATCGGATGGTCCTCTAGTTGGTCGTTTTCCATCGTGTGTTCCGTCAAGGCGACTGTGGAGGCCCGTTTTTTCGCCCGTCATCTTGTCGATTGCGGAACCGCGTCGGAGTAGGTAATTTTATGACTCGGGGGTTTTTGGTTGAGGGTTTTGCCATCGGTTAATTGGTTGTTACTTATGGTACACCTTTTTTTCGATAAATTTGTGTTTTACACAAATTTTCCTAACGGTTAATGTAATAGGTGTTTTTTTTGTGTGTTTTTACCTTTCGAGAGACCGGATGTCGCAGCATGTACCCGGTAGACTATTTGTCCACCCCCGAACAGTGCTAAAGATTATTTGGGGCTTAGTTGTGATCGGTTTACCGATCGGTGTTACAATTCTGACACCGGAAGCATATCCGATTTTTGGGACAGTAGGGATTTTTAGCACAGTGGTCAGCACCACTTAAAATGTCGATTTAGGTAAAATATTGATTTATTTTATTTGGATTTTTTATTAGGTCCGGTTGAGGGTACGAAGGCTTAGGGAGGATTGCGTGCGCGATTATTTCTTTTCCTTGAGGTGGATACCACGATCCAAAGAAGAGGACTCCGTTGAATGTGCTTTCGATTCAACCCTCCTCTTCTTTCTTTGTTAATGATATTTGTGTTGATAGTAGGGTACAGGTTTGGTCACGGATAGTGTGACGGTATGTTTCACGGAATAAGATGAAAATTCGGCATGATTAAACATTTTATTTTGTGAGTTGTTATTTGCTACATTTGAGCGACTGATTATCGCGGGGGAGTTATGAGATCGTCATACTCTTGGCGCTTTCACGCACACCAGCGATTTGGCCACAACATCGGTATACTTTTACGGAGAGGTTGTCTGCTTGACCCGTGATCCCTGCGCGGCGACTTGCGTGAGAGGACCCTTGCGTACATTGCGGTATCGCGGTTATTGCGAAAGGGGTTGTACAACACCGGTTTGATGAGCAGGACTATTGTTAATATTATGCCCAAGGTCGTTGGACCAATAGGGTAGATGTTTTAGGATTCCTCATTCAGGGTCCGAATGGTAGCGGTATGGAGATATGGGTGACTCGTTACGGTTTGGTGTTTTCTTTTACCTACTACCCTTTATACTACTGTTGACTTTATCAGTATTCAGTCTTCCAGTTTTCTTGGTACATATCACTGACTCCCACTATGTGACAGGTTCGGTTGGGAGTGGGGAGCAGGGCCGTGGTGAGATCACGCCTAGGGAGTGATTGAGTTTCCCACAGTCTGGTGATATTTCTTCTACCCTTTCTTTTGGATATTTCATCGTAGTTCTTATATTTGCATGTGGATTGGGATATTGTGGATTATGTGGATGTTTGGACGGATATATGTTTTCATTCATTAGTTAGTATATACTTTTGAGACTATGGTAGGATATGGATTCTTTTAGATGCGTCCGGTGGACGTGAGTTTTTAAAATGACAAAAAAGATTTGCGAAAATGATTTTGAAAAGCTGAGTGTCGTGTGGACACTGTTTTTAAAATCTTGTAGATTTATGCTTTCAAATATGTACGCCGTGTGGGCGAGACTTTTCATGTTGAACTTAAATTAAATACTGTTACTCTGAGAATGAAATCTGTGTGTGGTTGATGTAGTTCGTGGTTGCAAGTCGTGCATATACAGGGGAGATTCTGTCCATTTGTACAGAGAGATCTTGTATACATGGCGGGTCTGTGCACGCGCCAGAGCGGGGGGCTTTATTTTTTAAAAAAAAAATTGGTCAGTTTTTGCTTAAAAATGGCTCCAGGGGCGTGACACAGAGTTCTGAGAGGAAGCGCCCAGCACCCGAGGATGGGGGACAAGCCAGTTCATGAAGACCGCCTCAACCGCCGCGGCCTCAGTTTCACAATTGTGGTCGTTCAGATTGGCGAGGGTCTGGTGGATCCCAGAGATCACAGCAACAGCAGCAAAGATCGCAGCTATGGCAGCAGGGATCACACCAGCAGTAGTGGAGGTAGTAGCAGCCGGCTAACAAATGTTTCTTTTGTGGGGTCCAGCATACCCCTAACACTTGCGAGCATTGGATGGGGCGTTGTTACCATTGCGGACAGATTGGGCACTTTCGAGCTTCATGCCCCCTGACGGCCTTTGCGGCACCATCCTCAACGTCAGTTCCTGCTTCATCTCAGCAGAGGTCAGTAGCCCAGCGATCATGCGCCCCGGCGGGGAGATCTCCTTCCTTCCACCCTTCTGACCGTCGACAGCCGTCGTAGAGCGGCCGTGTATATGCCGCGCAGGTAGAGGACTCCTCAGCAGTCGATCATTTGGTGGTAGGTATCATTTTACTTTCTGGCATTAGAGTTCCTGCTTTATTGATACTGGTGCATTGAATTCATTCATTAATAGAGCATTCGCATCATTGCGTGCGTTAGGGGTAGGACGGTTACCACACGCACGTGAGGTTCAGATTTCCGATCACACTATGCATGTGGATGAGTGTTGTTGGTCCTGCCCTGTGCAACTTGAGTCTTGGATTATGCTAGTAGACCTGTTGGTCTTGAGACAGCTGCAGGATTTTGATGTCGTGCTCGGGATGGACTTGCTGGCTAGTTTTTTCACGACGATTGATTGTGCTATGAGGGCCGTGACTTTTAGAAAGCCAGGCCAGGATGTATTTGTGTACCAGGGATGCCAGAGCACCCCTTTTTGCCACCATGATTTTGACTTCGAGGGCGAGGCAGATTATTAGTTGAGGATGTGTAGCCTTTTTTGCTAGCGTAATTGAGGAGCCTATGGCGGCATCGGGACTCGAGGATATCCCTATCGCTTGTGAGTTTCCGGATGTATTTCCACCGGAATTGACGAGTATGCCGCCGGATAGGGAGATCGAGTTTATGATTGACGTAGTTCCTGGAACTGTGCCAATCTCAAAGGCGCCCTACCGGATGGTACTGGAAGAGCTGTGAGAGTTAAAGGCGCAACTCCAGGATTTGATGGAGAAAGGTTTTATTAGACCGAGTGTGTCACCTTGGGTAGTGCCGGTGCTATTCGTGAAGAAGAAGGATGATTCACTTCGACTCTGCATTGATTATTAAGAATTGAACAAAGTGACCATCAAGAACAAGTACCCTTGCCGCGCATTGACGACTTTTTTGATCAGCTGCAAAGGTCTTGTGTCTTCTCAAAAATTGATTTGCAGTCAGGTTACCACCAACTGAAGGTGAAGGCTGAGGACATTTCCAACATATCATTCAGGACTCGGTACAGGCATTATGAGTTCACCGTCATGCCTTTTGGATTGACTAATGCCCGTGCCGCATTTACGGATTTGATGAATAAGATTTTTCAACCATTTTTGGATTAGTTCATGGTGGTGTTCATCATGCCGCAACTTCTACGTGAGAGGAAGTTGCATGCCAAGCTGACAAAGTGTGAATTTTTGCTCCGGGAGGTGGTTTTGTTGGTCCACGTGATTTCAGCCGCAGGTGTGGCAGTTGACCCGACGAAGATTGAGACAGCTATGATGGATACCTAGCCCTACTTGTTCGAGGCACCAGTTTGAGAAATGTTTTTGTTTCGAGGACAAAACTTTTTTTAGTGCGGCGGATGTGGTGTCTCGAATCCCCGTGTTACTTGATCGTGTGGTTGGCGGCGTGAAAACACATAAATTTGGTGTATCGAGTGCGTTGTAGGTCAAACGGACGTGAAAAACGGACTCAACGTGCGAAAACGATTTAAATCAGTGTTTTCGGGCTCTCTAGATGTTTTGGCTGGCGGGCCGGTGCATGGCCCAAATGACGTGCACAGGGACCACGGAACCGTCGGGAGGCCACACGTCTGGCGGAGAGAGGCCGACAGGATGACACGCAGTGCACACCCATTGGCGTTGCGCACGTGCGGGGACAGGCGGCGCGCGGGTTCCCCGCGCGGGACACGCGTCGCCAGGCTGTTGACTGGTGCCCACCCACTCCCAGCGCGCGACGTGGCAAGTCCTAGAGCCTCCGATGCGGGTTTCGGGCACTCGCCGATGGCCGCCATGTGTCCCAGGTTTTGGGCCCGAAAGTTTCGGGGGCCCGAAAGTGTACCAAAAAGCTGTATTTTGGGTGTTTTTCTTGGACTATAAATAGGGGTCCTTCTCCACAGTTTTGAAGGTTTTGGACTTTTTGAAGGACTTTTACAGAGCTTTCACCCCTCACTTCTTCTTCATCTCCACCACCATTGAAGGATCCAAGGGAGCTTCTTCACCATCTTCTTCCTCAAGTTGGAGAGCTCCACCTTTGTTGCTGTTTTCAGCCAACTCCGTCGAAGTTCAGTGTAAAGCCTCCCATGGATTAACCACTTGGAATCAAGGGCTGAAATTTGGAAAGGATCTTCATGAGAGGTAGCCCTACAACTTTGATACTGATTACCTCTCCCTGCTCTTGAGTTTTTATAGGGGTTTTATGTCATCTTTGGAGCCCTCGTGCACAGGGTGGAGTTTTGGGCAACACTTAGTATTTATGGGTTTTCTCTGTGATTTGTGCATGGATTTTGGAGTTCAAAGGTTTGTTTGCATCTACTCTCATAGAGGAACGTATTGGTAGCTTTCTTGCTGGATTTGGAGTTTGTTTTCCTAGGTAACTTTAATGATCTTTTAGCCCAAGTGTTAAAGTCTGCAGCAGAATCCTATTTTGGTTTTGTTTTGATGTATGGATATTGGGGACGCAGATTTTGTTGTTATTATTGGTTATTTTTAGGATTTTAAAGTTTGGGCAACTTCTTAAGATCAAGGTGAGGAATTTCTCTTTTGGTTTCAGTTTAAAAATCCTTTTGGATTGATCTCCACACTTCATGGTATTACATGCTGAAATTTTAATGTGATTATGGACAGCATCGAACACTTTGCTTAATTGATAATTAAGGGGACCTTAAGATGATTTTTTGAGACTTTGGTAATGATCCTTGGACAGAGGAAGACTTAAGATTTTTGTTTGGAGCTTCCATTTGAGGTATAATGTATAGAAATTGATTCTATCTTCAAAGTAGTTGTTTATTGAAAATTTTTCCGAGAATTCTGTGCAGTAGTAATGATTTGATGATTGCGCTCAATCCAACAGTGATCTCAGGGCGATTTTTGGTGCGTTGGACTTGTAAGATGCAGGGAATCATGCACGCCGATTTTTAGCATGATCGGATTTCGGATCGTCGTGTTACCCTGTGGGTTATTGAACACCTCAAATCTACGGTTTACCCACTTGGGCTATTAGAATTCAGCATTATTAAGGTTGATTGTTGTTTCCTTATCCCTTTGTGAATTATTCTTGAATGTTTATATTTATGTTATGTTAAATGATCCTTAGCCTATCCATGAGAGAATGATTAGTTTTGTTGATCTTACACTACCTCTTGTGAGGTTGATTATAAGTGATAATTCTTAAGTCCATGCTATGCGAGAATAATCATGGTTATTGATCTTTAGCTTACTATCACACCCCGGGGTCGAAACTGCGACTCGGCTCGCCAACAGATCCGCCACCCATACGGGAAACCCCGCATGGGCGAAGCGTCCAACCTGCAAAAGATACTATTATAGCTAAATAGATATCAGAGCGAAAAAAATAACTGATGTAAATATAAAATCCAACTACTGTACAACTGGAATAAATACAAGGTCCATCTCCCAAATAAAAGAATACCAAAACTGATACACAGGAGTAGTACAAATAGAAGATCCTCCTATATAATATTTATGAATCGAAAAAGGGAGATAACTAAAAACAAGAAATACAACAGTGTATAGTAAATCCCACAGTCCGGGATGGTACATCTACCTCATCAAAATGAACTACCCAGGTAGGGATTTATCTCGTGACTCCCTATCCTCGGTCCGTCAAGCCAGCTTGAGCAGGAACGGAAGGGTAAAACTCTGAAAAAACTGTCACCGATAGAGGGTGTGAGAACTACACCGACACGTAGTTCTCAGTGGGTACCGTCTCCAAGACCAACGGTGTGCCCACTAAGTCTACTAGAGGTATAAGATAACAGAAATACTGAAAAGAATAAAAAGCTGAAAACAACTCTACAGCTACCATGCCTCTATCTACTATGCTCAAAGGCTGATACAGATGAAAATGATGCATCGACTCTATCCCAGTATACTGAATCAACCCAATCATACTGACTGCCAAATAGGGTCCAGTCAAATCTGCAGCTACCTACAACCACATACCCGCATTGGGTCAGGAATTATGTAGGCGGTCCCACTCGAACTGCGTCGACAAGCTGCGAAAGATAAGTAACAGGCCTAGCTCCGAAGCGGCACTCGAGGGGAGCGACCCCACCAAGGAAAGTATCCGCGCATCTCTGTCGAGCTCAATATGGCTCATGCAGGCTATAGTCCAAAATCACGATCAATCAGATCGACAATGTCCAACTCACAACACTACCCACAGGTCGGAGGTATTCAACAGCCGAGACCACCGTCAACCCAACGGCTCCCAAAACAGGACATCAACTCAACATGCTAAAACTCACTAGCTGGAGATACTCCACACTCGACGACAACAAAGGGTCCGAAAACCTCGAAAGACTAGAACCTACAACCCAAATCAAACAAGAACAGGCTCTAGGTATAGCCTCTTGTTGTTCTCGACCCAAAGAAGAAAACAACCCTTAGAACCCAGATCACTTGAACCCTCTTGGGTGAGAAAGTTTATAGAAAAATGCGATATTTATTACTGAAAACCATTTTCACTCGAACCCACTCGGGGTGAGGACTCAAAGTAGTTCCTTTTTGTAAAACCATCTTGATTTATGGAAACCCATTTTAATGAATTTTAGCTCTTTTAAGAAAATCAGTTAGATAACAAGTTTTATTCCCAAACCCCGAAGGGCTAATGCCTTCGCCCAATCAGACAAGAACAGACTCCGGCGGCCCTTCCACATTTGGAAGGAAAAATATTGGTTTACTGAAATGATGTGTATCCAAAAAGATTCTGGATTCAAGGTCCTGCTATCATCGGTACACTACTGGCACGAACACAGTGACGACAAATAGATCGGAGAAAACCCGACGATCCGGGACCACTCTGTGATGACCCGAATCTCTACGAAGGTTTTACAGAGTGAATTATGGCTTCTGAAGGCCTATGATGTGTGTTGGAGATGGTTGCGTGCAAATCGGATCTCAAGATCGGACCCAGCGCAAAATTTGGATTAAGAATACCTGTCCGGATGCCTTCGACAAATTTTAGAAGTGGAATTTAGCAAAACGGACATCGGATTTGGACTCAGTGCGCGAAAACGATGAAAATGGACTATTTACTTGTATTTTTGGGAGCCCGGATGCCAAAATACGGATTTTGAGGCAAGGTTACTGTTCCGGCAGGCCAGGGCTGTAGAGTACCGGGACTTCGTATAGTGCACCGACCTCGCAAGATGGCGTGGTGCGGAGAAATCGCCTCGAGCATGTTCTATATGTGTTTACAGATGAGTTCGGGTTGAGTCGGATCGACGCGGAAGCCCCAGCTTGAATCGGAGTTTTCCGGGCATTGTGCGCCGATAGAGGACTGGTTTTGTTAGAGCCTCGACTCCACAGTTGTGCGCATAAAAATTGGGAAATACTTTGGACATGTGTATTTTCAGATTACAGCGGAGTTCGGGAGGTTTCGGACTGATGCGGAGGCCCCGAAGACGAAAAGTGAGTTGGAGTTGGCAATTGAGGGATTAATTAATTAATTTAATTAATTGATTGTATACCTATTTTGGGGTTTAAGAAAGAAAGATTGAAAGAAGGGAAAAGAGAAGAGGTTTAGATGAGATATTTATTTGTTGAAGGGCATTTTGGTCTTTTCCCTCACTTAGCTGCCAAGCACCCACCTTAATTAACCACCTTAATTAAGCCTCCACGTCACCTTCTTCTCCTTCCCTGCAAACAGAGGAAAGAAAAGAAAACAGAGGAAAGAAAGGAAGAAGAAGAAGGAGAAGAAGAAGTGGACAAGAGAAGTAAAAGAAGGAAATGAGAGAAGTGATAGTGTGGACCTGCTGCTATGAGCCGTGTGGAGCCGAGCGGAGCGCACGCGCGTCGAGCCTCAAGCAAGGTATGTAGCAGTTTTTAGAGAGCTTGGTTTGTGGATTTTTGGAGTTGGGTTTGGTTTGGTTTTGGAGTCTGAGGCTGGTGTTGATGTTGGAGGTGTGTGTGTGCGTGTGTGTGTGTGTGGATTGTTGTCCATTTTAGGAGGTGGCCGCAGCAGGGGAGCCGCGCGGGCGCACATGGGCGCGCGCGCGGCTGGCGTAGGCTGCTGCGTGGGCGCGCGCAGCAGGGCGCCGCGCAGGGGGACGCCAGGACGCCGCGCAGCACAGCTGGGTGCCGCGTGGCAGGCCCAGGTGCCGCGCGGCTGGTGTGCTGGCGCCGCGCGGCAGGCCCAGGTGCCGCAGGCGGCTGGCGCAGGAGCCGCGCGGGCAGCGGCTGGGCAGCGCGCAGCGGCACGTGCGCAGGAAGCTTCTCGCGCGGCGCGCGGCTTTTTCGACGGCCAGGGACAGATTTTTTTTTTCTTCGACGGTTGCGTGGGTTTGGCAGTGCTTTGTCTAATTTTGGATTTTTCCCTCTTTTCTTGCTGTTTGTTGAGCAGTTTTGGTGTGCTGCTCGGCCGGTTGGGTTGCTCTCGCCGCGCGGAGCCGAGAGAGCTTGGTGGCTCGAGTTTGTGCTGCTAGTTGGCCGTGGAGTGAGCCGGTGTGTGCGCAGATTTTGTGGCAGACGTGGAGTTTATTTGAGCTTCCGGAGGTTATTTCGAGGTACGCGGCAGCGCGAGCGGCGCGGTTCGGTGTTTCGTCAGTTTGAGGGTTTCGGCGCTTCCCCGACTTCGGCTTTGCCTACGGAAAGCGTTCCAGGTGGGTTGGAAATTCTTCAAGATGTATGAAATGCCTTCTAAAGCTATTGTATGCATGTTTAGCATGTCTAGCTTGATTGTTTTTATAGTTGGTATGTGAGGACCTGGACCCCCGCAACGTGATTACTGGTTGATCAGCAGCTCCTGGGGCCTATGTGGCTTGTCGGTGGCGTTTGTGCACCAATTGGACACTAGTGTTGGACTCAGTGTGATTAATGGATCACGAGAGTAGTCTGATGACTCCGTCGAATTCTTAGAAGTGGTTTCGCGCGCAATGGATATTAAAACTGGACTCGGGGCGAAGTTTGGATAAAGAATCACCTCTCCGGTTGCCTTCGGGAAGTTTTAGAGTTGGAATTTGGCAAATCGGATATCAGAATTGGACCCGGCGCAGAAATCGGATCAAGTGGGCTATCCGGGGGCATTCGGCAAATTTTCGGATGAGAATTTGGAGAAATGGACATCGTTTTTGGATTCAGCGCGTGAAATCGTTGAGAATGGACTATTTACTTGCTTTTTTCGGAGCCCGGGTGACGCGCACGTTTTTCGAGGCGCGTGCGTGATTTCCGAGTCGGCGTGGATCCCGAGGTGGTGGCTCGGATACCGAGGTGGCGCGCGGTTCGAGGCGGGGGTACGGCGCGGGGGCGGTTGCAGGCGCGCTGGGGAAGCGCGCCTTCAGCGCTGCGGGATCGCGGAGGGGCCGCCACGTGGCAGGCCCCCACTGGCGCCCGCGCGGGAGTGGACGCGCTCCCGTGTGGCGGTCGGGTGTCCCGCGCGCGTGTAGCGCGCGGGTGCGGTGCCCGCGTGGCACGCGGGGCGCGCGTCGCGTGGCGCAGGGGTGTGTGCCTGCGCCTGGCGCGCGCGCCCTGGTGCGGTGGACCGCCTGGCAGCGGGCCTTTGGGGCGGTGCACCGTGGACCCGGTCCACGGGAGCCTCCCCTCATCTCTTTCTTCTCTTCTTCTTCATTTTCCTCCCCGCACGCCATTTTCTTCTCCCCTTTTTCCTCTTCTCCAACCGAGCGAGAGAGGGTGAGCGGGAGGGGTTTTTGTGAGGTGCGGCGGTGCGCCGTGGACCTCGCGGAGCGCGCGAGGTGTTCCAATGGGTCGGTTGGGCGGCGCGACGCAGTCGAGGTAGGTCCCGTACGTTAATTTTGCGGTGTTGTTAGCACAGTTTTGAGGCGTCCTTTTGGACATTGGATTTGACCCCTTGCTCTTATCTGTGTTAGGGACCGTGTTTTGGTGCACTGTTTTGCGTGCGGACTCCGGCGGCGTGCACCATTTTGTGTGCGGACTCCGTTTTACGTGCGGACTCCGGCACCTTGCTCCGTTTTGCGTGCGGACTCCGGCGGCGTGCACCGTTTTGCGTGCGGACTCTATTTTGCGTGCGGACTCCGGCACCGTGCTCCGTTTTGCGTGCGGACTCCGGCGGCGTGCACCGTTTTGCGTGCGGACTCCGTTTTGCGTGCGGACTCCGGCATCGTGCTCCGTTTTGCGTGCAGATTCGAGGTACGTGCACCGTTTTGCGTGCGGGTTTTTAATAGCGTATATCGTTTTGCGTGTAGGTTTGGTGGCCGCGTATCGTTATGCGCGAGGACTCGTGTGTGCGCACCGTTTTGCGTGCAACTTGGTGTACGAGACTCGGATTGGGGTGTGCCTTTACACTCTTTGGATCTACGCATCGCAAGGATTACCGTCGTGTTCTTCGGGGAATTTTCTGAGATTCGCCCGAAGGTATACTTCTTTCCCCTTTAGTGTGCAGAGTATTACAGTTGTGTTTGTCGTGGACTTTCGCGCTCACCGCGTTGTGGAATTTGTAACTCGGCCTCCGGGACTCAAATTTTGACGTGCAGGTACTCGTTTCGAAGGTATCGACACGAGGAACGCGACAATATTTTTGGTGGATTTTTCTGAGTCCGTTCTGCAGGTGAAAATTGCACATCTTTGGGGCTGGTTTCAGCAGATGGTGTATACTTGGATATTTTATCATAATGTGTAACTTAGGACCTCTTGTTGTACCTAGGAGGATTCGCGAGTGTTTTCGGAACACTGCTTGGAGCCGAGGTTTGCGCGACATGTACCATAGATACGAGTTCAGCAGATTGTGCGTGTGCAAGTGGCCACGCTCTTCACCGACTCCAGGTTGGCCTTGGATTGAGCACTTCAGGTGGGTAAGCTTAATATCAGTAACTGTGTAAGGCAATGATAAGATCTTCATGGATGACTATGTTATGGCGAATATACGCGTACTTGTGGGAATGTCACCCCTCCATAACTGATATCATGCATGTTTAATGTACAACCCATATCTAGCATCGAGAGGAAAAGCTTGAATAATGGCCTAGATCATACAGATTGATATGCTTTGGTAATGATCTTTTAGCATGCCAGGTTGCACATAGTCTTTTATGATATGACTACTCGATGGAGTAGGGGGCTATATCTATGTGTGGGTATTATTATGATCATTCTGTTGATGGACCCTGGATTGTAGACAGGTTTAGCTCTTTAGGGATTCCGGCATGTTGTTTATTCCTAGAGGATTTATTATATGCTTTACCCCCTTTCATTTCCTTGAGGACTTTTGCATGCTTGTATGGTCATCTAGTTAGGCCATCTTTTACTGCTACACTACATACTGGAACTTGACTTAGGAGAAACCATGCTTTTCATTTTCTCCTTCTTTGTGAGTCAGGCGGTCTATGTTGCTCGGGTGCGAGCAGGGGTCTGGGGGTAGTGTAGCCAGGACATTGGTGTCAAGGACGGGTTGTGCTGGATTGAGGTTGGCAGCATTTTGCGGCAACCGCGGATATTGGGCGGTTGACCGGATATTTATTTATGTACCAGATTGGGTATCTAATTTTCCTAGGGGACGGAGTTTTCCACTATTTGAGTACTTTCGCATCTGATTGAGGGCCGAGGCCTTCTTTAGTGGTTGAGCTTTCCCACTTTGATCATAGTCATGATCTAGTCCTGCTATATAGAGATACTCGTGATACTGATGACAGAGATACTTTACTCGTGTGGGTCGCTCCCCTCGAGTGCCACTCCGGAGTAGGCTTTAGACCGTGTTGGGTTTCGGTCAGACCGTGTTGGGTTCCGGTCATTTGGACAGTGGAGATACTGAGTTCGTGAGATTGATGACAGAGCAGGCAGTACCGGGTTTATACCGGTTCATTCGATTGGGTTTGGTCGGTCAGATACTTTTTTTGTTACACTCGTGTTAAGGGGACCGAGTGGAGTCTAGTAGCTGTGTTAGACGAGTGCTAGTGTTGTTGGGAACCGTTTGGGGTTGACGGTGGCCCTAAGGTCATTGTGAGTTGTTGACCATTGTGCGAGAGGCTTGGTGATCTTGAGTTTATCCGTTCTGAGAGAGAGCGTGGACTTCGACTATAGCCTGCATGAGCCATTACTCGATAGCAAGTTAGTCCGTTTGGACGCCCTATGTAATTCCTGCCCGTTCGCGGGAGGTGGTCGTAGGTGGGGCGCAGGTTTGACTGGACCAGATGTGGCAGTCAGCTCGATTGGGTCGATTGTGCACTTCATGTGCTAGTGGTTGCATACCATTCTTTGATTCTCCCCTTTTGAGCCTTTAGATAGAGGCATGGTAGCTGTTGAGGGTCTCCAGCTTACTTATTTCAGTCGTTATGACTTGGGTTAGTTTTTGTCTCTTGAGGACTTAGTGGGCAGACCGTCGGGTCTGGCGGTGGTACCCACTGAGAACTCCCTTTTTGGTGTAGTTCTCACACCCTTTGGGGGTTTTCCCCCCTCCTTTTTTCCTTCATCTCCTTTGTTTTGCAGAGTCTTAGCGGGTGTTGCGGATTCTGCAGTTGTTGTTCGAGGCGAGGGAGTCGCGAGCTAGATCCCTACCCGTCGTTGGAGAGTAGCGGTACCCCTTCAGAGGAGATCTTCAGTAGATTAGTTGTTTTATTTTCCTCTTTTGAGAGACTATTGTAGTGAGGATATATTATGTATCGAGAGACTGTACACTGTTGTATTTATTGGAGTTACCTCCCGGTTGGGTTCAGAGCTTGTATTTGAGGATATTGTATTATTATTATTTTTGGGAGGCGGACATTGTTGTATTATCTCCAGTTGTACAGTGATTGATTTTAGTTATACAGCAGTTTTATTTTATAGCTCTGATATCTGTTTAGCTGTAGTACTTTTCTTACAGGTAGGGCGCTTCGCCTATGCAGGTTGGCATAGGTGGCGGATCTGTTGGCGAGCCCGGGTCGCAGTTTCGACCCCGGGGCGTGACATGGTAAATCTGATAGTTGCCTAGAAAATTTTAGGAAGACTTTCCTGAGCCCCAGATATTTTTAGCATGATCTAGAGGTGATTTGACACTAGACTGCATGATTAGTTGGCATTAGATTGGCATCTGAACCGTTTGAAAAATCGTCAGACCTGTTTTAATGAAAACTGAGCTTTGAAAATAATTTTAAAATATTGAGATCTTCCAGAGGGGTTGAGTAGGTTCAGGATGCATGGGTTCTCGTGCCGGGGGGCCGAGTGGATTTTTAGAGCTCTGTGGGATGAGTTTCTAGTGTCATTTGAGTTGAGCTTCCTTGATTGGGATTGATGAGGTTATTTTAGATCATGGGTTGTGCATTTCTGATTGAGTCGTGGAGGTGGTTCTCCGACTTAGCTATGAGTTGGGCTCTGGCAGATCGAGTCGTGGAGGGTTCTTCGACATAGCTGTGAGAGTGTTTGGGCATTTCCTGATCTAGTCGTGGAGGATTTCCCGACTGAGTTGTGTTATTTGAGCATTGAGTTTCCGATCTGTTTGGTCGTGGATCATAGCCTGCATGTGCCGCTTGTTGAGACAGTTGAGACACACTTGAGCTCGGTGGGGTCGCTCCCCTCGAGTTACGCTCCGGATGCGATGATGATGATGATACCCCTTACTGAGTTACCATGGGGTCACTTGAGTGAGATTGAGATAGTCAGTTTAGGACGCCCCACGTAAATCCCGTCCTCTTGTGGATGCGCGTGGTAGTGGGCAGGTACGTTCCTAGACGGCAGGCGCAGGCTTGACTGAGCTAGTTTTGGCAGTCATTGAGATTTTAGTTTTGTGAGCACCTCGTGTGCGAGTGGTGTATGCATAGCATGTTCTTAGATGAGTTTTCCTTTGAGCATGGTACTTGAGGCATATTAGCAGTAGCGAGTGTATGCATAGCGTGTTCATAGTAGAGTTTCCTTTTGAGCATGATGGTTGAGACATATTAGCTGTAGTTCCATTCAGCTTTCCTATTTATCTATCTGCATACCTATCTGTTTGCCTCCAGTAGACTTAGTGGGCATACAGTGGATATTGGTGACGGTACCCACTGGGAACTACCTTCTGCAGTAGTTCTCACACCCGCTGCGGTGACAGATTTCCAGAGGTTGCTGTTCCGGTTTGATTCGTGCGGAGACAGCTGATCGAGGTGAGGACGTGGCCGAGTAGCTCCTTACCCCTTTTTATTTGAGAGTAAGTGGTAGATGTACCCTGTATTTTTATGATTCCACTTTTGTACTAGACAGTCTGAGAGATCTGTGAGGATTGTATTTATTTTACATAGGGTGAGAGACTATGTATTGATGATTTATTTATATTCAGATGTTCAGTTTTGATTTCTGTAGCTACTGGTTTTAGTTTCAGCTCTGATACATGTTTAGCTATAGATCTGACTTGCAGGGTAGACGCTTCGTCTGTGCGGGGGTTTCCGTACAGATGGCGGATCTGTTGGCGAGCCCGGGTCATAGTTTCGACCCCGGGGCGTGACAGATTAGGGTGGTATCAGTGTTACGGAATTTGAGTTGGCGTATTTCGTGAAAGTGTTAAGTCTTGAAGATTGAAGATGAATGAAGTTTGGATCATATACCTCAATCTCAAGAAAGAAGAATTCAAAAGGATCACGTAAGTTTAACTAAATATTTTTGGTGATCCGAATACTTCTTGTAGTGTAGAAACACCTGGAAGAATTTTTAATTGCATAAAAATCAAAAACTGGACATGGGACATGTTCAGGATCCGGATCGGGCCTTGCAATCCGGATCCCGAAGGGTGTTCGTTCATACACTTGTTCAATCCGGATCGCAACATCCTCTGATCCGGATCCCGAACACTAGTTTTACCTTTTTACTTGCACGATCCGGATCAGGATTTGCAATCCGGATCCCGAACGTTGATGTTTGATGAAACTGTATGAACGATCCGGATCGGGAACTTCGATCCGGATCCCGAACCCTGTTTTTTCTGGAATTGTCAATCACGCTACTACGATCCGGATCGCCCAATTCCAATCCGGATCGCCGTCCTGAAAATTTCCAGAGATGGGTTGTTTTTGATTCTTATCCTCTTCCAACGGTTTCTAACCTATATATAGACCCTTTAATTTATTTTTAGGGTACGGGAGATAATAGAAAAATACTACCGTAAGAGAAATATCCACATATAGAGAAGAAAGGAAATCAATAGATTTAATTCTATGTTTCTTCATCTATATTGATAGATTTGATTCTAGGTTTTCCAAACTCAGATTTTGAGTAGAATCAAATCAATGAATACTTAGATGGTATTTCCGATCTATTTCTAATCTAAGTATTCGGTGGATCATCACCACCCAAAAACAACGATTTACCCCAAATCGGCGCGTGGACTCGCGTGGCCTTGTGGATTCAAGGTGCAACCGCTCTCGTGGATTCGGAGCAAGGTACGTTCGTGGATTCGAAGCGTGCTACTGGGTGAAGACCGTGGATTCGGTCGGACGTCGTGGACTCGACGTTGGACGCCGTGGATTCGGCGTTGGACGCAGATCGTGGATTCGAGACGCGTTGCGGAACGAGCGGAGAAGATCAACTAAGAGCGTATGGTAAAAGGTTGAGTCGTCTGTGAGTACGTTAAATCACCTTGTACGTGTTTTAATTCTAGTGGATTTCACCGTGTTATCGGTCCCGTGGTTTTTTACTCCGGTTTGGAGTTTTTCTACGTAAAAATCTTGCGTGTTCATTTATATTTCCGCATTGGGTTTTATTGCGCAACGATTTTTTGAGTGTTTATTGTTTACACCTATTCACCCCCCTCTAGGTGTTTTTTTCCCCTATTTAGATCTATATTACATATAACCCAACATGTGGTATCGGAGCGGGAATAGGGTTGTAAATAATGGTTGAAGGTGGAAACATCAACAGACCCCCGTTCTTCGAGGGAACAAATTATGCGTACTGGAAAGTACGGATGAAAGCCTCTTTAATTTCCATCGACGAACGGGTGTGGCAATCAATTGAATTAGGATGGTCTAATCCAACTGAAATTATTGCTGATGTTCGCACCATCAAACCTAGGTCGAAATGGACCAAGGAAGAGTTAGATTCATCTTCTTACAATGGCAAGGGAATTAATGCTATTTTTAATGCCTTATCTCAAACTGAATTCTCTCGCGTCTCGGCATGTGAGACTGCGAAAGAAATCTGGGATGTTCTTCAGGTTACACATGAGGGAACTAACCTCGTGAAGATTCAAAAGCTGCAAATGCTTATGAGCAGATTTGACTCCATTTTTATGGCAGAAAATGAATCTTTCACGGACTACTATACACGATTGCAAGACATCGTAAATTCATGTGCTAACCTAGGAGAGAAAATTCCAGAATTTAAAGTTGTAAGAAAGATCTTAAGAACTCTTCCTGAACGATTTCGCCCAAAGGTTACAGCCATTGAAACTATTAAACACCCGGACGAAATGCGTGTAGAAGAATTAGTTGGTTCATTACAAACATATGAAATGACATTTTCTACTAACAATTCTTCTGGAAAAGCATCCTCTTCTAAGTCTTCAGGTTATGCGTTGAAAACAACTAAGGAAGAATGTTACGGAATTTGAGTTGGCGTAGTTTCGTGAAAGGTTCAAGTCTTGAAGATTGAAAGTGAAGAAAGTTGGATCATTTAACTCAATCTCAAGAAAGAAGAATTCAAAAGGATCAGGTATGTTTAACTAAAGATTTTTGGTGATCCGAATACTTCTTGTAGTGTAGAAACACCTGGAAGAATTTTTAATTGCATAAAAATCAAAAACAGGTGTTCGGACATGTTCAGGATCCGGATCAGAGCCAGCAGTCCGGATCCCGAAGGTTGTTGTTTCATACATTACTTCAATCCGGATCGCAGCCTCTCACGATCCGGATCCCGAACGTTGAGTTTTCTGAATTGTATGAACGATCCGGAACAGGCATTCCGATCCGGATCCCGAATGATTGTTTTTCTGGAAACCGTCTTTCTTGCTACTGCAATCCGGATCGCCCAAATCCGATCCGGATCGCCGTCCGTAAAAATTCCAGAAATGTTAGGTTTTTGATTCTTATCTCCTTCCAAATGTTTCTAACCTATAAATAGACCCTATGACTCTTTTTCTAGGGTTAAGCAAAGAAGCCGATAATCCTATAAGCCGTCATCTTTTATACGGCCTAGATCCACATATAGAGAAGAAAGGAAATCATTAGAGAATACTCTATGTTTCTTCATCTATATTGATTAGTTTGATTCTAGGTTTTCATACTCACATCTTGAGTTGAATCAAACTAATGAATACTTAGATGGTATTTCCGATCTATCTTTGATCTAAGTATTCGGCGGATCATCACCACCCAAAAACAATGATTTCCCCAAAATCGGTGCGTGGATTCGCGTGTCCTTGTGGATTCAAGGTTCAACCGCTCTCGTGGATTCGGAGCGAGGCACGTTCGTGGATTCGAAGGGTGCTATTGGGTGAAGACCGTGGATTCGGTCGGACGTCGTGGATTCGACGTTGGACGCCGTGGATTCGGCGTTGGGCGCAGATCGTGGATTCGAGAAGCGTCGTGGAGCGAGCGAAGAAGATCCTCTAGGAGCGTATGGAAAAGGTTGAGTCGTAAGTGTGTACGGTAAATCACCTTGTACGTGTTTTAATTCTAGTGGATTTCGCCGTGTTATCGGTCCCGTGGTTTTTTACTCCGGTGATGGAGTTTTCCACGTAAAAATCTTGCGTGTTCATTTTTATTTCCGCATTGGGTTTTATTGCGCAATGATTTTTTCAGTGTTTATTGTTTACACCTATTCACCCCCCTCTAGGTGTTTTTTCCCCTATTTAGATCTATATTACATATAACCCAACAAGTGGTATCGGAGCGGGAATAGGGTTGTAAACAATGGTTGAAGGTGGAAACATCAATCGACCCCCTTTCTTTGATGGAACAAAATATGCGTACTGGAAAGTACGGATGAAAGCTTTTTTAATTTCCATCGACGAAAGGGTGTGGCAATCAATTGAATTAGGATGGTCTAATCCAACTGAAATTATCTCTGATGTTCGCACCTTAAAACCTAGGTCGAAATGGACCAAGGAAGAGTTAGATTCATCTTCTGTAGTAACCGTAATTTTTAAAATCCAAAATATAAGTTTAAATCATTTTCTAGATTATTTAAATGGCAAAAATGGTAAATGGTAGTCCAATAGTGGCCCTAAAATATCGATTTTTGTTCGGGGCCTGATCTCGAAAATCCGAGATCACCATTGCGATCGTCTCGTCGAAACAAGAAAATTTCATATTCACATGTCGACGATCCGACGGTCAGATCTTCCGCAAATCAGCGATGAAATAGTGGGCCCCATAACTTAAGTTGTGAATAGTAACCCTCGATTTTTGACCCTCTCGACTGATAGTCGGCCGAATCACTGTCTAAAATCCAAACCTAACGACATGAGTAATCAAACCTAACTATTTTCGATGTTCTGAGCGCGATGGCACTGTCAGATTTCGCGTTTGGCGACCCGGGTGCATCGGGGTGCGTGCAACGCACTGTAAATCGTTGAACTTTATGGAACAACTTTTAATCTGAGCGTCAAACAAACCAAACAAATACGCTACTTGACAGGTCTCGACGAGCCGGACGTCGTGGCGAAGTCCGTTTCGCGAATTGACGAACGGTTTGTCTCGAAATGCATGAAAGGTGTCGAAAAATCAATATTTTCTAATAAAATCTATATATTTTATGTATCAAAGTTGGTGAGGTTAATTACTTGAGGTGTTGGGTGCAATTTACACCTACAGGAAAGAGCTCGGAGGCTAGGGTTTGGTGTGAACCGAGTTAGGGATATTTTGCAAAATTCAAAGCAATTAAGTGTTGGGTGACCCTTGGACTACCTTGGGCCAGTGCTCGAGGGGTCAGGGAGGAATTACAAGGCATCCACTTTGTCTCTGTAATCCTCATTGGATGCTCGAGTGCTGGGAGGCAAGAGACCCAAACTCCATTAGAGAGGAACTCGAGAGAGAGAGGAAGGAAAAAGTTGGAACCAAACCTCACCAAACCTTGTTCTGGAGCTTTGGTGGTGTTCCTCTGTGCCAGAGAACTTTGCTGGAGTTGCCGTGGCCGCGCGTGGAAGAAGGACCAAAACCGGCTTCTTCCTCTCTTCACCGACTCCGGCGAAGGTAAGGCTCACTAACCCTTGGATGTATAAGCCCGGGGCCACTAGAAGTAGCTTAGATAGGACCTTAGAATGCTCCCTGCCAAGCCCCGAGCCCCCATGCACGTTGTATGGCCGGCGGGAGCAAAAGTTGGCCGGAAACCTAAGTTTGCTCCGCCTCGGCATAACTATGCAACCAATGAACAAAAATAGCTGAAAATTGGTGTGCTTGGACTGTTGGTGGTAGGTACCAACTCCACCAAATTTGGTGGAGTATGGTTAATCCAGTGAGTGGCAGATTTATGCCCTATTTTTCGGGTTTTATGCATGTTGGCCGAGCTTCGTGCTCCGGCGCCGGCGAGCTTCTCCGACGCCGGCCACCTGCCCAGAACTCTTCTAGGGACCGAGGGGACTCCATCCATGCACTTGCATGGCAACCATGCAGCACGGTTTAAGCGCGGCCAAGATGGGTTCGAAATGGGATCAAATCGCCGCCGTCGGCGCTCCGGACAACTCCAGCCGGGGAGGCATGGTCCGGAAGCTTCTTGGGAATGTCTTGAGACTTTCCATCCATGTTGGAGGTCTTCAAAGCGGCTCTGTAAAAATCCGCCATTATAGGTGTTGAGCTCAAATCCGAGCTTGGCTCCCCGCCGCCGCCGCCGTGCCCTGTCGCCGGACACGGGTCCAAGTGAGGTTGTTATGAGTATTAGCATCCAAATGGGCAAGTGGTTGGGTCCCAGGTGTACTAGTTGGTTGGTCACGAAATTCGAAGCTTTTAGCTTCATCTTCCTCCTTGTGCCGCGGCTAGGTTGTGGAGCAAAGTTGCTCCAAGTTGATGGGAATGCTCCTGCAACCTAGTAGATCAATTCTATCCAAGTTAGAGTGCTTTTGGTGCAGTGGTTGCAGAGAACCAACTCGGGATTGTGTTGTGTAAATGGTGCATGCCATGTGTATGATGAAATGCCTCAAAGAACTCTGAAATGGAATTGGACAAAACTATAAATATAAAAGTTGCTCTAAATTGCTCCCTGAGCTTGATGCTCTCTTCAGGTCAATCAGATCTGTGTGGAACTAAGTTTAGAGCATTGTATACATTGTTAGAGAGCAAGGCTTTGGATCTCTTTGATCCAGCAGTTTCTGGGCTGCCCAAAGGTGAGCCCTGGTATCCTGGCACTGTCCAGAGCCACTTTGATATACAAAGTTTTATTATATGATGATTAGATTCAAAGTTGTAGATAAACCAACCTTTAAATGTAATGTTTGAACAAAACAATCTTTCGGGCTGTTTGCGATGCCGCGACAGTGCATTCCTGGCTATTTTGGGGTCACTGGACGCGATGCTCGCGTTAGAATTTTTGTTTGAGGTCTCGAAGAAATAAATTTGCAATTAGGCTAAGAGAGAGCATAGTTATGGGCCAAAGTTTGCCTCGAGATCCGTGCTGCCACAAATGGGTGAGCACGGTGTTCAGCAAGATGTAAGTAACCTGCTGGAGGTGACGGATCGTAAAAATAATATCCTGATTAAGAGAACAAGCAAAAACAGTGCTCAAAATGGCATTAAAAGTGTAATTCTAGAAACCCTAGGGGTCAAAATGCAAAAGTGATTTGTGTACTGTTTAGTACTGTGTATAATAGTTTCCTAAACTTTTTGTTAGGATTCCAACGGCTCCCGTTGAGCGAAAATCGGATAACGATCCGAAAATCGGCAAAATCGTCGATTTAGCGGTATCCGGGTGACAATCGCGCAATTTGAGAAATTGCGGCGGTTTCACCGAGCCGACTGTTGAGTCCCAGTAGAATCTGGTTGAGCCAGCGGCAAGTTTTGATAGCCCGAATCTCCCGAAAATCCAAAAGGGAATTCCCGGGAGGGGCAATTTGGTAATTTCACCAAATGTTGAATATAAGGTTGAATTGGTCTATATGTTGTCAACAAATTTGGATAGTAAGTGATTAAAAGGGTTTAAGTCGAGTTAAGTTAAAGAGATAAACAGGTTCTAAGTTGATTTAAAATTATTAGATTAATAGTTAAGTTTATTCCTGAATACTATCCTTAATTCAGGTCTGTTCAATCTGCATCTGATTTTTGAGTGATCTGCTGATACAATTAGTCGCCTGCGATTTATCAGGTGGGTTATCTTCGGTCCGAGTTTTAGCATTTCGTCCCTCTGTGTACGGTATTGGTTGGACTCCTGTTTTTGGTTAATCTAGGTTATATTTGAGCCTGTCTACCTTTGATTGAGATATATTACTGTTAGTTGCCATGCCTGATTGGACATTCTGATGATCTTGATTTCAAAGCCTGTACTGCTAAACACTTGTACTTTACTCAAACAATAATTTTTACCCAAGCTTCGCAGGGTCGCCTGCGTCTGTTCTTGTTTGATAGGACAAAGGTACTGCTCTGCGAGGTATGAACCCAAAACTGGTTTTAATGATTTTCCTTAAAACTGCATGTGTTTGGACAGTATGATTTGGTCTGTAGTTGCTAAACCTAGTTCTATTTCATAATGGCTGTTGATTATATTCCGCATTGCCTTCGTGATTGGCTGGTGTTATATCCTGATCTATGAGATTATTGATTATATTCCGCATTGCATTCGTGATTGGTTGTTGTTCACCGATTATGCTGCTAAATACATGATTTTATTAAATAGATGTTTTTACCGAACTTCGTAGGGTCGCCGGAGTCTGTTCTTGTTTGATAGGACGAGGGCAACGCTCTTCGAGGTTTGGACTTTTCAAATGTTTTCTTAAAACATGTGTTTAGTCCTGCATAATTGGTGGTCTGTTGATTGGTATAAAGTTGCCTCCAGATTGTGATTTCTGGATAAGTCATATCTGTCTATCAACATTATTGATTCATATTTCATAGTTGCTGTTGTTGATATGTGCATTGAGTTGAGATTTGTTTGTTGATTCTGCATTGAGTTGAGAATGTTGATATCACTGTTGCATCCCAGAGGGGATTGTTCTGGCTTTTTGCCGATTACCCGTCTGTAGACCGTGAGCGTGGGCATTCGCATTGATCGCCCGCACCGCTGTACTTCACGAACATATCCGAGGTCGCTCCTCGTGTGCTTTGTTCTTGCCGGTAAAGTGGTCTGTTGAAAGGCCCGTGACTCCCACAAGGGAGATGTCAGTTAGGTGGGTGCTCAGCTGTTGGGGCATATATTCCCTGAGGTCTTCAGATCAGAAAAGCCAAACTAGGTGGCGGCAGTCTGATTGGGTACGTTAGTTGTTAGAATTCTTGATGTCATATGTGTCTTTCACCTGCTTTTATCAGAACTCATGAGATTTTTGCTATCCTCACAATCACAGTTCCATGAGCTATATAGCTCGGCCGATCCTAACTGTGAACTCCATGATTTATATCTATTGATCTCCAGGTTGCCTAACTGTGATCTTAACTGTGATCATTGCTATCCACCACGGTCTGATATATATATAGCTGATCTTCATAAAGTACATATTGGTTATTCTAACCCTTGATTATTACTATCCTCTAGTATTGCATACCAGTAGGTACGATCTGCTGTTCTCGGCTCGTCGTGCCCACTGGGATACACTCCGGTGTATCTCACACCCTCGGGTAAGTGTTTTCAGGTCATGCGGGTTTGGGATGTCGGGATGAATTGGCTAGATGTCGATATAGAGGTGACCCCTGACAGCCGAAAAGTTATGTAATAGATGTTTGAAAAAGGGAAATTGTATTTTTGATGTATATGTAAAGATAGTTGTAAGGTTCACGAAACAAGTCTGTTTGTACGTAAACATAGTATCTACTATAGGATATTGTGCAATACATAGTCTGATCGTGCCATATATAGAAAGGACCAATCGATCTATAGGGGATTGGACTCTAGACTTATGATGCGAGGGGGGGTGTCATGCATCACCTGGATGATTTGCACTTGATTTAAAAAAAAAAAAAAAAAAAAATTTTAACACGCGTTTTGAACTCGGGGCGTGGACAGATTAGAGGGTACTCAAAGAGCAATAGGACATACGATGCCTAGGTTTGGCTAGGAACGAACCTAAGGAAGACATTTGTCAGCACGTGAGAGCGTTGGTATGTTCTATGTTCAAAGTCTGAAACAAAGTGTGGGTCGTTGTACTAAGATTAGTTCCTGGATTTTACAGTTATGGCTCGACGTGGTGTTGGTGGTAGTGACCTTGCTAGGTATAATCATCGGTATAGAGACTGTGCAGGAGGTATGTGATGTACCTTCAGATGTGAGTAGTGTTCCCAACAGTTGTTGGCGACAGATCTATGGTATTTCGCCTTTCTTTTGGTAAGCACGTTGGGCGGCCGACAACGTCTTTCAAAGAATCAGAAATACTCTGCCTGTAATGGGAATAATCAGATTGGGTCAAAAATGAGTAGCATGAGAGTTGTTGATACCTTAGGGCTAATTGTCACTATTGTGAACCATTTAGATTTACAGAGGTTTAGTTGTATTAAGTTTGGGGACGAAACTTCTTATAAGTGGTGGGTGATGTAGTAACCGTAATTTTAAAATCCAAATTATTGTTTAAATCATTTTCTAGATTATTTAAATGGCAAAAAAGGGTAATGGTAGTCCAATAGTGGCCCTAAAATATCGATTTTTGTTCGGGGTCTGATCTCGAAAATCCGAGATCACCATTGCGATCATCTCGTCGAAACAAGAAATTTCATATTCACTGTCGACGATCCGACGGTCCAGATCTTCCGCAACTCAGCGATGAAATAGTGGGCCCCAAACTTAAGTTGTGAATAGTAACCCTCGATTTATGACCCTCTCGACTGATAGTCGGCGAATCACTGTCTAAAATCCAAACCTAACGACATGAGTAATCAAACCTACCTATTTTCGATGTTCTGAGCGCGAGGCACTGTCAGATTTCCGTTTTGGCGACCCGGGTGCATTGGGGTGCGTGCAACGCACTGTAAATCGTTGAACTTACGGAACAACTTTTAATCTGAGTCGTCAAACAAACCAACAAATACGCTACATGACAGGTCTCGACGAGCCGGACGTCGTGGCGAAGTCCGTTTCGCGAATTGACGAACGGTTTGTCTCGAAATGCGTGAGATGTAATTTAAAAATCAAATTTTCTAATAAAATCTCTATATTTTATGTATCAAGTTGGGAGGTTAATTACTTGAGGTGTTGGGTGCAATTTACCCCTACAGGAAAGAGCTCGGAGGCTAGGGTTTGGTGTGAACCGAGTTAGGGATATTTTGGCAAAATTCAAAGCAATTAAGTGTTGGGTGACCCTTGGACTACCTGGGCCAGTGCTCGAGGGGTCAGGGAGAATTACAAGGCATCCACTTTGTCTCTGTAATCCTCTTGGATGCTCGAGTGCTGGGAGGCAAGAGACCCAAACTCCATTAGAGAGAACTCGAGAGAGAGAGAGGAAAAAAAAGTTGGAACCAAACCTCACCAAACCTTGTTCTGGAGCTTTGGTGGTGTCCTCTGTGCCAGAGAACTTTGCTGGAGTTGCGGTGGCCGCGCGTGGAAGAAGGACCAAAACCGGCTCTTCTCTCTTCACGACTCCGGCGAAGGTAAGGCTCACTAACCCTTGGATGTATAAGCCCGGGGCCACTAGCATCTTAGATAGACCTTAGAATGCTCCCCTGCCAAGCCCCGAGCCCCATGCACGTTGTATGGCCGGCGGGAGCAAAGTTGGCCGGAAACCTAAGTTTTGCTCCGCCTCGGCATAAACTATGCACAATGAACAAAAATAGCTCGCAAATTGTGTGCTTGGACTGTTGGTGGTAGGTACCAACTCCACCAAATTGGGTGGAGTATGGTTAATCCAGTGAGTGGCAGATTTATGCCTATTTTTTGGGTTTTATGCTTTGGCCGAGCCGTTCTGCTCAGGCGCCGGCGAGCTTCTCCGCCACCGGCCACCTGCGCAGAACTCTTTCTAGGGACCGCGGGGACTCCATCCATGGCACTTGCTTGCAACCATGCAGCAACGTTTAAGCGCGGCCAAGATGGTCTCGAAATGGGATCAAATCGCCGCCCGGCCGGCGCTCCGGCCACTCCAGCCGGGAGGCATGGTCCGGAAGCGTCCTGGGATGTCTTGAGACTTTCCATCCATGT
>CM055072.1:12002876-12052178 GCA_029204045.2 Tillandsia leiboldiana
ATTAGAGTTTCCTTTTGAGCATGATGGTTGAGACATATTAGCTGTAGTTCCATTCAGCTTCCTAGTTATCTATCTGCATACCTATCTGTTTGCCTCCAGTAACGTTGTGGTGCATACAGTGGATATGGTGACGTACCCCACTGGAACTACCTTCTGCAGTAGTTCTCACACCCTCCGGTGACAGATTTCCAGAGGTTGCTGTTCCGGTTTGATTCGTGCGGAGACAGCTGATCGAGGTGAGGACTGGCCGAGTAGCTCCTTAACCAACCTTTTATGTAAGGAAGTGGTTGAGATGTACCTGTATTTTTATGATTCACTGTTGTAGTACTAGACAGTCTGAGAGATCTGTGAGGATGGTATTTATTTTACATAGGGTGAGAGACTATGTATGGATGATTTATTTATATTCAGATGTTCAGTTGTGGGGGGGGAGGTCTGAGCTACTGGTTTTAGTTTCAGCTCTGATACATGTTAGCTATAGATCTGACTTGCGAGGGTAGACCGTCGTCTGTGCGGGCCGCTTCCGGACAATGGCGGATCTGTTGGCGGCCCGGGTCATAGTTTCGAACCCGGGCAGTGGACAGAATTGGGTGGACAGTGTTACGGAATTTGAGTTGGCGTATTTCGTGAAAGTGTTAAGTCTTGAAGATTGAAGGTGAATGAAGTTTGGATCATATAACTCAATCTCAAGAAAGAAGAATTCAAAAGGATCAGGTATGTTTAACTAAATATTTTGGTGATCCGAATACTTCTTGTAGTGTAGAAACACTGGAAGAATTTTTCATTGCATAAAATCAAAAACTGGACATGGGACATGTTCAGGATCCGGATCAGGCTTTCCAATCCGGATCCCGAAGGGTGTTCGTTCATACACTTGTTCAATCCGGATCGCAGCATCTCTGATCCGGATCCCGAACACTAGTTTTTACCATTTTACTTGAACGATCCGGATCAGGATTTGCAATCCGGATCCCGAACGTTGATGTTTGGTGAAACTGTATGAACGATCCGGATCAGGCACTTCGATCCGGATCCCGAACCCTGTTTTTCTGGAATTGTCTTTCGCTACTACGATCCGGATCGCCCAATTCCGATCCGGATCGCCGTCCTGAAAATTTCCAGAAATGGTTGTTTTTGATTCTTATCCTCTTCCAAGGTTTCTAACCTATAAATAGACCCTATGATTTTTTTAGGGTACCGAAATATAAAAAATACTACGTAATAGAAATATCCACATATAGAGAAGAAAGGAAATCACTAGATTTAATTCTATGTTTCTTCATCTATATTGATTATTTGATTCTAGGTTTTCATACTCAGATTTTGAGTAGAATCAAATCAAATGAATACTTAGATGGTATTTCCGATCTATTTCTAATCTAAGTATTCGGCGGATCATCACCACCCAAAAACAACGATTTACCCCAAATCGGCGCGTGGACTCGCGTGGCCTTGTGGATTCAAGGTGCAACCGCTCTCGTGGATTCGGAGCGAGGTACGTTCGTGGATTCGAAGCGTGCTACTGGGTGAAGACCGTGGATTCGGTCGGACGTCGTGGACTCGACGTTGGACGCCGTGGATTCGGCGTTGGACGCAGATCGTGGATTCGAGACGCGTTGCGGAGCGAGCGGAGAAGATCAACTAGGAGCGTATGGAAAAGGTTGAGTCGTCTGTGAGTACGGTATATCACCTTGTACGTGTTTTAATTCTAGTGGATTTCACCGTGTTATCGGTCCCGTGGTTTTTTACTCCGGTTTGGAGTTTTCCACGTAAAAATCTTGCGTGTTATTTATATTTCCGCATTGGGTTTTATTGCGCAATGATTTTTGAGTGTTTATTGTTTACACCTATTCACCCCCCTCTAGGTGTTTTTTCCCCTATTTAGATCCATATTACATATAACCCAACAAGTGGTATCAGAGCGGGAATAGGGTTGTAAACAATGGTTGAAGGTGGAAACATCAACAGACCCCCGTTCTTCGATGGAACAAATTATGCGTACTGGAAAGTACGGATGAAAGCCTTTTTAATTTCCATCGACGAACGGGTGTGGCAATCAATTGAATTAGGATGGTCTAATCCAACTGAAATTATTGCTGATGTTCGCACCATCAAACCTAGGTCGAAATGGACCAAGGAAGAGTTAGATTCATCTTCTTACAATGGCAAGGGAATTAATGCTATTTTTAATGCCTTATCTCAAACTGAATTCTCTCGCGTCTCGGCATGTGAGACTGCGAAAGAAATCTGGGATGTTCTTCAGGTTACACATGAGGGAACTAACCTCGTGAAGATTCAAAACTGCAAATGCTTACGAGCAATTTGACTCTATTTTTATGGCAGAAAATGAATCTTTCACGGACTACTATACACGATTGCAAGACATCGTAAACTCATGTGCTAACCTGGGAGAGAAGATTCCAGAATTTAAAGTTGTAAGAAAGATCTTAAGAACTCTTCCTGAACGATTTCGCCCAAAGGTTACAGCCATTGAAACTATTAAACACCCGGACGAAATGCGTGTAGAAGAATTAGTTGGTTCATTACAAACTATGAAATGACATTTTCTACTAACAATTCTTCTGGAAAAGCATCCTCTTCTAAGTCTTCAGGTTATGCGTTGAAAACAACTAAGGAAGATGTTACGGAATTTGAGTTGGCGTAGTTTCGTGAAAGGTTCAAGTCTTGAAGATTGAAGGTGAAGAAAGTTGGATCATTTAACTCAATCTCAAGAAAGAAGAATTCAAAAGGATCAGGTATGTTTAACTAAAGATTTTTGGTGATCCGAATACTTCTTGTAGTGTAGAAACACCTGGAAGAATTTTTAATTGCATAAAAATCAAAAACTGGTGTTCGGACATGTTCAGGATCCGGATCAGAGCCAGATCCGGATCCCGAAGGTTGTTGTTTCATACATTACTTCAATCCGGATCGCAGCCTCTCACGATCCGGATCCCGAACGTTGAGTTTTCTGAATTGTATGAACGATCCGGATCAGGCATTCCGATCCGGATCCCGAATGATTGTTTTTTTCTGGAAACCGTCTTTCTTGCTACTGCAATCCGGATCGCCCAAATCCGATCCGGATCGCCGTCCGTAAAAATTCCAGAAATGTTAGGTTTTTGATTCTTATCTCCTTCCAAGGGTTTCTAACCTATAAATAGACCCTATGACTCTTTTTCTAGGGTTAATCAAAAAGCCGATAATCCTATAAGCCGTCATCTTTATACGGCCTAGATCCACATATAGAGAAGAAAGGAAATCATTAGAGAATACTCTATGTTTCTTCATCTATATTGATTAGTTTGATTCTAGGTTTTCATACTCACATCTTGAGTTGAATCAAACTAATGAATACTTAGATGGTATTTCCGATCTATCTTTGATCTAAGTATTCGGCGGATCATCACCACCCAAAACAACGATTTCCCCAAAATCGGCGCGTGGATTCGCGTGTCCTTGTGGATTCAAGGTTCAACCGCTCTCGTGGATTCGGAGCGAGGCACGTTCGTGGATTCGAAGGGTGCTATTGGGTGAAGACCGTGGATTCGGTCGGACGTCGTGGATTCGACGTTGGACGCCGTGGATTCGGCGTTGGGCGCAGATCGTGGATTCGAGAAGCGTCGTGGAGCGAGCGGAGAAGATCCTCTAGGAGCGTATGGAAAAGGTTGAGTCGTAAGTGTGTACGGTAAATCACCTTGTACGTGTTTTAATTCTAGTGGATTTCTGCCGTGTTATCGGTCCCGTGGTTTTTTACTCCGGTGATGGAGTTTTCCACGTAAAAATCTTGCGTGTTATTTTTATTTCCGCATTGGGTTTTATTGCGCAACGATTTTTGAGTGTTTATACGTTTACACCTATTCACCCCCCTCTAGGTGTTTTTTCCCCTATTTAGATCTATATTACATATAACCCAACAAGTGGTATCAGAGCGGGAATAGGGTTGTAAACAATGGTTGAAGGTGGAAACATCAATCGACCCCTTTCTTTGATGGAACAAATTATGCGTACTGGAAAGTACGGATGAAAGCCTTTTTAATTTCCATCGACGAAAGGGTGTGGCAATCAATTGATTAGGATGGTCTAATCCAACTGAAATTATCTCTGATGTTCGCACCTTAAAACCTAGGTCGAAATGGACCAAGGAAGAGTTAGATTCATCTTCTTACAACCGGAATTTTAAAATCCAAAATATAAGTTTAAATCATTTCTAGATTATTTAAATGGCAAAATGGTAAATGGTAGTCCAATAGTGGCCCTAAAATCGATTTTTGTTCGGGGCCTGATCTCGAAAATCCGAGATCACCATTGCGATCGTCTCGTCGAAACAAGAAAATTTCATATTCACATTCGACGATCCGACGGTCAGATCTTCCGCAAATCAGCGATGAAATAGTGGGCCCCATAACTTAAGTTTGAATAGTAACCCTCGATTTTTGACCCTCTCGACTGATAGTCGGCCGAATCACTGTCTAAAATCCAACCTAACGACATGAGTAATCAAACCTAACTATTTTCGATGTTCTGAGCGCGATGGCACTGTCAGATTTCGCGTTTGGCGACCCGGGTGCATCGGGGTGCGTGCAACGCACTGTAAATCGTTGAACTTTATGGAACAACTTTTAATCTGAGCGTCAACAAACCAAACAAATACGCTACTTGACAGGTCTCGACGAGCCGGACGTCGTGGCGAAGTCCGTTTCGGAATTGACGAACGGTTTGTCTCGAAAGCATGAAAGTGTCGAAAAATCAATATTTTCTAATAAAATCTATATATTTTATGTATCAAAGTTGGTGAGTTAATTACTTGAGGTGTTGGGTGCAATTTACACCTACAGGAAAGAGCCCGGAGGCTAGGGTTTGGTGTGAACCGAGTTGGGATTTTGCAAAATTCAAAGCAATTAGTGTTGGGTGACCCTTGGACTACCTGGGCCAGTGCTCGAGGGGTCAGGAGGAATTACAAGGCATCCACTTTGTCTCTGTAATCCTCATTGGATGCTCGAGTGCTGGGAGCAAGAGACCCAAACTCCATTAGAGAGGAACTCGAGAGAGAGAGGAAGGAAAAGTTGGAACCAAACCTCACCAACCTGTTCTGGAGCTTTGGTGGTGTTCCTCTGTGCCAGAGAACTTTGCTGGAGTTGCCCGTGGCCGCGCGGGAAGAAGGACCAAACCGGGCTTCTTCCTCTTCTTCACCGACTCCGGCGAGTAAGGCTCACTAACCCTTGGATGTATAAGCCCGGGGCCACTAGAGTAGCTTAGATAGGACCTTAGAATGCTCCCTGCCAAGACCCGAGCCCCCTGCACGTTGTATGGCCGGCAGGAGCAAAAGTTGGCCGGAAACCTAAGTTTTGCTCCCCTCGGCATAACTTGGCAACCAATGAACAAAAATAGCTGAAAAGTTGGTGGCTTGGACTGTTGGGGTATTACCAACTCCACCAAATTTGGTGGTATGTTAATCCAGTGAGTGGCAGATTTTATGCCCTATTTTTTCGGGTTTTATGCATGTTGGCCGGCTTCGTGCTCCGGCGCCGGCGAGATTTCTCCGCGCCGGCACCTGCCCAGAACTCTTCTAGGGACCGAGGGGACTCCATCCATGCACTTTCATGGCAACCATGCAGCACGGTTTAAGCGCGGCCAGATGGTTTCCGAAAGGGATCAATCGCCGCCGTTCGGCGCTCCGGACAACTCCAGCCGGGGAGGCATGGTCCGGAGCTTCTTGGGAACGTCTTGAGACTTTCCATCCATGTTGGAGGTCTTCAAAGCGGCTCTGAAATCCGAATTATAGGTGTTGAGCTCAAATCCGAGCTTGGCTCCCCGCCGTGCCGCCGTGCCCTGTCGCGGACACGGTCCAGTGAGGTTGTTAGAGTATTAGCATCGGCAAGTGGTTTGGGTGGTGTACTAGTTGATTGGTCACCTTCGAAGTTTTAGTGTTCATCCTTCTCCGTTGTTGGCGACAGAGTCTATGGTATTGCGCCTTTCTTTTGGTAAGCACGTTGGGCGGCCGACAACGTACTTTCAAAAGAACTCAGAAATACTCTGCCCTGTAATGGGGAATAATCAGATTGGGTCAAAATGAGTAGCATGAGGGTTGTTGATACCTTAGGACTAATTGTCACTATTGTGAACCAATTTGAGATTTACCAGAGGTTTAGTTGTATTAAGTTTTGGGGACGAAACTTCTTATAAGTGGTGGGTGATGTAGTAACCGTAATTTTTAAAATCCAAAATATAAGTTTAAATCATTTTCTAGATTATTTAAATGGCAAAAAGGGTAAATGGTAGTCCAATAGTGGCCCTAAAATATCGATTTTTGTTCGGGGTCTGATCTCGAAAATCCGAGATCACCATTGCGATCATCTCGTCGAAACAAGAAAATTTCATATTCACATGTCGACGATCCGACGGTCAGATCTTCCGCAACTCAGCGATGAAATAGTGGGCCCCACAACTTATGTTGTGAATAGTAACCCTCGATTTATGACCCTCTCGACTGATAGTCGGCCGAATCACTGTCTAAAATCCAAACCTAACGACATGAGTAATCAAACCTAACTATTTTCGATGTTCTTAGCGCGATGGCACTGTCAGATTTCACGTTTGGCGACCCGGGTGCATTGGGGTGCGTGCAACGCACTGTAAATCGTTGAACTTTACGGAACAACTTTTAATCTGAGCGTCAAACAAACCAAACAAATACGCTACATGACAGGTCTCGACGAGCCGGACGTCGTGGCGAAGTCCGTTTCGCGAATTGACGAACGGTTTGTCTCGAAATGCGTGAGAGGTGTTGAAAAATCAATATTTTCTAATAAAATCTATATATTTTATGTATCAAAGTTGGTGAGGTTAATTACTTGAGGTGTTGGGTGCAATTTACACCTACAGGAAAGAGCTCGGAGGCTAGGGTTTGGTGTGAACCGAGTTAGGGATATTTTGCAAAATTCAAAGCAATTAAGTGTTGGGTGACCCTTGGACTACCTTGGGCCAGTGCTCGAGGGGTCAGGGAGGAATTACAAGGCATCCACTTTGTCTCTGTAATCCTCATTGGATGCTCGAGTGTTGGGAGGCAAGAGACCCAAACTCCATTAGAGAGGAACTCGAGAGAGAGAGGAAGGAAAAAGTTGGAACCAAACCTCACCAAACCTTGTTCTGGAGCTTTGGTGGTGTTCCTCTGTGCCAGAGAACTTTGCTGGAGTTGCCGTGGCCGCGCGTGGAAGAAGGACCAAAACCGGCTTCTTCCTCTATTCACCGACTCCGGCGAAGGTAAGGCTCACTAACCCTTGGATGTATAAGCCCGGGGCCACTAGAAGTAGCTTAGATAGGACCTTAGAATGCTCCCTGCCAAGCCCCGAGCCCCCATGCACGTTGTATGGCCGGCGGGAGCAAAAGTTGGCCGGAAACCTAAGTTTGCTCCGCCTCGGCATAACTATGCAACCAATGAACAAAAATAGCTGAAAATTGGTGTGCTTGGACTGTTGGTGGTAGGTACCAACTCCACCAAATTTGGTGGAGTATGGTTAATCCAGTGAGTGGCAGATTTATGCCCTATTTTTTGGGTTTTATGCATGTTGGCCGAGCTTCGTGCTCCGGCGCCGGCGAGCTTCTCCGACACCGGCCACCTGCGCAGAACTCTTCTAGGGACCGAGGGGACTCCATCCATGCACTTGCATGGCAACCATGCAGCACGGTTTAAGCGCGGCCAAGATGGGCTCGAAATGGGATCAAATCGCCGCCGCCGGCGCTCCGGCCAACTCCAGCCGGGGAGGCATGGTCCGGAAGCTTCCTGGGAATGTCTTGAGACTTTCCATCCATGTTGGAGGTCTTCAAAGCGGCTCTGTAAAAATCCGCCATTAGAGGTGTTGAGCTCAAATCCGAGCTTGGCTCCCCGCCGCCGCCGCCGTGTCCTGTCGCCGGGCACAGGTCCAGGTGAGGTTGTTATGAGTATTAGCATCCAAATGGGCAAGTGGTTGGGTCCCAGGTGTACTAGTTGGTTGGTCACGAAATTCGAAGCTTTTAGCTTCATCTTCCTCCTTGTGCCGCGGCTAGGTTGTGGAGCAAAGTTGCTCCAAGTTGATGGGAATGCTCCTGCAACCTAGTAGATCAATTCTATCCAAGTTAGAGTGCTTTTGGTGCAGTGGTTGCAGAGAACCAACTCGGGATTGTGTTGTGTAAATGGTGCATGCCATGTGTATGATGAAATGCCTCGAAGAACTCTGAAATGGAATTGGACAAAACTATAAATATAAAAGTTGCTCTAAATTGCTCCCTGAGCTTGATGCTCTCTTCAGATCAATCAGATCTGTGTGGAACTAAGTATAGAGCATTCTATACATTGTTAGAGAGCAAGGCTTTGGATCTCTTTGATCCAGCAGTTTCTGTGCTGCCCAAAGGTGAGCCCTGGTATCCTGGCACTGTCCAGAGCCACTTTGATATACAAAGTTTTTTTATATGATGATTAGATTCGAAGTTGTAGATAAACCAACCTTTAAATGTAATGTTTGAACAAAACAATCTTCCGGGCTGTTTGCAAAGCCGCGACAGTGCATTCCTGGCTATTTTGGGGTCACTGGACGCGATGCTCGCGTTAGAATTTGTGTTTGAGGTCTCGAAAAAATAAATTTGCAATTAGGCTAAGAAAGAGCATAGTTATGGGCCAAAGTTTGCCGCGAGATCCGTGCTGCCACAAATGGGTGAGCACGGTGTTCAGCAAGATGTAAGTAACCTGCTGGAGGTGACGGATCGTAAAAATAATATCCTGATTAAGAGAATAAGCAAAAACAGTGCTCAAAATGGCATTAAAAGTGTAATTCTAGAAACCCTAGGGGTCAAAATGCAAAAGTGATTTGTGTACTGTTTAGTACTGTGTATAATAGTTTCCTAAACTTTTTGTTAGGATTCCAACGGCTCCCGTTGAGCGAAAATCGGATAACGATCCGAAAATCGGCAAAATCGTCGATTTAGCGGTATCCGGGTGACAATCGCGCAATTTGAGAAATTGCGGCGGTTTCACCGAGCCGACTGTTGAGTCCCAGTAGAATCTGGTTGAGCCAGCGGCCAAGTTTGATAGCCCAAATCTCCCGAAAATCCAAAAGGGAATTCCCGGGAGGGGCAATTTGGTAATTTCACCAAATGTTGAATATAAGGTTGAATTGGTCTATATGTTGTCAACAAATTTGGATACTAAGTGATTAAAAGGGTTTAAGTCGAGTTAAGTTAAAGAGATAAACAGGTTCTAAGTTGATTTAAAATTATTAGATTAATAGTTAAGTTTATTCCTGAATACTATCCTTAATTCAGGTCTGTTCAATCTGCATCTGATTTTCGAGTGATCTGCTGATACAATTAGTCGTCTGCGATTTATCAGGTGGGTTATCTTCGGTCCGAGTTTTAGCATTTCGTCCCTCTGTGTACGGTATTGGTTGGACTCCTGTTTTTGGTTAATCTAGGTTATATTTGTGCCTGTCTGCCTTTGATTGAGATATATTACTGTTAGTTGCCATGCCTGATCGGACATTCTGATGATCTTGATTTCAAAGTCTGTACTGCTAAACACATGTACTTTACTCAAACAATAATTTTTACCCAAGCTTCGCAGGGTCGCCTGCGTCTGTTCTTGTTTGATAGGACAAAGGTACTGCTCTGCGAGGTTTGAACCCAAAACTGGTTTTAATGATTTTCCTTAAAACTGCATGTGTTTGGACAGTATGATTTGGTCTGTAGTTGCTAAACCTAGTTCTATTTCATAATGGCTGTTGATTATATTCCGCATTGCCTTCGTGATTGGCTGGTGTTATATCCTGATCTATGAGATTATTGATTATATTCCGCATTGCATTCGTGATTGGTTGTTGTTCACCGATTATGCTGCTAAATACATGATTTTATTAAATAGATGTTTTTACCGAACTTCGTAGGGTCGCCGGAGTCTGTTCTTGTTTGATAGGACGAGGGCAACGCTCTTCGAGGTTTGGACTTTTCAAATGTTTTCTTAAAAACATGTGTTTAGTCTGCATAATTGGTTGGTCTGTTGATTGGTATAAAGTTGCCTCCAGATTGTGATTTCTGGATAATGGCATATCTGTCTATCAACATTATTGATTCATATTTCATAGTTGCTGTTGTTGATATTGCATTGAGTTGAGATTTGTTGTTGATTCTGCATTGAGTTGAGATGTTGATATCACTGTTGCATCCCAGAGGGGATTGTTCTGGCTTTTTGTCGATTACCCAGTCTGTAGACCGTGAGCTTGAGCATTCGCATTGATCGCCCGCACTGCTGTACTTCACGAACATATCCGAGGTCGCTCCTCGTGTGCTTTGTTCTTTGCCAGTAAAGTGGTCTGTTGAAAGGCCCGTGACTCCCAAGGGGAGAATGTCAGTTAGGTTGGTGCTAGCTTGGGCATATTCCCTGAGGTCTTGATGACCAAAATGGTGGCTTCTGATTGGGCAACTTGTTATTTCAGTTGTTGATGCATATGTGTCTGTTCAGCCTGCTTTTATCAGAACTCATGATTTTTGCTATCCTCAAATACAGTTCCATGATTATATATCTGCCTATCCTAACTGTGAACTCCATGATTTTATATCTATTGATCTCCATGTTGCCTAACTGTTATCTTAACTGTGATCATTGCTATCCCAACTGTGATTATATATATCTGCTGATCTTCATAAAGTACATATTTGTTATTCTAACCCCTGATTATTACTATCCTCTAGTATTGTATACTAGTAGGTACGATCTGCTGTTTCTCGGCTCGTCGTGCCCACTGGGATACACTCCGGTGTATCTCACACCCTCGGGTGAATGTTTTTCAGGTCATGCGGGTGTTGGGATGTCGGGATGAATTGGCGAGATGTCGATATAGAGGTTGACCCTGGACAGCCGAAAAGTTATGTAATAGATGTTGAGAAAAGGGAAATTGTATTTTTGATGTATATTGTAAAGATAGTTGTAAGGTTCACTTGTAATATTATTTTGTAGTACGTAGTTAGTACTCTGATGATTGTTGTCAAGCTAGCCGTGCATATATAGAAAGGCTCAATTCCATAGGGGATTGGGACTCTTCTATATATGTGGCGGTCTGTCATTGCCCTGGATGATTTGCACTCTGATTTTAAAAAAAAAAAAAAAAAAATTTATACACTCGTTTTTGAACTCGGGGCGTGACAGATTAGATGGTATCAGAGCAATAGGAATACGATGCCTAGGTTTGGCTAGGAACGAACCCTAGGAAGACTTGTGTCACGTGAGAGCGTTGGGTAGTGTTCTATGTTCAAAGTCTGAAACAGAAGTTGTGGGTCGTTGTACTAAGATTAGTTCCTGGATTTTACAGTTATGGCTCGACGTGGTGTTGGTGGTAGTGACCTTGCTAGAGGTTATATCATCGGTATAGAGACTGTGCAGGGAGGTATGTGATGTACCTTCAGATGTGAGTAGTGTTCCCAACTATTTGTTGGCGACAGATCTATGGTATTTCGCCTTTCTTTTGGTAAGCACGTTGGGCGGCCGACAACGTACTTTCAAAAGAACTGAGAAATACTCTGCCCTGTAATGGGGAATAATCAGATTGGGTCAAAATGAGTAGCCTGAGAGTTGTTGATACCTTGGGGCTAATTGTCACTATTGTGAACCTATTTGAGATTTACGAGAGGTTTAGTTGTATTAAGTTTCGGGGACGAAACTTCTTATAAGTGGTGGGTGATGTAGTAACCGTAATTTTTAAAATCCAAAATATAAGTTTAAATCATTTTCTAGATTATTTAAATGGCAAAAAGGGTAAATGGTAGTCCAATAGTGGCCCTAAAATATCGATTTTTGTTCGGGGCCTGATCTTGAAAATCCGAGATCACCATTGCGATCGTCTCGTCGAAACAAGAAAATTTTATATTCACATGTCGACGATCCGACGGTCAGATCTTCCGCAAATCAGCGATGAAATAGTGGGCCCCACAACTTAAGTTGTGAATAGTAACCCTCGATTTTTGACCCTCTCGACTGATAGTCGGCCGAATCACTGTCTAAAATCCAAACCTAACGACATGAGTAATCAAACCTAACTATTTTCGATGTTCTGAGCGCGATGGCACTGTCAGATTTCGCGTTTGGCGACCCGGGTGCATCGGGGTGCGTGCAACGCACTGTAAATCGTTGAACTTTACGGAACAACTTTTAATCTGAGCGTCAAACAAACCAAACAAATACGCTACATGACAGGTCTCGACGAGCCGGACGTCGTGGCGAAGTCCGTTTCGCGAATTGACGAACGGTTTGTCTCGAAATGCGTGAGAGGTGTCGAAAAATCAATATTTTCTAATAAAATCTATATATTTTATGTATCAAAGTTGGTGAGGTTAATTACTTGAGGTGTTGGGTGCAATTTACACCTACAGGAAAGAGCTCGGAGGCTAGGGTTTGGTGTGAACCGAGTTAGGGATATTTTGCAAAATTCAAAGCAATTAAGTGTTGGGTGACCCTTGGACTACCTTGGGCCAGTGCTCGAGGGGTCAGGGAGGAATTACAAGGCATCCACTTTGTCTCTGTAATCCTCATTGGATGCTCGAGTGCTGGGAGGCAAGAGACCCAAACTCCATTAGAGAGGAACTCGAGAGAGAGAGAGGAAGGAAAAAGTTGGAACCAAACCTCACCAAACCTTGTTCTGGAGCTTTGGTGGTGTTCCTCTGTGCCAGAGAACCTTGCTGGAGTTGCCGTGGCCACGCGTGGAAGAAGGACCAAAACCGGCTTCTTCCTCTCTTCACCGACTCCGGCGAAGGTAAGGCTCACTAACCCTTGGATGTATAAGCCCGAGGCCACTAGCAGTAGCTTAGATAGGACCTTAGAATGCTCCCTGCCAAGCACCGAGCCCCCATGCACGTTGTATGGCCGGCGGGAGCAAAAGTTGGCCGGAAACCTAAGTTTGCTCCGCCTCGGCATAACTATGCAACCAATGAACAAAAATAGCTGAAAATTGGTGTGCTTGGACTGTTGGTGGTAGGTACCAACTCCACCAAATTTGGTGGAGTATGGTTAATCCAGTGAGTGGCAGATTTATGCCCTATTTTTTGGGTTTTATGCATGTTGGCCGAGCTTCGTGCTCCGGCGCCGGCGAGCTTCTCCGACACCGGCCACCTGCCCAGAACTCTTCTAGGGACCGAGGGGACTCCATCCATGCACTTGCATGGCAACCATGCAGCACGGTTTAAGCGCGGCCAAGATGGGTTCGAAATGGGATCAAATCGCCGCCGCCGGCGCTCCGGCCAACTCCAGCCGGGGAGGCATTGTCCGGAAGCTTCCTGGGAATGTCTTGAGACTTTCCATCCATGTTGGAGGTCTTCAAAGCGGCTCTGTAAAAATCCGCCATTAGAGGTGTTGAGCTCAAATCCGAGCTTGGCTCCCCGCCGCCGCCGCCGTGCCCTGTCGCCGGGCACGGGTCCAGGTGAGGTTGTTATGAGTATTAGCATCCAAATGGGCAAGTGGTTGGGTCCCAGGTGTACTAGTTGGTTGGTCACGAAATTCGAAGCTTTTAGCTTCATCTTCCTCCTTGTGCCGCGGCTAGGTTGTGGAGCAAAGTTGCTCCAAGTTGATGGGAATGCTCCTGCAACCTAGTATATCAATTCTATCCAAGTTAGAGTGCTTTTGGTGAAGTGGTTGCAGAGAACCAACTCGGGATTGTGTTGTGTAAATGGTACATGCCATGTGTATGATGAAATGCCTGAAAGAACTCTGAAATGGAATTGGACAAAATTATAAATATAAAAGTTGCTCTAAATTGCTCCCTGAGCTTGATGCTCTCTTCAGATCAATCAGATCTGTGTGGAACTAAGTTTAGAGCATTGTATACATTGTTAGAGAGCAAGGCTTTGGATCTCTTTGATCCAGCAGTTTCTGGGCTGCCCAAAGGTGAGCCCTGGTATCCTGACACTGTCCAGAGCCACTTTGATATACAAAGTTTTATTATATGATGATTAGATTCGAAGTAGTAGATAAACCAACCTTTAAATGTAATGTTTGAACAAAACAATCTTCCGGGCTGTTTGCGAAGCCGCGACAGTGCATTCCTGGCTATTTTGGGGTCACTGGACGCGATGCTCGCGTTAGAATTTGTGTTTGAGGTCTCGAAGAAATAAATTTGCAATTAGGCTAAGAAAGAGCATAGTTATGGGCCAAAGTTTTCCTCGAGATCCGTGCTGCCACAAATGGGTGAGCACGGTGTTCAGCAAGATGTAAGTAACCTGCTGGAGGTGACGGATCGTAAAAATAATATCCTGATTAATAGAACAAGCAAAAACAGTGCTCAAAATGGCATTAAAAGTGTAATAATAGAAACCCTAGGGGTCAAAATGCGAAAGTGATTTGTGTACTGTTTAGTACTGTGTATAATAGTTTCCTAAACTTTTTGTTAGGATTCCAACGGCTCCCGTTGAGCGAAAATCGGATAACGATCCGAAAATCGGCATAATCGTCGATTTAGCGGTATCCGGGTGACAATCGCGCAATTTGAGAAATTGCGACGGTTTCACCGAGCCGACTGTTGAGTCCCAGTAGAATCTGGTTGAGCCAGCGGCCAAGTTTGATAGCCCGAATCTCCCGAAAATCCAAAAGGGAATTCCCGGCAGGGGCAATTTGGTAATTTCACCAAATGTTGAATATAAGGTTGAATTGGTCTATATGTTGTCAACAAATTTGGATAGTAAGTGATTAAAAGGGTTTAAGTCGAGTTAAGTTAAAGAGATAAACAGGTTCTAAGTTGATTTAAAATTATTAGATTAAAAGTTAAGTTTATTCCTGAATACTATCCTTAATTCAGGTCTGTTCAATCTGCATCTGATTTTCGAGTGATCTGCTGATACAATTAGTCGCCTGCGATTTATCAGGTGGGTTATCTTTGGTCCAGGTTTTAGCATTTCGGCCCTCTGTGTACGGTATTGTTTGGACTCCTGTTTTTGGTTAATCTAGGTTATATTTGAGCCTGTCTGCCTTTGATTGAGATATATTACTGTTAGTTGCCATGCCTGATTGGACATTCTGATGATCTTGATTTCAAAGCCTGTACTGCTAAACACATGTACTTTACTCAAACAATAATTTTTACCCAAGCTTCGCAGGGTCGCCTGCGTCTGTTCTTGTTTGATAGGACAAAGGTACTGCTCTGCGAGGTTTGAACCCAAAACTGGTTTTAATGATTTTCCTTAAACTACATGTGTTTGGACAGTATGATTTGGTCTGTAGTTGCTAAACCTAGTTCTATTTCATAATGGCTGTTGATTATATTCCGCATTGCCTTCGTGATTGGCTGGTGTTATATCCTGATCTATGAGATTATTGATTATATTCCGCATTGCATTCGTGATTGGTTGTCGTTCACCGATTATGCTGCTAAATACATGATTTTATTAAATAGTTGTTTTTACCGAACTTCGTAGGGTCGCCGGAGTCTGTTCTTGTTTGATAGGACGAGGGCAACGCTCTTCGAGGTTTGGACTTTTCAAATGTTTTCTTAAAAACATGTGTTTAGTCTGCATAATTGGTTGGTCTGTTGATTGGTATAAAGTTGCCTCCAGATTGTGATTTCTGGATAATGTCATATCTGTCTATCAACATTATTGATTCATATTTCATAGTTGCTGTTGTTGATATTGCATTGAGTTGAGATTTGTTGTTGATTCTGCATTGAGTTGAGATGTTGATATCACTGTTGCATCCCAGAGGGGATTGTTCTGGCTTTTTGCCGGTTACCCGGTCTGTAGACCGTGAGCTTGAGCATTCGCATTGATCGCTCGCACCGCTGTACTTCACGAACATATCCAAGGTCGCTCCTCGTGTGCTTTGTTCTTTGCCGGTAAAGTGGTCTGTTGAAAGGCCCGTGACTCCCAAGGGGAGAATGTCAGTTAGGTTGGTGCTAGCTTGGGCATATTCCCTGAGGTCTTGATGACCAAAATGGTGGCTTCTGATTGGGTAACTTGTTATTTCAGTTGTTGATGCATATGTGTCTGTTCAGCCTGCTTTTATCAGAACTCATGATTTTTGCTATCCTCAAATACAGTTCCATGATTATATATCTGCCTATCCTAACTGTGAACTCCATGATTTTATATCTGTTGATCTCCATGTTGCCTAACTGTTATCTTAACTGTGATCATTGCTATCCCAACTGTGATTATATATATCTGCTGATCTTCATAAAGTACATATTTGTTATTCTAACCCCTGATTATTACTATCCTCTAGTATTGTATACCAGTAGGTACGATCTGCTGTTTCTCGGCTCGTCGTGCCCACTGGGATACACTCCGGTGTATTTCACACCCTCGGGTGAATGTTTTTCAGGTCATGCGGGTGTTGGGATGTCGGGACGAATTGGCGAGATGTCGATATAGAGGTTGACCCTGGACAGCCGAAAAGTTATGTAATAGATGTTGAGAAAAGGGAAATTGTATTTTTGATGTATATTGTAAAGATAGTTGTAAGGTTCACTTGTAATATTATTTTGTAGTACGTAGTTAGTACTCTGATGATTGTTGTCCAGCTAGCCGTGCATATATAGAAAGGCTCAATTCCATAGGGGATTGGGACTCTTCTATATATGTGGCGGTCTGTCATTGCCCTGGATGATTTGCACTCTGATTTAAAAAAAAAAAAAAAAATTTATACACTGGTTTTTGAACTCGGGGCGTGACATCTTCTTACAATGGCAAGGGAATTAATGCTATTTTTAATGCCTTATCTCAAACTGAATTCTCTCGCGTCTCGGCATGTGAGACTGCGAAAGAAATCTGGGATGTTCTTCAGGTTACACATGAGGGAACTAACCTCGTGAAGATTCAGAAACTGCAAATGCTTACGAGCAAGTTTGACTCTATCTTGATGGCAGAAAATGAATCTTTCACGGACTACTATACACGATTGCAAGACATCGTAAACTCATGTGCTAACCTGGGAGAGAAGATTCCAGAATTTAAGGTTGTAAGAAAGATCTTAAGAACTCTTCCTGAACGATTTCGCCCAAAGGTTACAGCCATTGAAACTATTAAACACCCGGACGAAATGCGTGTAGAAGAATTAGTTGGTTCATTACAAACATATGAAATGACATTTTTCTACGGGAGAAGAATCTCCTTTTCTTTTCGCACCTGATCAAAGTCAATTTCTCTCTCAATGATCTCTTGGTATAGTCATTATCTTATTTGACTGCTTAGTCGAGTATGAAATCGAGATCAATTTTTGGTTGAATACTTTATATCTTAAATAATTGATAGCCAATTGAGGGGGAGTCAAAGAAATGTAAAATGCTCAAAAGATGTGGAAAGAGTTACATCCCAATGAGGAGTGTGAAAACTACCACCACATGGAGGAAAGAGCTACCACCTCGGTCGTCCGAGTATTGTGTGCAGCTACCACATGTATACCAAGCATGGTTGTTCAATTTTTGATTAAGTAAAATGCATGTTGAAATACTTGACTCCGTCAAATTTCAAGGTTGGTATAAGGTGGGATTTTAAAGAAAGATGCTCAAAGAGCCACTCTCTTCAACAGATTGTCTAGATAAATTATCTACCATATTTGGGATTTCAAATATCTATTGATCTTTGTATTTCATTTTCTTTACCGAATTGATGATTTGATAAAGGCATTACTCATAAGATCAAGTTAGATGTAATTGAAGGTGTTCAACTTTAAGGGATTTAATTTTTGTAAATTCTCGTTTCATTTTTGGATATTATTGATAGATTTGGCATAATCTAATTCTTGTTGTATGAAATGATGATTTTTGTTTAAAGTTGATACACAATTGTGCTTACATACTTTTTCTGGATGTTATGAAATTTTTCTAAATTTTTCTGAAGAAAAAGTTGGAGCCGATCCGGATCGGGCAAGCTGATCCGGATCCCGAACGCAGGCTTCTTCCTGCGGCTGGCCGATCCGGATCGAAATCTCGATCCGATCCGGATCACGGCTAGGGTTTTAATAAGAACAAGAGGGTTTTGATTTCTTTTACCTTAATCTTTTGTTCTCAAGTCTCTAGAGCCTCTCTCTCTAGAACTATTGCACCTTGGAGCTTTCCAAACTCAAGTTCTTCGAATACAAGTAAGTTTTATTGATCAAAATCCCGTTTTTCACAGTTTTTCTCTATTTTCTTCAAAACGTGATGAGATTTTTCTATCTTTTTCGTTTTTGAATGGTTTTTGGTCAAATTTCTTTTGAAATAAGAACTCTGGGTAGATTAGTTTTGATTATATGCTAGGTATTCTCCTGATTAACGGATTTTTAGGCTTCGATTTCTAAAAATTTCGGTTTTAGGGCATATAATAAGGATTTTCGAAAATCATGCAATTGATCTATTTTTAAAAGTCCTTTTGCAAAACTAATTTGATTCTTACTCTCTCTACATGATTATGATTGTTTGGGTACAATTTTTCAAATCTTTGAAAATTAACAATTTATCATGTGTTCTTGAGTTGGTCTTCACAGGATACATTTTTCACTATCAATCAAAATGGTGATCACTTGGATTATTTTCCTACTTGCTGCCATGGTACATGTCAAGGATACTGCCAAGCCTAAGAAGGCTAAGAAAGCGAAGAAGACTAAGGATGATTCTGACACTGAATAAGAGACGGAGTCGATTGACTGGGATAACATCGAAATCGAGGGAACTGTCCCCATTATCTCCAAAGGGAAAGCCCCTGCTGAAACCTCAAAGGCTCCGGCCACTACAGCTGAAAAAGGGAAAGCGCCAATGGAACCAAGTCCAATTGGAACAAAGAGAAAAACCGGTGCAAGAAAAAGAGGCAGTGCTCAGGGAATTACCATTGAGGAACCAGTTGCTAGACAGCCTCCTCCACAAGACTTCATCAGCTCCGCAAGAATCAAGGATTTTGAGAAGAGGGAATGCATTGGCGAGAGACATGTCAATGTCAAACCAATGAAGGAACGATCTGCAGTCTTTGGGATGCTGTTTGACCAAGTTGGTCTTGCTCAAATTTGCAACTTCCCTGAGACTACTGGGTACTGTCCACACTCAGTTCGAATGTTTTATCAGAACGCTGCAAGTCTAATTGATCACGTTGATGGACGTCGAGAATTTCACACTTTGGTTAAAAATATCAAAATCAAAGTCACACCCCAACTGATTGGAGATGTGCTAGGTATGACAGCCAGAGCTGATGGACTCCATTACCTAAAAACTCAAAGCTTCAACGACAACTCCTGGAGGGTTGTAGTTAATGGAATTTGTGTTCCGAATACTTTGTCAACCGGAAATTCTGTTTTCTCTAAAGAGCTTCGACCAGAGTATCGGTATATAAACTTCATTGTCTGCTACAACATTCTTCCCAACATGAATACGAAGGTTCTTCGATGGGACAGGATGTTATTCCTTTATCTTCTTGGAAACCCGGCCGCATTGATGGGAGCAAACTTGAATATTCCTTATCTCATTTGGTCAAGGATGGCGCGGTATGTGGAACACTCTCACCCCACGGAGAGACTACCATACCCAATGATAATCATGCGCATCCTCAAAAAGTTTAAAGTCGATACAAGCGCGAGCTCATACATGTACAGTTTGGGCACCATTAATGAGACGACAATTGTGAAGTCTCTCTCGACGAAGACAGATGATCCCATAATACCTCCTCACCGCCAACGAGCACAACAACAACAAGCAACAACCTCTACACCAGCAGCACAACCAGCACCTCCATCAACGTCTGATGATGATGCGTCGGTTAGCTCAATCTTTAAGGAACAACAGCGACTCTCAAACGAGCAAGAACGCATGGCTACTGATTTCGCTGAAATGAGAGAGGATATCAAAGAAGTTAAGAAGGAACAAGCTTCTATGAACAAATGGATCAAGAAAATGTTTCAGAAGCTTGGGTGTATCAGCTCCGACGACTCTGCATAAACTTTTGTTTCTAATCTTTCTTTTGCAGGTTTTTAAGTTTTTGTTATTATTCGGCTCTCACGTTTCTTTATTCTGATCTTTTTAACTCTCCTTGGGTTTTGGTAATTTTGGCTTTGTTTGTGACAAAAAGGGGGAGAGAGTTTAGAGAGAACTTGAACAATTATTAAACAATGATGATGTGAATGTGTGAACATCAAGGTAAGTATCACTTCAACTTTGACTTTGGTGAAGGGTAAGTATCACAACTTTGGTTTTTATCTTGTGATTTGTTGCATGTTCCTACTAACTATTCGACTAACTATTTGGACATGTATTATTACTAACAAGTTGTTTGATTACTAACAAAGCAAAGTTATTGTGAGGTCCCGGAATTCCCCGCGTAGGGTTGCTGGTTGTTGGGCAGCTTTCGGTCGCCGTTGGGGGTGTTGGTGCGCGTGTTGGGGGCCCAGAAATGGATTTGTGATGCAAATTGGGATTTGCTTGCATCACTGGAGGCCTGCGTGGGTTGCGCGCAATTTGGACACAAGTGGTGGACTTCGGGCTTAAGTGGAGACCCCGTGGGAAGATGGAGGACCCGTCGGGTGTTTAGAAGTGATTTCGCGCGATTCAGATGTCAAAATTAGACTCCGGGTGAAGTCCGGATAAAAGTTACCTCCCCGGTCGCCTTCGGGAATTTTTAGAGTTGGAATTGGGCAAATCGGAATTTAAAAATGGACCCGGCGCGAAAATCGGATTGAGTGGGCATTCGGCAATTTTTCGGGTGAGAATTTGGAGAATCGGACATCGTTTTTGGATTCAGCGCGCGAAATCGCTAAGAATGGACTATTTATTTGTTGGATTTGGAGCCCGGATGAAGTGCGCGTTTTTCGAGGCAAAACGGCACGTTTATCGAGGTGTCCGCGTGGCACAGATCCCGAGGCGAACGCTGCGCGCGGGTCAAGGCGCGCGGTTCGAGGCGGCCGCGTGATGGGACGGGTTGCAGCGCGTCGGGGGGGGAGGCGTGCCTCCTGCGCGGGCCACGTGGGGGGCCGCCACGTGGCGCACCCCCGTTGGCGCCCGCGCGGGCGCAGGGGGCGCGCGCCCGTGTCACGGGCGCGTGTCCCGCGCCTGTGGGCGGCAGGGTGTCACGCGCCCGTGTGGCGCGTGAGCTGCGCGCCCGCGTGGCCTGCTGGGATACGGCCACGTGGCCGCGCGCCGCTTTGCCTGGACCGGGTGCACCCGCATGGGTGCGGTGGACCGGCGGGTGCACCGTGCACCGCGGGTCCGTGGACCACCCTCTTCCCCTTTTCTTCTTCTTCTTCTTTCTCCCCCGCGCCATTTTTCTCCTTTTTTCTTTCTTTCTTCTCCACCCGAGCGAGAGAGGGATTGAGGAGGGAATTTTTGGGTGGCGCGGCGGTGCGCCGTGGACCTCGCGAAGCGCGCGAGGTGTTCCAAGGAGGCGGTTGGGCGGCGCGACGCGGTCGAGGTAGGTCCCACGTGTTATTCTTGCGGTATTTTTGGCACAGTTTTGGAGCGTCCTTTTGGACATTGGATTTGACCCCTTACTCTCGTCTGTGTTAGGGACCGTGTTTTATTGCTCCGTTTTACGTGTGGACCCCGACGGCGTGCACCGTTTTGCGTGCGGACTCCGTTTTGCGCGCGGGTTTCGGCACCGTGCACCGTTTTGCGTGCGGACTCCGTTTTGCGCACGGGTTTCGGCACCGTGTTCCGTTTTGCGTGCGGACTCCGTTTTGCGCACGGGTTTCGGCACCGTGCTCCGTTTTGCGTGCGGACTCCGGCGGTGTGCATCGTTTTGCGTGCGGCTTGTTGTGCGAGCTCGGATTGAGTCGTGCTTTTACTCTCTTTGGATCTACGCGTCGCAAGGATTACCGTCGTGTTTTTCGGGGAATTTGCTGAGATCCGCCCGAAGGTATACTTCTTTCCCCTTTACTGTGCGGCGTATTACAGTTGTGTTTGTTGTGGACTTTCGCGCTCACCGCGTTGTGGAATTTGTAACTCGGCCTCCGGGACTCGGATTTTGGCGTGCAGGTACTTGTTTCGAAGGGCTCGACGCGACGATCGCGTCCGTATTTTTGGTGGTTTTTTTCTGAGTCCGTTCTACAGGTGAAAATTGCACATCTTCAGGGCTGGTTCCGGCAGATGGTGTATACTTGGATATTTTAGCATAAAGTGTAACCTTGGACCTTTTGTTGTACCCAGGAGGGTTCGCGAGTATTTTTGGAACACTGCTAGGAGCCGAGGTTTGCGAGACTTGTACCGTGGTTACGGGTTCAGCTGATTGTGCGTGCAAGTGGCCACACTCTTCACCGACTCCAGGTTTGTCTTGGATTGAGCGCTTCAGGTGGGTAAGCTTATTATCAGTAACTGTTTAAGGAAATGAATATATTGTGGCAAATATAAGTCCACTTGTGGGGATGTCACCCCTCTATGACTGATACATGCATGTTTAGGGTACATGGTTTATGTTGGCAAGTAGGTAAGCTTGATAATGATATTTGTATAAATGATTGCAAGAATAGTATTTATGAGGTATACTGAGGACTTGCATGACTTGGACATGTATGTGATGACTAGTGTAAGCTTACCTAGGATAATGTTACCCTATGAGATTATGTAACATGCCATGTTAGCACATAGCCTTTCATGCGGTTGGATTATGCTTTGGGACAGGATTTCGTAGCTATGTGCGGATTTGTACTCTGAGGAGTTATTATGATCATTCTATTGATGAACCCTGAATTGTGGACAGGTCTAGTTTTGGGATTCCGGCATGTTGTTTATTCCTAAAGGAACTATTATTATGCTTTACCCCTTTATTTCCTTGAGGACATTTGCATGCTTGTATGGTCATGTAGTTAGGCCATCTTTTACTGCTGCACTACTTATTGGAACTTGACTTAGGAGAAACCATGCTTTTCCTTTCTCCTTCTTATTAGTCAGGTGGTCAGTGTTGCTCGGGTTCGAGCAGGGGTCTGGGTAGTATAGTCGGGACTTTGCGTCTGGGACAGGTTGGATTAGTTGTGGGGCTTTGCGGCAACCGCGGATATTGGGCGGTTGACCGGATGCTTATCTATGTACCAGATTTGGGTATCGGTTTTCTCTAGTGGATGGAGTTTCCCACTTATCGTTTAGTTGCATCCGACTGAGGTCGGGTCTTTCTTTAGTGATTGAGTTTTCCCACTTTGATCTGATTGACGATCAAAGTCCTGCTGTTTAGAGATACTGGTGATACTGATGACAGAGATGCTTCACTCGTGTGGGTAGCTCCCCTCGAGTGCCGCTCCGGAGTAGGCTTCAGACCGTGTTGGGTTCCGGTCAGACCGTGTTGGGTTCCGGTCAGACCGTGTTGGGTGCCGGTCAGACCGTGTTGGGTTCCGGTCATTTGGACAGTGGGGATTGACAGAGCAGGCAGTACCGGGTTTTATACCGGTTCATTCGATTGAGTTTATTTCGGTCAAATACTTTTATTGTTACACTCGTGCCTGGGGGCCGAGTGCAGACTGATAGTTGAGTTAGATCAGTGCTAGTATTGTTGAGAGCCGTCTGGTTGACGGTGGTCCCGTGTCGTTGCGAGTACTTTGACCGCTGTGTGAGAGGTTGAGCATCATGATTCTATCCATTCTGAGAGAGAGAGTGTGGATTTTGACCATAGCCTGCATGATTCCCTACTCGATAGCGAGCTAGTCCGTTTGGACGCCCTACGTAATTCCTGCCCGCCAGCGGGAGGTGGTTGTAGGTGGATGCAGGTTTGACTGGACCAAATGTGGCAGTCAGCTCGATTGGGTCGATGGTGCACTTCATGTGCTAGTGGTTGCATACCACTGTTTGGTTCTCCCCTTTTAGCCTTTAGTTAGGGGCAGGGTAGCTGTTGAGAGTCTCCAGCTTACCCATTTCAGTCTTATGACTTGGGTTAGTTTTTGTCTCTTGAGGACTTGGTGGGCAGACCGTCGGGTCTGGCGGTGGTACCCACTGAGAACTCCCTTTTTGGTGTAGTTCTCACACCCTTTGGGGGTTCCCCCCCCCCCTTTTTCTCTCCTCTCCTTTGTTTTGCAGAGTCTTAGCGGGTGTTGCCGACTCTGCGGTTGTTGATCGTGGCGAGGGAGTCGCGAGCTAGATCCCTACCCGTCGTTGGAGAGTAGCGGTACCCTTCAGAGGAGATCATCAGTAGATTAGCTGTTTCTTTTTCCTCTTTTGAGAGACTATTGTAGTGAGGATATTTTGTATTGAGAGACTGTACACTGTTGTATATTGGAGTTACCTCCCGGTTGGGTTTAGAGCTTGTACTTGAGGATATTGTATTATTATTATTATTTTGGGAGGCAGACAGTGTTGTTTTATTTCCAGTTGTACAGTGATTGATTTTAGTTACAGCAGATTTTTATTTATAGCTCTGATATCTGTTTAGTTATAGTACTTTTCTTGCAGGTAGGACGCTTCGCCTATGCAGGTTGGCATAGGTGGCGGATCTGTTTGGCGGGCCCGGGTCGCAGTTTCGACCCCGGGGCGTGACAGTTATGACATTTGGAATTTTATTGCTTAGAAGATTATTCAATGTTTGATTGTGATCTTATTACATATCTGAATTACTCAATGTCATGGTGAGCATAAACTCTATCTCTGTTAGGTTTTGAATGCTAAATATTCTTGAGGTATCTAACGATCTCTTTTTGTCAAGAATGATTTCTTTGTGCAGAGAGTACAGATGTCTAAGTCTAGAGTCTGTTTTAGGAGTTTATATCTCATGTTTTTAAATTTTTGGATCTCCATTGTAAATTTTTGTTGTATGGTGATAGCAACAAAAATATCTTTTTGAATTTTCTTTAGTGGATCTGTGTTTTGTCACGAAACCGCCAAAGGGCGAGATTGTTACGGAATTTGAGTTGGCGTAGTTTCGTGAAAGGTTCAAGTCTTGAAGATTGAAGGTGAAGAAAGTTGGATCATTTAACTCAATCTCAAGAAAGAAGAATTCAAAAGGATCAGGTATGTTTAACTAAAGATTTTTGGTGATCCGAATACTTCTTGTAGTGTAGAAACACCTGGAAGAATTTTTAATTGCATAAAAATCAAAAACTGGTGTTCGGACATGTTCAGGAACCGGATCAGAGCCAGCAGTCCGGATCCCGAAGGTTGTTGTTTCATACATTACTTCAATCCGGATCGCAGCATCTCACGATCCGGATCCCGAACGTTGAGTTTTCTGAATTGTATGAACGATCCGGATCAGGCATTCCGATCCGGATCCCGAACGATTGTTTTTCTGGAAACCGTCTTTCTTGCTACTGCAATCCGGATCGCCCAAATCCGATCCGGATCGCCGTCCGTAAAAATTCCAGAAATGTTAGGTTTTTTATTCTTATCTCATTCTAAATGTTTCTAACCTATAAATAGACCCTATGACTCTTTTTCTAGGGTTAAGCAAAGAAGCCGATAATCCTATAAGCCGTCATCTTTTATACGGCCTAGATCCACATATAGAGAAGAAAGGAAATCATTAGAGAATACTCTATGTTTCTTCATCTATATTGATTAGTTTGATTCTAGGTTTTCATACTCACATCTTGAGTTGAATCAAACTAATGAATACTTAGATGGTATTTCCGATCTATCTTTGATCTAAGTATTCGGCGGATCATCACCATCCAAAAACAACGATTTCCCCAAAATCGGCGCGTGGATTCGCGTGTCCTTGTGGATTCAAGGTTCAACCGCTCTCGTGGATTCGGAGCGAGGCACGTTCGTGGATTCGAAGGGTGTTATTGGGTGAAGACCGTGGATTCGGTCGGACGTCGTGGATTCGACGTTGGACGCCGTGGATTCGGCATTGGGCGCAGATCGTGGATTCGAGAAGCGTCGTGGAGCGAGCGGAGAAGATCCTCTAGGAGTGTATGGAAAAGGTTGAGTCGTAAGTGTGTACGGTAAATCACCTTGTACGTGTTTTAATTCTAGTGGATTTCGCCGTGTTATCGGTCCCGTGGTTTTTTACTCCGGTGATGGAGTTTTCCACGTAAAAATCTTGCGTGTTCATTTTTATTTCCGCATTGGGTTTTATTGCGCAATGATTTTTTGAGTGTTTATTGTTTACACCTATTCACCCCCCTCTAGGTGTTTTTTCCCCTATTTAGATCTATATTACATATAACCCAACAAAGAAGACGCGGATACATCCTCCTCAGACGATGACGAGAACCTTTCTATGGAGGACTTTGAGAAGCAACTCGCTCTCTTGACAAGGAAGTTTCGCCGCAACTTTCGAAGGGGTAATTCAAGTAAATCTCCATCCTTCGGAAAGTCGAAGAAAGGCAAGGGTACTTCAAGTTACAAGTCAAGAAAGCAAGAGAACTTCTCAAAGGATAAGAAAAGTTCAGAGGGACAACTACAATGCTTCAAATGTCGAGGCTACGACCACATTGCAATGGAGTGTCCCAACAAGTATCCGGCAAAGAAGAAGGCGATGCAAGTCGTCACCTGGGATGACAACTCAACGTCAAATGAGTCATCCTCAAGTGATGAAGAAGAAAGCGCAACGGCATTCCACGCGTCCACATCTTCACCCTTCATGTGCTTAATGGCAAGTACTTCAGATTCTTTGTCCAACTCCTCCCGGGTTGAAAAAACTGCAACGGATGATGAATCGAGTAACTCTGAAGGTGACGATTTTGTTTTAGCCTACCACAGACTTTTGAAGGATTCAAAGAAACTGGCTAAGCAAAATAAGAGTTTGAGAGGGAGATTGCATGATCTCGAAGAAGAAGCAAAAAGGGCAACTTCTCTCTCAAACGCTCTTGAAGTGGAAAGGGAAAATCTGATAAAAGTAAATGTTTCCCTTCAAGAGTCCAATGAGCTTTTTGAGAAGGAACATACAAAACTGGTGGATAAAGCGGATCACTTCTCAAAGCTCTACAACGAGGCTCGACAGGATAACCTGGAAATGACAAAGACCATTTTCCAACTCAAGGATGACTTGCAGCGATTCTCTTCAGGAAGGAGTAAGTTGGATAGGCTTCTTGGTCTTGGTCAAACAAATCGGTTCGGCCTCGGATACACTCAAACTGGAGACAGTCCAAGTTCGAGTGGGACAATTTTTGTGCCTCAGTCGGTATCTCCTCCTCCGACACCGGAATTCAAGACAAACAACGACAACAAACCTACTTCATCCTCTTTGGGATCGTCAAGATCTAAGGTATGTTTTCGTTGTGGTGTTTCAGGGCACATAAGAAGATATTGCAAGACGAGAGTCAAACGCTCACCTCAAACACCTCTTGCAATGACTACCACAAAGGTGATTCCTCGGAAATGAATTGCAAAACAATTGAAGGAAAAGAACCTTGGTAGTTCACCGCGCAAGACGACTTCATCAAGGAGCAGCAATCGCTCTAACAAGATGCTTTCACCTAGGCATATAACTTCACGACCATTACCGACGCATTCCAAAAAGGTTTGGGTGCGCAAAGGTGAAATTTTCCCTTGTCTTGTTACCAATGTTTCCTTGCATGCATATGATAGTTCGTCTTGGTATCTGGATAGCGGGTGTTCCCGTCACATGACCGGTGACAAAAATAGTTTTCAAAACTTTGAGAAAATCTCCGGAGGACTCGTTGTTTTCGGAGACGGTCGGTCTTCCAAAATTGTTGGAAAAACAACAGTAGCTATTCCAGATGGCCCGATTCTAAATAATGTGTTATATGTGGAAGGCCTTAAGACTAACCTCATTAGCATAAGTCAACTTTGCGACAATGGTATTTCAGTTAACTTTTCATCTGTTGAATGTGTTGTAACTGATAAGGACCATGTATTCTTTTTAAAGGGGGTTAGATCTGAAAACAATTGTTATGTTGTTCCTAGTAAAACTTCTGAAAATTGTAACTTAGCCTCTTTGAATAATGAAACACTTTGGCATGAAAGGCTAGGTCACATAAATTTTAAGGAACTTGCTAGAATTTCAAACAAAGATGTGGTCAAGGGGGTTCCTAAACTTTCATTTGAACAAAACATTGTGTGCGGCGGTTGTCAAAAGGGAAAACAGTCCAGGACTGCACACAAGAACTTGAACCACGTTGGTACAAAACGGCCTTTGGAACTTTTACACATGGATTTAATGGGGCCAACTCGTCAACCATCTTTGGGAGGTAAATGGTATATTTTCTGATGATTGATGATTTCTCTAGATATTCTTGGGTAGCATTTTTAAAAGAGAAAGCTGATACTTTTGATTCTTTTCACGAGATTTGCCATCGTATTATGATTGAAAAGAATGAAAAGATTACTCGTGTTAGAAGTGATAGAGGTGGAGAATTCATAAATTCAAAATTCATTGATTTTTGCACTTCCAATGGCATTAAACATGAATTCTCGGCACCCGATACACCTCAACAGAATGTTGTAGTTTAGCGCAAAAACCGTGTTGTACAAGAAATGGCACGTGTTATGCTTCATAGCCGGAATTTACCGTTATATTTTTGGGCTGAAGCTGTGAACACTGCAGTCTATGTTATTAACCGTGTTTATTTGCGCCCGGGAACTTTTAATACACTATATGAACTATGGTTTTGTAGAAAACCGAACATCAAATATTTTCGTATCTTTGGGAGTCGGTGTTATATTTTGCGTGACCGCGAAAATCTTGGAAAATTTGACTCTCGAAGTGACGAAAGGATTTTCTTGGGTTATTCTACAAACAGTAGAGCATATTGAGTTTTTAACTTAGAATCTAAAACGATCGTAGAATCGATAAAAGTTAAAGTAGATGAAGCTTTTCACTTTGCATCTGAAAAATCTACCCTCGATATCTCTCTAGATGATGATACACCTGCCATTGCATCTTCTCATGATAATACTTCCAATATTAATGATGCATCTAATGGTTCTTCAAGTTTATCTGATGTGCAGGAATCGTCTCATGTACCTCCGAGTACTCCGTTACCTCAAACATTACGCATCTCCAAGGATCATCCGGAATCGAATATTATTGGAGATCCACAAGAAGGAGTTAGAACTCGGAGGCAGTTGGTTTGTGGATTCGCTTGCTACGTATCTTTAATCGAACCAAAGAACATAGATGAAGCTCTTCAGGATGACTACTAGATTGAAGCAATGCAGGAAGAGCTCCATCAATTTGAGCGAAACAAAGTCTGGGAATTAACGAAGCCTTCGAAGCAACACAATGTGATAGGTACCAAATGGATTTTCAAGAACAAGAAAAATGAGGATGGTACTATCATCAGGAATAAGGCACGATTAGTTGCTCAAGGCTACTCTCAAGTAGAAGGTATAGACTTTGATGAAACTTTCGCCCCTGTAGCTAGACTCGAGTCCATTCGTATACTATTTGCTATTGCTTGTCATTTTAAAATCAAATTATTTCAAATGGACGTTAAGAGCGCGTTTCTAAATGGGTTTTTAAATGAGGAAGTTTATGTGGCTCAACCGAAAGGTTTTGTAGACCATAAACAACCTAACCATATTTTTCGTTTGAAAAAGGCTCTTTACGATCTGAAACAAGCACCGCGAGCATGGTACGAAAGGTTGACAAAGCACCTTTTGGAGAAGGGCTATACTCGAGGGGGAGCTGACAGGACTCTCTTTGTGAAGCATTATCAAAACAATTTCATTGTAGCACAAATCTATGTCGATGACATTGTATTTGGCGCAACAAGAGATAATGATGCTTCTAAATTCGCGGAGACCATGGAAAGCGAATTTGAGATGTCCATGATGGGCGAATTGACTTATTTTCTTGGATTGCAAATTAAACAAAATGATGAAGGTATTCACTTGTGTCAATCCAAGTATGCAATGGAGTTGGTTAAAAAGTTTGACTTAGAAAATTCGAAGGATTTTCCGACTCCAATGGGAACTAGCCACAAGGGACTTGGAAGTGAATCACATAGTGAGAATGTAGACGAGAAACTGTATCGAAGTATGATTGGAAGTCTACTTTACCTCACGGCTAGTCGCCCGGATATATCCTTTAGTGTTGGGATTTGCGCGAGATATCAATCAGCACCAAAGGAGGTTCACCTGAAAGCGGTGAAAAGGATCATCCGGTACATCAAAGGATCAATTAATTTCGGAATTTGGTATCCTATGGGAACTAGTTTGGATATTGTTGGATACTCAGATGCCGATTGGGCAGGATCAGTGGATGATCGGAAAAGCACGAGTCGTGCATGCTTCTATCTTGGCCATTGCCTTGTTGCATGGCACAGTAAAAAGCAGAATTGCATAGCACTCTCGACTGCCGAAGCGGAATACATTTCAGCGGGTAGTTGTTCAACTCAACTTATTTGGATGAAAAGTGTGTTGAGCGACTTCCGGATTTCAGCATCTTTGGTAACAATTCTTTGTGACAACACAAGTGCAATTAACATTTCTAAAAACCCTGTGTTGCACTCTAGAACAAAACACATTGAACTTAGATATCATTTTCTTAGAGAGCTAGTTGAATCAAATACTCTTCAACTTTCATATATTTCAACTGAGGATCAATTAGCTGACATTTTAACAAAACCTTTGGATCAAAAACGTTTTATTCATTTGCGAAAAGCAATTGGAATGCTTTCCTTGAAATAATTTTTTTTTTTTTAAAACCTTTGCTTAGGTTAGGTTTTGTTTTTGTTTTGTTTTGTTCATTATCTATGTTTGTACAAAGGACATTAATTGAGCATAAATCATAATTGACTTTAATTGCATCTTTTCGCACATTTAGAAATTTATTATGCTTTTGACATCATAATATTTCACTGTTGCAATGATCATTTACGTTAATTGTTACGGAATTTGAGTTGGCGTAATTTCGTGAAAGGTTCAAGTCTTGAAGATTGAAGGTGAAGAAGGTTGGATCATTTAACTCAATCTCAAGAAAGAAGAAATCAAAAGGATCAGGTATGTTTAATTAAAGATTTTTGGTGATCCGAATACTTCTTGTAGTGTAGAAACACCTGGAAGAATTTTTCATTACATAAAAATCAAAAACTGGACATGGAACATGTTCAGGATCCGGATCAGACATTCCAATCCGGATCCCGAAGGGTGTTCGTTCATACACTGGTTCAATCCGGATCGCAGCATCTCATGATCCGGATCCCGAACACTAGTTTTACCTGTTTACTTGCACGATCCGGATCAGGATTTGCAATTCGGATCCCGAACGTTGATGTTTGGTGAAACTGTATGAACGATCCGGATCAGCCATTTCGATCCGGATCCCGAACTATTGTTTTTCTGGAAACCGTCTTTCTTGCTACTGCAATCCGGATCGCCGAAATCCGATCCGGATCGCCGTCCGTAAAATTTCCAGAAATGGTAGGTTTTTGATTCTTATCTCCTTCCTAGGGTTTCTAACCTATAAAAAGCCCCTATGATTGTGAAGACCCGAAACTCCCACTTGTGGAGCACTGTTTCATCTACAGCTTCCGGAGGCCTATGTGGCGTGTTGGTGGGATTTGTGCCCCAATTGGACATTAGTGTTGGGCTTAGTGTGTTAAATGGATCACGTGGGTGATCGGTGGACTCCGTCGGAGCTCCAGAAGTGGTTTCGCGCGCCATGGATATTAAAATTGGACTCAGCGCGAAGTTTGGATCAAGGAACATCTTCCCGGATAACTTCGGCAATTTTTAGATTTGGAATTTGGCAAAATGGACTTCGGATTTGGATTCAGCGCGCGAAAACGATGAAAATGGACTATTTACTTGCTTTTTCCGGAGTCCGGATGATTCGGCACGTTTTTCGAGGCAAGGTTACTGTTCCGGCACCGGCGGCGGCGGCGCGCGGCGGCGGGCAGCGGCGGAGCAGGCTCGGCCGGGTGCGCGGTCCACCGCGGAGGCGTGCACCGGTCGCGGGCCACGTGGCGGTTCCCGGTTGGGCCGGCGCAGCGGGCGCGGTCCACGGGAAAGGCGGGTGTACGGTGGACCGGTGGGGGAACACGTGGCGCACACCGGTTGGCCGGTCCACGTGCACTCGGTCCACGGTGCACCTGCGAGCGCCTCGGGAAGCGTGCGTGCAGAGGCGCGGGCGGCGGGCGCAGAGCGCACGTGGGCGCGTTGACGGGCTGTTCCCGCGCTTGGGGCGGCCACGTGTCGGCGTCTGGGGGGCGCCACGTGTCGCGCGGGGAGCGGCGGGGGTTGCTGTCGCCTGTTTGGCGGGCGACGTGGAGGCCCAGTGAGGATTCGGGCTGCTACAGTGCGCGCGCATGGGGATTTCGGGCTGCTACAGTGCGCGCCCGAAAGTCCCCTGCGCCCGGAAATTGGGACCTATCCGGTATTTCTTCAATTGTTTCTGCAGCCTATAAAAGCGATCCGAGCCTCCTTCTTTCCCCTTTTTCCGCCATTTCCGAGCCTCCTCTCGCCTGGGTGCCTTCAGCAAAGATGATCCCCGAGTTTGGCTGCATCCTTCTGCAAAGTTTTGGGATTTTTGGTGGCACGCTTATCGAGGTTTCCATTTTTACGGCGCGGCGCGACGCTCGTCCTTTTGGGTCCCCCTTCGTCGCGTTTCGGTGCGCGAGCTCCCCCGGCCAACTCCGACCACCTTTTCGAGTGATTTCTTCGCCGCTGGATTCGCGACGGACAGATCTACGATCTTGGTATTTTCAGCTTTCCCTCATTTCGCGCTTTTCGAGGTGTTTGTTCGAGCTTACTGTGACCCCATTTCTGTGAAGGGGATTTGGACAGCGGCTTGGTCTTTCGGCGTTATCTCCGCAACCGGGCATCGTTTGACGACGTGCTTGTACACTTTTTTCATCTACTCGGCGCAAGGAATATCGCAGTATTTTTATTGGAATTTTCTGAGTTTTGCCCGAAGGTATATGTTCTTCCCCTTATCTGTAAATGGAATTACAGTTATGTTGCTGTGTGGTTTTGCGCACCTGTACTGTGGAATTTGTAACTCGGCCTACGGGGCTCGGAATTGGACGTGCAGGTACTCGTTTCGAAGGTATCGACGCGAGAATTGCTGTGGTATTTTTATTGGATTTTTCTGGGCACTTTCGGCAGGTGAAATAAGCACGGCTTTGGGACTGATTTTCAGACTGTGTATACTTGGTTAATTTTGGAATAAAAGTGTAATGTTGGGCCTTATTGTTGTACCCAGGGGTGTTTGCAAATGTTGCTGGACCCGTTGGATCTGCAGACTTTGATTTCGCGGTACTTTCAGCTGTTGGGAGTCGAGGCTTTCGCGACGTGCACCGATGATGCAGTTTCGGCAGAATTTGGACTGTGAGCGTCTGCACACTTCACTGACTTCAGGTTTGCCTTGGTTTAAGCGCTTCAGGTGGGTAAGCTTAATATCAGTAACTGTTTAAGGCAATGAGTATGTTGTGGCAAATAAAAGTGCACTTGTGGGGATGTCACCCCTCTATGACTGATGCATGCATGTTTAGGGTACATGGTTTATGTTGGTAAGTAGGCAAGCTTGATAATGATATTTGTATAAATGATTGCAAGAATAGTATTTATGAGGTATACTGAGGACTTGCATGACTTGGACATCTATGTGATGATTAGTGTAAGCTTACCTAGGATAATGTTACCCTATGAGATTATGTAACATGCCATTTTAGCACATAGCCTTTCATGTGGTTGGTTTATGCTTTGGGACATGATGTCGTAGCTATGTGCGGATTTGTACTCTGAGGAGTTATTATGATCATTCTGTTGCTGGACCCTGGATTGTGGACAGGTCTAGTTTTTGGGATTCCGGCATGTTGTTTATTCCTAATGGATCTATTATTATGCTTTACCCCCCTTTATTTCCTTGAGGACATTTGCATGCTTGTATGGTCATGTAGTTAGGCCATCTTTACTGCTGCACTACTTATGGGAACTTGACTTAGGAGAAACCATGCTTTTCCTTTCTCCGCCTTTGCTAGTCAAGTGGTCAGTGTTGCTCGGGTTCGAGCAGGGGTCTGGATAGGGTAGTCAGGACTTCGTGTCTGGGACAGGTTGGCTTAGTTGTGGGGCTTTGCGGCAACCGCGGATATTGGGCGGTTGACCGGATGTTTCTCTACGCACCTGATTAGGTATCAGTTTCTTTAGTGGATGGAGTTTCCCACTTATCGTTCTGTTGCATCCGATTGAGGTCGGGTCTTTCCTTGGTGGTTGAGTTTTCCCACTTTGATCAGATTGATGATCAAAGTCCTGCTATTTAGAGATACTGGTGATATTGATGACAGAGATGCTTTACTCGTGTGGGTAGCTCCCCTCGAGTGCCGCTCCGGAGTAGGCTTCAGACCGTGTTGGGTTCCGGTCAGACCGTGTCGGGTGCCGGTCAGACCGTGTTGGGTTCCGGTCATTTGGACAGTGGAGATACTGAGTTCGGGAGATTGGTGACAGAGCAGGCAGTACCGGGTTTTATACCGGTTCATTCGATTGGGTTTATTTCGGTCAAATACTTTTATTGTTACACTCGTGCCTGAGGGCCGAGTGCAGACTGGTAGTTGAGTTTAGATCAGTGCTGGTATTATTGAGAGCCGTCTGGTTGACGGTGGTTCCGTGTCGTTGAGAGTACTTTGACCGCTGTGTGAGAGGTTGAGCATCATGATTCTATCCGTTCTGAGAGAGAGCGTGGATTTTGACCATAGCCTGCATGAGCCACTACTCGATAGCGAGTTAGACCGTTTGGACGCCCTACGTAATTCCTGCCCGTCAGCGGGAGGTGGTTGTAGGTGGGCGCAGGTTTGACTGGACCAGATGTGGCAGTCAGCTCGATTGGGTCGATTGTGCACTTCATGTGCTAGTGGTTGCATACCACTGTTTGGTTCTCCCCCTTTTGCCTTTAGATAGGGGCATGGTAGCTATTGAGAGTCTCCAGTTTACTCATTTCAGTCTTATGACTCGGGTTAGTTTTTGTCTCTTGAGGACTTGGTGGGCAGACCGTCGGGTCTGGCGGTGGTACCCACTGAGAACTCCCTTTTTGGTGTAGTTCTCACACCCATTGGGGGTTTCCCCCCTTTTCCTTCCTCTCCTTTGTTTTGCAGAGTCTTAACGGGTGTTGCTGACTCTGCGGTTGTTGGTCGAGGCGAAGGAGTCGCGAGCTAGATCCCTACCCGTCGTTGGAGAGTAGCGGTACCCCTTCAGAGGAGATCATCAGTAGATTAGTTGTTTCTTTTTCCTCTTTTGAGAGACTGTTGTAGTGAGGATATTTTGTATTGAGAGACTGTACACTGTTGTATTTATTGGAGTTACCTCCCGTTTGAGTTCAGAGCTTGTATTTGAGGATATTGTTTTATTATTATTTTGGGAGGCGAACATTGTTGTATTATTTCCAGTTGTACAGTGATTGATTTTAGTTACAGCAGATTTTTATTTATAGCTCTGATATCTGTTTAGTTGTAGTACTTTTCTTGCAGGTAGGACGCTTCGCTTATGCAGGTTGGCATAGGTGGCGGATCTGTTTGGCGGGCCCGGGTCGCAGTTTCGACCCCGGGGCGTGACAATGATTCTTTTTCTAGGGCTAAGAAAATAAAAAGGAAAATAGCCGTCATAATCAAATATCATTCTATACGGCTCTAGATCCACATATAGAGAAGAAAGGAAATCATTAGATATTACTCTATGTTTCTTCATCTATATTGATTAGTTTGATTCTAGGTTTTCATACTCACATCTTGAGTTGAATCAAACTAATGAATACTTAGATGGTATTTCCGATCTATTTCTAATCTAAGTATTCGGCGGATCATCACCACCCAAAAACAACGATTTCCCCAAAATCGGCGCGTGGACTCGCGTGTCCTTGTGGATTCAAGGTTCAACCGCTCTCGTGGATTCGGAGTGAGGTACGTTCGTGGATTCGAAGCATGCTACTGGGTGAAGACCGTGGATTCGGTCAGACGTCGTGGACTCGACGTTGGACGCCGTGGATTCGGCGTTGGACGCAGATCGTGGATTCGAGACGCGTTGCGGAACGAGCGGAGAAGATCAACTAGGAGCATATGGTAAAAGGTTGAGTCGTCTGTGAGTACGTTAAATCACCTTGTACGTGTTTCAATTCTAGTGGATTTCACCGTGTTATCGGTCCCGTGGTTTTTTCACTCCGGTTTGGAGTTTTTCCACGTAAAAATCTTGCGTGTTCATTTATTTTTCCGCATTGGGTTTTATTGCGCAATAATTTTTTGAGTGTTTATTGTTTACACCTATTCACCCCCCTCTAGGTGTTTTTTTCCCTATTTAGATCTATATTACATATAACCCAACAAGTGGTATCAGAGCGGGAATAGGGTTGTAAACAATGGTTGAAGGTGGAAACATCGATCGACCCCCTTTCTTTGATGGAACAAATTATGCGTACTGGAAAGTACGGATGAAAGCCTTTTTAATTTCCATCGATGAAAGGGTGTGGCAATCAATTGAATTAGGATGGTCTAATCCAACTGAGATTATTTCTGATGTTCGCACCTTAAAACCTAGGTCGAAATGGACCAAGAAAGAGTTAGATTCATCTTCTTATAATGGCAAAGGAATTAATGCTATTTTTAATGCCTTATCTCAAACTGAATTCTCTCGCGTCTCGGCATGTGAGACTGCGAAAGAAATCTGGGATGTTCTTCAGGTTACACATGAGGGAACTAACCTCGTGAAGATTCAAAAGCTGCAAATGCTTATGAGCAGATTTGACTCCATTTTCATGGCAGAAAATGAATCTTTTACGGACTACTATACACGATTGCAAGACATCGTAAACTCATGTGCTAACCTGGGAGAGAAGATTCCAGAATTTAAGGTTGTAAGAAAGATCTTAAGAACTCTTCCTGAACGATTTCGCCCAAAGGTTACAGCCATTGAAACTATTAAACACCCGGACGAAATACGTGTAGAAGAATTAGTTGGTTCATTACAAACATATGAAATGACATTTTCTACTAACAATTCTTCTGGAAAAGCATCCTCTTCTAAGTCTTCAGGTTATGCGTTGAAAACAACAAAGGAAGAAGACACGGATTCATCCTCCTCAGACGATGACGAGAACCTATCTATGGAGGAATTTGAGAAGCAGCTCGCTCTCTTGACAAGGAAGTTTCGCCGCAACTTTCGAAGGGGTAATTCAAGTAAAACTCCATCCTTCGGAAAGTCGAAGAAAGGCAAGGGTATTTCAAGTTACAAGTCAAGAAAGCAAGAGAACTTTTCTAAGGATAAGAAAAGCACAGAAGGACAAGTCCAATGCTTCAAGTGCCGAGGATACGGCCATATCTCAACGGAGTGTCCAACTAAGAATCCGTCGAAGAAGAAAGTGATGCAAGCCATCACTTGGGATGACAACTCAACGTCAAATGAGTCATCCTCAAGTGATGAAGAAGAAAGCGCAACGGCATTCCACGCGTCCACATCTTCACCCTTCATGTGCTTAATGGCAAGTACATCCGACCCGCTGTCCAACTCCACTGTTGAAAAGAATGCAACGGACAATGAATCGGATGATTCGGAAGGTGAAGATTTTGTTTTAGCCTACCACAGACTTTTGAGGGATTCAAAGAAACTGGCTAAGCAAAACAAGAGTTTGAGAGGGAGATTGCATGATCTCGAAGAAGAAGCAAAAAGGGCAACTTCTCTCTCAAACGCTCTTGAAGTGGAAAGGGAAAATCTGATAAAAGTAAATGTTTCCCTTCAAGAGTCCAATGAGCTTTTTGAGAAGGAACATACAAAACTGGTGGATAAAGCGGATCACTTCTCAAAGCTCTACAACGAGGCTCGACAGGATAACCTGGAAATGACAAAGACCATTTTCCAACTCAAGGATGACTTGCAGCGATTCTCTTCAGGAAGGAGTAAGTTGGATAGGCTTCTTGGTCTTGGTCAAACAAATCGGTTCGGCCTCGGGTACACTCAAACTGGAAACAGTCCAAGTTCGAGTGGGGACAGTTTTTGTGCCTCAGTCGGTATCTCCTCCTCCGACACCGGAATTCAAGACAAACAACGACAACAAACCTACTTCATCCTCTTTGGGATCGTCAAGATCTAAGGTATGTTTTCGTTGTGGTGTTTCAGGGCACATAAGAAGATATTGCAAGACGGGAGTCAAACGCTCACCTCAAACACCTCTTGCAATGACTACCACAAAGGTGATTCCTCGGAAATCAATTGCAAATCAATTGAAGGAAAAGAACCTTGGTAGTTCACCGCGCAAGACGACTTCATCAAGGAGCAGCAATCGCTTTAACAAGACGCTTTCACCTAGGCATATAACTTCACGACCATTACTGACGCATTCCAAAAAGGTTTGGGTGCGCAAAGGTGAAATTTTCCCTTGTGTTGTTACCAATGTTTCCTTGCATGCATATGATAGTTCGTCTTGGTATCTGGATAGCGGGTGTTCCCGTCACATGACCGGTGACAAAAATAGTTTTCAAAACTTTGAGAAAATCTCCGGAGGACTTGTTGTTTTCGGAGATGGTCGGTCTTCCAAAATTGTTGGAAAAGGAACGGTAGCTATTCCAGATGGCCCGATTTTGAAAAACGTCTTATTTGTTGATGGCCTTAAGACTAACCTCATAAGCATAAGTCAACTTTGCGACAATGGTTTTTCAGTTAACTTTTCATCTGTTGAATGCGTTGTAACTGATAAGGACCATGTCTTCTTTTTAAAAGGGGTTAGATCTGAAAACAATTGTTATGTTGTTCTAAATAAAATTTCTGAAAACTGTAACTTAGCTTCTTTGAATAATGAAACACTTTGGCATGAAAGGCTAGGTCACATAAATTTTAAGGAACTTGCTAGAATTTCAAACAAGGACGTGGTCAAGGGGGTTCCAAAACTTTTACTTAAACAAAACATTGTGTGTGGTGGTTGCCAAAAGGGAAAACAGTCCAGGACTGCACACAAGAACTTGAACCACGTTGGTACAAAACGGCCTTTGGAACTTCTACACATGGATTTAATGGGGCCAACTCGTCAACCATCTTTGGGAGGTAAATGGTATATTTTCTTATTGGTTGATGATTTCTCTAGATACTCTTGGGTAGCATTTTAAAAGAGAAAGCTGATACTTTTGATTCTTTTCACGAGATTTGCCATCGTATTATGATTGAAAAGAATGAAAAGATCATTCGTGTTAGAAGTGATAGAGGTGGAGAATTCGTTAACTCTAAATTCATTGACTTTTGCACTTCAAACGGTATTAAGCATGAATTCTCAGCACCCTATACACCTCAACAGAATGGTGTAGTCGAGCGCAAAACCGTGTTGTTGCAAGAGATGGCACGTGTTATGCTTCACAGCCGGAATTTACCGCTACATTTTTGGGCTGAAGCTGTGAACACTGCAGTCTATGTTATTAACCGTGTTTATTTGCGCCCGGGAACGTTAAATACACCATATGAACTATGGTTGTGGTAGAAAACCCAACATCAAATATTTTCGCATCTTCGGGAGTCGGTGTTACATTTTACCGTGACCGTGAAAACTCTTGGAAAGTTTGACTCTCGAAGTGACGAAGGGATTTTCTTGGGGTATTCTACAAATATTAGAGCATATCGGGTATTTAACTTGGAATCTAAGACGATTGTAGAATATATAAATGTTAAAGTAGATGAAACTTTTCATTTTGCATCTGAAAAATCTACCCTCGATATCTCTCTAGATGATGATACACCTGCCATTGCATCTTCTCATGATAATACTTCCAATATTAATGATGCATCTAATGGTTCTTCAAGTTTATCTGATGTGCAGGAATCGTCTCATGTACCTCCGAGTACTCCGTTACCTCAAACGTTACGAATCTCCAAGGATCATCCGGAATCGAATATTTTTGGAGATCCACAAGAAGGAGTTAGAACTCGGAGATAGTTGGTTTGTGGATTCGCTTGCTACGTATCTTTAATCGAACCAAAGAATATAGATGAAGCTCTTCAGGATGACTACTGGATTAAAGCAATGCAGGAAGAGCTCCATCAATTTGAGCGAAACAAAGTCTGGGAATTAACGAAGCCTCCAAATCAACATAATGTGATAGGTACCAAATGGATTTTCAAGAACAAGAAAATGAGGATGGTACTATCATCAGGAACAAGGCACGATTAGTTGCTCAAGGCTGCTCTCAAGTAGAAGGTATAGACTTTGACGAAACTTTCGCCGCTGTAGCTAGACTCGAGTCCATTCGTATACTATTTGCTATTCCTTGTCATTTTAAATCAATTATTTCAAATGGACGTTAAGAGCGCGTTTCTAAATGGGTTTTTAAATGAGGAAGTTTATGTGGCTCAACCGAAAGGTTTTGTAGACCATAAACAACCTAACCATGTTTTCGTTTGAAAAAGGCTCTTTACGGTCTTTGAAACAAGCACCGCGAGCATGGTACGAAAGGTTGACAAAGCACCTTTTGGAGAAGGGCTATACTCGAGGGGGAGCTGACAGGACTCTCTTTGTGAAGCCTTATCAAAACAATTTCATTGTAGCACAAATCTATGTCGATGAAATTGTATTTGGCGCAACAAGAGATAATGATGCTTCTAAATTCGCTGGAGACCATGGAAAGCGAATTTGAGATGTCCATGATGGGTGAATTGACTTATTTTCTTGGATTGCAAATTAAACAAAATGATTAAGGTATTCACTTGTGTCAATCCCAAGTATGCAATGGAGTTGGTTAAAAAGTTTGACCTTAGAAAATTCGAAGGATTTTCCGACTCCAATGGGAACTAGCCACAAGGGACTTGGAAGTGAATCACATAGTGAGAATGTAGACGAGAAACTGTATCGAAGTATGATTGGAAGTCTACTTTACCTCACGGCTAGTCGCCCGGATATATCCTTTAGTGTTGGGATTTGCGCGAGATATCAATCAGCACCAAAGGAGGTTCACCTGAAAGCGGTGAAAAGGATCATCCGGTACATCAAAGGATCAATTAATTTCGGAATTTGGTATCCTATGGGAACAAGTTTGGATATTGTTGGATACTCAGATGCCGATTGGGCAGGATCAGTGGATGATCGGAAAAGCACGAGTGGTGCATGCTTCTATCTTGGCCATTGCCTTGTTGCATGGCACAGTAAAAAGCAGAATTGCATAGCACTCTCGACTGCCGAAGCGGAATACATTTCAGCGGGTAGTTGTTCAACCCAACTCATTTGGATGAAAAGTGTGTTGAGCGACTTCCGGATTTCAGCATCTTCGGTAACAATTCTTTGTGACAACACAAGTGCAATAAACATTTCTAAAAACCCTGTGTTGCACTCTAGAACAAAACACATTGAACTTAGATATCATTTTCTTAGAGAGCTAGTTGAATCAAATACTCTTCAACTTTCATATATTTCAACTGAGGATCAATTAGCTGACATTTTAACAAAACCTTTGGATCAAAAACGTTTTATTCATTTGCGAAAAGCAATTGGAATGCTTTCCTTGAAATAAACTTCTTTTTGAAACTTTTGCTTAGGTTAGGTTTTGTTTTTGTGTTTTGTTCTTTATCTATGTTTGTACATAGGACATTAATTGAGCATAGTATTATTGACTTTAATTGCATCCTTTCATACATTTAGAAATTTATTATGCTTTGGATATCATAATATTTCAGTTGATGCAATGATCATTTATTTAATTAAATCATCTTTAAGTGATCAAAGTCAATTTCTCTCTCAATGATCTCTTGGTATAGTTTATCTTATTTGACTGTTTAGTCGAGTATGAAATCGAGATCAATTTTTGGTTGAATACTTTATATCTTAAATAATTGATAGCCAATTGAGGGGGAGTCAAAGAAAAGTAAAATGCTCAAAAGATGTGGAAAGAGTTACATCCCAATGAGGAGTGTGAAAACTACCACCACATGGAGGAAAGAGCTACCACCTCGGTCGTCCGAGTACTGTGTGCAGCTACCACATGTATACCAAGCATGGTTGTTCAATTTTTGATTAAGTAAAATGCATGTTGAAATACTTGACTCTGTCAAATTTCAAGGTTGGTATAAGGTGGGATTTTAAAGAAAGATGCTCAAAGAGCCACTCTCTTCAACAGATTGTCTAGATACATTATCTATTTATTTGGGATTTCAAACATCTATTGATCTTGGTATTTCATTTTCTTTACCAATTGATGATTTGATAAAGGCATTACTCATAAGATCATGTTAGATGTGTTGAAGGTGTTCAACTTTAAGGGATTTAATTTTGTAAATTTTCGTTTCATTTTTGATATTATTGATAGATTTGGCATAATCTATTTCTCTTGTATGAAACGATGATTTTTGTTTAAAGTTGATGTGCTAAAATGCTTACATACTTTTTCTGGATTTTATGGATTTTTTCTAAATTTTTCTGAAGAAAAAGTTGGAGCCGATCCGGATCGGGCAAGTGATCCGGATCCCGAACGCAGGCTTCTTCCTGCGGCTAGCCGATCCGGATCGAAATCTCGATCCGATCCGGATCACGGCTAGGGTTTTTAATAGAACAAAGGGTTTTGATTTCTTTTACCTTAATCTTTTGTTCTCAAGTCTCCAGAGCCTCTCTCTCTAGAATTCTTCACCTTGGAGCTTTCAAACTCAAGTTCTTCGAATCCAAGTAAGTTTTATTGATCAAAATCTCGGTTTTTCACAGTTTTTCTCTATTCCTCCTCAAAACGTGATGAATTTTTGTATCTTTCGTTTGTGGATGGTTTTTGATCAAATTTCTTTTGAAATAAGAACTCTGGGTAGATTAGTTTTGATTATATGCTAGGTATTCTCCTGATTAACGAATTTTTGGGCTTCGATTTCTAAAATTCGGTTTTAGGGCATATAATAGGAATTTTCGAAAATCATGCAATTGATCTATTTTTAAAATTCCTTTTGCAAAACTAATTTGATTCTTAGTCTCTCTACATGATTATGATTGTTTGGGTACAATTTTTCAATTTTTGAAAATTAACAATTTTTCATGTGTTCTTGAGTTGGTCTTCACAGGATACATTTTTCACTAGCGATCAAAATGGTGATCACATGGATTATTTTCCTACTTGCTGCCATGGTTCATGTCAAGGATACTGCCAAGCCTAAGAAGGCTAAGAAACGAAGAAAGCTCAGATGATTCCGACACGGAGTCGGAAACGGAATCAATTGATTGGGATGAGCTTCAAGTTGAAGCAACAACACCCACTGCTTCGAAAGGAAAGCTCCTGCGGAAACATCAAAGCTTCAAAGCCTACTGCAGCTGAAAAAGGAAAAGCCCCTATGGATCCAAATCCAGTTGGGACAAGAAGAAAAACCGGTGCAAGAAAAAGAGGCAGTGCTCAAGGAATCTCCATTGAGCAACCAGTTGCTAGACAGCCTCCTCCACAAGACTTCATCAGCTCCGCAAGAATCAAGGATTTTGAGAAGAGGGAATGCATTGGCGAGAGACATGTCAATGTCAAACCAATGAAGGAACGATCTGCAGTCTTTGGGATTTGTTTGACCAGTTGGTCTTGCTCAAATTTGCAACTTCCCTGAGACTACTGGGTACTGTCCACACTCAGTTCGAATGTTTTATCAGAACGCTGCAAGTCTGATTGATCACGATGATGGACGTCGAGAATTTCACACTTTGGTTAAAAATATCAAAATCAAAGTCACACCCCAGCTGATTGGAGATGTGCTAGGTATGACAGCCAGAGCTGATGGACTCCATTACCTAAAAACTCAAAGCTTCAACGACAACTCCTGGAGAGTTGTAGTCAATGGAATTTGTGTTCCGGATACTTTGTCAACCGGAAATTCTGTTTTCTCTAAAGAGCTTCGACCAGAGTATCGGTATATAAACTTCATTGTCTGCTACAACATTCTTCCCAACATGAATACGAAGGTTCTTCGATGGGACAGGATGTTATTCCTTTATCTTCTTGGAAACCCGGCCGCATTGATGGGAGCAAACTTGAATATTCCTTATCTCATTTGGTCAAGGATGGCGCGGTATGTGGAACACTCTCACCCCACAGAGAGACTACCATACCCAATGATAATCATGCGCATCCTCAAAAAGTTTAAAGTCGATACAAGCGCGAGCTCATACATGTACAGTTTGGGCACCATTAATGAGACAACAATTGTGAAGTCTCTATCGACAAAACAAGATGATCCTCCATCTCCTCCATTTCGACAAAGAGCTCGACCACAAGCAACTACTTCTACAGCCTCTGTTCCACCAACACAGCAGGCACCTCCATCCACCTCTGATGATGATGCTTCTGTCAGCTCAATCTTTAAAGAACAACAGCGACTCTCCAACGAACAAGAACGCATGTCTGTTGAGTTCGCTGAAATGAAGGAAGATCTCAAAGAAGTCAAGAAAGAACAAGCTTTGATGGTCCAAGATCTTAGAGAAGTTAAGAAGGAACAAGCTTCTATGAACAAACGGATCAAGAAAATGTTTCAGAAGCTTGGGTGTATCAGCTCCGACGATTCTGCATAAAGTTTTTTTTCTAATCTTTCTTTTGCAGGCTTTTAAGTTTTTGCATTTATGTTATTCAGCTCTCACGTTTCTTTATTTTGAATTATTTAACTCTCCTTAAATGTTGTATATTTGGCTTTGTTTGCGACAAAAAGGGGGAGAGAGTTTAGAGAGAACTTGAACAATGATTAGAGAGAACTTGAACAATGACGATGTGAAAACTGTGTGAATGTGTGAACATCAAGGTAAGTATCACTTCAACTTCAACTTTGGTTTTTATCTTTTGATTTGTGTGCATGTCTCTACTAACTATTCGACTAACTATTTGGGCATGTAATATGACTAACAAGTTGATGTTGGACTAACACTTTGTGACATTTTGTCACGCCCCGGCGTCGAAACTGCGACCCGGGCTCGCCAACAGATCCGCCGCCCATACGGCGAACCCCGTATAGACGAAGCGTCTAACCTGCAAAAGATAGATACTAAACTAACCAGATATCAGAGCTGAAAATAAACTGCTAGAAATAAAATAATTAATACAAAGTCCTCACCAAAGTACAAGTCACTCAACTCAGAAAGAAAAGTACAACTCTATACCTCACTACAAAGTCTCTCAACAAGAACTCTCAAAAAAATAAGGGTACATCTACTCTCTGGACGACGACTGGTAGGGATCTAGCTCGCGACTCCCTCACCTCGATCAGAAGAAGCAGCAACAGGAGCAACAGGAACAGGAGTAGAAGTCCCTGTGGGAAAATACACCACGACGGGTGTAAGAACTACGTCCCAAGTAGTTCTCAGTGGGTGCCGCCAACAAGCCCAACGGTCTGCCCACTAAGTCTACTAGAGGCATAAAGTAACCAATGCATGGCTGTAAGGAAAAGCTGGTAAGAAGTAACTCTACAGCTACTATGCCTCTATCTAGATGCTCAAAGAGTGGAACAGATGATAACATGGTGCAACAACTAACTCTCATCTCTGATCACCCAATCTAAACTGACTGCCTCCTCGGGTCCAGTCAAACCTGCGCCAACCTACTGCCGTTACGTCCCGGAGGAGCGGACTTACGTAGGACGTCCATGACTGCCAACACCAGCACAGCCAGAGGGACAAATGCAACGACAAGTCGCGATAGAAAAGCTCAGTCTCACACCGGCACAACAACCCGGTCTCGCCTACTCCGGAGTGGCACTCGAGGGGAGCGACCCACACGAGTAAAGTATCTCAGTAACAAGTATCTCTGTCAAGTGTCTCAAATGTGGCTCATGCAAGCTATGATCCAAATCCTCGATCAACAAGATCGGCTAACCAACAAAACACTGTCTCACTCAGACGGCTCCCTAGGAACCCAGATCTACAACCACTGCCTCAACAGGCCAAACAGGTCGAACATCGCATCCACTGCGAACAACTGCCTCAACAGGCCAAACAGGCCGAACATCGCATCCACTGCGAACAACTGCCTCAACAGGCCAAACAGGCCGAACATCGCATCCAATGCGAACAACTGTCTCAACAGGCCAAACAGGCCGAACATCGCATCCACTGCGAACAACTGTCTCAACAGGCCAAACAGGCCAAACATCGCATCCACTGCGAACAACTGTCTCAACAGGCCAAACAGGCCAAACATCGCATCCACTGCGAACAACTGCCTCAACAGGCCAAACATACAGGCTGGAGATACCCCACAGCCGGGACCCACTGTCACTCTCCCAAAGAAACCTGATCTACGGACTGCTATCAACTCCACTCGGTCCCCCGACACGAGTGTAAAAGCATCCCACAACCACCCGACCTCTCGGCCCACAACTCGGGCGAGGAAAAGCTAAGTCCAGAACGACTAGTAATAAGGTGATGCGGGAATGTCTAGAACAATAAAGAAACCTAGCCCAAGTAGGAGTCTTCTACAGTCTGGCTGAACATGATACATATGACAGGGGTGCTAGGTCAAATTCCAAAATAACAATAATCAACAGCTTGTAGGGAAAGAAATAAAACATGATGATCTATCAACATCAGGAACATCAATTCCTATAATCTAGCATGCTATACAGAACACATCTACAACATGCAAGTCCCTACACAGATAGAATTAATGCACAGTCCATAGGTCATGAAGACAAGGCCACCCACCTGAAGAGCTGACTATCCAAGTCCCACAGCTGAAAATACCAGGAAGTCCAAAACTCCAACTCTAACGGGTCCAGCAATACCCGCAACTCTCCTGCAGAAAGTGCCCTGAAAATTCCAATAAAAATATCACTGCGATCATCGCGTCGAGACCTTCGAAACGGGTACCTTCGGGCAAGCCTCAGAAAAATCCCGAAAAAATACGATGATAATCCTCGCGACGAGTAGATCCAAAAAGTGTAAAGGCTCATCTCGATCCGATGTCCGGTTGAGGAGATAAAATTCCGGCAAGGGGCCGCTCTCGTGAATCCACTGCCACAAGAATCGTCCAAAAACACTGTCGGGGTAGCTCAGTAGACCTTTCAGACTGAAGTGCGACGGAAACGGGCCTCCAACTGAAAATCGTCACACAGCGCTCCGATGCCGAAGTCGTCGACGTCGCGGCTTCCAAAAATTCCGGGCCTCTGCCAGAAGATGCGCAACACAAAAATCTACAACATTGCTAAAGGGGCCATGGGCAGGGGAGCTCGGGAAAGGGGGCAAAAAGCCCCAGCAAAGTGCCTATTTATAGGCCCAGCCCGAAATTCCAACAGTTTTGGAATTTTGGCCCAAAACCGAGCGCCCGAATCTTCCGGGCTGCTACAGTAACGGGCCCAGCCCGTTACTGTTCACGCCCGGAAATCTCCCAGGCTGCCACGTAGCCTCCCAAACAGCAAACAGCTGTTTGGGCCAACCGCGCTGCGCCACGCGGCCGAAGCGGGTGCCGACACGTGGCGCCCCCGAGCGAGGAAGCGCGGGTCAGCGCGCCCACGTCGCGCCCCACGTGCGTCCACGCGCGCCTGTCGGGCACGCTTCCCGAGGTACCCACTCCCCACACCGTGGACCGCGCGCACAACACTACCCAACCCCGTGATGCCACGCGTCCACCCCTGGTCCACCGTGCACCCGCGCCACTGCGTGGACCGCGCCTGCTGCGCCGGCCAACCGGAGCGCGCCACGTGGCCCGCGCCCGGTGCACGTCTCCCGCGGTGGACCCGCGCGCCTGTGCCGCCGTACTCCGCCGCGCTCCGCCGCCCGCCGCCGCCGGCGGCGCTTCTCCGGCTGCCGGAACAGTACCCAAGACCTCGAAATCCGTGCTGGGTCATCCGGGCCCCGAAATATCCAAGTAAATAGCCCGTTTCGATCGTTTTCGCGCGCTGAATCCAAATCGATGTCCGATTTGCCAAATTCCACTTCTAAAATTTCTCAAAAATTCCCGGAAAAGCAAACTTGATCCGTTTTCATGCCGGGTCCAAATCTTGGGTCCAAAATGCGCGCAAACACCTCTAACACTCATCCTGGTTCTCCAGAAGTCACAGATCCAACAGTAATCCAAATGTGGGAATTTCCGGGTCCTCACACATTTGGTTTTTGATTGCATAGAAGATATGTTGGTTTTTGACTATGATTCTCTTACATATCTGAATTCTCAAATGTCATGATGATCAGATAAACTCTATCTCTGTACTTGGTTTTGTATGTTTCAATTCTTGAGGTATCTAACGATTCTTTTTGTCAAGAATGATTTCTTTGTGCAGAGATTACAGATGTCTAAGTCTAGAGTCTGTTTTAGGAGTTTATCTCATGTTTTTAAATTTTTGGATCTCCATTGTAAATTTTTGTTGTATGGTGATAGCAACAAAAATATCTTTTTGAATTTTCTTTAGTGGATCTGTGTTTTGTCACGAAACCGCCAAAGGGGGAGATTGTTACGGAATTTGAGTTGGCGTAATTTCGTGAAAGGTTCAAGTCTTGAAGATTGAAGGTGAAGAAAGTTGGATCATTCAAGTCAATCTCAAGAAAGAAGAATTCAAAAGGATCAGGTATGTTTTAACTAAAGATTCTTGGTGATCCGAATACTAATTGTAGTGTAGAAACACCTGGAAGAATTTTTAATTGCATAAAAATCAAAAACTGGTGTTCGGACATGTTCAGGATCCGGATCAGAGCCAGCGATCCGGATCCCGAAGGTTGTTGTTTCATACACTACTTCGATCCGGATCGCAGCATCTTTTGATCCGGATCCCGAACGTTGAGTTTTGAATTGTATGAACGATCCGGATCAGGCAATCCGATCCGGATCCCGAACTATCGTTTTTCTGGAAACCGTCTTTCTTGCTACTGCAATCCGGATCGCCCAAATCCGATCCGGATCGCCGTCCGTAAAAATTCCAGAAATGGTAGGTTTTTGATTCTTATCTCCTTCCTAGGGTTTCTAACCTATAAATAGACCCTATGATTCTTTTTCTAGGGTTAATCCAAAAAGAGCCGATAAAGAAAAATAGCCGTCATATTCAAATATCATTTTATACGGCCTAAGATCCACATATAGAGAAGAAAGGAAATCATTAGATATACTCTATGTTTCTTCATCTATATTGATTAGTTTGATTCTAGGTTTTCATACTCACATCTTGAGTTGAATCGAACTAATGAATACTAGATGGTATTTCCTATCTATCTTTGATCTAAGTATTCGGCGGATCATCACCACCAAAAAACAACGATTTCCCCAAAATCGGCGCGTGGATTCGCGTGTCCTTGTGGATTCAAGGTTCAACCGCTCTCGTGGATTCGGAGCGAGGTACGTTCGTGGATTCGAAGCGTGCTACTGGGTGAAGACCGTGGATTCGGTCGGACGTCGTGGACTCGACGTTGGACGCCGTGGATTCGGCGTTGGGCGCAGATCGTGGATTCGAGAAGCGTCGTGGAGCGAGCGGAGAAGATCCTCTAGGAGCGTATGGAAAAGGTTGAGTCGTCGTGTGTACGGTAAATCACCTTGTACGTGTTTTAATTCTAGTGGATTTCGCGTGTTATCGGTCCCGTGGTTTTTTACTCCGGTTTGGAGTTTTTCCACGTAAAAATCTTGGTGTCATTTTTTCCGCATTG
>CM055072.1:12052278-12133671 GCA_029204045.2 Tillandsia leiboldiana
AATCGGGCGCGGGACTCGCGTGCTGGGATTCCAAGGTTTCAACGCTCTCGTGGATGGATTTCGAGGGATGTACGTTCGTGGATTCGAAGCATGCTATGGTGAAGACGTGGATTGGTCAGACGTCGTGGACTCGACGTTGGAACGCCGTGGATTCGGCGTTGGACGCAGATCGTGGATTCGAGACGCGTTGCGGAACGAGCGGAGAAGATCAACTAGGAGCATATGGTAAAAGGTTGAGTCGTCTGTGAGTACGTTAAATCACCTTGTACGTGTTTCAATTCTAGTGGATTTCACCGTGTTATCGGTCCCGTGTTTTTTTCACTCCGGTTTGGAGTTTTTTCCACCGTAAAAATCTTGCGTGTTCATTTATTTTTCCGCATTGGGTTTTATTGCGCAATAATTTTTGGAGTGTTTATTGTTTACACTATTCACCCCCCTCTAGGTGTTTTTTTCCCTATTTAGATCTATATTACATATAACCCAACAAGTGGTATCAGAGCGGGAATAGGGTTGTAAACAATGGTTGAAGGTGGAAACATCGATCGACCCCCTTTCTTTGATGGAACAAATTATGCGTACTGGAAAGTACGGATGAAAGCCTTTTTAATTTCCATCGATGAAAGGGTGTGGCAATCAATTGAATTAGGATGGTCTAATCCAACTGAGATTATTTCTGATGTTCGCACCTTAAAACCTAGGTCGAAATGGACCAAGAAAGAGTTAGATTCATCTTCTTATAATGGCAAAGGAATTAATGCTATTTTTAATGCCTTATCTCAAACTGAATTCCTCTCGAGTCTCGGCATGTGAGACTGCGAAAGAAATCTGGGATGTTCTTCAGGTTACACATGAGGGAACTAACCTCGTGAAGATTCAAAAGCTGCAAATGCTTATGAGCAGATTTGACTCCATTTTCATGGCAGAAAATGAATCTTTTACGGACTACTATACACGATTGCAAGACATCGTAAACTCATGTGCTAACCTGGGAGAGAAGATTCCAGAATTTAAGGTTGTAAGAAAGATCTTAAGAAACTCTTCCTGAACGATTTCGCCCAAAGGTTACAGCCATTGAAACTATTAAACACCCGGACGAAATACGTGTAGAAGAATTAGTTGGTTCATTACAAACATATGAAATGACATTTGTCTACTAACAATTCTTCTGGAAAAGCATCCTCTTCTAAGTCTTCAGGTTATGCGTTGAAACCAACAAAGGAAGAAGACACGGATTCATCCTCCTCAGACGATGACGAGAAACCTATCTATGGAGGAATTTGAGAAGCAGCTCGCTCTCTTGACAAGGAAGTTTCGCCGCAACTTTCGAAGGGGTAATTCAAGTAAAACTCCATCCTTCGGAAAGTCGAAGAAAGGCAAGGGTATTTCAAGTTACAAGTCAAGAAAGCAAGACAACTTTTCTAAGGATAAGAAAAGCACAGAAGGACAAGTCCAATGCTTCAAGTGCCGAGGATACGGCCATATCTCAACGGAGTGTCCAACTAAGAATCCGTCGAAGAAGAAAGTGATGCAAGCCATCACTTGGGATGACAACTCAACGTCAAATGAGTCATCCTCAAGTGATGAAGAAGAAAGCGCAACGGCATTCCACGCGTCCACATCTTCACCCTTCATGTGCTTAATGGCAAGTACATCCGACCCGCTGTCCAACTCCACTGTTGAAAAGAATGCAACGGACAATGAATCGGATGATTCGGAAGGTGAAGATTTTGTTTTAGCCTACCACAGACTTTTGAGGGATTCAAAGAAACTGGCTAAGCAAAACAAGAGTTTGAGAGGGAGATTGCATGATCTCGAAGAAGAAGCAAAAAGGGCAACTTCTCCTCTCAAACGCTCTTGAAGTGGAAAGGGAAATCTGATAAAAGTAAATGTTTCCCTTCAAGAGTCCAATGAGCTTTTTGAGAAGGAACATACAAAACTGGTGGATAAAGCGGATCACTTCTCAAAGCTCTACAACGAGGCTCGACAGGATAACCTGGAAATGACAAAGACCATTTTTCCAACTCAAGGATGACTTGCAGCGATTCTCTTCAGGAAGGAGTAAGTTGGATAGGCTTCTTGGTCTTGGTCAAACAAATCGGTTCGGCCTCGGGTACACTCAAACTGGAAACAGTCCAAGTTCGAGTGGGACAGTTTTTGTGCCTCAGTCGGTATCTCCTCCTCCGACACCGGAATTCAAGACAAACAACGACAACAAACCTACTTCATCCTCTTTGGGATCGTCAAGATCTAAGGTATGTTTTCGTTGTGGTGTTTCAGGGCACATAAGAAGATATTGCAAGACGGGAGTCAAACGCTCACCTCAAACACCTCTTGCAATGACTACCACAAAGGTGATTCCTCGGAAATCAATTGCAAATCAATTGAAGGAAAAGAACCTTGGTAGTTCACCGCGCAAGACGACTTCATCAAGGAGCAGCAATCGCTTTAACAAGACGCTTTCACCTAGGCATATAACTTCACGACCATTACTGACGCATTCCAAAAAGGTTTGGGTGCGCAAAGGTGAAATTTTCCCTTGTGTTGTTACCAATGTTTCCTTGCATGCATATGATAGTTCGTCTTGGTATCTGGATAGCGGGTGTTCCCGTCACATGACCGGTGACAAAATAGTTTTCAAAACTTTGAGAAAATCTCCGGAGGACTTGTTGTTTTCGGAGATGGTCGGTCTTCCAAAATTGTTGGAAAAGGAACGGTAGCTATTCCAGATGGCCCGATTTTGAAAACGTCTTATTTGTTGATGGCCTTAAGACTAACCTCATAAGCATAAGTCAACTTTGCGACAATGGTTTTTCAGTTAACTTTTCATCTGTTGAATGCGTTGTAACTGATAAGGACCATGTCTTCTTTTTAAAAGGGGTTAGATCTGAAAACAATTGTTATGTTGTTCTAAATAAAATTTCTGAAAACTGTAACTTAGCTTCTTTGAATAATGAAACACTTTGGCATGAAAGGCTAGGTCACATAAATTTTAAGGAACTTGCTAGAATTTCAAACAAGGACGTGGTCAAGGGGGTTCCAAAACTTTTACTTAAACAAAACATTGTGTGTGGTGGTTGCCAAAAGGGAAAACAGTCCAGGACTGCACACAAGAACTTGAACCACGTTGGTACAAAACGGCCTTTGGAACTTCTACACATGGATTTAATGGGGCCAACTCGTCAACCATCTTTGGGAGGTAAATGGTATATTTTCTTATTGGTTGATGATTTCTCTAGATACTCTTGGGTAGCATTTTTAAAAGAGAAAGCTGATACTTTTGATTCTTTTCACGAGATTTGCCATCGTATTATGATTGAAAAGAATGAAAAGATCATTCGTGTTAGAAGTGATAGAGGTGGAGAATTCGTTAACTCTAAATTCATTGACTTTTGCACTTCAAACGGTATTAAGCATGAATTCTCAGCACCCTATACACCTCAACAGAATGGTGTAGTCGAGCGCAAAAACCGTGTTGTTCAAGAGATGGCACGTGTTATGCTTCACAGCCGGAATTTACCGCTACATTTTTGGGCTGAAGCTGTGAACACTGCAGTCTATGTTATTAACCGTGTTTATTTGCGCCCGGGAACGTTAAATACACCATATGAACTATGGTGTGGTAGAAAACCCAACATCAAATATTTTCGCATCTTCGGGAGTCGGTGTTACATTTTACGTGACCGTGAAAATCTTGGAAAGTTTGACTCTCGAAGTGACGAAGGGATTTTCTTGGGGTATTCTACAAATATTAGAGCATATCGGGTATTTAACTTGGAATCTAAGACGATTGTAGAATATATAAATGTTAAAGTAGATGAAACTTTTCATTTTGCATCTGAAAAATCTACCCTCGATATCTCTCTAGATGATGATACACCTGCCATTGCATCTTCTCATGATAATACTTCCAATATTAATGATGCATCTAATGGTTCTTCAAGTTTATCTGATGTGCAGGAATCGTCTCATGTACCTCCGAGTACTCCGTTACCTCAAACGTTACGAATCTCCAAGGATCATCCGGAATCGAATATTTTTGGAGATCCACAAGAAGGAGTTAGAACTCGGAGATAGTTGGTTTGTGGATTCGCTTGCTACGTATCTTTAATCGAACCAAAGAATATAGATGAAGCTCTTCAGGATGACTACTGGATTAAAGCAATGCAGGAAGAGCTCCATCAATTTGAGCGAAACAAAGTCTGGGAATTAACGAAGCCTCCAAATCAACATAATGTGATAGGTACCAAATGGATTTTCAAGAACAAGAAAAATGAGGATGGTACTATCATCAGGAACAAGGCACGATTAGTTGCTCAAGGCTGCTCTCAAGTAGAAGGTATAGACTTTGACGAAACTTTCGCCGCTGTAGCTAGACTCGAGTCCATTCGTATACTATTTGCTATTCCTTGTCATTTTAAAATCAAATTATTTCAAATGGACGTTAAGAGCGCGTTTCTAAATGGGTTTTTAAATGAGGAAGTTTATGTGGCTCAACCGAAAGGTTTTGTAGACCATAAACAACCTAACCATGTTTTCGTTTGAAAAAGGCTCTTTACGGTCTGAAACAAGCACCGCGAGCATGGTACGAAAGGTTGACAAAGCACCTTTTGGAGAAGGGCTATACTCGAGGGGGAGCTGACAGGACTCTCTTTGTGAAGCATTATCAAAACAATTTCATTGTAGCACAAATCTATGTCGATGAAATTGTATTTGGCGCAACAAGAGATAATGATGCTTCTAAATTCGCGGAGACCATGGAAAGCGAATTTGAGATGTCCATGATGGGTGAATTGACTTATTTTCTTGGATTGCAAATTAAACAAAATGATTAAGGTATTCACTTGTGTCAATCCAAGTATGCAATGGAGTTGGTTAAAAAGTTTGACTTAGAAAATTCGAAGGATTTTCCGACTCCAATGGGAACTAGCCACAAGGGACTTGGAAGTGAATCACATAGTGAGAATGTAGACGAGAAACTGTATCGAAGTATGATTGGAAGTCTACTTTACCTCACGGCTAGTCGCCCGGATATATCCTTTAGTGTTGGGATTTGCGCGAGATATCAATCAGCACCAAAGGAGGTTCATCTGAAAGCGGTGAAAAGGATCATCCGGTACATCAAAGGATCAATTAATTTCAGAATTTGGTATCCTATGGGAACTAGTTTGGATATTGTTGGATACTCAGATGCCGATTGGGCAGGATCAGTGGATGATCGGAAAAGCACGAGTGGTGCATGCTTCTATCTTGGCCATTGCATGGCACAGTAAAAAGCAGAATTGCATAGCACTCTCGACTGCCGAAGCGGAATACATTTCAGCGGGTAGTTGTTCAACTCAACTCATTTGGATGAAAAGTGTGTTGAGCGACTTCCGGATTTCAGCATCTTCGGTAACAATTCTTTGTGACAACACAAGTGCAATTAACATTTCTAAAAACCCTGTGTTGCACTCTAGAACAAAACACATTGAACTTAGATATCATTTTCTTAGAGAGCTAGTTGAATCAAATACTCTTCAACTTTCATATATTTCAACTGAAGATCAATTAGCTGACATTTTAACAAAACCTTTGGATCAAAAACGTTTTATTCATTTGCGTAAAGCAATTGGAATGCTTTCCTTGAAATAAACTTCTTTTTGAAACTTTTGCTTAGGTTAGGTTTTGTTTTTGTGTTTTTGTTCTTTATCTATATTTATACATAGTACACTAATTGAGCATGTGTATTATTGACTTTACTTGCATCCTTTCATATAATTAGAAATTTATTATGCTTTAGATATCATAATAATTCAGTTGATGCATTGATCATTTATTTAAGTTAAACCATTTTTAATTGATCAAAGTCAATTTCTCTCTCAATGATCTCTTGGTATTGTTTTTATCTTATTTGACTATTTAGTTGAGTATGAATTCGAGATCAATCATTGGTTGAATACTTTATATATTAAATAATTGATAGCCAATTGCGGGGGAGTCAAAGAAAAGTAAAATGCTCAAAAGATGTGGAAAGAGTTACATCCCAATGAGGAGTGTGAAAACTACCACCACATGGAGGAAAGAGCTACCACCTCGGTCGTCCGAGTACTGTGTGCAGCTACCACATGTATACCAAGCATGGTTGTTCATTTTTTGATTAAGTAAAATGCATATTGAGATACTTGACTCCGTCAAATTTCAAGGTTGGTATAAGGTGGGTTTTTTAATGAAAGATGCTCAAAGAGCCACTCTCTTCAACAGATTGACTAGATACATTATATAATTTATTTGGGATTTCAAACATCTATTGATCTTGGTAATTCATTTTCTTTACCATTTTAATGATTTGATAAACGCCGTACTCATAAGATCATGATGGATGTGTTTGAACTTGATCAACTTTAAAAGTTTTAATTTCTATAAATTGTCATGTCATTATTTGAATGTTATTGATAGATTTAACATAATTTATTTCTCTTGACATGAAACGATGATTTTTGTTTAAAGTTGATGTGCTAAAATGCTTACATACTTTTTCTGGATTTTATGGATTTTTTCTAAATTTTTCTGAAGAAAAAGTTGCAGCTGATCCGGATCGGGTTAAGTGATCCGGATCCCGAACGCAGGCTTCTTCCTGCGGCTAGCCGATCCGGATCGAAATCTTGATCCGATCCGGATCACGGCTAGGGTTTTTAATAGAACGAAAGGGTTTTGATTTCTTTTACCTTAATCTTTTGTTCTCAATTCTCTAGAGCTTCTCTCTCTAGAATTCTTGCATCTTGAAGCTTTCCTAACTCAAGTTCTTCGAATCCAAGTAAGTTTTATTGATCAAAATCTCGTTTTTCACAGGTTTTCTCTATTTTCTTCAAAACGTGATGAGATTTTTCTATCTTTTTCGTTTGTGAATGGTTTTTGGTCAAATTTATTTTGAAATAAGAACTCTGGGTAGATTAGTTTTGATTATATGCTAGGTATTCTCCTGTTTAACGAATTTTTGGGCTTCGATTTCTGAAAATTCTGTTTTAGGGCATATAATAGGAATTTTTGAAAAACATGCAATTGATCTATTTTTAAAATTCCTTTTGCAAAACTAATTTGATTTTTAGTCTCTCTACATGATTATGATTGTTTGGGTACAATTTTTCAAATTTTTGAAAATTAACAATTTTTTCATGTGTTCTTGAGTTGCTCCTCACAGGATACATTTTTCACTAGCGATCAAAATGGTGATCACATGGATTATTTTCGTACTTGCTGCCATGGTTTATGTCAAGGACACTGTCAAGCCCAAGAGGGCTAAGAAAGTGAAGAAAACTAAAGATGATTCCGATACAGAATCTGAAACGGAATCGATCGATTGGGATGAGCTTCAAGTTGAAGCAACAGCACCCACTGCTTCGAAAGGAAAAGCGCCTGCGGAAACATCAAAAGCTTCAAAGCCTACTGCAGCTGAAAAAGGAAAAGCCCCTATGGATCCAAATCCAGTTGGGACACGAAGAAAAACCGGTGCAAGAAAAAGAGGCAGTGCTCAACGAATTTCCATTGAGCAACCAGTTGCTAGACAGCCTCCTCCACAAGACTTCATCAGCTCCGCAAGAATCAAGGATTTTGAGAAGAGGGAATGCATTGGCGAGAGACATGTCAATGTCAAACCAATGAAGGAACGATCTGTAGTCTTTGGGATTTTGTTTGACCAGGTTGGTCTTCCTCAAATTTGCAACTTCCCTGAGACTACTGGGTACTGTCCACACTCAGTTCGAATGTTTTATCAGAACGCTGCAAGTCTAATTGATCACGATGATGGACGTCGAGAATTTCATACTTTGGTTAAAAATATCAAAATCAAAGTCACACCCCAACTGATTGGAGATGTGCTAGGTATGACAGCCAGAGCTGATGGACTCCATTACCTAAAAACTCAAAGCTTCAACGACAACTCCTGGAGAGTTGTAGTCAATGGAATTTGTGTTCCGGATACTTTGTCAACCGGAAATTCTGTTTTCTCTAAAGAACTTCGACCAGAGTATAGGTATATAAACTTCATTGTCTGCTACAACATTCTTCCCAACATGAATACGAAGGTTCTTCGATGGGACAGGATGTTATTCCTTTATCTTCTAGGAAACCCGGCCGCATTGATGGGAGCAAACTTGAATATTCCTTATCTCATTTGGTCAAGGATGGCGCGGTATGTAGAACACTCTCACCCCACAGAGAGACTACCCTACCCAATGATAATCATGCGCATCCTTAGAAAGTTTAAAGTCGATACAAGCGCGAGCTCATACATGTACAGTTTGGGCACCATTAATGAGACAACAATTGTGAAGTCTCTATCGACAAAACAAGATGATCCTCCATCTCCTCCAATTCGACAAAGAGCTCGACCACAAGCAACTACTTCTACAGCTCCTGTTCCACCAGCACAGCAGGCACCTCCATCCACCTCTGATGATGATGCTTCTGTCAGCTCAATCTTTAAAGAACAACAGCGACTCTCCAACGAACAAGAACGCATGTCTGTTGAGTTCGCTGAAATGAAGGAAGATCTCAAAGAAGTCAAGAAAGAACAAGCTGTGATGATCCAAGATCTCAAAGAAGTGAAGAAGGAGCAAGCTTCCATGAATAAACGGATCAAGAAAATGTTTCAGAAGCTTGGGTGTATCAGCTCTGACGATTCTCCATGAAGTTTCCTTCTAATCTTCTCTTTTGCAGGTTCTTACGTTCTTGGTTTGTGTCCTTCAACTCTCAAATTTCTTAATTTGTATTTAAACTTTTTAACTCTCCTTGTCTTGTATTTTTGGCTAACGTTTGTGACAAAAAGGGGGAGAGAGTTTAGAGAGAACTTGAACAATGAACTTGAACAATGATGATGTGAAAACTGTGTGAATGTGTGAACATCAAGGTAAGTATCACTTCAACTTCAACTTTGGTTTTTTATCTTGTGATTTGTTGCATGTTCCTACTAACTATTCGACTAACTATTTGGGCATGTAATATGACTAACAAGTTGATGTTGGACTAACACTTTGTGACATTTGGTTTTTGAATGCATAGAAGATATGTTGGTTTTTGACTATGATTCTCTTACATATCTGAATTCTCAAATGTCATGATGATCAGATAAACTCTATCTCTGTACTTGGTTTTGTATGTTTCAATTCTTGAGGTATCTAACGATTCTTTTTGTCAAGAATGATTTCTGTGTGCAGAGAGTACAGATGTCTAAGTCTAGAGTCTGTTTTAGGAGTTTATCTCATGTTTTTAAAATTTTTGGATCTCCATTGTAAATTTTTGTTGTATGGTGATAGCAACAAAAATATCTTTTTGAATTTTCTTTAGTGGATTTGTATTTTGTCACGAAACCGCCAAAGGGGGAGATTGTTACGGAATTTGAGTTGGCGTAATTTCGTGAAAGGTTCAAGTCTTGAAGATTGAAGGTGAAGAAGGTTGGATTATTTAACTCAATCTCAAGAAAGAAGAATTCAAAAGGATCAGGTATGTTTAATTAAAGATTTTTGGTGATCCGAATACTTCTTGTAGTGTAGAAACACCTGGAAGAATTTTTCATTGCATAAAAATCAAAAACTGGACATGGGACATGTTCAGGATCCGGATCAGACATTCCAATCCGGATCCCGAAGGGTGTTCGTTCATACACTGGTTCAATCCGGATCGCAGCATCTCATGATCCGGATCCCGAACACTAGTTTTACCTGTTTACTTGCACGATCCGGATCAGGATTTGCAATCCGGATCCCGAACGTTGATGTTTGGTGAAACTGTATGAACGATCCGGATCAACCATTTCGATCCGGATCCCGAACTATTGTTTTTCTGGAAACCGTCTTTCTTGCTACTGCAATCCGGATCGCCGAAATCCGATCCGGATCGCCGTCCGTAAAATTTCCAGAAATGGTAGGTTTTTGATTCTTATCTCCTTCCTTGGGTTTCTAACCTATAAAAAGCCCCTATGATTCTTTTTCTAGGGCTAAGAAAATAAAAAGGAAAATAGCCGTCATAATCAAATATCATTCTATACGGCTCTAGATCCACATATAGAGAAAAAAGGAAATCATTAGATATTACTCTATGTTTCTTCATCTATATTGATTAGTTTGATTCTAGGTTTTCATACTCACATCTTGAGTTGAATCAAACTAATGAATACTTAGATGGTATTTCCGATCTATTTCTAATCTAAGTATTCGGCGGATCATCGCCACCCAAAAACAACGATTTTCCCAAAATCGGCGCGTGGACTCACGTGTCCTTGTGGATTCAAGGTTCAACCGCTCTCGTGGATTCGGAGCGAGGTACGTTCGTGGATTCGAAGCGTGCTACTGGGTGAAGACCGTGGATTCGGTCAGACGTCGTGGACTCGACGTTGGACGCCGTGGATTCGGCGTTGGACGCAGATCGTGGATTCGAGACGCGTTGCAGAACGAGCGGAGAAGATCAACTAGGAGCGTATGATAAAAGGTTGAGTCGTCTGTGAGTACGTTAAATCACCTTGTACGTGTTTCAATTCTAGTGGATTTCACCGTGTTATCGGTCCCGTGGTTTTTTTACTCCGGTTTGGATTTTTTCCACGTAAAAATCTTGCGTGTTCATTTATTTTTCCGCATTGGGTTTTATTGCGCAATGATTTTTTGAGTGTTTATTGTTTACACCTATTCACCCCCCTCTAGGTGTTTTTTCCCCTATTTAGATCTATATTACATATAACCCAACATTAATTAAGTCATCTTCTAAGTGATCAAAGTCAATTTCTCTCTCAATGATCTCTTGGTATAGTCATTATCTTATTTGACTGCTTAGTCGAGTATGAATGCGAGATCAATTTTTGGTTGAATACCTTATATATTAAATAATTGATAGCCAATTTAGGGGGAGTCAAAGAAAAGTAAAATGCTCAAAAAATGTGGAAAGAGTTACATTCCAATGAGGAGTGTGAAAACTACCACCACATGGAGGAAAGAGCTACCACCTCGGTCGTCCGAGTACTGTGTGCAGCTACCACATGTATACCAAGCATGGTTGTTCAATTTTTGATTAAGTAAAATGCATATTGAGATACTTGACTCTGTCAAATTTCATGGTTGGTATAAGGTGGGATTTTAAAGAAAGATGCTCAAAGAGCCACTCCTTCAACAGATTGTCTAAATACATTATCTAACTTATTTGGGATTTCAAACATCTATTGATCTTGGTATTTCATTTTCTTTACCAAATTGATGATTTGATAAAGGCATTACGCATAAGATCATGTTAGATGTGATTGAAGTTGTTCAACTTTAGGGGATTTAATTTTTGTAAATTTTCGTTTCATTTTTGGATATTATTGATAGATTTGGCATAATCTAATTCTTGTTGTATGAAACGATGTTTTTGTTTAAAGTTGATACACAATTGTGCTTACATACTTTTTCTGGATCTTATGAAATTTTTCTAAATTTTTCTGAAGAAAAAGTTGGAGCCGATCCGGATCGGGCAAGCTGATCCGGATCCCGAACGCAGGCTTCTTCCTGCGGTTGGCCGATCCGGATCAAAATCTCGATCCGATCTGGATCACGGCTAGGGTTTTTAATAGAACGAAAGGGTTTTGATTTCTTTTACCCTAATCTTTTGTTCTCAAGTCTCTAGAGCTTCTCTCTCTAGAATTCTTGCATCTTGGAGCATTCCTAACTCAAGTTCTTCAAATCCAAGTAAGTTTTATTGATCAAAATCTCGTTTTTCACAAGTTTTCTCTATCTTCTTCAAAACGTGATGAGATTTTTCTATCTTTTTCATTTGTGAATGGGTTTTGATCAAATTTATTTTGAAATAAGAACTCTGGGTAGATTAGTTTTGATTATATGCTAGGTATTCTCAAGATAAACGGATTTTTGGCCTTCGATTTCAAAAATTTCGGTTTTAGGGCATATAATGAGAATTTTCGAAAATCATGCGATTGATCTATTTTTAAAATTCTTTTTGCAAAACTAATTTGATTCTTAGTCTCTCTACACGATAATGATTGTTTGGGTACAATTTTTCTAATTTTTGAAAATTGACAATTTTTTTTTCGTGTTCTTGAGGTGTTGCTCACAGGATTTCTTTTCACTAGAAACCACTAGCGATCAAAATGGTGATCACATGGATTATTTTCCTACTTGCCGCCATGGTTCATGTCAAGGATAGTGCCAAGCCTAAGAAGGCTAAGAAAGCAAAGAAAGCGAAAGATGATTCCGATACGGAATCTGAAACGGAATCAATTGATTGGGCTGAGCTTCAAGTTGAAGCAACAGTTCCCACTGCTTCGAAGGGAAAAGCACCTGAAGAGACATCGAAGGCTCCGCCCACTGCTACGGAAAAAGGAAAAGCACCAATGACCTCTTCATCCATATTCTTAAAAAGAAAAAGACTCGCTCGACGACCTGGACGAGCTCGAGGTATTGAAATAAATGAACCATGTCAAGAGAATCCAAAGAATATCTCTCACATTGACACTGAATCTGAAGACGAAGAAGATTGGGACACATTTCTTGATGAAGTACAACAAGGTATTGATGAAGAAAATAAGGTTTACCTAAAGAACAAGAAGCTACTAAAGTCTTTCTCAATACTTAAGCAGCAAGCAAGGAAAAAGAATGTGCCAAGCAATGAACCTCTTGACAATTCACACTCTTTGCCAAGAAGATCTTCTCGGAATGAAGGACAGACTGCTCCGTCCAAGGACATACATCAGATGAAACAAGAGTGTTCTACGATTTCGGGAATGCTTAAAGGAATTTTGAAAAAGCTGGGTTGCACGAGCTCTGAGGACTCCGCCTCGGTTGACTCAGATTCAGATGCTTGAATCGTATGTTTAATCCTTCTCTTGTGCAGGAACTTCATTTTTTTTACTTTTTTTTTTGTGCAGGTCTTTAAGTTTTAGTTTTAGTTCTCAAACTTTTGGTACTTGAACTGTTAACTATTCTCTCCAATTTGGTAATTTTTTTGGCTAACTTTTGTGACAAAAAGGGGGAGAGAGAAGTATAAACAAACAATGATACTATGATACAATGGTTACTGAGAAAACTTGAAACCAACTTGAAAGGTAAGTAGAACTTCAACTTTCGGTCTTCATTTCTGTTTGAATGCATGCCTCGACTAACTATTCGACTAACTATTTGGGCATGTAATATGACTAACAAGTTGATGTTCACTAACATGACATTTGGATTTTGATTGCATAGAAGATATGTTGGTGTTTTAACTATGATCAGTTTACATATCTGAATGTATAAATGTCATGGTAAGTATAAATGAGTATAAACTTCATCTCTGTATGTGGTTTTTGAATGATATAAAATTCTTGAGGTATCTAACGATTTCTTTTGTCAAGAATGATTTCTTTTTGCAGAGAGTACAGATGTCTAAGTCTAGAGTCTGTTTTAGGAGTTTAACTCATGTATTTTATTTTGGATCTCCATTGTAAATTTTTGTTGTATGGTGATAGCAACAAAAATATCTTTTTGAATTTTCTTGAGTGGATTTGCGTTTTGTCACGAAACCGCCAAAGGGGGAGATTGTTATGGAATTTGAGTTCGCGTATTTCGTGAAAGTGTTAAGTCTTGAAGATTGAAGATGAATGAAGTTTGGATCATATACCTCAATCTCAAGAAAGAAGAATTCAAAAGGATCAGGTAAGTTTAACTAAATATTTTTGGTGATCCGAATACTTCTTGTAGTGTAGAAACACCTGGAAGAATTTTTAATTACATAAAAATCAAAAACTGGACATGGGACATGTTCAGGATCCGGATCAGGCCTTGCAATCCGGATCCCGAAGGGTGTTCGTTCATACACTGGTTCAATCCGGATCGCAGCATCCTCTGATCCGGATCCCGAACACTAGTTTTACCTTTTTACTTGCACGATCCGGATCAGGATTTGCAATCCGGATCCCGAACGTTGATGTTTGGTGAAACTGTATGAACGATCCGGATCGGGAACTTCGATCCGGATCCCGAACCCTGTTTTTTCTGGAATTGTTAATCACGCTACGACGATCCGGATCGCCCAATTCCAATCCGGATCGCCATCCTGAAAATTTCCAGAGATGGGTTGTTTTTGATTCTTATCCTCTTCCACCGGTTTCTAACCTATATATAGACCCTTTAATTTATTTTTAGGGTACGGGAGATAATAGAAAAATACGACCGTAAGAGAAATATCCACATATAGAGAAGAAAGGAAATCAATAGATTTAATTCTATGTTTCTTCATCTATATTGATTGATTTGATTCTAGGTTTTCCAAACTCAGATTTTGAGTAGAATCAAATCAATGAATACTTAGATGGTATTTCCGATCTATTTCTAATCTAAGTATTCGGCGGATCATCACCACCCAAAAACAACGATTTACCCCAAATCGGCGCGTGGACTCGCGTGGCCTTGTGGATTCAAGGTGCAACCGCTCTCGTGGATTCGGAGCGAGGTACGTTCGTGGATTCGAAGCGTGCTACTGGGTGAAGACCGTGGATTCGGTCGGACGTCGTGGACTCGACGTTGGACGCCGTGGATTCGGCGTTGGACGCAGATCGTGGATTCGAGACGTGTTGCGGAACGAGCGGAGAAGATCAACTAGGAGCGTATGGTAAAAGGTTGAGTCGTCTGTGAGTACGTTAAATCACCTTGTACGTGTTTTAATTCTAGTGGATTTCACCGTGTTATCGGTCCCGTGGTTTTTTACTCCGGTTTGGAGTTTTTCCACATAAAAATCTTGCGTGTTCATTTATATTTCCGCATTGGGTTTTATTGCGCAACGATTTTTTGAGTGTTTATTGTTTACACCTATTCACCCCCCTCTAGGTATTTTTTTCCCCTATTTAGATCTATATTACATATAACCCAACAATCAGAACCTAGGAATATAGGTCGTTGAGGACTTAGTGACCCTAGGCTATTGGTTGGACAGTAGGATGACTGTCGTGAGAGACGTGACTTTAGCGAGAGTCCTGATTGAGTTTGTACCTCCCTAGAGGATTGGGGTGAGTGATCTTACATGTTTATCCTCTAAAGTGGTTATGTTGGCTGCAGACAACATAATGCTTTAGAATGGTTAACATGTTTTATACTTTCGTTTGATCGGGTCGAGAGTGTTTGAGGTCTTGATGTTTGGTTCATGGCAGTTGTCTTTGATGCCTCCGAGACGCCGTGCAGCGGTGAGGGCGCATTTGGCCTTGGCTGAGGAGCCCGAAAAGCGGGAGGCTGAATGGACAGAGCAGAGTGAGGTCTGAGAGTTACGGGTCCAGGTAGCCCAGATGTTTGAGGCGATGCGGTGCCAGGAAGATAACATGGAGCGCGTGATGCCCATGCTTGAGCAGAGAGCATCTCCTGTGGTATCGCCAGTAGTACCTCCGGCCACGACATCGTCGATTTTGACCCAGATCGCATTGTGAGTAGTGCAGGAGCAGCTAGAGTTTGCTGATCGATTGTTGTACATCCGCCAGTTCCATCCCCTACAGTTTTCAGGGTAGAGTTTGGAGCCTTGGGAGGCCGAGAACTGGATTGCTGCTATGGAGAAGTTGTTTGAGGATTTGTTCATCCAGGAGAAGCATCAAGTGCACTTGGTTACGCACTTTTGGATAAGGACGCCGAGAGTTGGTGGCGTCGAGTTTGTCCTGTTGGACCACTAGGAGCGTAGTTGAGGACTTGGAGCGAGTTTCGTGCTTTGCTGTTCAGGGCTTTCTTCCCGACAGTATAAAGCAGAAACAGGAAGGGGATTTGAGATGCCTATAGCAGGGGAGTCGACCTCTTCAGGTGTATGTTCGCGAGTTTCTGCGATTATTGAGTAGTGTACCCCATGTCGCCCAGGATGAGGCTCAGAAGGTTGATCTGTTTGAGAGGGGACTGCATCGGGATATATATCACTTTGTGCATTCTTGGCGAGCACTGACTCTGGATGCAGCATTTGCTCATGCTTGATGGATTGACCGAGGATCAGTGATCATGTCCAAGAGGGACGGAGAGCGAGGGACCGGCTCCGGAGAGAGACGTCCAGTATCGCCTGATTTTGGGACAGTCGAGTGGATCGAGGTTGCCATAATTCCAGTCACAGGATCATGGGTCTCAGAGGAGACAGAGACCAGGAGGTTCTCGACAGTCGAGGCACCAGCAGCAGTGTCAGGATAAGTATGTCATTTGCGGTGGGTCGCATTCATCGTCATAGTGTGACCTCAGAAAGGGGCGATGCTTTTCATGTGGATAGTCAGGACATTTTCAGGCAGAGTGTCCCAGAGTAGTGCTCATGGTCTTGCCGCTTGCGACAGCACCCCCACTACCCCTTTAGGATGAAGAGGTTCATCCAATGTACCGGTAGATTGATAGAGCCGTGATGCCGAGGGAGATAGAGCGATGGCCACCAGCATCTAGTGGGTGAGATTGTGAAACCGGTTAGAGGGCGCCAGGATAGTGGATCGCGTCTTACTAGGTGTGGCTTTCCCTATGATCGTCGGAGTTAGAGCATGTTTGATGCCGACACCGCTTGTGCGTGTTTTGGTAGAGTAGGGATAGCTTCGCGTGGGCCAGAGATGGGACTATTGGCTTGTGCACGTGAGGATCAGGTTCCAGATCACGTATAGCGCATGGATGAGTGTTGCTAGTCCTGCCCAGTGCGGTTATGTCACGCCCCGGGGGTCTCGCTCAGCGGAAAAGGAAGAGTTGTTAAATTTTTTTTTTTTGAAGTTCGGTCCTCCCCGGCACGTGCCCAGACCCGCCGCATATACAGATTTACTCGAAAATCGGGCAGAGTCTCCTCTGTATATGCACGGCGTCGCGGCTATTACAACATCTTAACACAAGCATTCAGTTAATTACAACAGTTCGATATTTAACCAAAAATGCAGACTGAATACAATGCCCGTCGCCAGTCAAGTTGAAAGGATAAACTCACAGTTTTTGAAAACAGATCCACACGACCCATGGTTTTGAAAACAATTTGGAAAGATGCCATAAATCCACAGGGTTTGGAAAACAGGTCCACACGACCCGAGGTTTTGAAAACTGTTTAGAAATCCCATAAATCCACATGGTTTGGAAAACGGGTCCACACGACCCCGGATTTTTGAAAGAAAGTTTTCGAAGTTCTTTTTCTTTTTCTAGTTGTTTTGCTTTGGAAAATGGCCGAACGGGGTAATAAAAGAACTATAATTTCAAATCCAGAATACCAGTAATCAACATCCACACCGACCCCACGAGGGTATCGCGAACCACACCGTAGTCTACAGTACCAAATGAAATGCAAGGAAAAGTAAAGGAGATACAGACTAGGGCTCCTCACTGCCCGACCACTCCTGCCTCGACCTCACCGTCGTCTACCGCTCACCCCTGGAAGAACCTGTCACAGAGTGGGTAGTCAGCGACATGCGATAATAATAATAAGCAAGAAAGAATGCCAAACCCAACAGTAAGACTATCCGGAGCAACCACTCGACTCACTGGAAAAGTAACACGCGAACACCTGCAACACCTGTAATACCTGTAGCACCTACGCACCTTGATCTCGTCGGGCACCTACCCCGACAGATCGCACCGCTCACACCTTGGGGTACCTGACCTCGTCGGACACCTATCCCGACAGGTCGCACCTCTCCCCCCCCTTTTGATGCCTCAAACCCCACACCTACGGGGGCCCCCACTACCTCACCTCGTGGGTTAACACGGATCGAAGACCGCTTTCCCGGAAAAGAGCACCCTTTGCGGTGGACAGACCGCGGGTGCGCGTGTCGCAACTACGAGCACAGTCACCAAGATACAGGATAATATCGCAATCATAGAGACCGTCAGCATTAGTACCAATAATATGCAGTTAGTAACTATCCAAGAACACCGATTCTATACTTAGTCTCAAAGGAAACCCACCTTTCGTTGTCGCGCTCCTGATCGATGCTAGGTTCTTTCGTGTCTTGGTCTGTCCGCCCGGACCTACACGAACCTGCCGTAGGAAGTCAGTAACTCACAACTCTGAACAAGTAAAAGACTGCGGAACGCCCGTCTCTTCCGGTCGATCGTGGGGCACAACCTGCCGATCGGCGAAGACGGCGACGTCCTCGGGCGAGGCCAACGACGCGGACGGCCCACGGCCGTGCCCCCCTCCCCGCGCCGCCCGCATGCGGTGCTGCCCGCGTGCGGGTGCGCGCGCCAGGCCCTGCGCGGCTGGGCAGGCGCGCTGCCCGCACGCGCGGGTGCGTGCGCGCCCGGCCCCGCGCGGGCCGCGTGGCCGCGCCACCCGCATGCGGGTGCCGCCCGCATGCGGGGGTGCACGCACGGCCGGCCCCGCGCGGGCTGCTAGGCCACGCCGCCCGCATGCGGGTGCCGCCCGCATGCGGGGGTGCACGCGCGGCCGCCCCCGTGCGGGCTCCGCGGCGTGCCGCCCGCATGCGGGTAAAGCCTGCATGCGGGCGCGCGCGGCCCGTGCGGCCGCGCTGCCCGCATGCGGTGTTGCCCGCATGCGTGGCTCCGCCTGCGCCGGACTCCGACGACGCCGTCGCTTTCCCCCACCCCGTACGCCAAGAACAAGAAGCCAAGAAATACAAAAACAAGAACCCTAAATTATGCTCACCTCGGTTTCGTCGATTAGGGTTGATCGAGGGGAGGATCGTCCCGTTCTTGCGTGCCCGGTGACGAAGGGCGTGCCGGCGATCTTCCCTCTCCTCGATCGCTCCACCTTGGTCCTCCACGCGATCGGTGAGGAAGGGGGTAGGGTTGGGGGTGATGGCTCCTCGTCCGCGCTCGGGGTGTCGTACGCCTAGAGTGAGGGAGGTTGAGATAGATATAAAACCTCTTTTTTTTTTTCCCAAGATGCGACAAAACCCGAGCAGTCAGAATGGGAAAAGGGAACAGACCCGTTTCAAGTCAAAATAAACAATAGGTGGGGATCGAACTGGGGTCCGGTCTGCCTGGTAACCCGCGTTGATCGCCTGAACCGTTAGCCACCTTCTGGAATTTATTCTGGGAGATTCCGGAGTCGGAATCCAAAACCGATTTCGCCGGCGGTCTCCGTTTCGCAAGCTTTATTGACTAAAAATACTCGCGAGCCCCGACGATCTGCCCGGAAACAAAGAATTATTAGTCCCCCCTCCGGACCCCTGAAACGAAACGCGAAGTAAAAAAAACCCAAAAGTAGACCCAAGAACAGAACCACAGCATTTTAAACCAGCGGGTACTACACCACTCACCTCTAAAAAACGAGTTTCGTCCCCGAAACTCAATCCTGGTCCGTGGTGAAAAGATAGGGGTAGCCCTCCCTCATCTTTGACTCCAGCTCCCACGTCGCTTCCCGCTCCTCGTGGTTGCTCTAGAGCACCTTCACGTAGGGGATGACTCGGTTTCAAAGCGTCTTGCTCTCTCTTGCTAGGATTCGCACCGGGGTTTCCTCGAAGCTTAGGTCCTCCTTCAGTTCGAGTGTCGAGACGTCCAGGACATGCGATTGTTCGGGGAGGTATTTCTTGAGCATCGAAACGTGGAACACGTCGTGGACCCGGCTGAGGTTCGGCGGTAGGGCAAGGCGGTAAGCCACTGGGCCAATGCGCTCCAGGATCTCGAATGGCCCCACAAACCGTGGGCTCAGCTTGCCTTTGAGCCCGAAGCGCTTGATTCCTCTGGACGGCGAGACCCGCAGAAACACGTGTTCTCCCACCTGGAATTCTAGGTCGCGGCGTCTTCGATCCGCGTAGCTCTTTTGCCGACTCTGGGCGGTCAGTAGGCGCTTCCTGATGAGGCGTACCTTCTCTTCAGTTTCCTCCACCAAGTCGGGTCCCAAGAACTTCCGTTCTCCTAAGTCGTCCCAACAGATCGGGGATCGGCAGCGTCTGCCGTAAAAGGCCTCGTAGGGTGCCATCTGGATGCTGGCCTGGTAGCTGTTGTTGTAGGCGAATTCGATGAGGGGCAGGTAACGCTCCCAACCGACCCCCCAGTCTAGCACACAGGCTCGCAGCAGGTCCTCCAGCGTCTGGATCACTCGCTCCGACTGTCCGTCCGCCTGCAGGTGGAAGGCCGTGCTGAACTGTAGTTTGGTCCCCAAGGCCTGCTGTAGGCTCTGCCAAAACTTCGAAACAAAGCGTGTGTCTCTATCCGATGTGATCGATGCCGGCACTCCATGCAGTCTCACAATCTCGTTGAGGTAGACTTGAGCCAACCGCTCTCTGGTCCACGTTGTGTGAATGGGTAAGAAGTGCGCTGACTTGGTTAGCCGGACAACAATGACCCAGATTGCGTCGTGCCCCTGCTGTGAACGTGGGAATCCAGTGACGAAGTCCATGGTGATCTGATCCCACTTCCACTCCGGCACCGGTAACGGCTGTAGCTTTCCCGCCGGCCGCTGATGCTCTGCCTTTATCTGCTGACAAACCAGGCAATGCGCAACATGATGAGTCACATCCCCCTTCAGCTTGGGCCACCAGAAAGTCTGCTTGAGGTCCCTGTACATCTTTGTGCCCCCCGGATGTGCCGCATAAGGGGCGCGGTGTGCCTCAGCTAGGATTTCCTCCTTCAATTCCGGGGTATCCGACACGCAGATCCGCCCGCGGAACCGTAGAGTGCCGTCGTCTTCCACTGAAAAGTCACCTTCTTGATCCGGCGAGATCTTGTCTCGTACGAGCTGTAAGTACGAGTCCGCCTGCTGTCCCTCTCGAATTCTCTCGAATAGCGTCGGCTTTACCGCCAAAGCCAACAGTTGTGCAACCGTGCCCATTGGTACCACTTCCAACTTCAATCGTGAGAATTCCACGATCAAGGTGCTCTGCTCAGTTATCGCGCGTGCCGTCGTCTCTTCTGGTTGCCCCTTCCTGCTCAAAGCGTCTGCCACTACGTTTGCTTTCCCGGGGTGGTACTGGATTGTTAGATCGTAATCCTTCAATAGTTCAAGCCACCGCCTCTGCCGCAAGTTTAGTTCCTTTTGGGTGAATAGGTACTTAAGACTTTGGTGGTCAGAGAAAATGTCACGCCCCGGGGGTTTGTTTTAGCGGAAACGATTCACAAAAGTCACGCATTTGACGTATAAATTTTTTTGTAAAAGAGAACCCCTCTTCCCCGGCGCGTGCCCAGACCCGCCACACATACAGGATCACTCTGTAAACGGACAGAGTCTCCCCTGTATATGCACGGCATGGCGTTCAGTACATGTTCCAAACATACACAACCATTCAATCACAACAATTATTAACATACAACCAGCATTCTAATCTATTTAAAACGTATGGCCGATCAATTTGGAAAGGATAAATCCACAGTTTTAAAAGAGCGCCTACCCGGCGCTTACGTTTTGAAGGCGAGTTTCGAAATCAGCATAAATCCACAAGGTTTTGAAAACGGTGCCCACCCGACACCCAAGTTTTGAAGTCCCTTTCGCAATCCATAAATCCACAGGGTTTTGAAACCAGTGCCCACACGACACTTAGATTTTAAAAATAGTTTTCGCAATCTTTTCTTTGGCTTTTGCCTTTTTCATTTTCAAATGGCCAACAGAAATGAAAGGAAGAGTAACGTATAAGAGGATAACTAAATGCAACCCGTACCGACATCCATGCCGACCCCACGAGGGTATCGAGAACCTCTCACATAACTACAATGTAAATGAAATGCAAGAATGAAAGAAGAAATACAGTCCAGGGTCCCCAGCGACCCAGCTGCTCCTGTCCCGTCCTCACCACCGCCTACATCTCCCCCCGTCTGAACCCTGTCACGAAGTGGGAAGTCAGTGACGTAAAAATAGTAGAGCAGGAGAATATAATAAAACAAACTGTGAAGACAACTGGAGCAACCACCCTCTCAAGGAGGAAAGGCAACCTGTACACCTGTATCCTGTGATATCCGGACACGTCGGACAACTAAACCGACGGCCCATACCGTACCTGCAGAAACCCGACCACGTCGGACAACTAAACCGACGGGTCGCACCGCTCGCACCTCGGCGCCTCAAACCCCACAACTAATAAGGGGCCCCACTACGTCACCTCGTGGGTATGCACGGGTCATAGACCACTTTTTCGGAAAAGCGCACCCTTTGCGGTGGCCAAACCGCGGGTGCGCGTGTTGTAGCCTCGAGCCAAGTAACCATAACCACCATCATGTCAGCATCATAATATATGTAACAAGAGTAAAACGGCAACATGTATACTCAAAAGTAGAACCGTAGCATATGCGATCGAAAGTAACCCGCTATCATGTATAATCGAAGTAAAGGCAATAATACGTGCACTCGAAGGTAGCCCGCTAACATATAATTATCAAAAGGAGAACGACCGTCGGAGACCGACGCTAAACACTATGATGGAACCCACCTGTCACTTGAAGCGATCAATGCTCGACTTTCCTCGCGTCCCGACACGCTCGCCCGGGCTCACACACCTGCCGCAAGGAAAAATCAGCACCTAGACCCGAGTAAAGAAAAGAACACGACCATCCGTCTATCCCGGTTCGCGGCACCCCGCCCGCACACGGGACCGTGCGCGTGCCCAGCCCCGTGCGGGTCACCTCCGCATGCGGGGCTGGGCGCAGGCCCGGCCCCGTGCGGGTCACCCCCCCCGCACCGTGCGGGTCACCCCCGCACGCGGGGCTGGGCGCAGGCCCGGCCCCGTGCGGGTCACCCCCGCACCGTGCGGGTCACCCCCGCACGCGGGGCTGGGCGCAGGCCCGGCCCCGTGCGGGTCACCCCCGCACCGTGCGGGTTACCCCCGCACGCGGGGCTGGGCGTGAGCCCGGCCCCGTGCGGGTCACCCCCGCACCGTGCGGGTCGTCCCCGCACGCGGGGCTGGGCGTGAGCCCGGCCCCGTGCGGGTCACGGGGACGCCGGCTTGGGGGAAGGAGGTCTTCGCACATGCGGCAGATTCCGGAGAATCCGTCGCCTGTGCCTTCCCCTTGCTGATCGGAACGATCAAGAACCCAAAAAAAACTAAAAAGAAATCCTCCGTCTCACCTCGGTTTCGACGACGATGATTGGGAGGGGCGGGATCGTCTCACGCTCGCTTGCCAGGTTTCGTGGGGAGGGCGATTGTATTTTCCTTCTCCTCGGTTCTTCGCACCGTCTCGCAAGAAAGCGGGGGTTTTCTCCCTCGCGCTCTGGTGGGGAACTCACGTTGTACGGGACGAGAAGAGTGGGAAAAACCTAAGTCATCTCGCACAAAATTAAAATAGTCGGTCAAGGCGGAGCGGGGGAAAGAAAGGAAAACCTAAATCCCCAAATAAAAGAAATCGAGTCCGGGCCTGATTTACCTCGAAAAGCGTGCTAAACGCCTTAACCGCTAAACGAACTTCCGGAATTTATTCCGGGAGATTCCGGAGTCGGAATCCAAAACCGATCGCGCCGCCGGTCTCCGTTTCGCGAGCTTTATTATCCAAAAATACCCGCGAGCCCCCGACGGTCTGCCCAGAACGAAGAAAAAATAAATCACACCCCGGACCCCTTAGTCGGAAAAAGGTTCAATAAGATTCAAAGGAAGGACCAAAAGGAAAATAAACTCGCGGTTATTACAGAAAACGTTACAGTGGACACCAAAGAGGTAGTGTCTCCATAACTTCAGAACAAAGACCACTGCAGCCAGTTTCAAATCGTGTATCGGGTAATTCTTTTCGTAATCTTTCAGCTGCCAGGAAGCATAGGCTATTACTTTTCCCTGTTGCATCAATACACCCCCAAGGCCGATCCTCGATGCGTCGCAGTACACCTCATAGTCCTCTCCAGGTGTTGGTAGTACAAGAATTGGTGCCCTGGTTAGCCTTCTTTTGAGTTCTTCGAAGCTCTCCTGGCATTGTGTCGACCACACAAACTTTTCTCCTTTCCTAGTCAACCGGTTCAGAGGGGCGGCTATCTTCGAGAAGCCCTCGACAAAGCGTCGGTAGTACCCAGCCAGGCCCAAGAAACTGCGGATCTCCGTTACCGTAGTTGGCGGCTGCCAGGCTGTTACGGATTCCACCTTTTTGGGATCCACGGTGATTCCTTTTGCCGAGATCACGTGCCCTAAAAAGCCCACCTCGCGTAGCCAGAATTCGCACTTCTTGAGCTTAGCGAACAACTCGTGATCCCTGAGGGTCTGGAGGATCATTTGCAGATGTTACTCGTGCTCCTCGTCAGTAGGTGAATAGATCAGTATGTCGTCGATGAAGACCACTACGAACCGGTCTAGGAAGGGCCTAAAAATTCGGTTCATCATATCCATGAAGACTGCGGGGGCGTTCGTAAGCCCGAAAGGCATAACCGTAAATTCGTAGTGGCCATACCGAGTCCGGAAGGCGGTCCTTGGAATATCCTCGTTCCGAACCCGAAGCTGGTGGTAGCCCGATTGCAGATCAATCTTTGAGAAGACCGTCGCTCCCCGCAGTTGGTCGAAGAGGTCGTCGATTCTGGGCAGGGGGTACTTGTTTTTCACCGTAACTTTGTTTATCCCTCTGTAGTCGATGCAGAGTCGTAGGCTTCCATCCTTCTTCCGCACAAAGAGCACCGGTGCGCCCCAGGGTGACACACTCGGTCTGATGAACCCTTTGTCCAAGGGATCCTCCAGCTGCGCCTTAAGCTCCTTCAACTCCGCGAAAGCCATTCGGTACGGCGCCTTCGTAATCGGCTGCGTGTCCGGTAGCAGTTCAATTGGGAACACCACCTCCCGCTCGGGGGGCATCCCGGGTAGTTCCGTCGGGAAAACATCGGGAAAATCCCTTACTACCGGGATGTCTGACGGCGCCCCCGAGGGTCGGGTGGCCATGTCCACCGACGCCAAGTAGGCCACGCACCCGCCCTCTACCAATCTCCTGGCTCGTGCCGCTGAGATGACCGCTGGGAAGGAGATGCTCTTGCACGCCAGATACGCATTTTTAGGGAAGCTTGGTTCTTGAAGTTGCACCATCCGCTTCTCGCAGTCGATAAGCGCTTGGTACCTTGAGAGCCAATCCATGCCCAATACAATGTCGTACTCCTGTTTCTTTTTGACGCTGTTGGTAAAGAAAGCCCCAAACAGCTCCTGCTTAAACGTCGTCCATGATGGAAGCACGGTGCTCTTGGTTGGGTCGGGACGCACCGTCTTCCACCATAAGCGGGCGTTTCCCCCCAGGCAGTGGACCGCTAGGGGGACCCGCTCACAGTCCTCCATGAGCAACTCTTCAAACAGCTTTTCCATCGATCCTACCCAGTCCTCGACGACCCAAGGATCGATCGTTTCTCCCTCGAAAACGGGTGGATCATATTTCTTGAAATCCGCCAGGTTGGCTCGTACCCGCTCCCGCTCTGTCAGTGAAGCTGTCCCCAAAGTCTCCCCCGAGGTACCCCCGCCGAGGGACCTCGGAGCCGGTCCCGTGGACGCTGCTGGGGGTGCTACTACCGGCGTCGTCGTCTGGGCTGATGCTACCCCGGCCGTTGCTGTCAGTGGAGGGGCCATTCCTGCCCCAGTCCCCGTCACTTGCGGTACTGCTATAGGCGCGGTTGGCCCCTGTGGAGGGGCCGGTGCGACCGTCGCCGTCGCGGCCAGGAGCCGCTGCGTCAACTGACGCACATGATCGGTGAGAGTCACCAGTTGTCCCGCCATCTCTCGCAGTTGCTGCCGCAGGAGTTGGTTCTCCGCGGCCGTCGATGCCGTCGCATCTGCCCCCTCGTCCTCGGCCGACGCCCTGGTTCGGACCATCGTCTGTACACACATGCAACCAAAACATTAGTCCTAGTCCCTGCTAGAACAACAGCCCTGCATCGAGAGAGAAGAAACTACACTTTCCCGCTCCCTCCCCCGATCACTCACGTCCTACACCCCTATGTCCTACACATTTCATTTACTCGAAGCTACGTGTGGTATTACCGTGGATGTTGGACCTTAACTGTTGTGATTAAAAGAAAACCTCTCAGATACCATCTTAATCTGTCACGCCCCGGGGGTCTCGCTCAGCGGAAAAGGAAGAGTTGTTAATTTTTTTTTTTTTTGAAGTTCGGTCCTCCCCGGCACGTGCCCAGACCCGCCGCATATACAGATTTACTCGAAAATCGGGCAGAGTCTCCTCTGTATATGCACGGCGTCGCGGCTATTACAACATCTTAACACAAGCATTCAGTTAATCACAACAGTTCGATATTTAACCAAAAATGCAGACTGAATACAATGCCCGTCGCCAGTCAAGTTGAAAGGATAAACTCACAGTTTTTGAAAACAGGTCCACACGACCCATGGTTTTGAAAACAATTTGGAAAGATGCCATAAATCCACAGGGTTTGGAAAACAGGTCCACACAACCCGAGGTTTTGAAAACTGTTTAGAAATCCCATAAATCCACATGGTTTGGAAAACGGGTCCACACGACCCCGGATTTTTTAAAGATAGTTTTCGAAGTTCTTTTTCTTTTTCTAGTTGTTTTGCTTTGGAAAACGGCCGAACGGGGGTAATAAAAGAACCATAATTTCAAATCCAGAATACCAGTAATCAACATCCACACCGACCCCACGAGGGTATCGCGAACCACACCGTAGTCTACAGTACCAAATGAAACGCAAGGAAAAGTAAAGGAGATACAGACTAGGGCTCCTCACTGCCCGACCACTCCTGCCTCGACATCACCGTCGTCTACCGCTCACCCCTGGAAGAACCTGTCATGGAGTGGGTAGTCAGCGACATGCGATAATAATAATAAGCAAGAAAGAATGCCAAACCCAACAGTAAGACTATCCGGAGCAACCACTCGACTCACTGGAAAAGTAACACGCGAACACCTGCAACACCTGTAATACCTGTAGCACCTACGCACCTTGATCTCGTCGGGCACCTACCCCGACAGATCGCACCGCTCACACCTTGGGGCACCTGACCTCGTCGGACACCTATCCCGACAGGTCGCACCTCTCTCCCCCCTTTTGATGCCTCAAACCCCACACCTACGGGGGCCCCCACTACCTCACCTCGTGGGTTAACACGGGTCGAAGACCGCTTTCCCGGAAAAGAGCACCCTTTGCGGTGGCCAGACCGTGGGTGCGCGTGTCGCAACTACGAGCACAGTCACCAAGATACAGGATAATATCGCAATCATAGAGACCGTCAGCATTAGTACCAATAATATGCAGTTAGTAACTATCCAAGAACATCGATTCTATACTTAGTCTCAAAGGAAACCCACCTTTCGTTGTCGCGCTCCTGATCGATGCTAGGTTCTTTCGTGTCTTGGTCTGTCCGCCCGGACCTACACGAACCTGCCGTACGGAAGTCAGTAACTCACAACTCTGAACAAGTAAAAGACTGCGGAACGCCCGTCTCTTCCGGTCGATCGTGGGGCACAACCTGCCGATCGGCGAAGGCGGCGACGTCCTCGGGCGAGGCCAACGACGCGGACGGCCCACGGCTGTAAGACCTGGCTTTTCCATTACCCTTTCCGTTATCCCTTTCTTACGATTGTCCGACTGTGGGACAATTCTTTAGTGTTTTTCCGGAAAGTCCGTCGGGACTCGCGGACATTTTTAGGCGGAAGGGCTCGCGAGACGGAGAACGGGGACGCGATCGGTTTCGCATTCCGACTCCCGGTTCTCCCAGAATAAATTTTTGAAGTTCGGACCCCTTAGACGCCTCGGGATCCGTGTTGGCAGCACGCACACCAAATAAGGTAAACCCTAATCCTTTTTAGTATTTATATGGCCGTGTGGGAAAGAGGATTAGGGTTCCTCTTATTTTCTCTTTTGGTGGCCGCCTTTTCTCTTTTCTTCCTCCCTCGTAGCCGCCGGCAAAGAGAAACCAAGCACACCGCAAGGGTGGACCGGTGGAGGCAAGCGGACGATCCCTCTCTTCCTCCTCTCTCGCACATCAAGGTGAGTCGGACGCGTTTCGTTCGGGGGAATCTCCCTTTTTCTTTCTTTCGTTGGTCACGAGGAGGGAGGAGGCCCGGCGCCGTCGCGCACCGCGGGCCGCGCGACCGCGCGGCGCTCGGCCGCGCGGGGCCGCCCGCAGGAGGGGCGCCCGCGCGGGCTGGTGCCAGCGCGGGGCCGCCCTGCACCGCGGGCAGCGCGCCCGCGCGGCACTCGGCCGCGCGGGGCCGCCCGCAGGAGGGGCGCCCGCGCGGCTGGTGCCGCGCGGGGTCGCCCCGCACCGCGGGCCGCGCGACCGCGCGGCGCTCGGCCGCGCGGGGCCGCCCGCAGGAGGGGCGCCCGCGCGGGCTGGTGCCGCGCGGGGCCGCCCTGCACCGCGGGCAGCGCGCCCGCGCGGCACTCGGCCGCGCGGGGCCCGCCCGCAGGAGGGCGCCCGCGCGGGCTGGTGCCGCGCGGGGTCGCCCCGCACCGCGGGCCCGCGCGCCCGCGCGGCGCTCGGCCGCGCGGGGGCCGCCCGCAGGAGGGGCGCCCGCGCGGGCTGGTGCCGCGCGGGGCCGCCCCGCACCGCGGGCCGCGCGCCCGCGCGGCGCTCGGCCGCGCGGGGCCGCCCGCAGGAGGGGCGCCCGCGCGGGCTGGTGCCGCGCGGGGCCGCCCTGCACCGCGGGCAGCGCGCCCGCGCGGCACTCGGCCGCGCGGGGCCGCCCGCAGGAGGGGCGCCCGCGCGGGCTGGTGCCGCGCCGGGGTCGCCCCGCACCGCGGGCCGCGCGCCCGCGCGGCGCTCGGCCGCGCGGGGCCGCCCGCAGGAGGGACGCCGCGCGGGCTGGTGCCGCGCGGGGTCGCCCCGCACCGCGGGCAGCGCGCCCGCGCGGCGCTCGGCCGCGCGGGGCCGCCCGCAGGAGGGGCGCCCGCGCGGGCTGGTGCCGCGCGGGGTCGCCCGCACCGCGGGCCGCGCGCCCGCGCGGCGCTCGGCCGCGCGGGGCCGCCCGCAGGAGGGGCGCCCGCGCGGGCTGGTGCCGCGCGGGGCCGCCCTGCACCGCGGGCAGCGCGCCCGCGCGGCACTCGGCCGCGCGGGGCCGCCCGCAGGAGGGGCGCCGCGCGGGCTGGTGCCGCGCGGGGTCGCCCCGCACCGCGGGCAGCGCGCCCGCGCGGCGCTCGGCCGCGCGGGGCCGCCCGCAGGAGGGGCGCCCGCGCGGGCTGGTGCCGCGCGGGGTCGCCCGCACCGCGGGCAGCGCGCCCGCGCGGCGCTCGGCCGCGCGGGGCCACCCGCAGGAGGGGCGGCCGCGCGGGCTGGTGCCGCGCGGGGCTGCGCCCTGGCAGAGTGTTCGTCGCACGGGCCGGTGCCGTGCGAAGAACTCCGCCGCACGCTGTAGGGAGTCGTTGTAAGTTTCGGACTTCTAAGTCTCGATTTGCCTATGTTCCTTCAGGAGTGCGGGACGCTGTTGGCGACTGGAGCACCGACGCGGACTGGACGAACGCAGGACGACGCACACAAGGTGGGTACGTTCCCGGGGAATTCGGGAATGGGGTTTAACTGTTAGAAATAGCATGTTGGGGCAAGGTGGAATTGTCAGTCTCCTTCTGTTTATGCACTAACCCTGTTAAAGCTATTTTGTGGATATTTGGATGCCGGGGCAGGTGCTCGGTCTGGTTTACCGAGGTTGGTGCTCGGATGAGGCTCGAGATTTACTACACGCACACCCGCGGTTTGGCCACCGCAAAGGGTGTGCTTTTCCGGAAAAGTGGTACGTTGACCCGTGTACCCCACGCGGAGGTGGCGTTAGGAATGGGGGCCCCCATGGGTGGGGGGTGTGAGCGGTGACGTCGAGGCAGGTGCTCGGCGGCCGAGGCAGGTGCTCGGCGGTGGACATCGGGGAAGGTGCCCGATGTTGCTTTGCGAGGCAGGTGCTCGTCGGTGGGCATCGGGGAAGGTGCCCGATGCCGTATTACTACAGGGTGCGGTTATGGTGGAAGATGCATGGGAGGGATAGTTGCTCCGGTGTTTGTGGTTTGCCTTATCTTTGTTTACTACGCTTATCATGCTATTTCTAGTCACTGACTTCCCACTCCGTGACAGGTTCGTCCAGGGGCGAGTGCTAGGGCGCCGGTGAGGACGCGAGGGTGCTAATCTGATTTTTGGGTGACTTCAGATACAGTGACTCTTCTTTCCCTCTTCTTTTATTATTCATGGTAGCTAGTTGTGGATTGCGACACCCCCGTGGGGTCGAAGTGGATGTTGCCCTTTCTTTCCTTTTGAATAATTGAATGAATTCTACGTTCTCTCTTACTTGGCCGTTTTGAACGATGGAAAGCAAAGAAAACCGATTGCGAAAACTACTTTTAAAACATGGGTGTCGAGTGGGCACCGAGCTTTACAAACCTTATGGGATTTATGTGTTTGCGAACTGTTTTTCATAAACGATGGCGTCGTGTGGATGCCGCTTTCAAAACCTTGTGATTATTTATCCTTTCAAAACACCGGCCTCTATGCTCTAAGTGAATGCTAGAATATCATGTGTATTGTTTGGTTGTATGTGTACGAGACCCCAACTGATGTGGTTAGAGATTGTGTGTGTGCTACGCCTTGTGAGACACTTTGTAGTTGAGACGCCGTGCATATACAAAGGAGCCTCTGCCCATTTGCAGAGCGAATTTGTGTATGCGGCGGGTCTGTGCACGCGCCGGGGAGTAATGTTTTACAAAAAAAAATATATGGCTGATTCAGGGACATCGGTGGCTCCTCTTCCGCGCGATTCGAACCCCCGGGGCGTGACAGATTAAGATGGTATCAGAGAGGTAAACTTTAACCACAACAGTCGGGGCCCAACATCCACGAGGCGCAATACACTAACTACTGAATAATAAAGTGAACTTGGGGTAGACCAGTAGATCGTGAGTGTGCGAGGGAAAAAGGGGGATTTAATTTCGGTGCGTCTGTAGGTCGTGGTGCTAGACCCGTTAGGTCTAGGGTTGACTTGGTTTCTTTGTATATAGCGAATAATGGCCCGAAATGGGTTATCAGCGGAGAACGCGGGGGCAGAAAGTACGGTGCCAATAGCGGCGGAGTATCAGCTGCACCGACAACAACTACAAGAGGTGGCCGGGCAGTTAGCAACCCTTATGGAACACATGCGGCAGTGGGCGCAACAGTCGGCAATACCAATCGAGGTCGCCCAGGCTTCTTTGCCCGGACCAACCGCACCAGTGACGAGACCGTCGGTGGCGGTCAGCGAGACTACGGTTGCCCCTTCTCCGACCATGGTGACCGAGATACCGTCGGTTTATCCGACGACGCCCTCAGTAGCACTAACACCAGCAACTTCGGGACCTACGCCGGGAGCCACTGTCGGAGCTCCCTTGGGAGAGACCGTGGTGACACCTATCCCCAGAATGACCGCCGTAGCTGCGGGGGAAGCCCTTATCCGGCAAACCGAATGGGATGGGGTGACAGCGAACTTGGCAAATTTCAAGAGGGTCGACCCACCCGTGTTTGAGGGAGAGTCGACCGACCCTTTGGTCGTGGAAAATGGGTGGATACCATGGAAAAGTTTTTTTTTGAAGACCTATTGATGGAAGAACATGAACGGGTCCCTTTGGCAGTCCACCTTCTTGAGGGAAACGCCCGCAGGTGGTGGGGGACGGTGTGCCCGGACCCCTCGGGGGGGGGGGGGGGGGGGGGGCGCCGCCCTTCCATCTTGGACCACGTTCCGAGAAAAAACTGTTTGAGGCATTTCTCTCCGACAGCATCAAACAGCAGATGGAAGATGACCTGAAGCACATCAAGAAAGGAAGTCAGACAGTTACGGGTTATCAACGGGCAAATTGTGAGGTTGACCAAATGTGTTCCCCCTGTTATAAGAGATGAATCTCACAAAGCCCGTCTTTTTGTGAATGGTTTACGAAGCGACATCTACAAGGTGGTGCAAACGGCGGATTTGCACACCTTCCAGGAGGTGGTCGATAGAGCCACCACGGTGGAGCACGAATTTGCGATTTCACGAGCCCGACGGGAGAGCTCAGGTCACAGCGGGGATAAGAAACGAGCTCGACCTTGTTTTGGAAAAGAGCATACCAAGAGGAGCCGGCCTCCTAAATACCTGAGATGGCAATAAGGAACCACGAATGCGCCGACGGGAGGACAATGGTCGGTGGACAAGTCTTGCATCAATCGCGGTGGAATACACCAAGTGACCGAATGTCCCCAGAAGCAAGACCACCGTTTTCGATGCGGCAAACCGGGGCGCCATGGTTTTAACTGCCCCTCGGAAACAGGGACATCACCCGTAGCAGCATCCCACCCCTCCCCCTCGTTTCATGTTTCTCCCTACCATAGATATTAGAAGAAATCCCATCGTAGAGATAAGTTCGGTCGGATCCTCCGGCTACCCCTCGAGGCAGGCGGCTGTACTCCTTCCTGCCCAGCGAGGGCGAGACGGGTTCTTAGTCTCTAAGGACTAATGAGGTTTCCGTTAAAAGTTAACGGCATCACGCTTGGGGCCGACAGTCGCGGCAATCTTTAAGTGGTAGTTGACTGCTTGAAGTTCCAAGTGCGTCTCCGGGAACCAGACTTACCGAAAAACAGCCTTACGAACTCGGAGTGGTCGACATGAGTTCACGGTCATACCGTTCAGACTCGTTAACGCACCAGCGGTATTCACAGGCATGATGAATAGGATACTCAAGCCCTCCTTAGACCAGCCGGTAATGGTCTTATAGTGGACGTTCCGATCTACTCTCACAACGGACAAGGGATATGGGGAACACTCGCGAGTAATCCCCTAGACCCTCCAGGATCAGCAACCATATGCCAAACTCATAAAGTGTGAGTCTTGACTCCGTGAGGTGGACTTTTTGGGGCATACCGTTTCGACATCTGGAATTGCAGTGGATCCGAGGAGGATCGAGTCGGTGGCCAACTGGGCTCGGCCAACAACGGTGACGGAGATCCGAAGCTTCTTACGACGGGCAGGCCACTACAGACGCTTCGTGGGAGGCCACTTCCCTAAATCGACTAACCCAAAGTGGGTAGAGGCTCGTCTGGACAGCCCAGTGCCAAAGGAGTTTCAAAGAACTTAAAGACAGACGCACACAGGCGCCAGTGCTCATACAGCCGAAGCCCGGAAAGGACTATAAGATCTAGTCTGACGAATCTCCAAGAGGATCTTGGGAGACCCATCGGCGGACACGTAACTACAACTGGTGCAAGACAGAATGTCCTCGGAGCAAGGCGGAATTTTTACGAGTGACTCAGGGATGTAATAAGGTTCCGGGGACGAATTCGTGTGCCCGATAAGCTAGAAACGAGGGAAGAAAATCTAGCCAAAGTATGTAATACCTCCTACACTGCGCATTCCGGAGGTACAAAGAGGTGCAGGGATCTATGGCAGACCTTCTGGTGGCCCAAATCGAAAGAGCGATGTGGCACAAATTGTGGCGCAATTTTTGGTGTGCCAACAGGTGAAAGCGAACGTCAGCGACCGGCGGGGGAAAGCAGACGTTTCGGCTACGAGGGAGGTAGTAGCAAGGAAGACCTCGTACAAGAGAAATTTTGGCCACGACCCCAGAGGAACCCTTAGAAGTAATGCTTCATACCCTCCTGCCCAATAAGGAGGTGAAGACTTAGTTGTCTTTTATGTTGGCTATTTAGTTAAGGGTTAAATAGGTCCAACTTCCGGCCTTGTGACAATAGACCCGAGGCGTTGTAACAGTACGCCTTAGACGTCCAGGTGAGGTGAGTCGGGCCAAGACCCGAGGCGTTGTAACAGTACGCCATAGACGTCCAGGTGGGTTGAGTCAGGACAAGATCGTTGGCGATGTGACAGGACGCCTTAAGTAAATGAGTTGCGTATTGCTAATGGTTCGAGCTCTTGGCATTGTTGGTTGGCGGCAATGACCCGATTTTCGGGATGTTGGAGCGCGTAGGCCCGGTGACATACCGGTTGCCTTTACTGCCAAACCTCGATGCGGATCTTAGCACGAGAGGACAAAAAGGATTGCGCAACCGGACGATCCCCCTATGGGAAGGCGCTGTGAAGCAACCAGGAAGAATGTGAGGTAACTTAGGAACCAGAGTCAAAGATGGGGGAGTACTACCCGGACCTCTTCGCCGCAGGCGGGAGTTAAGTTTCGGGGACGAAACTTGTTTTTATTGGTGAGTGATGTAAGACCTGGCTTTTCCATTACCCTTTCCGTTATCCCTTTCTTACGACTGTCCGACTGTGGGACAATTCTTTAGTGTTTTTCCGGAAAGTCCGTCGGGACTCGCGGACATTTTTAGGCGGAAGGGCTCGCGAGACGGAGAACGGGGACGCGATCGGTTTCGCATTCCGACTCCCGGTTCTCCCAGAATAAATTTTTGAAGTTCGGACCCCTTAGACGCCTCGGGATCCGTGTTGGCAGCACGCACACCAAATAAGGTAAACCCTAATCCTTTTTAGTATTTATATGGCCGTGTGGGAAAGAGGATTAGGGTTCCTCTTATTTTCTCTTTTGGTGGCCGCCTTTTCTCTTTTCTTCCTCCCTCGTAGCCGCCGGCAAAGAGAAACCAAGCACACCGCAAGGGTGGACCGGTGGAGGCAAGCGGACGATCCCTCTCTTCCTCCTCTCTCGCACATCAAGGTGAGTCGGACGCGTTTCGTTCGGGGGAATCTCCCTTTTTCTTTCTTTCGTTGGTCACGAGGAGGGAGGAGGCCCGGCGCCGTCGCGCACCGCGGGCCGCGCGACCGCGCGGCGCTCGGCCGCGCGGGGCCGCCCGCAGGAGGGGCGCCCGCGCGGGCTGGTGCCGCGCGGGGCCGCCCTGCACCGCGGGCAGCGCGCCCGCGCGGCACTCGGCCGCGCGGGGCCGCCCGCAGGAGGGGCGCCCGCGCGGGCTGGTGCCGCGCGGGGTCGCCCCGCACCGCGGGCCGCGCGACCGCGCGGCGCTCGGCCGCGCGGGGCCGCCCGCAGGAGGGGCGCCCGCGCGGGCTGGTGCCGCGCGGGGCCGCCCTGCACCGCGGGCAGCGCGCCCGCGCGGCACTCGGCCGCGCGGGGCCGCCCGCAGGAGGGGCGCCCGCGCGGGCTGGTGCCGCGCGGGGTCGCCCCGCACCGCGGGCCGCGCGCCCGCGCGGCGCTCGGCCGCGCGGGGCCGCCCGCAGGAGGGGCGCCCGCGCGGGCTGGTGCCCGCGCGGGGCCGCCCCGCACCGCGGGCCGCGCGCACCCGCGCGGCGCTCGGCCGCGCGGGGGCCGCCCGCAGGAGGGGCGCCCGCGCGGGCTGGTGCGCGCGGGGCCGCCCTGCACCGCGGGCAGCGCGCCGCGCGGCACTCGGCCGCGCGGGGCCGCCCGCAGGAGGGGCGCCCGCGCGGGCTGGTGCCGCGCGGGGTCGCCCCGCACCGCGGGCCGCGCGCCCGCGCGGCGCTCGGCCGCGCGGGGCCGCCCGCAGGAGGGACGCCGCGCGGGCTGGTGCCGCGCGGGGTCGCCCCGCACCGCGGGCAGCGCGCCCGCGCGGCGCTCGGCCGCGCGGGGCCGCCCCGCAGGAGGGGCGCCCGCGCGGGCTGGTGCCGCGCGGGGTCGCCCGCACCGCGGGCCGCGCGCCCGCGCGGCGCTCGGCCGCGCGGGGCCGCCCGCAGGAGGGGCGCCCGCGCGGGCTGGTGCCGCGCGGGGCCGCCCTGCACCGCGGGCAGCGCGCCCGCGCGGCACTCGGCCGCGCGGGGCCGCCCGCAGGAGGGGCGCCGCGCGGGCTGGTGCCGCGCGGGGTCGCCCCGCACCGCGGGCAGCGCGCCCGCGCGGCGCTCGGCCGCGCGGGGCCGCCCGCAGGAGGGGCGCCCGCGCGGGCTGGTGCCGCGCGGGGTCGCCCGCACCGCGGGCAGCGCGCCCGCGCGGCGCTCGGCCGCGCGGGGCCACCCGCAGGAGGGGCGGCCGCGCGGGCTGGTGCCGCGCGGGGCTGCGCCCTGGCAGAGTGTTCGTCGCACGGGCCGGTGCCGTGCGAAGAACTCCGCCGCACGCTGTAGGGAGTCGTTGTAAGTTTCGGACTTCTAAGTCTCGATTTGCCTATGTTCCTTCAGGAGTGCGGGACGCTGTTGGCGACTGGAGCACCGACGCGGACTGGACGAACGCAGGACGACGCACACAAGGTGGGTACGTTCCCGGGGAATTCGGGAATGGGGTTTAACTGTTAGAAATAGCATGTTGGGGCAAGGTGGAATTGTCAGTCTCCTTCTGTTTATGCACTAACCCTGTTAAAGCTATTTTGTGGATATTTGGATGCCGGGGCAGGTGCTCGGTCTGGTTTACCGAGGTTGGTGCTCGGATGAGGCTCGAGATTTACTACACGCACACCCGCGGTTTGGCCACCGCAAAGGGTGTGCTTTTCCGGAAAAGTGGTACGTTGACCCGTGTACCCCACGCGGAGGTGGCGTTAGGAATGGGGGCCCCCATGGGTGGGGGGTGTGAGCGGTGACGTCGAGGCAGGTGCTCGGCGGCCGAGGCAGGTGCTCGGCGGTGGTTGCTTTGCGAGGCAGGTGCTCGTCGGTGGGCATCGGGGAAGGTGCCCGATGCCGTATTACTACAGGGTGCGGTTATGGTGGAAGATGCATGGGAGGGATAGTTGCTCCGGTGTTTGTGGTTTGCCTTATCTTTGTTTACTACGCTTATCATGCTATTTCTAGTCACTGACTTCCCACTCCGTGACAGGTTCGTCCAGGGGCGAGTGCTAGGGCGCCGGTGAGGACGCGAGGGTGCTAATCTGATTTTTGGGTGACTTCAGATACAGTGACTCTTCTTTCCCTCTTCTTTTATTATTCATGGTAGCTAGTTGTGGATTGCGACACCCCCGTGGGGTCGAAGTGGATGTTGCCCTTTCTTTCCTTTTGAATAATTGAATGAATTCTACGTTCTCTCTTACTTGGCCGTTTTGAACGATGGAAAGCAAAGAAAACCGATTGCGAAAACTACTTTTAAAACATGGGTGTCGAGTGGGCACCGAGCTTTACAAACCTTATGGGATTTATGTGTTTGCGAACTGTTTTTCATAAACGATGGCGTCGTGTGGATGCCGCTTTCAAAACCTTGTGATTATTTATCCTTTCAAAACACCGGCCTCTATGCTCTAAGTGAATGCTAGAATATCATGTGTATTGTTTGGTTGTATGTGTACGAGACCCCAACTGATGTGGTTAGAGATTGTGTGTGTGCTACGCCTTGTGAGACACTTTGTAGTTGAGACGCCGTGCATATACAAAGGAGCCTCTGCCCATTTGCAGAGCGAATTTGTGTATGCGGCGGGTCTGTGCACGCGCCGGGGAGTAATGTTTTACAAAAAAAAATATATGGCTGATTCAGGGACATCGGTGGCTCCTCTTCCGCGCGATTCGAACCCCCGGGGCGTGACAACGGCCGCGCCCCCCTCCCCGCGCCGCCCGCATGCGGTGCTGCCCGCATGCGGGTGCGCGCGCCAGGCCCCGCGCGGCTGGGCGGGCGCGCTGCCCGCACGCGCGGGTGCATGCGCGCCCGGCCCTGCACGGGCCGCGTGGCCGCGCCACCGCCCGCATGCGGGGGTGCACGCGCGGCCGGCCCCGCGCGGGCTGCGTGGCCGCGCCGCCCGCATGTGTGTGCCGCCCGCATGCGGGGGTGCACGCGCGGCCGCCCCCGTGCGGGCTCCGCGGCGTGCCGCCCGCATGCGGGTGCAGCCTGCATGCGGGTTGCATGCGCGCGCGCGCGGCCCGTGCGGCCGCGCCGCCCGTATGCGGTGTTGCCCGCATGCGTGGCTCCGCCTGCGCCGGACTCCGGCGACGCCGTCGCTTTCCCCCACCCCGTACGCCAAGAACAAGAAGCCAAGAAATACAAAAACAAGAACCCTAAATTATGCTCACCTCGGTTTCGTCGATTAGGGTTGATCGAGGGGAGGATCGTCCCGTTCTTGCGTGCCCGGTGACGAAGGGCGTGCCGGCGATCTTCCCTCTCCTCGATCACTCCGCCTTGGTCCTCCACGCGATCGGTGAGGAAGGGGGTAGGGTTGGGGGTGATGGCTCCTCGTCCGCGCTCGGGGTGTCGTACGCCTAGAGTGAGGGAGGTTGAGATAGATATAAAACCTCTTTTTTTTTCCCAAGATGCGACAAAACCCGAGCAGTCAGAATGGGAAAAGGGAACGGACCCGTTTCAAGTCAAAATAAACAATAGGTCGGGTTCGAACCGGGGTCCGGTCTGCCTGGTAACCCGCGTTGATCGCCTGAACCGTTAGCCACCTTCTGGAATTTATTCTGGGAGATTCCGAAGTCGGAATCCAAAACCGATTTCGCCGGCGGTCTCTGTTTCGCAAGCTTTATTGACTAAAAATACTCGCGAGCCCCGACGATCTGCCCGGAAACAAAGAATTATTAGTCCCCCCTCCGGGCCCCTGAAACGAAACGCGAAGTAAAGAAAACCCAAAAGTAGACCCAAGAACAGAACCACAGCATTTTAAACCAACGGGTACTACAGGTTAGGACCTTGGATTTGATCCCTTGAGTTGTTAGTCCTACATCAGCTCCGAGATGTTGATATGAGGTTGGATAGGGATTGGTTGTCCCAATGTTATGCTATCATGGATTGTCGAGAGAGGACAATGGCCCTCCGTGGACCTGGTCAAGAGGAGTATGCTTATAGAGGATGCTAGGGCACGAAAGAGGTTGAGTCGCGGTCGGATCGCTTTGCTAGTGACTGTAGAGGAGGTGCCTACGGCGGCACCGGGACTAAAGAATATCCTTATCGCCGTGTGATCCCGGGTGAGAGTCTACTTGATCTGATATTGAAGCCGCCGTTTAGTGAGATTGAGATCAAGATGGTGATTGACGTGGTTTTGGAACCCGCGCCGATTTCGGCGGCACCTCTTGGAGTATCAACTGTGAGACAGAGAGAGAGAGCTGATAGCGCAGTTGCGGGATCTGATGGATCGAGGGGTTTGTGTGACCCAGTACCACGTCGTGGGAATACGACAGTGAGGATCCGAGAGATTGATATTTGGATATGATGCCACACCGTTGATACACGGTGGTGATGCCATGCCGTTGGTACACGGCAATGATGCCACGTTGTGGGTACACAACGGTGAGGGTTCTATGGTGGTTTGAGCACAGACAGGTTTGGATTGTATTTCGGCAGATGCCCCTTTGTGAGATTGATAGCTTTGTGGAACCATACAGCCGAGGGCTGTGCCCTGATAGTGTTCAGGACCCGGCAGGGGCATTATGAGCTTACTGCGCGGTTAAGTGAATTGACTAATGCCCTGCCGCCTTTAGGATTTGAGGAATTGAGTGTTCCAGCTGTGTTTGGACGGGTTGGTAGTAGCACCCGTCGTGGGTATTTGGAATTATTTCCGAGGTGACATAGAGCATGAGGAGCACTTGAGGATAGTGCCGTAACTTCTAAAAGAGAAGAATTGTTTGCCAAGTTGAGAGAGTATGCATTTTGACTTCGGAAGGTTCTGTTGTTAGGCCATGTGATTTCAGCTGTAAGAGTGACAGTGGACCCAACGAAGAGTGATGCCGTTTGGGTTGGGCCTAGACCTATGATAGTGACAAAGGTCCGAAGCTTTTGGAGTAAGTAGTGACAGTGTAGCTTTGAGGAAATAAAGCTGAGAAGGATACCAGCATTGATGTAAATGTTTGCCAGTGATATAGAGAGAATTGAGTTATCCATAGACCCTTGGACCTGAGTACTTGGTTACTCAGGAAGAGTTTGGTTCGAGGCAACGCCGGTGAATAGAGTTATCAAAGATGTATGATTGATATACTTTAGTATTATCCCGGCGAGGACATTATGGTCAGGTACGCCTTGTCTAGGCGAGTAGTGCAACCTTGGAATGAGGTGATCGATCAGTGGATGCCACTTTTGGAGCTTGGAAACTGAGAGTTGGAACTTGAGGAAAGATCCTAATGACAGAATTTCTTCCCCTGTGGAGGGATTTGAGAGTGCATTCGTGGAGCTTTGAACATACTGGTTGCTAAGGAGCAACGGGGGAGTTATGCCAATTGTAGGCTTGGAGTTTGGATTTGAAGACCATGATTTTTGGAAGCCACTATCCGCAGGGATATGTAGATTCGAGATCTACGCGGGTAGTTTGGTCCGCGAATATTTATCTGGCTGGAAAAAGTATATTTGATCCCTCGCATGTTTTGGATTTCACTTCCTTGGAATTGGACGAGGATTTGGGTTATCAGGAGCAGCCGATGCAAATTCTTGCTCGTGAAGCTAAGGAATTGTGCAGTCGGATCATACCTTGGGGAAGGTGTCACGCCCCGAGTCCGCCAATTTGGTCGGTTCGGGCACGCCAACAGACCTGCCAATCGGGTATGACCCTTCACTACCCGAAAGGAACGGTAACATCCATAATAATACAACAAGTGTATGCGGAAGCTCAATATCAGAGTACTAAAAATCACTACTAATTTAAAACTTTCATTCAATAACAAACAGTTAAACGGAAATGAAAGCAAACAAGAGTGAACCATAAATTAAATTTATTACACTTTACATTTCAGAACTTGCAAATAAAATTATTACAATTCTTTTACATCATTTCCTCACCATACAAGGTTCACTCAAGAAAATATAAAAAGGGTACCTCTGCTAGACCCTCTAGGTCTCTATGCTGCTGGGCCCTTGCCCCCGTCGCATGTCTCGCTGACTGCATCTGAACCAGGAAAAATGGTCACCCGAGGGTGTGAGAACTACTTAAAGTTCCCAGTGGGTTCAACTACCGAGAAAAAGTGCCATACACCACTTGGTCCAATGGAAGCAATAATAATAGAGTGCTAGGAAATAAAAACCTCAATATTAACATGCTGATACGCATATAATAGATCACTACACTATCTGTGTATACTCATCGACCCAGCACTACTCTGTCTAGCCATACTAGGCTACTATACAATAGGTCACTACACTATCTGTGTATACTCATCGACCCAGCACTACTCTGCCTAGCCATACTAGGCTACTAAGCACCAACTCGACCACTATGCCGCTGTATACAGGGTCAACTAACCCGGCCACCTTGGCCACTCTATTTTCTCTTTATTCTTTAGATTATGGTGCTTTAGTTAAAGTTAACCCTTAGAAATTCTTATCCAACGGGCCCCAGCCCGGTAGTTATGCTACCGCAAGACAAGATTTTTAAGGTTGCCGATAACACCTACAAGTGTTACCCCGTCCTACGGGAGAAACGTGCCAGACGGGTTACTGCCCGGGAGAGGGACACTGCCCATAACTCCAATAAGGGCTATGTTTCACCCCCGAAGGTACGCCTGTTTTATCTTTATCTTTTCTTTCTTTTCTTTTACTTTTTTCTTTAGCTCATAGCCTCTTTGCTCTTAAGCACTTGCTTTACTCTCTTATTCGATCTTATAGCTCCATTTGCCACTAGCAATCTCTTTCTCTTTCGTTTAAGCATTTAGCTCTTTACTTTCACTTTTAGCCTTTCGAAAGTACCTCGTCCGACGGGTCGCTGCCTAGGGAGTCCTGCTCCACAAATGACGAGTCTCAAATTTGAAGGCGCCATTTACATTCTCTTTATGCTTTTTAGCCACTTTTAGCTTGCTTTTAAACTTTGCCTTTTTGCAACAATTTACCTTTTATCCTAGGTCTCGCCATAAGGATAACTTGAGAGTCTCTTGGTCTCTTATCATTTCTCTTTCATTCATTTAAGTCAAATTGAAGTTAAAGTGATTCTCCATTTGCCCAGACACCCTATGACCCACTCTAGGGTTGTATTATTTGGCTTTTTGACTTTGTGATCACATATACTCATCCTTAGAGTTTGACTCTAAGTTAATTACTTTGCTATCTGTTTAATTCTTTATACTTTGTGGCCACATACTCTTTTCCCTACTGAACCTGGAGTTACATTAACTCTATTTACCTGTCCCATTATGCATTTAGAGTTATCTTGACTCTAATCCATTTTCTGTGAGTACAAACCCCACTAGATCACCTTAGGTTCTCTTACCTAAGTTTCATATCATGTTTAACCTAGAGTTCCTTGACTCTATGTTAAATAGTCTATTCTCAACCTGCTAGCTTACCTTAGGTTTCCTTTACCTAAGTCTTATATCATGCTCATCCTAGAGTTCCTCGACTCTATGTTGATCACTCTATCCAATGTCCTTAGGTTATCTCCTAAGACAATGCCACTCATTCAATCCTAGGATAAACTCCTAAGTTTGATGCCACTCATTAACCCTGAGTCTAGGTTTTCTCCTAGTCTTACTACCAACATGTCCTTTGTCCTTATGCTTTCACATGATTCCTAGGGTTATACTCTAATATGATCACACTCAACAAACAATTAATTCCCCCTTTTACGCATGCAATTATTTCCATCTCAATCATAAATAAAGTTTATCATCTACGCATGCAAATATCATTCATATTTGGCAGTTTAGAAATATCCACTTTTCCATCTGTATCCTTCTACACATGCAAGTTTATATGCTATTTTTGACAATCAGAAGAAGAAACACTGTTCTCTAAGTCCATTTACACAAGCAATTAATCATCTATTTAGATAAGTCAAAATTGCATCTTCCCCCATGTTCACTTGAACATGCAGTTTATCATCTCCCTTTTGGCAACTAAAAGTTACACTTTCATCAGTGTTCATCTACACATGCAACTTCATCCTCTAATTTGGATAAATTCATAATTTAGTACCTTCCTCTAAATTCCTCTACACATGCACATTTAGCAACTATCTTTGGCAACTAACAGTTGCTCTTTTCATCTGTGTCCATTCGCACATACAAGTTTACTCCCTATTTTGACAATTAGAAAAGTCTACATTTCTACAAATCCATTTACACATGCAATCATAATCATGATTACCCATGCCTCTAACAGGCTACTGTCATGTTTCTAAATCGAAAGCAAATGAGCAAGGGGAGAGGTCACCCAATTTCGGCTGAATCCCCCACCTTGTGGTGTACCCAATTGCTTGTAGACACTTGCAATTGGTCTCCGCGCGATTCCTCTTATTTCCTCGAGCTTGCACGCAAAACGGTGCACGTCCTCCAAACCTGCACACAAAATGGTGCACGTTATTAAAAACCCACACGCAAAACAGTATGCGCCATTTCAGCCTGCACGCAAAACGGTGTGCGTTAATTTAACTTGCACGCAAAACGGTGCACGTACCTCAAATCTGCATGCAAAACGATGCACGCTTCTCTATTGGGTTGCACACAAAATGGTGCACATTCTTCTAGCCCTGCACGCAAAACGGTGCGCAACATTAGAGTCTGCACGCAAAATGGTGCACGACAATCCAATTTGCACACAAAACGGAGAACATACCTCGGATTTGCACGCAAAACGGTGCACGCTCCTTTTCCAATGATGCACGCTTTTCGTGTTTGCTCTCAAAACAGCGCATGTTTGTCGAGTCCGCACGCAAGACGGTGCATGTCTTCCACAAGCTTGCATGCAAAACGATGCGCGCCAAAACGCCCGGCGACACTCTGTAATATCACAACTTTTCGTGTAACGTTTTACCCTCCTGCTAATAAGGTATAAGTTAGAGGAAACCGAAGTAACGGGTTTTCGTAAGTTGATAATCATGAGGTGCGGGTATTTTTCTGTGATAGAGCTCGAAAAACGATGAACGGCGGTGCGACCGGATCCGAATTCCGACTTACGGATCCCCCAGAAAAGGGTTTTTAGGACTGTGGTAACCGAAGTGCACAACGAAATCCGTGCAAAAGACCATGCATGCTTTTCGAGGAGATAAGGAATTATCTCTTGGGATTAAGTAATTATTAATTGATTATTAATATCCGAATGTGGGTTTTATCGTACGTACAAGGGAAAAATCTGTTTTTTCGAGAGAAAAGAGGAAACCCTAACCGGAGAGAAAAGAAAGAAAAAGAAAAGAAAAAGGAAACCCTAACCGGAGTAAAAGAAAGAGAGAAGGAGATAGCGAAGGAACCCGTTCGTTCCCGATCAACGTGCCGGAGACCGGAGAACGAGACGCCATCATCTGCGGGGAGCAGATCCAGATCCTCAGCGCCGCGAGGGACAAGATCGGATCATCGTCCCCGATGGATCGAGGTTAGCGCGGTTTCCTTACGATTTCATGGTTTTAGGGTTTGATGTTTGGGGTCTTTCGCCGTTCTTGTTACCCTTACCGCCGCCGCCGCAAAGCCCTAGGGCACGGCCGCCGCCGCACCGCGTGCGGCGCAGCGCGGGGCAGGCGCCCGCGCGGCTGCACCGCATGCGGCGCGTGCGTGCAGCGCGGGGCTGGAGCCCGCATGGCCGCGCAGCATGCGGCGCGCTGGCTGGAGCCGCGCGGCCGCGGCGTGCGATGCGCGGGGCTGGCGCCGGAGCGGGGCTGTCGCCCGCGCGGCCCCGGCGTGCACCGCGCGGGGATGGGGCCCGCGCGGCCGCGGCATGCGCCGCGCGGGGGCCGCTTCGTCGCCGCCTCCGTCGCCGCCGCCACCAAGAGTCGTTAACCCTCTTGTTTGCGTTTTTGGAGTCATGCTTTTCTTATGGGAGTTTATCTTACCTGTAATGCCCTGTTGGGGGACTTTCTTTTAGGTCCGGGCGTCCTCCGAAGGAGCGGGTCGATTTGCGGGATTCCCGTCGACGCAACTTGCGGTGGGTACCCTTTTCGGTATTTTGGTGTAATGTCGTTCTCGTGTATTTCACGTGATTAAAGTGGATCTTTTGGTAAACTGACTAACCCCATTGCATGTGAATCCCGTTTATATTCTAACTGAGGCGGCTGAGGTCGCGACATTGTGTTATATGCTCATGTTTGCTTACACGCACACCGACGGTTTGGCCACCGGACAGGGTGTATTTTTCTGGAAAGATGGTAAGATTACCCGTGTACCCCACGACTAGTGATGATGGGGAACCCTCACGGTGAGGCAAACTGCTACATGGGCAGTGGAGGGGTTGGAGGCACCAAGAAATGAGCACGGTATTGGGTAGGTTCCCAACGTGGTTGTGACAGGGATTAGCGATTCATGAGGGGGAAGTGAATGCTCTGGAGTATCGGTTTGTCTTTTCAGTTTATTGCATTTACTCGTTTAACATCTACTTTATCAGTCACTGACTACCCACACTGTGACAGGTCCAAGCAGGTGTGACGCCCCACTTCCCAGGGGGTCACCCATCCTAGAACTACTCTAGCTCTAGCACGCTTAACTCTCATGTTCCTCTTGGATCTTGCTACCATCCAAAATGCTATAGCCGGGTTAGAGATTTTAGTCCTATTATATCATTTATATAGAGGACTAATCCAAATTTCGGGGGTGTCACATTCTTCCCCCCTTTAAGCCCTGACGTCCATGTCAGGCTCAAGCACACTCACAAGCACCAGGCGATGTGAGACTCATCTCGCTAGCCTTAGCCGACCTTGTGAGGAGCTGCACTCCACTCACAACGGTCATTAGCCTGGGAGCCTCGCTCTACCCGCTATATGACCCTGGCTCAGCCGAGACTCATCTCACATTTCCGGCTGGTGAATGGCTCTGATACCAACTGTGACGCCCCACTTCCCAGGGGGTCACCCATCCTAGAACTACTCTAGCTCTAGCACGCTTAACTCTCATGTTCCTCTTGGATCTTGCTACCATCCAAAATGCTATAGCCGGGTTAGAGATTTTAGTCCTATTATATCATTTATATAGAGGACTAATCCAAATTCCGGGGGTGTCACAGCAGGGGTGGGAACCGGGACGACGGTGACGCAGCGGTTAGAGGACCCTAGCCAATGAGGCTATTTACCTTTCAGTTTTACGGTTATCTCTTATCATTTTTGGTTAGTATAGCTGTGATTACTTGTGAATGGTTTATTGTGGATGTTAGATTGAGATCGTAGCGTAGGAATGACTACTTATAACTGTGATCGTCGAGATGTATGAATGCGGCTTGTTTTCAAATACAAACATGGTTTCAAAAGCATTTTCAAACTGAGTGTCGTGTGGGCACAGATTTCTAAACCCGTGGATTTATCCTTTCAAGCAATGTTGCCGCGAAAAAGGGATTGCGAAAACGTTTTGTCAAACCGGGTGTCTTGTGGACACCGTCTTTCAAACCCATGGATTTATCCTTTCATTACATTTGTAGTAATTCTGATTGTATGGTTAAGTGTGATCTCTCCGTCTTATTGCTCAATGATTGCATGGTTAAAGTAATAGTTGTGCTCGGAACGCCGTACATATACAAAGGAGACTCCGCCCGTTTGGGGAGTGAATTTGTATATGTGGCGGGTCTGGCGCGCACAGGAGGCAAGGTTCCGTTAGAAAAAAAAATATAGTTACGTTTTTCGCTCGTTTTAGACCCTCCGGGGCTGACCCGCGAATGGGAGGCCGACACGTGGCCCTGCCCGCTGACGCCGCGCCAGTGCCCGCGCGCGTTCCCCGCGCACGCCTGGGCCCTCGGTCGCCGCGACCAATGGGGAGACGACACGTGGCGCGCCCCAGCGCGCCGCGCGCGCTTGCCGCGCCTCGGGATTCGCGCCAACTACCTCAGAATCCGTACTAACTGCCTCGGGATTCGTGCCACTGCCCCGGGATCCGTGCCACCTCGGGATTCGGGCGCTACAGTAACTTCCGGGCGCTTGCCCGAGCCCGAACCGGGCAGCTACAGTGAACCGGGTTTGCTACATTGCAGCCCGATTCACTGCAGCCCAAAAATCTGGTTTGCTACAGTACTTTCCGGGCGCCCGTAACCAACTTTCGGGCGCCCGAAAGTTGGGCCCAAGCCCGGTTTCGCCCGTTTTCGTCCGTTTTCGCCCGTTTCTCGCCCGTTTTTGCTCAAATTTGACAGGCAGCCACAGTTTAACTTGATTTATCACCAGGCACTTCAGATTTTCAGTTTGGACCACTTCTGGGTCGCCAAAAGCCTCACTGTAATCACAATCGCCGACGGGCCCCGTTCTCACAATCCGGGCATCCGATTGACACGAACTTTTACTGTGGCCTTAAAACATATTTACGGAGCTCCCGTAATTTTATCAGAATTTTCCGACACTGTGAATTTTCCACTTGCAATCTGGGCCCACTTCCTCATATAAAATTTTAAATCTCTTATTTTAATCCCGATTTGGGCCCAATTCATTCCCAGGTCATCCTCTACCTTTCTAAACTCAATAAAAGTAGCGTTTCCTACCATTTTTATTTACATTTATTTATATACCTGAATCTGGTACATTACATTCTACCCCCCTTAAAGAAAGTTTCGTCCCCGAAACTTAAATAGCGCCTCGACTCATACTTGATCGAGTGGGAGGAATCTTGCCCCCAAATGCTGGGCTCACCATATGCCGTTACTGGGCATCATATTGCCTGCTCGCCAAAACCACACGAGCAGCTCATTCATGAATCCCTATCTCAATCAAGGAAAAATCTCAGACCTGGTGTCTGGCCATTTTCACTAAGCAGGTGAAAGACACTGTTGAGCACTTGCTCTCTCAATTGTCACGAATGACCCTCTCTTTTCTTACGAAATTCCCTTATTAATTCTGCCATTATTTTTTTCACAACGAGGCTGTATCAGCAACCAATCACATTTACCGCATTTTCCTTGCCGCTCCGCTGCCTGATGTGGAGGGCAAGGCCAATCCACGAGTTCTCAGCTACCACACACGCTACAAGCGCTCTGAGTCAACGGGTTATCAGCTAACCGGTTATCTTGGACTACTAATAGGTTCACAGACCACGGTCCAATATGGGCCTATAGCCCAAAAACTAGTCTAACACTGTGCAACGGCTCTCGCTAGCACGCAGACCCAATCGTCTTACGGGTAGATCCACACTTAGGATTACTACCCCAACACTCCCACTAGGAGCTACAGTACCTCAATCATCACTAGCACTACGGCCTGGTCACACTCTCAGTGTACTAACACTCCCAAAGCTCTCACGTGGCATTCCACGTTCTCGGGTTATCACTCGGACTACCACCCAGACCAAATCTCTATCATGCCCCGCCCTCAGGTCTCGGGCCGCTGTCTCTCACAGCCGACTGCGCCTGCCCACTGGGCTATAGGCCCACAGTCCGCATATATGGTCCAGGCACGGATCGTCCCCAAGCGAACCCGCTAATCGTCGCCACGCAACCACTACGCTCCGCTGAGCAAAACCAACTAACTAGTCGTCAATCCACGACCCAAACGATCTGGCAACTCTTATCACACTTAGTATAACTTAAGGTGCCACTTAATCTGCCATCTCCGGCTAAATGATACTTGTGCTCCGCGAGCACCAAAACGGTTAGGCGTCCAGCCCCCCCCCCCTCCCCCCCCGCTAACTCGCATAATCCAGTGTTAAGCGATCTGCTTTAACACCACAACTGCTCTTGTGCACCTCTCCCAACTGGGTCGAGGCACCACAATAACTGTTCACCAACTCTGGTGATTAACACGCGAACCCTGCGGTGGCAATCATTGCCATTATACCGATCCATCAGACCGACGCCATAAACTTCCGCTCAATCGAGGGATTCTCGCACCTTGAAGCCTACTCTGGGCCTCACTAACTCCACTATGCGGCAATACAGCCACAAGTGATACGCCACACGGTTACTACCGTCATCAGGGGCAAATTCCCCTGCTTGGCCTATAAATCTTTCTTGCCCTAACCCTTAGGACATATTAACTTAGCTCTCGCAGCATAGCGATCACCATTACCTCGTGAGTCGGCCTCTCACTGGACCTTACTAACCATGCTTTGCCAGCAAACTAGCCGACACAAGCTTATACATCCTATGCCGAAGGTGTAGGGTGCGCCGACAAAAGTCCGGCGGCCACTGCCACTCTCTCTACTGTCGCCCCATGTAGTGATCCGGCCCTTAGGGGTATTTTTGACTCACATGTAATTATTTAAGCCTTTAAGTGAAATAAAATTATTCAATTCTTAAGAGTTGGCCAGTGTGTGGTGCTGGTATTGTTCTGCGATAGAGCGCGAAAAATGATGGCCGACGGTGCGATCGGATCTGAAATCCGATGTCGGGATCTCCCGGAACGGAATTCTTAGTGATGCGGTGATTAGTCATGCATCGGAATCCGTGCAAAATATCTTGCACCCGTTGGAGATAAGGTGGGTTATCTCGTAGGGGATAATTAATTAATTAATTAATTATTCGATGACGGAAAATAGAATTTTCTTACGTACGAATTAAAGAGGAAATTAATTAAAGATATAATACGAGCTATATAAGGGATCCCGATTATCGGAAAGAAAAGAAAAGAAAAATAAAATCCTAACCGGTGAGGAGAGAAAGAAAGAGAAAAAGGAAAAGACGGAACCCTAGCCGGAAGAAAGGGAAAGGAGAAAGAGAAGGAGCCCGATCTTCCCGGACATCGAACCGAAGGCAAGAACGCGACCGGACAACCTTCCCATCGATCTTCGGTTAGTAAAATAATTGTTATAAATTATTTGGGATTTTTCCGTCGTCCTTTTTGTTTGAGTTCTTGGGTTTCTCCGTCGTATCCGTCACCGTCGCCGTCATCGTCGTCATGCTAGGTTACGGAACGGACGGCGGAGGCGCGCGGTGCCGCTAGGGCATCGCGCGGAGGAGAATCGCGGACGGCGACGGCGGCGCGGGATTCCGGTTTTCGTCAACCCGGATGGTGTTGGACTTTTCCGTCGAAAAGAGTAAATTGGGTCTTTTGTTTTGGGATGTTAGTACACTTTTTTGACTATAGTTATCCTTGCGGACTTTCTTTAGGTCCAGGTGCGCAGTGGGGGTGCGCGAAGGATTCAGGTGTTCCGATTTCTCTTCAACTAGGTGGGTACGGTTGCTATAAGTGCAACAAGTGCAGTAAGTGCATCTATCATCATTAAAATGCTCTTAATTCGTCTAACAAAGTAGATGGACAGTTTAACCTTTCGCATAATTGTATTTTATCTAACAATTGAAGCGGTTGCGGTCGCGGTGCTCACTACACGCCGATCTCGGCAAATTCGTTTTCGGATGCTGCACGTACACAGGCGGATTGGCCTCCGCATGGGTGTACTTTTCCGGAGAAGTGGTCTTTTTGACCAGTGTGCCTCACAAAGGGGTGGGAGCCATGAGGACCTCTTCGCGCCTGCTGAAAATAGCACACCAGCACCGTGAAGAGGTTAAAAGCATCAAAAAGGTGTTTGCGCACGAGGGGAGACTTTAGTCTCTCCGACAGGTACTCTGGGGTTGGTGCCCAACTTAATTGATAAATCTGGGGTTGGTGCCCAGCTGAATTATGTACAGGGTTTTAGCGAAAGGTTCCGGTGTAATCGGTTTGCTCCTTATTCCTTATTGGTATTTAGACATCTACTTTGTTTGTCACTGACTTTACCCACTCCGTGACAGGTATTACTAGGTGCGTAAGCCGGGATGGCGGTGAGACAGCGTCGCGAGGACCGTAGTCAGGATACTTGGTTTTTATCTCGTTTTCCTTATACTTTAAATAGTTAATTTGCTTGTGGATCATATTAGTCGTGGACATGTATTAGTTAGCGCTGTGGATGAGGTGTACTTTTATACTTTGATACTTTTAGTGATGTTTTCATACGCGGCACGTTTCCATGATAAACCAAATGATTTCGAAAATGTTTTCTCAAAACGAAGTGCCGTGTGGGCACGGGTTTTGCAACCGCTGGTTTTATCCTTTCTAAACGTTTATGCCGCTTTAATAACTCGCTTGAAAAAAAAAATAACAAGGTGTCGAGTGGACACCGGTCTTTTAAAACATTAGTTAAATTACTGTACTCTGTTTGACGATGTATGTCTATTGTATGGTTGATGGTTGATGTATGATGTTGTAAACGAAACGCATGTTGTAAATGAGACGCCGTGCATATACAAAGGAGACCCTGTCCGTGGGCAGAGAGAATTTGTGTATGTGGCGGTCTGGCACGCACCGGGGATGAGGTTTAAGTTACTTTGTTAAGAAAAAAAAATAATACACGCAATTTTCCGCTTTGATAGACTCAAAAACCCCTGGGGGCGTGACAGATTAAATGGTATCAGAGAAAACAACCATAACCATAGTAGACGTGATCCACATCCACAGTGTAGGGTGCCACAAGCAAATTGGACATGAGATAACCAAGGTATAGGTGCGTAGTACGTGACAGTACGGGGAAAAGGGAACGTAATATAGGTGTAATCGTAAGACAGGGTGCTAGGGTTATAACCTTAGGATTGACGTGGTTTCTTTGTTTACAGCAGACAACGGCCAGGATTCGGCCACCGAGCGCTAACTATTTCTCAATGGACAGGATGGATCCCACAGCCGCAGCCAACCGCTTACTCCAACAACGGATTACGCGACATGGCATAGCGCTCTCCCCTTTTTGTTAGGAAAGACGAACCCTACCAGGCTCGCCTTCCCAAAGGTGGTCCACATAGCGACACTAATCGGGTAATACCGACGGTGGGTCTACCCGCTTACCGAGAAGTGATCGATAGGACCACTATGGGGGGGCGGGAATTGGCCGTTCCACGCACCCGGCAGAAGGATCATGAGTCTGCCGGGGGCCGAAACCACCCCAGCCATAACCCGGGAATGACTTTCCCAACGGGGGCCAACCACCCCAATATCCGAAGACACCGCAAGGAACCTGAAACACATCAGACAGGGGAATCGATACATCCTGGAGTATCGACAAGAATATGTAAGGTTGGCCAATAGTGTTTCCGTTGTTATAAGGGATGAAGCACACAAAGCCCGTCTCTTCGTAGACAGATCGCGGAGCAATACTTTCGAAGTCGTGCGAGTAGTGGAACTCCACACCTTCCAGAAAGTGGTGGATAGGACCTACTGATGGAGGAGCACGAGCGGGTTCCACTAGCCGTCCACTTTCTCGAAGGGAATGCACGCATCTGGTGGAAGACGGTACGCTCGGATCCGTCTACAAACGACCCGCTACCGACATGGTCGGCCTTTAGAGAGGAACTTTTTGGCGCTTTCTTCTCCGATAGCGTCAAGCGGCAATTGGAAGACGACCTGAAGAACATTAGACAAGGGAACCGCTCGGTCATGGAATATCAAAGGGAGTTTGTAAGATTGGTTAATTGCGTCCCGTTTGTTATACGGGATGAACCCCACAAGGCCCGTCTTTTTGAGGACGGGTTACGGAGCGACATCTTCGAGATGGTTCAGGCAGCGGACCTGCGCACGTTCAGGGAGGTGGTGGACAGGGCCACCATTGTGGAGCGGGGATTCGCTATCACCCGAGCTCGACGTGAGGGATCAGAAAATAACCGGGAGAGGAAGCGGACACAGACTTACCCGGGAGGGGGCCCGTCTGGTGGGAGCCGACCCCCAAAGTACCCCAAGACACAACAAGGAAGCAAGAGTGCGCCTACCGGAAAGCCGCGACTAGCGAACAAGCCATGTGTTATTTGCGGAGCATCGCATCCAGTGACGGAATGCCCTAAGAGACAGGATCACTGTTACCGCTACGGCAAACCGGGGCATTTCCGATTCAACTGTCCCCTGAACACTGGAGCGGCATCTTCCGCAGCTTCCACCCCAACGGCGCAGCCACCAGGACGGGGTAGAGCATCAACGGGAATGCCCCCACACCCTCTGGCGCCAAGAGCAGAAGGAGAATCGCGACCACAACCAGGAGGGAGGCTCTACTCCATGGGCCAGCATGGAGCGACACTGCCAGAGGAGGTGGTCGCAGGTATTACCTCCGTTTCTAATTTTCGAGCCCGAACCCTGTTTGACACCGGGGCGACTCGCTCCGTTATTTCCCGCACTTTTGCACAAACACATCTGCTAGAAAGTAGTCCCCTTGATGTCTTACTGACCGTCCAGACCCCTGGGGGGGCAATCGCGGCGATTGGCCTAGTACCCTCGTGTTCAATAAGACTGGGAAGGTTGTCGTGCCCCTGGGATCTGGTGGTCATACCGCTAAAAGAATACGACGTGGTTTTGGGCATGAACTGGCTTACCGAGTATCAGGCGGTCATCGACTGCGAGAAGCGCCAGGCGCAACTACAGAAGCCGGGATTCCCAGAAAACGTGTACTTGGCATGTAAAAGCACTTCCTTTTTGGCTATCATCTCCGCGTCGCGGGCTAGGAAGTTGATGGAGGGCGGGTGCGTGGCCTATCTAGCCTCGGTAGATTTAGCCACCCGACCCGTTCCCTCGCTTTCCGAAATTCCAGTGGTAAAGGAATTTCCGGATGTATTTCCGGCAGAGCTCCCCGGAATGCCACCGGAACGAGAGGTCGACTTCCCTATTGAACTACTTTCCGGCACCAAACCCATCACCAAGGCACCGTACAGGATGGCCTTCTCGGAGTTGAAGGAACTCAAGGCACAGTTGGAGGACCTTTTGGATAAGGGTTTCATCAGACCTAGCGCGTCACCCTGGGGCGCGCCCGTCCTGTTTGTGAGGAAGAAGGACGGAAGTCTCCGGTTATGCATCGACTACCGGGAGATAAATAAGGTCACCGTTAAGAACAAGTACCCCCTGCCAAGGATCGACGACCTCTTCTGTGACACCCCCGGAATTTGGATTAGTCCTCTATATAAATGATATAATAGGACTAAATCTCTAACCCGGCTATAGCATTTTGGATGGTAGCAAGATCCAAGAGGAACATGAGAGTTAAGCGTGCTAGAGCTAGAGTAGTTCTAGGATGGGTGACCCCCTGGGAAGTGGGGCGTCACAGTTGGTATCAGAGCCATTCACCAGCCGGAAATGTGAGATGAGTCTCCGCTGAGCCAGGGTTATATAGCGGGTAGAGCGAGGCTCCCCGGCTAATGACCGTTGTGAGTGGAGTGCAGCTCCTCACAAGGTCGGCTAAGGCTAGCGAGACGAGTCTCACATCGCCTGGTGCTTGTGAGTGTGCTTGAGCCTGACGTGGACGTCAGGGCTTAAAGGGGGGAAGAATGTGACACCCCCGGAATTTGGATTAGTCCTCTATATAAATGATATAATAGGACTAAATCTCTAACCCGGCTATAGCATTTTGGATGGTAGCAAGATCCAAGAGGAACATGAGAGTTAAGCGTGCTAGAGCTAGAGTAGTTCTAGGATGGGTGACCCCCTGGGAAGTGGGGCGTCACATCTTCGACCAACTACAGGGGGCGACGGTGTTTTCAAAGATTGACCTGCAGTCGGGCTATCATCAGGTCCAGGTCAAGGGGGAGGACATCCCCAAAACGGCTTTCCGGACTCGCTACGGCCATTACGAATTTACAGTAATGTCGTTCGGGCTCACAAATGCCCCGGCGGTGTTCATGGACATGATGAACAGGGTATTCAAACCCTTCCTGGACTTATTCGTGGTGGTCTTCATCGACGATATCCTCATCTACTCCCGTACAGACGAGGAACACGAAGAACATCTGCGCACAGTCCTCCAGACCCTACGGGAACAGAAACTCTACGCCAAACTCAAAAAGTGTGAGTTTTGGCTCCGTGACGTCGGCTTCTTGGGGCACGTAATCTCGGCGGCTGGAGTCGCAGTCGATCCGAAGAAGATAGATTCGGTGACGGACTGGCCCCAACCGACGACGGTGACGGAGATTCGAAGCTTCCTGGGATTAGCCGGGTACTACCGGCGCTTCGTGGAGGGTTTCTCCAAGATAGCCACCCCCTTAAACCGTTTGACTAGAAAGGGGGAAAAGTTCATCTGGACAGACAAATGTCAGAGGAGCTTCGAGGAGCTCAAGGATAGATTGACGCGAGCCCCGATTCTCGCCCTGCCAGAACCAGGGGAGGATTATGAAGTGTATTGCGATGCGTCGCGAAACGGACTGGGTGGAGTACTCATGCAACGGGGAAAGGTTATAGCCTATGCGTCAAGGCAGCTCAAGGAATACGAGCGGAACTACCCCGTGCACGATTTGGAACTCGTAGCGGTTGTGTTCGTCCTCAAGCTTTGGAGACACTACCTGTATGGGGCACACTCCAATGTGTACTCAGATCATAAAAGTCTTAAGTACCTTTTCACCCAAAAGGAGTTAAATTTGCGACAAAGACGGTGGCTCGAGCTACTGAAGGATTACGATTTAACGATCCACTACCACCCGGGAAAGGCAAACGTGGTGGCCGACGCCCTGAGCCGCAAGGAGCAGGCCGAGGAGGCAGGGGTAAGTGCCATCACCCAGCAAGATAGTCTGATTGCGGAATTTCCGCGATTAAGACTAGAAGTAGTACCGGCGGGTACAGTCGCACAACTTCTGACACTGGTGGTCAGACCTACTGTAACACCCCCGGAATTTGGATTAGTCCTCTATATAAATGATATAATAGGACTAAATCTCTAACCCGGCCATAGCATTTTGGATGGTAGCAAGATCCAAGAGGAACATGAGAGTTAAGCGTGCTAGAGCTAGAGTAGTTCTAGGATGGGTGACCCCCTGGGAAGTGGGGCGTCACAGTTGGTATCAGAGCCATTCACCAGCCGGAAATGTGAGATGAGTCTCGGCTGAGCCAGGGTTATATAGCGGGTAGAGCGAGGCTCCCCGGCTAATGACCGTTGTGAGTGGAGTGCAGCTCCTCACAAGGTCGGCTAAGGCTAGCGAGACGAGTCTCACATCGCCTGGTGCTTGTGAGTGTGCTTGAGCCTGACGTGGACGTCAGGGCTTAAAGGGGGGAAGAATGTAACACCCCCGGAATTTGGATTAGTCCTCTATATAAATGATATAATAGGACTATATCTCTAACCCGGCTATAGAATTTTGGATGGTAGCAAGATCCAAGAGGAACATGAGAGTTAAGCGTGCTAGAGCTAGAGTAGTTCTAGGATGGGTGACCCCCTGGGAAGTGGGGCGTCACAGGTAACTTCTCTCTCGACCGATCTTGAAGTGGAAAGGGATAATCTGATAAAGGCAAATGTTTCCCTTCAAGAGTCCAATGAGCAACTCGAGAAGAACTATATAGATATGGTGAACAAAGCGAACTATTTCTTGAAGCTCTACGGCGAGGCCCGACGGGAAAAATTGGAAATGACAGAGACCATTTGCCAACTCAAGGATGACTTACAGCAATTTTCTTTTGGAAGGAGTAAGTTGGATAAACTTCTTGGTCTTGGTCAAACAAACAAGTTCGGCCTCGGATACAATCGAACTGAAGACAATTTTAGTTCGGTTGGGACAGTCTTTGTGCCTCAGTCGGTATCTCCTCCTCCGACACCGGAAATCATGACAACCAACGACAACAAGCCTACTTCATCCTCTTCAGAATCGTCAAGCACAAAGGTATGTTTTCGTTGTAATTTTGCAGGGCACGTTGAAAGAAATTGCAAGATTGGAGCTCAAAGATCAAATCAACCACATCTTGCAACTACTACCAATAAGTTCACTCCCCGGAATTCAAAGAAGGATTTTCCTAAAGAAAAGGACATTGGTAGTACTTCAAATAAGACGATGACAAAAGAAAAAGACCAATCATGCAAGACGTCTTCATCAAGGAAAACTTCTCAACCATTGCCAACATACTCCAAAACTCAAAAGGTTTGGGTATGCAAAGGTGAAACCCCTCCTTGTCTTTAATCGTTCTACGATTAAATCTTGTGTAGTTTATGTAGACTATTTTCTTTTCTTCTTTTTCTTTTGGCCGACCCGTCAACCATCCTTGGGAGGTAAATGGTACATTTTCTTATTGGTTGATGATTTCTCTAGGTTTTCTTGGGTAGCATTTTTAAAAGAGAAAGCTGATACGTTTGACTCTTTTCATGAGATTTGCCATCGTATTATGATTGAAAAGAATGAAAAGATCATTCGTGTTAGAAGTGATAGAGGCGGAGAATTCATAAATTCAAAATTCATTGATTTTTGCACTTCAAATGGCATTAAACATGAATTCTCGGCACCCTATACACCTCAGCAGAATGGTGTTGTTGAGCGCAAAAACAGGGTTGTACAAGAGATGGCGCGTGTGATGCTTCATAGCCGGAATTTACCGCTACATTTTTGGGCTGAAGCCGTGAACACCGCTGTCTATGTCATTAATAGAGTTTACTTGCGCCCAGGAACCTTAAATACACCATATGAGCTGTGGTTTAGTAGAAAACCGGATATCAAATACTTTCGTATCTTCGGGAGTCGATGTTACATTTTACGTGACCGTGAAAATCTTTGAAAGTTCGACTCTCGAAGTGATGAAGGGATCTTTTTGGGTTATTCTACGAATAGCAGAGCATATCGAGTATTTAACATTGAATCTAAGACGATCGTAGAATCTATAAATGTTAAAGTAGATGAAGCTTTTCACTTTGGATCTGGAAAATCTACCCTCGATATCTCTCTAGATGATGATTCTCCTGCTAGTGCATCTTCTCATGATAATACTTCCAATATTAATGATGCATCTAATGGCTCTTCTAGTTTATCTGATGTGCAGGAATCATCTCATGTATCTCCGAGTACTCCGTTTCAACAAACATTACGAATCTCCAAGGATCATCCGGAATCGAACATCATTGGAGATCCACAAGAAGGAGTTAGAACTCGGAAGCAGTTGGTTTGTGGATTCGCTTGCTACGTATCTTTAATCGAACCAAAGAACATAGATGAAGCTCTTCAGGATGACTACTGGATTAAAGCAATGCAGGAAGAGCTCCATCAATTTGAGCGAAACAAAGTCTGGGAATTAACGAAGCCTCCAAAGCAACATAATGTGATAGGTACCAAATGGATCTTCAAGAACAAGAAAAATGAGGATGGTACTATCATCAGGAACAAGGCACGATTAGTTGCTCAAGGTTATTCTCAAGTAGAAGGTATAGACTTTGACGAAACATTCGCCCCTGTAGCTAGACTCGAGTCCATTCGTATACTATTTGCTATTGCTTGTCATTTTAAAATCAAATTATTTCAAATGGACGTTAAGAGCGCATTTCTAAATGGTTTTTTAAATGAGGAAGTTTATGTGGCTCAACCGAAAGGTTTTGTAGATCATAAACAACCTAACCATGTTTTTCGTTTGAAAAAGGCTCTTTACGGTCTAAAACAAGCACCGCGAGCATGGTACGAAAGGTTAACAAAGCACCTTTTGGAGAAGGGCTATACTCGAGGGGGAGCTGATAGGACTCTCTTTGTGAAGCATTATCAAAGCAATTTCATTGTAGCACAAATCTATGTCGATGACATTGTATTTGGCGCAACAAGAGATAATGATGCTTCTAAATTCGCGGAGACCATGGAAAGCGAATTTGAGATGTCCATGATGGGCGAATTGACTTATTTTCTTGGATTGCAAATTAAACAAAATGATGAAGGTATTCACTTGAGTCAATCCAAGTATGCAATGGAGTTGGTCAAAAAGTTTGATCTAGAAAATTGTAAAGATTTTCCAACTCCAATGGGAACTAGCCACAAGGGACTTGGAAGTGAATCACATAGTGAGAATGTAGACGAGAAACTGTATAGAAGTATGATTGGAAGTCTACTTTACCTCACGGCTAGTCGCCCAGATATATCCTTTAGTGTTGGGATTTGCGCGAGATATCAATCAGCACCAAAGGAGGTTCACCTGAAAGCGGTGAAACGGATCATCCGGTACATCAAAGGATCAATTAATTTCGGAATTTGGTATCCTATGGGAACAAGTCTGGATATTGTTGGATACTCAGATGCCGATTGGGCAGGATCAGTGGATGATCGGAAAAGCACGAGTGGTGCATGCTTCTATCTTGGCCATTGCCTTGTTGCATGGCACAGTAAAAAGCAGAATTGTATAGCACTCTCGACTGCCGAAGCGGAATACATTTCAGCTGGAAGTTGCTCAACTCAACTCATTTGGATGAAAAGCGTATTGAGCGACTTCCGCATTTCAGCATCTTCGGTAACAATTCTTTGTGACAACACAAGTGCATTTAACATTTCTAAAAACCCTGTGTTGCACTCTAGAACAAAACATATTGAACTTAGATATCATTTTCTTAGAGAGCTAGTTGAATCAAATACTCTTCAACTTTCATATATTTCAACTGAGGATCAATTGGCTGACTTTTTAACAAAACCTTTGGATCAAAAACGTTTTATTCATTTACGAAAAGCAATTGGAATGCTTTCCTTGAAATAAACTTCTTTTTGAAACCTTTGCTTAGGATAGGTTTTGTATTTGTTTTTGTTTTGTTCATTATCTATGTTTGTACATAGGACATTAATTGAGCATAGATCATAATTGACTTTAATTGCATCTTTTCGCACATTTAGAAATTTATTATGCTTTTGCCATCATAATAATTCACTGTTGCAATGATCATTTATATTAATTAAATCATCTTCTAAGTGATCAAAGTCAATTTCTCTCTCTCAATGATCTCTTGGTATAGTCATTATCTTATTTGACTGTTTAGTCGAGTATGAAATCGAGATCAATTTTTGGTTGAATACTTTATATCTTAAATAATTGATAGCCAATTGAGGGGGAGTCAAAGAAATGTAAAATGCTCAAAAGATGTGGAAAGAGTTACATCCCAATGAGGAGTGTGAAAACTACCACCACATGGAGGAAAGAGCTACCACCTCGGTCGTCCGAGTATTGTGTGCAGCTACCACATGTATACCAAGCATGGTTGTTCAAATTTTGATTAAGTAAAATGCATGTTGAAATACTTGACTCCGTCAAATTTCAAGGTTGGTATAAGGTGGGTTTTTAAAGAAAGATGCTCAAAGAGCCACTCTCTTCAACAGATTGTCTAGATACATTATCTACTATATTTGGGATTTCAAACATCTATTGATCTTTGTATTTCATTTTCTTTACTGAATTGATGATTTGATAAAGGCATTACTCATAAGATCAAGTTAGATGTAATTGAAGGTGTTCAACTTTAAGGGATTTAATTCTTGTAAATTCTCGTTTCATTTTTGGATATTATTGATAGATTTGGCATAATCTAATTCTTGTTGTATGAAACGATGATTTTTGTTTAAAGTTGATACACATTTGTGCTTACAATCTTTTTCTGGTTTTTCTTGAATTTCTCTGAAATTTTCTAAAGAAAAAGTTGGAGCCGATCCGGATCGGGCAAGATGATCCGGATCCCGAACGCAGGTATTCTTCTGCGGGCTGACGATCCGGATTGGACCTGCCGATCCGGATCCCGAACGCAGTTTCTCACTGCGGGCAGCCGATCCGGATCGCAATCATGAACTGATCCGGATCCCGGCTAGGGTTTTATAAAGAACAAAAGGGTTTTTGATTTCTTTTACTCCAATCTTTTGTTCCAAAGTTTCCAGAGCCTCTCTCTCTAGATTTCATCCTTCCTGGAAGCTTTCAAACTCAAGTTCTTCAACTCCAAGTAAGTTTTATTGATCAAAATCTCGGTTTTTCACCGTTTTTCTCTTTTCCTCCTCAAACGTGATGAATTTCTTGGATCAACTTTGTTTGTGGATGGTTTTTGATCAAATTTCTTTTGAAATAAGAACTCTGGGTAGATTAGTTTTGATTATATGCTAGGTATTCTCCTGATTAACGGATTTTTAGGTTTCGATTTCTAAAATTTCGGTTTTAGGGCATATAATAAGGATTTTCGAAAATCATGCAATTGATCTATTTTTAAAAGTCCTTTTGCAAAACTAATTTGATTCTTAGTCTCTCTACATGATTATGATTGTTTGGGTACAATTTTTCAAATCTTTGCAAATTAACAATTTTTTCGTGTTCTTGAGTTGTTCCACACAGGATTTCTTTTCTCAAGAAACCATTAGCAATGGTGATCACTTGGATTGTTTTCCTACTTGCTGCTATGGTACATACGAGAGACACTGCCAAGAGGGCTAAAAAGGATGAAGTTAACTGGGATGAGTTATCAGATGATGAAACACATCCTGGAGAATCGCCACAGAAAACCTCTGTTGCATCGAAAGGGAAAGCCCATGCAGAAACATCAACGGTAAAGGCTCCGCTCACTGCTGCGGAAAAAGGAAAAGCACCAATGACCTCTTCATCCATTTTCCTAAAAAGAAAAAGACTTGCTCGACGACCTGGACGAGCTCGAGGTATTGAAATAAATGAACCATGTCAAGAGAACCCAAGGAATATTTCTCAAATTGACACTGAATCAGAAGACGAAGAAGATTGGGACACATTTCTTGACGAAGTACAACAAGGCATTGATGAAGAAAATAAGGTTTACCTAAAGAAAAAGAAGCTACTGAAGTCTTCCTCAATACTTAAGCAGCAAGCCATGAAAAAGAATGTGCCAAGCAATGAACCTCCTTACAACACACATTTTTTTGCCAAGAAGATCTCCTCGGAATGAAAGAAAGACTGCTCCGTCAATCGTCACACAACGGTCTTCAAATTCCAGAAAAATTGACCAAAAGGGGAACTTGGAGTCTTCCTTCAACCAAGAACAAGATAAAATGGCTCTAGAACTCGGAAAGATGTCCAAGGACATACAGCAGATGAAACAAGAATGCTCTACGATTTCGGGAATGCTTAAACGAATTTTGAAAAAGATAGGCTGCATGAGCTCTGAAGACTCCGAATCTGATGACTGATTCCCTTCTTTTTATTCTTTTGCAGATTTTTAACCTTTTCTTGTGCAGGTTTTTTCAGTTTTTAGGACTTAATCTTAGTTCTAGTTCTTAAATTTCGGAACATTTTCTTTGAAATTTTTAACTCTCCTTCAATTTTTGGTAATTTTGGCTTTGTTTGTGACAAAAAGGGGGAGAGAGTTTAGAGAACTTGAACAATGATATTGTGAAAATTGTGATCTTGTATACATCAAGGTACAATGATGAACAATGATGACTGCATCAAGGTACAATGATGAACAATGCTGATGTGAAAATTTTGTATACATCAAGGTAAGTATCACTTCAACTTCAACTTTGGTTTTTATCTTGTGATTGTTTGCATGTCTCTACTAACTATTCGACTAACTATTTGGGCATGTAATATGACTAACAAGTTGATGTTGGACTAACATTTTATGACATTTGGTTTTTGATTGCATAGAAGATATGTTGGCTTTTGACTATGATTCTCTTACATATCTGAATTCTCAAATGTCATGATGATCAGATAAACTCTATCTCTGTACTAGGTTTTGTATGCTAAATATTCTTGAGGTATCTAACGATCTCTTTTTGTCAAGAATGATTTCCTTGTGCAGAGAGTACAGATGTCTAAGTCTAGAGTCTGTTTTAGGAGTTTATCTCATGTTTTTAAATTTTTGGATCTCCATTGTAAATTTTTGTTGTATGGTGATAGCAACAAAAATATCTTTTTGAATTTTCTTTAGTGGATTTGTGTTTTGTCACGAAACCGCCAAAGGGGGAGATTGTTACGGAATTTAAGTTGGCATAGTTTCGTGAAAGTCTCAAGTCTTGAAGATTGAAGGTGAAGGAAGTTGGATCATTTAACTCAATCTCAAGAAAGAAGAATTCAAAAGGATCAGGTATGTTTAACTAAAGATTTTATTGGTGATCCGAATACTTCTTGTAGTGTAGAAACACCTGGAAGAGTTTTTAATTGCTTAATTATCAAAAACTGGTGTTCGGACAAGTTCAGGATCCGGATCAGAGCCAGCGATCCGGATCCCGAAGGTTGTTGTTTCATACAATACTTCAATCCGGATCGCAGCATCTCACGATCCGGATCCCGAACGTTGAGTTTTCTGAATTGTATGAACGATCCGGATCAGACAATCCGATCCGGATCCCGAACGTGTGATTTTCTGGAAACCGTCTTTATTGCTACTGCAATCCGGATCGCCCAAATCCGATCCGGATCGCCGTCCGTCAAATTTCCAGAAATGTTAGGTTTTTGATTCTTATCTCCTTCCTAGGGTTTCTAACCTATAAATAGACCCTATGACTCTTTTTCTAGGGTGAATCCAAATAATCCACATAGCCGTCATTTTCATATATCATCTTATACGGCTCTAGATCCACATATAGAGAAGAAAGGAAATCATTAGAGAATACTCTATGTTTCTTCATCTATATTGATTAGTTTGATTCTAGGTTTTCATACTCACATCTTGAGTTGAATCAAACTAATGAATACTTAGATGGTATTTCCGATCTATCTTTGATCTAAGTATTCGGCGGATCATCACCACCAAAAACAACGATTTACCCCAAAAATCGGCGCGTGGATTCGCGTGTCCTTGTGGATTCAAGGTTCAATCGCTCTCGTGGATTCGGAGCGAGGCACGTTCGTGGATTCGAAGGGTGCTATTGGGTGAAGACCGTGGATTCGGTCGGACGTCGTGGATTCGACGTTGGACGCCGTGGATTCGGCGTTGGGCGCAGATCGTGGATTCGAGAAGCGTCGTGGAGCGAGCGGAGAAGATCCTCTAGGAGCGTATGGAAAAGGTTGAGTCGTAAGTGTGTACGGTAAATCACCTTGTACGTGTTTTAATTCTAGTGGATTTCTGCCGTGTTATCGGTCCCGTGGTTTTTTTACTCCGGTGATGGAGTTTTCCACGTAAAAATCTTGCGTATTATTTTTATTTCCGCATTGGGTTTTTATCGCAACGATTTTTGAGTGTTTATACGTTTACACCTATTCACCCCCCTCTAGGTATTTTTTCCCCTATTTAGATCCTTATTACATATAACCCAAGACTACCAATGTCCTTTTCTTTAGGAAAATCCTTCTTTGAATTTCGGGGAGTGAACTTATTGGAAGCAGTTGCAAGATGTGGTTGATTTGATCTTTGAGCTCCAATCTTGCAATTTCTTTCAATGTGCCCTGCAAATTTACAACGAAAACATACCTTTGTGCATGACGATTCCGAAGAGGATGAAGTAGGCTTGTCGTCGTTGGTTGTCGTGAATTCCGGTGTCGGAGGAGGAGATACCGACTGAGGCACAAAGACTGTCCCAACCGAACTAAAATTGTCTTCAGTTCGATTGTATCCGAGGCCGAACTTGTTTGTTTGACCAAGACCAAGAGGTTTATCCAACTTACTCCTTCCAAAAGAAAATTGCTGTAAGTCATCCTTAAGTTGGAGAATGGTCTCTGTCATTTCCAATCTTTCCCGTCGGGCCTCGCCGTAGAGCTTCAAGAAGTAATTTGCTTTGTTTTCCATATCTATATAATTCTTCTCGAGTTGCTCATTGGACTCTTGAAGGGAAACATTTTCTTTTATCAGATTATCCCTTTCCACTTCAAGATCGGTTGAGAGAGAAGTTACCCTTTTTACTTCTTCTTCGAGATCCTGCAATCTCCCTCTCAACCCCTTGTTTTGCTTAGCCGGTTTCTTTGAATCCCGTAAAGGTCTATGGTAGGCTAGAGCAAAATCTTCACCTTCCGAATCATCCGATTCATTGTCCGTTGCATTCTTTTCAACAGTGGAGTTGGACAACGACTCGGATGTACTTGCCATAAAGCACATGAAGGGAGAAGATGTGGACGCGTGGAATGCCGTGGAGCTCTTTTCTTCATCACTTGAAGACGACTCATTTGACGTTGAGTTGTCATCCCAAGTGACGACTTGCATCGCCTTCTTCTTTGCTGGATACTTGTTGGGACACTCCGTTGCAATGTGGCCATAGCCTCGACATTTGAAGCATTGTAGTTGTCCCTCTGAACTTTTCTTATCCTTTGAGAAGTTTTCTTGCTTTCTTGACTTGTAACTTGAAGTACCCTTGCCTTTGATCGACTTTCCGAAGGATGGAGATTTACTTGAATTACCCCTTCGAAAGTTGCGGCGAAACTTCCTTGTCAAGAGAGCGAGCTGCTTCTCAAATTACTCCATAGAAAGGTTCTCGTCATCGTCTGAGGAGGATGTATCCGCGTCTTCTTCCTTAGTTGTTTTCAACGCATAACCTGAAGACTTAGAAGAGGATGCTTTTCCAGAAGAATTGTTAGTAGTAAATGTCATTTCATAAGTTTGTAATGCACCAACTAATTCTTCTACACGTATTTCGTCCGGGTGTTTAATAGTTTCAATGGCAGTAACCTTTGGGCGAAATCGTTCAGGAAGAGTTCTTAAGATCTTTCTTACAATCTTAAATTCTGGAATCTTCTCTCCCAGGTTAGCACATGAGTTTACGATATCTTGCAATCGTGTATAGTAGTCCGTGAAAGATTCATTTTCTGCCATTAAGATAGAGTCAAACTTGCTCGTAAGCATTTGCAGTTTCTGAATCTTCACGAGGTTAGTTCCCTCATGTGTAACCGGAAGAACATCCCAGATTTCTTTCGCAGTCTCACATGCTGAGACGCGAGAGAACTCAGTTTGAGATAAGGCATTAAAAATAGCATTAATTCCCTTGCCATTGTAAGAAGATGAATCTAACTCTTCCTTGGTCCATTTCGACCTAGGTTTTAAGGTGTGGACATCACCAATAAATTCAGTTGGATTAGACCATCCTAATTCAATTGATTGCCACACCCGTTCGTCGATGGAAACTAAAAAGGCTTTCATCCGCACTTTCCAGTACGCATAATTTGTTCCATCGAAGAACGGGGGTCGGTTGATGTTTCCACCTTCAACCATTGTTTACAACCCTATTCCCGCTCTGATACCACTTGTTGGGTTATATGTAATAAGGATCTAAATAGGGGAAAAAACACCTAGAGGGGGGTGAATAGGTGTAAACGTATAAACACTCAAAAATCGTTGCGATAAAAACCCAATGCGGAAATAAAAATTTACTCGCAAGATTTTTACGTGGAAAACTCCATCACCGGAGTAAAAAACCACGGGACCGATAACACGGCAGAAATCCACTAGAATTAAAACACGTACAAGGTGATTTACCGTACACACTTACGACTCAACCTTTTCCATACGCTCCTAGAGGATCTTCTCCGCTCGCTCCGCGACGCTTCTCGAATCCACGATCTGCGCCCAACGCCGAATCCACGGCGTCCAACGTCGAATCCACGACGTCCCACCGAGTCCACGGTCTTCACCCAATAGTACCCTTCGAATCCACGAATGTGCCTCGCTCCGAATCCACGAGAGCGGTTGAACCTTGAATCCACAAGGACACGCGAATCCATGCGCCGATTTTTGGGGTAAATCGTTATTTTTGGTGGTGATGATCCGCCGAATACTTAGATCAAAGATAGATCGGAAATACCATCTAAGTATTCATTAATTTGATTCAACTCAAGATGTGAGTATGAAAACCTAGAATCAAACTAATCAATATAGATGAAGAAACATAGAGTATTCTCTAATGATTTCCTTTCTTCTCTATATGTGGATCTAGGGCCGTATGAAATGATATATAAAAATGACGGCTCTATTTTGGATTCTGGATTAACCCTAGAAAAAGAGTCATAGGGTCTATTTATAGGTTAGAAACCCTATGAAGGAGATAAGAATCAAAAACCTAACATTTCTGGAATTTTGACGGACGGCGATCCGGATCGGATTTGGGCGATCCGGATTGCAGTTGCAATAAAGACGGTTTCCAGAAAACAAATGTTCGGGATCCGGATCGGAATGCCTGATCTGGATCGTTCATACATTTCAGAGAACTCAACGTTCGGGATCCGGATCGTGAGATGCTGCGATCCGGATTGAAGTAATGTATGAAACAACAACCTTCGGGATCCGGATCGCTGGCTCTGATCCGGATCCTGAACATGTCCGAACACCAGTTTTTGATTTTTATGCAGTTAAAAATTCTTCCAAGTGTTTCTACACTACAAGAAGTATTCGGATCACACAAAAATATTTAGTTAAACATACCTGATCCTTTTGAATTCTTCTTTCTTGAGATTGAGTTGAATGATCCAACTTTCTTCACCTTCAATCTTCAAGACTTGAAACTTTCACGAAACTACGCCAACTCAAATTCCGTAACACAAGATCCCCGCGTGGCCGCGGCTAGGGTAAGCGCCACGAGGGGCCGGTGCCCGCGCGGCCGCGGCAAATGCCGCGCGGGCGAGTGCCCGCGTGGCCACGGCAAATGCCGCGCGGGCGAGCGCCCGCGCGGTCGAGGCCCGCGCCGCGCGGGGCGCAAGCCCGCGCGGCCGCAGCTAGTGCCGCGCGGGCAGGCACCAGCGCGGCTGGGGCGCGCGCCGCGCGGGGCCATGCCCTCGCGGCCGCAGCTGGTGCCGCGCGGGCGGGCGCCCGTGCGGCGGCGGTGCATGCCGCGCGGGGCCTTGCCCGCGCGGCTGCGGCTTGAGCCGCGCGGGCAGGTGCCCGCGCGGCGACGGCAGGACGTGCCGCGCGGGGCGCATGCCGCGCGGCCGCGGCTAATGCCGCGCGGGCGGGCGCCCGCGCGGTTGCGGCGTGTGCCGCGTGGGGCCGGCGCCCGCGCGGCCGCGGCTTGCGCCGTGCGGGGCTGAGGTCCGCACGGTTACGGATGGGACCGGGCCGGGTTGGTGCCCGCGCGGCCGCGGCTTGCACCACCCAGAGCTAGGGCCCGCGCGGTCATGGCAAATGCCGCGCGGGGCCGGTGCCCGCGCGGCCGTACGACCCGCAACACCGCGGGGGCGGCCGCGTCGCTCAACGCGCGCGGGCGCCACCGCCGGGTCGAGTTGTCTTTAGTGTTTTTGAGTTGTTGGGCTCGGTTTATCCACTATTATATTTCTGATCTGACCACGACTCTTTTGGGGACTACTTCTAGGTCCGGGCGTCAACAGAGAGCAAGGGTCGGTCTCCGGAGTACACGTTTCGCATAATCGTGGTGGGTAGGTGTTGGTTATTACCGGTGTGGTGTCGTTTCCGAATACTCGTTATGATAAAGTAGACATGTTTATAGTTTGACTAACCCCATAGCATGTGAATCCCTTTTACTATGTCAATCAAAGCGGCTGCGGTCGCAGGTGTGTTATACTTTTCTGACTAGAGCGACTGAGGTCGCAAGGCAATAAATATACTCATATTGCTTACACGCACACCGGCAGTTTGGCCACTGCAGAGGGTGTATTTTTCCGGAAAGATGGTAAGTTGTTTACCCGTGTACCCCACAAGGGGAGGTTAGTGGGGACCCCTCAAGGAGAGGCGACTGTTGCTTGGGCAGTGGAGGGGTTAGAGGCACCAAGAAGATGAGTACGGTATTGGGGTTGGGGCCCAAAATATTCTGAAAGCTGGGTAGGTGCCCAGCGGGACTTTCAACAGGGATTTAGCGATACATGAGGGGGAGGGGAAAGTAAATGCTCTAGTGATTCGGTGTGTCCTTTCTATTATCGCGTTTACTTCCATGTTTTCTACTTTATCAGTCACTGACAACCCACACTGTGACAGGTCCGAGTAGGAGTGAAATTCGGGACGACGGTGAGGCATCTGTTAGAGGACGTTAGCCACGAGGGCTAGTAAACGATACGTTATTCTTTTTACTGTTGGTTATTTCTTTATACTATGGTTAGTTTAACTGTGATTCATTTTACTGTGGTTTCTGATGGATGTTGGGATGAGAATTTGCTTGTAATTAACTGGTGAATGATAGGATGTGTAATTGCGGCTCGTTTTCAAACGCAAACCGGTTTCGAAAGTGTTTTCAAAGCAAGTGCCGTGTGGGCACCGATTTTAAAACCCATGGATTTATCCTTTCAAGTTAAAGGCCGCTCAAAGAGGTTGCGAAAACGTTTTAGAAAACTGGGTGTCGAGTGGGCATCGATTTTCAAAACCCATGGGTTTATGCTATAGTCTTATAAGTTAGCGGTGATGGTATGATTTAATATATTCTCTCCTCTTTGATTGTCATGATTGGAATGGTTGAAGTATTGGACTTGTTGGGAATGCCGTGCATATACAGAGGAGGCTCCGCCCGTTTGGGGAGTGAATTTGTATATGCGGCGGGTTTGATACGCGCCGGAGGCATGGTTCATTTAAATGTGTTAGAAAAAAAAATGGGTGCGTTTTTTGCTCTGTTAGAACCTCCGGGGCGTGACAAACGAAGTGCTCACAACATACAATAAGTCCAACATCAGTTTACAGCCACCCCAAGCATCAACACCATACCACACTAAACATCTGCCCACACAACTCTCTACAGGATCCAATGCACACACACACACACCTCTCACAGCACACACACACTTCTCACAGCCCTCACAAATCACATTAATACAACATCTATTACATTCACAAAATCCACAGCACACTCTTAAGAAGTGAAGGCCACCCATACCGCCGCGGCTCCAAACTGTACACCAAGCAACCTCGAACTCAAAATCCAACATTCTGCAAAAAATTTCCGAAGCTTAGGAATTAAAATCAGCGGCTCCCTCTGATGGTGTTCCATGTGCCGTCACCGTCGGCACCAACCGCTCGCGCGGCACCGAGCTCGCCGCGAGCACCAAAGCTGTTGCACCAACACAGAGAGAGAAAAAGAAACCCCAGTCAGTCAAGCTCTGCCAAAAAAATGCGCGCGTCCGTCGGCAAAGAAAAACAGCCCCGGGGTCGCCGAAAACGCCGCGCAAAAGCACCCTGCGCACTCGCCGAAGCGCGCGGCCCAGCCGCTGCCGCTGCCCGCGCGGCGTCCCCCGCCTGCCGCAGCTGCGGCGCGACGCCGCTGCAGTTGCAGCTGCGCGGCGCCCTGGGCCCGCATCGCGGCGCATGGGCCCGCCACGCGGCGGCCCAGCCCGCTACGCGCGCGCCCCTGCGCCCCCATGCCGCGCGGCGCCCGCAGCGCTGCTCGCGCGGCACCTGGGCCTACCGCGCGGCGCCCAGCTGTGTTGCTGCGCGCGCCCGCTGCGCTCCGCGCGCAGCGCGGGCCCGCGCCCGTAGTTGTGCGGCGCCGGCCTTTGCGCGGCGTCCCAGCTGCGCAGCGCCCTGGCGCCCACTGCGCAGCGGCCTGATGCCCGCTACGCAGTGCCCTGCTGCGCGCGGCGCTCACGCGCGCCCGCGCAGACTGCGCAGCCCTGCTGCGCGCGGCGCTCACGCGCGCCCGCGCAGACTGCGCAGCCCTGCTGCGCGTGCGCCCTCGCTGCGGCCAGTCCTCCACCCAAGGACAGGAGACCAACCACACCCACCTCCAAAACCACCTCAACTTCAAAACCAAGCTCAGTCCATAAAAACCAAGCACTCAACAAAAAAAAACTGTACTTACCTCTTTTAGAGCCGTCGCGCACGCCGCTCATCGCTCGCTCCACATGGCCTCTAGCAGCAGGGTCCGCACCATCCCACTCTCATTTCCTTCTTTTTCTTCCTCTCTCTTCTTCTTCCCTCTTCCTCTTTCTCTTCTTTCTTCCTTTCTTTCTTTTCCTCTGTTTCATTTATTTTCCTCTGTTTCATATGTTGAAGAAGATGGGTGATGTGGCATTCACTAATTAAGGTGCTTAATTAGTGGCTTGGGGGAAAGGGTGGAAGGCAGCTGTAGCAGGGATAAAGTCCTCAAGCTAAAAAAAAATATCTACTCCTCTCTCATACTTAATCCCTTCATTCTCTTTTTCTTTTCTTTCTCCAATCCTTCACAGACAACACAATAACTTAATTAAATATTTAAATAATCCAAAATAAGCCAACTCCGACTCACTTTTTGCCCTCGGGGCCTCCGCATCAGTCCGGAACCTCTCGAACTCCGTTGTAATCTGAAAATACACATGTCCAAAGTTTTCCAATTTTTTTTCTGCACACCACTGTGGAGTCGAGGCTTTCCCAAAACCAGTACTCTATCGGCGCACAATGCCCAGAAAACTCCGAATCAAACTGGGGCTTCTGCGTTGATCCGATTCAACCCGAACTCATCTGTAAACAAATATGGAACACGCCCAGAGCGATTCTCCACATCACGCCATCATGCGAGGTCGGTGCGCCATCCGAAATTCCGGTATTCTACATAGGGTTTCTAAGTCCACCATGACCTACAACCTAGGCTCTGATACCACCCTAATCTGTCACGCCCCGGGGTCGAAACTGCGACCCGGGCTCGCCAACAGATCCGCCATCTGTACGGAAACCCCCGCACAGACGAAGTGTCTACCCTGCAAGTCAGATCTGTAGCTAAACATCTATCAGAGGAGAAATAAATTAGTAACTACAGAAATCAAGACTGAATATCTGAATATAAATCAATCCTCAATACATAGTCTCTCACCCTATGTAAAATAAATACAATCCTCACAGATCTCTCAGACTGTCCAGTACAAAAGTGGAATCACAAAAAATACAGGGTACATCTACCTCTGACTCTCAAATAAAAAGGGGTAAGGATCTACTCGGCCACGTCCTCACCTCGATCAGCTGTCTCCACGCGAATCAAACCGAAACAGCAACCTTCCCGCGTAAACTCAAGTCTATAAACATAAACCTCTGCGGCTGGTGGCTTCCAAAAGATCGAAGTCTCCAAAAGGCAAAAACTCCTCCGTTGCTCCTTAGCAACCAAAACAATCAAGTCTCGCAGGTACATCCCTCGATTAGGCAACCAATAACTCCCCTCTTGGAGTTGCTGCCCTAACCTCCAGTGATCTTGAAGCTCTAAGCCACTTCGGAAACAAATCCAAATGTCCACGACGGGTCCGGCTGCTAACCCGTTCAAACACAGCTGGAGAACTCGGTCCTTCAAATACTAACAAACGCAGGCCTCAGTCAAGCCACTTGACCGCAAGGCAAGCTCAAAAAGCCCCTACCGGGTTCAGAACACTAACCGGGCACAGCCCCGGCTGCAAGGTTCCATAACCATGTCGACCACTAACTCGGTCTCCAATCCACTATCTCGGCACCTCAACCGCCGAGAACCTCCAGGTCTCTGTCTCCTCTGAGGCACATGATCCTGGGGCTGGCACCAAGGCAACCTCGATCCACTCCACTATCCCGAAATCAGGCAATACTGGAAGACTCTCTCTCTGGAGCTGGTCCCTCGATCCCCGTCCCTCCTGGACGTGATCAGTGATCCTCGGTCAATCCATCGCACATGCCCAATCGCTGCATCTACGGTCGGCACTCGCCGAAAATACACAATGAGATAGATATCCAGGTGCAGTCCCCTCTCAACAAAACCAACCTCTAAACCTCATCCTGGGTGACAAGGGGCCCACTGCTCAACCATCGCGGAAACTCGCTCTCGGTGGTCCAACAGGACGAACCCGACGCCACCAACTCTCGGCGTCCCAAACGATAGGTGCAAGATCCCGCGCCCTGATGCTTCCTGGATGAACAATCCTTGAACAGCTTTTCCATAGCAGCGATCCAGTTCTCGGCCTCCAAAGGCCCCCAACTTAAATCCCAAAATCTGCAGGGGATGGAACTGGATGAAGTAGAATAACCGGTTGGCGACCTCTCGCTGCTCCTGCACCATCAGTGGTGCGACCAGGGTCGAAATCGACAATGTCGCGACTGGAGTACTACTGGCGATACCCCGGGAGATGCTCTCAGCTCAAACATGCGCAACACACGCTCCATGTTCTTCTCCTGGCGCCGCAACGCCTCCGACATCTGGGCCACCCGAGCCCGCAGATCCTGTACCTCACCCTGCCTAGCCTGCTCGGCAGCCCGCCGTCCGGGCTCCTCAGCTGAGGTCAAACGCCCGCTCGTCGCTACACGACGTCTCGGCGGCATCACAGGTAGCTGAAACAAAACAAACATCAGGACACAACAACCATACGACCCAATCCAGCGAGAGTCTAAAATTTGTTATCCTTCCTAAAGTATTATGTTGTCTGCAGCCAACATAATCACCTTGAGAGAATAACATATCAAATCACTCATCCCAACCCGAGGGAGAGGTAAAAACTCAATCTGGACTCTCGCTAAAAGTCGCGACTCTCACGTAGTCATCCTAATGTCCAACCACAAGCCTAGGGTTTCTAAGTCCTCAATGACCTATAACCTAGGCTCTGATACCTGTAAAAACTCAAAATATTTTATTTTAATAAATAGTCTAAAAGTGAATTTTGACCTGGTTTTTGAATTCAAAAGACCTATGTTGATTTATCTAGTCAATTGCCAGTGTGCGAGTTGCACGTTTTACGAGACAAAAAGGCTACTTTCCAATCCGGACATGATCTTGGAAATCCGAGTTGACCGTTGCGATCGTCTCGTCGAACTGAGCGAGATTTATATTCAGCACTTTTCGATCTGACGGTCGGATCTTCCAAAATTCAGCGAAGAAGCGGGCAAAATTACCGCGACCAATATAACAGTGGTCTGCGCAGAGGTCACTTAAGTGAATTACTGTATATGAACAGTAACCCTGATTTTCGGGACCTGACGAATACAACGTTGACTATTTCACTGTTCGGAATCCGAACATAGCATTTCAGGTAGTCGATTTGAACGGCTCCGATGTTCTGAACGCAATGGCGCAGTCGAAAATTCTGTTTGACGACTCTGGAATCTCGAAGAGCGCGAAAACTGCATTTTGACACAGTTATTATGGACCGAGATTTTATCCGGCCAGTTTTTCGAAAATTAGAAATCGCTACCTGATAGGTCTCGTCGAGCCGGACGTCATGGCGCAGTCCATTTTCCGTTTCGACGACCGGATCGCCTCGAAAAGCATAAAATACAGCGAAAAATGCGACTTTTGCACTTCAAACCCTACGAAACCTGCCTCGTAAAGCGTGCCACTGCATGAGGAGGGACTTGAGTGTGAGACTTAAGTACTGTGAAGGACTGTACTGCAAATACCAAGTGTGGAGGGGTGGTATTGCAATTGTGCAAGGTGACCTAGTATATACATATATATATACATGCACATACGGCTAGGGTTCTTCAAACCCTAGATCCCCCCCGAGCCCCAGCCGCACCTCCAACAAACTCCTCTCTCTCTGCCGCACCCCTCGGTGGCGCCGCACCGGCCGCCGCCGCATCATCGCCGGAGAAGAAGGAAGGCGGGCAATGAACATTTAATCTCGGGCTGTGGGTGAGGAAGCAACTGGAGGAGTTAGGATTGCACCAAACTCCCTTTGAGGGTACCTCTGTGCGGGTGAAACCCGAGCCGAGACCCAACTCCGCCGTGCGCCGCCGCGGGGGAACCTCCTTCTTCCTCGTTTTCCGGCGAGGTGGGTTTGTTGAACCTAATGCAATACAATGGCATAGGGACCCTCCTATTTCTCTTCTGACATCGTAAGTATCATCCTGGTGCAGCCCAAGCCGCCGCCGTCGACCCTGTCGCCGGCGGGAGCTCCTGCCGCCGGAAGACCTTTATTGGGTCGATCTTGAGCACGGCGACATCCGGCCGTTGTACTCAGGATCAGAACCGTTGGTCTTGTTCCTCTGGACGACTGCACGCTTTCCCCAAGGTTTGGGGTTGATCAGACTGGGATCCGCGCCGCACCCCGATGCCCTAGAACCGAGCTTTTTGGGCTATCGCCGGAACTCCTCCCACCGGCGCTGCCGCTCGACGCCGTCGCCGGCCAGCACCTCAGCAAGCATCGTGGGCTCGGGAGAGGACTTTTGGTCCAAGTTGCAGCGGCTCAAAAGCCGCCGGCCGGAATCCGCCATTAGAGGGCCCGAGCTCGACCAACTCTGCCGCCGCGCGTCGCCGGGGGTTCCCATCGCCGGTAAGTTGACGGGTTATTCTCTTTTTGATCCTAGAAAGCTTCCCAACCTGTTGCATGAAGCTTTTAACGTGGGGCTTTATGAATTGGTTGTTGCACCACTTGTGCACCCGAGCCCGAGCTCCGGCCGCCGCCACCGCACCTAGTTGCCGGAAAGCTACCCAGGTGAGCTCCTATCACCATGTATATGCTGTCCATCAAGTTATTTCAGCCGAAAAACCTTGTTAAACAAAGTTGCTCCAACCTCGAGTTAAGCATGCTTTTGTTGGGTGTTTCTCGGCCGCCGCCGCCGCCGGCCGCCGCCGCCGAGCCCGGATTGGTCCAGAACCCTTTCTGGGAACACTCTCCTACTGATGCTTGCCCCCGTTGACCTTGTGATGTAGGTTTGGTCTCCACTTGTGCAAACCGAGCCCTAGCTTGAAATTGGTGTCGCTCCGACCAACTTTCCGGCGGGTCTGCACCGCACCTGAGGTGAGCACTTCACTCCATTTACCTTCCAGAGCATGATGCTCACAATTATTTTAATTTTGATCATGTTTTTATCACGTATTAGTAAAGTGATAATTGAGGGTTTAGGTCGTTATTGGCCAACTTTGCCCTCGGACTCCGTGTCAGCCCAATCTCGTGAGCACGGCCTTCGTCTTGTCGAAACAAACACACTGAAATTTACGGATTTACTTTTGGATCCCCGGATTGCAAGAACAAGTCGAAACAGTCAACTAACTTAATGTATTTAGGAAAATTAAAAGTTATTATGGACCAAAATGTGAAATGAACATGCTAGCTCTCTTTAAACAGTGTTTTTACACTAACTGAACATTTTGTTAGAGTCCCGTGGACTCTCGTTGATCGGAAATTGGATTTGTATTCAATAAATCGACGACATTGCTCCTTATTAGCATCGCATTACTGTTGTGTCATCGGGATGGGTTTGTGTGAGTCTATTACTGATTCTAGCCCTTGTTCAGGGCCCAGTTGTTCAGCGCCAGCCTCCCGGCAGTCTAGCGGGAGTTCGGGATCGGCCTACATTCAGGTGGGTTTTAATTCCTTGGTTCTAGCATCTAAATTCTATCTTATTGGACGGGGTCTATTCTAAGTGTACTGGGGTTACATAATGACGGGTGATAGCTTATGCATGTTAGTGGGTTCGCTATAATGACTAGCGTCGATTGCCGACGGTGTTCTTCTTTTTCAACCCTTATATGTCAGCGGGCCACCTTCGAGTGCGCGCAGTATTACCTTGTTTTCGATTATGCACTTTACCTCATTTACCTCATTACTCTTATTATTCTTATTGTGATACTGACATGATGGTGGTTACGGTTACTGGGCTCGAGGTTGCCACACGCGCACCCGCGGTTTGGCCACCGCAGAGGGTGCGCTTTTCCGGAAAAGAGGTCGTAGAACCCGTGTATACCCACGAGGTGACGTAGTGGGGGCCCCTTATTAGTTGTGGGGTTGAGGCGCCTAGGTGCGAGCGGAGCGACCCGCCGGTTTAGTTGTCCGGCGCGGTCGCGGTGTTGCAGGTACGGTATGGGGCCGTCGGTAGTGGACCGACGCGGCCGGGTATTACAGGATGCAGGTGTACAGGTTGCCTTTCCTCCTTGGGAGGATGGTTGCTCCAGTTGTCTTCACGGTTTGTTTTACTATATTCTCCTGCTTTACTGTTTCTGCGTCACTGACATCCCACTTCGTGACAGGGTCCAGACGGGGAGGGAGGTAGGCGGCGGTGAGGACGGGACAGGAGCAGCTGGGTCGCTGGGGACCCTGGACTGTATTTATTCTTTTATTCTCGCTTTTCATTATTCTGTAGTCATGTGAGTGGTTCGCGATACCCTCGTGGGGTCGGCATGGATGTCGGTACGGGCTACATTTAGTGCCCCTAGTGGAATATCTTTCCCTTTTATTTCTATCGGCCATTTGAAAATCAAGAAGGCAGAAGCCAAGGAAAAGATTGCGAAAACCGTTTTTAAAAATCTAAGTGTCGTGTGGGCACTGGTTTCAAAACCCTGTGAATTTATGGATTGCAAAAGGGATTTCAAAACTTGGTGTCGGGTGGGCACCGTTTTCAAACCTTGTGAATTTATGCTGATTTCGAAACTAGCTTTCAAAACGTAAGCGCCGGGTAGGCGCTCTTTCAAAACTGTGGATTTATCCTTTCCAAATCGATCGGCCATACGTTCTTCTTTTATTAGTTAGAATACTGGTTGCTTGTGAACAACTGTTGTGATTGATTGGTTGTGTATGTTGGAACATGTACTGAACGCTACGCCGTGCACGTACAGGGGAGACTCTGTCCGGTTGCAGAGTGACCCTGTACGTGTGGCGGGTCTGGGCACGCGCCGGGGAAGAGGGGTTCTCAAAAAAAAAAAAAAAAAAAAAAATTTACGCGTCAAATATTCGGCTTTTATGAATCGTTTCCGCTAAAACAAACCCCCGGGGGCGTGACAGATTAAATGGTATCAGAGAGTTCTTTCAATCACAACAGTTAGTGCCGACATCCGTGGACAACCCTCACATGCCTACATACGAATGAAATGGGTAGGGCATAGGACTGTAGAACGTGAGTGACCGAGGGGGGGAAAATGTTGAGTCCTTTCTCTCACTTTATGGTTATTGTTAGTAGGGTAGTCTAAAGTTGACTCTTGTGACGTGTGTCGGACATGGCCCGTACTAGATCATCGGCCGGGGACGCAGAGTCAGTGTCCGACATCCACGGAGATACCGCACTTAGCTACGAGTGAATGAATTGAATAAGGCATAGAAGCGTAGAACGCGAGTGATCGGGGGAGCGGGGGAAAGGTATGTGTCCCGTTTTCTAGATAGTTGGTTAAGTGCTATACTAGCGGAGTCTAGAACTGACTTGTGGGGTGTGTGAGTACGGGTTAAGTTTTGTTTCTCGGATTAGCTCGGTTGTCGCGTTTATGTAGTCGTGTTGCTTGGGCTCGTGTAGCAGTGTTGTTGTGGGGGTCTTGGGATTCCCCCTGGGGTTGAGAAAAGAGACCACCGGGACTAGCAAATCTTGTTCGTTTGGGCTTGATTCTTCCTTTTGTTGAGCGGACCTAGAGCTTAAATACTCCTGGTGGGGAATGTGATCGTTGGTCTGGGGGTACGCAGCTCGGCTCAGTGTATGGTGCTTGGAAGGGCAATGGATTGGGACCGAGCGGTAGAGGTTAATCAGAGTGTCGCACCCCCTTGGGTGCCATGACGGGAGTAGGACCGTGCTCCCTGGGTTTCGTCGCCAGCTCCCCATGACCAAGGCATAGTCTTGAGGTTTTGGGTTGCGAGTTTGTGATTGTGAAGCAGTACAGATCACGAGGGGCGCAAGGCCAGTGGGAAGCGCAAGTCAGACATGCTGGGCCACTTTTCCCATGCATTGGATTCCTGGCGTATTTAAGTTTCGGGGATGAAATTTCTTTTAAGGTGTGAGTGATGTAGCGCTCGAGAAATTCTAGTGTGCTTGCGGGCAAGGAAACAGATCTAACCTTAGTGATTTGCATGACGGCGCGTGAATTGCACAGTTTCCGATGCACAATTTCCGCCTTTCCGATCCGATACCTGGGTATTGGGTTAGGAACGAGCCCTAGGGTGACTTGCGTTCACGAGAGAGCGCAGGGTATCGGCATAGGGGTTTGGAGCCCAGGTGTGTTTCACACAGTTGAGTCTCGCTGTTTCGGTTATTGGTCGTACGCACTCTGATTTTTGGGATCGTTGTTAGTGCAGGGTTAGCCGCGGCCAGGGTTTCGGCTGTGGGCTTGAGGTTTCAATGGGGCCAGAGTGCTCGGATCGGTTACGGTGGTTAAGGGTTAAATCACTGTTTCTCTTCGTAATCGTCCAGCTGATGGCACAGCAGTAGACGACTGCTATTGTTGCACTAGCCCCACAGTTTGCTTAGAGGTTGAACAAGTTGCTGACCCTTCAGTGTCCCCGTGTCTTAATTTGTTGGCCTATGGGCCCGATGGTAACCCTGTTTTGGGGCGGATGCAAATCGACCCCACCTTTTGCACAGGTTTTGTGGATCGACGTGGACTCGCCTATGTGTTAGTCAGGGTGATGTTTGTGACCACGAGGCGGTAGTAATCCTCGATAAAGGTTATGTTTCGGGCACTGAGATTGTGTTGGGAAGTATGTGATATACCTTCTAGTGGGAGTTGCGTCCCCAACTTGTTGTTGGCGACAAACCTTTAGTATTCCGCTGTCCTTTTGGTAAGCACGTTGGCTACAGGCAACGGACGGTCGAAAGAACTGAGGAAATACCCTGCCCTATAATGAGGAGTACCAGATTGGGTCTAAATTAGTAGCCTTAGAGTTGTAGATACCTTGCGACTGACTTGTAGCCCTCGATTAAACTTTTGAGCATTTTTTTTTATAGAGTGTGACTTCAGGCTGTAAGCTCCGGGAATGAAGCTTTTAAGTTGTAAGTTTCGGGGACGAAACATCTTTTAAGTTGTAAGTTTCGGGGACGAAACTTCTTTTAAGTTGTAAGTGATGTAAAAACTCAAAATATTTTATTTTAATAAATAGTCTAAAAGTGAATTTTGACCTGGTTTTTGAATTCAAAAGACCTATGTTGATTTATCTAGTCAATTGCCAGTGTGCGAGTTGCACGTTTTACGAGACAAAAAGGCTACTTTCCAATCCGGACATGATCTTGGAAATCCGAGTTGACCGTTGCGATCGTCTCGTCGAACTGAGCGAGATTTATATTCAGCACTTTTCGATCTGATGGTCGGATCTTCCAAAATTCAGCGAAGAAGCGGGCAAAATTACCGCGACCAATATAACAGTGGTCTGCGCAGAGGTCACTTAAGTGAATTACTGTATATGAACAGTAACCCTGATTTTCGGGACCTGACGAATACAACGTTGACTATTTCACTGTTCGGAATCCGAACATAGCATTTCAGGTAGTCGATTTGAACGGCTCCGATGTTCTGAACGCAATGGCGCAGTCGAAAATTCTGTTTGACGACTCTGGAATCTCGAAGAGCGCGAAAACTGCATTTTGACACAGTTATTATGGACCGAGATTTTATCCGGGCAGTTTTTCGAAAATTAGAAATCGCTACCTGATAGGTCTCGTCGAGCCGGACGTCATGGCGCAGTCCATTTTCCGTTTCGACGACCGGATCGCCTCGAAAAGCATAAAATACAGCGAAAAATGCGACTTTTGCACTTCAAACCCTACGAAACCTGCCTCGTAAAGCGTGCCACTGCATGAGGAGGGACTTGAGTGTGAGACTTAAGTACTGTGAAGGACTGTACTGCAAATACCAAGTGTGGAGGGGTGGTATTGCAATTGTGCAAGGTGACCTAGTATATACATATATATATACATGCACATACGGCTAGGGTTCTTCAAACCCTAGATCCCCCCCGAGCCCCAGCCGCACCTCCAACAAACTCCTCTCTCTCTGCCGCACCCCTCGGTGGCGCCGCACCGGCCGCCGCCGCATCATCGCCGGAGAAGAAGGAAGGCGGGCAATGAACATTTAATCTCGGGCTGTGGGTGAGGAAGCAACTGGAGGAGTTAGGATTGCACCAAACTCCCTTTGAGGGTACCTCTGTGCGGGTGAAACCCGAGCCGAGACCCAACTCCGCCGTGCGCCGCCGCGGGGGAACCTCCTTCTTCCTCGTTTTCCGGCGAGGTGGGTTTGTTGAACCTAATGCAATACAATGGCATAGGGACCCTCCTATTTCTCTTCTGACATCGTAAGTATCATCCTGGTGCAGCCCAAGCCGCCGCCGTCGACCCTGTCGCCGGCGGGAGCTCCTGCCGCCGGAAGACCTTTATTGGGTCGATCTTGAGCACGGCGACATCCGGCCGTTGTACTCAGGATCAAAACCGTTGGTCTTGTTCCTCTGGACGACTGCACGCTTTCCCCAAGGTTTGGGGTTGATCAGACTGGGATCCGCGCCGCACCCCGATGCCCTAGAACCGAGCTTTTTGGGCTATCGCCGGAACTCCTCCCACCGGCGCTGCCGCTCGACGCCGTCGCCGGCCAGCACCTCAGCAAGCATCGTGGGCTCGGGAGAGGACTTTTGGTCCAAGTTGCAGCGGCTCAAAAGCCGCCGGCCGGAATCCGCCATTAGAGGGCCCGAGCTCGACCAACTCTGCCGCCGCGCGTCGCCGGGGGTTCCCATCGCCGGTAAGTTGACGGGTTATTCTCTTTTTGATCCTAGAAAGCTTCCCAACCTGTTGCATGAAGCTTTTAACGTGGGGCTTTATGAATTGGTTGTTGCACCACTTGTGCACCCGAGCCCGAGCTCCGGCCGCCGCCACCGCACCTAGTTGCCGGAAAGCTACCCAGGTGAGCTCCTATCACCATGTATATGCTGTCCATCAAGTTATTTCAGCCGAAAAACCTTGTTAAACAAAGTTGCTCCAACCTCGAGTTAAGCATGCTTTTGTTGGGTGTTTCTCGGCCGCCGCCGCCGCCGGCCGCCGCCGCCGAGCCCGGATTGGTCCAGAACCCTTTCTGGGAACACTCTCCTACTGATGCTTACCCCCGTTGACCTTGTGATGTAGGTTTGGTCTCCACTTGTGCAAACCGAGCCCTAGCTTGAAATTGGTGTCGCTCCGACCAACTTTCCGGCGGGTCTGCACCGCACCTGAGGTGAGCACTTCACTCCATTTACCTTCCAGAGCATGATGCTCACAATTATTTAATTTTGATCATGTTTTTATCACGTATTAGTAAAGTGATAATTGAGGGTTTAGGTCGTTATTGGCCAACTTTGCCCTCGGACTCCGTGTCAGCCCAATCTCGTGAGCACGGCCTTCGTCTTGTCGAAACAAACACACTGAAATTTACGGATTTACTTTTGGATCCCCGGATTGCAAGAACAAGTCGAAACAGTCAACTAACTTAATGTATTTAGGAAAATTAAAAGTTATTATGGACCAAAATGTGAAATGAACATGCTAGCTCTCTTTAAACAGTGTTTTTACACTAACTGAACATTTTGTTAGAGTCCCGTGGACTCTCGTTGATCGGAAATCGGATTGTATTCAATAAATCGACGACATTGCTCCTTATTAGCATCGCATTACTGTTGTGTCATCGGGATGGGTTTGTGTGAGTCTATTACTGATTCTAGCCCTTGTTCAGGGCCCAGTTGTTCAGCGCCAGCCTCCCGGCAGTCTAGCGGGGAGTTCGGGATCGGCCTACATTCAGGTGGGTTTTAAGTCCTTGGTTCTAGCATCTAAATTCTATCTTATTGGACGGGGTCTATTCTAAGTGTACTGGGGTTACATAATGACGGGTGATAGCTTATGCATGTTAGTGGGTTCGCTATAATGACTAGCGTCGATTGCCGACGGTGTTCTTCTTTTTCAACCCTTATATGTCACG